>CM077657.1:9830000-11030000 GCA_039707465.1 Rhabdophis nuchalis | reverse complement strand
TATGCAAAATAGTGTGTTTGTTGCTTGGACTCACACTGTTTAAATGCTGGAGGAATACTTTAAAAGATTATCGGACACCTACAATTGCAAAGCTCCCAACCACCATCATTTCCAGGTTTTAGCGGGCTGTTGGGCATCATATCCCCAAAGCCCTTCTCTCTGAGGAGAATCAGTTTCTTATTCCTGCTGTTATTGGCCACTTAGTCGCTCAGTTCTTGCTTGAAATTCCAACAGCAAAAGCAAAGATACTAATAGCGTTTGGAGGTTCTGGGATTGTTCATGGTTTCTGAAGATGCTTATCCCTGCTACTATCCCTGGACACGTGTAAGAAACTTGGTTATCATAAAAGGTAAAGGTTCCCCTCGCACATCTTTAAAGCGCTCCATGGCACGGGTCCTGGTTACTTGAGAGACCGCCTCCTGCCACATACTTCCCTTCAACCTGTCCGCTCTCACAGAGTGGGCCTCCTCAGGGTGCCGTCAGCCGGTCAATGCCGGCTGGCGACTCCCAGGGGAAGAGCCTTCTCTGTGGCGGGTCTGGCACTCTGGAACGACCTGCCCCCCAATATCCGTACCATCGTGGACCTACGCCTCTTCCGTCGGATGTTAAAAGCACATTTCTTTCATCTAGCCGGCCTGACATAGACTAAGGGTGTAATTTTAAATTTTGATATTTATTGGTTTTAATTTTTATATTATCCAAATTTTAGCACAGATTTAAAAATTTAATTGTCTTTTATATTTTGTATGTGTTGTTGGGTTTTTATCTTTCTGTGCACTGCCCTGAGTCCCTCTAGGGAAAATAGGGCGGTATATAAATCGAAATAATAATAAATAAATAAATAAACATATGTGCTAGTCGTTCCCGACTCTAGGAAGCCATGCTCATCTCCGTTTCAAAGCCAAAGATCCAGCACTGTCCAAAGATGTCTCCGTGGTCACATGGCCAGCATAACTAAACACCAAAGACGCATGGAATGCTGTTACCTTCCCATCAAAGATGGTTTCTATTTTTCTACTTGCATTTTTATGTGCTTTCAAACTGCTAGGGTGGCAGAAGCTGGGACAAGTAATGGGAGCTCACTCCGTTATGCGGCATTAGGGATTCGAACCGCCGAACTGTCAACCTTTGTGATTGACAAGCTCAGCGTCTTAGCCACTGAGCCACCATGTCCCCTTTGTTTATCACACACCAGCATTTATCCCAGGAGGAAATAAAGGAATCAAAACAAGCTCAAGACTGAAGTAGATTTCGTGGACATCAGATAGAGCCAATGTTTAAACGAGGCGGAGTATCTAATGTGACCACAGTGCTCTCCAGCAGACACTGGATTATATAATAACTATCAAGTCCTTGGTGCTCTCGGAGCTCGCTCATTTTCTTTTGGGTACCCAAACCAGGTAACATCACCAGTGGAGGGTCTACTGCTTGGGCAGGGGGGTGGACTAGATCAGCGTTTTTCAACCACTGTGCCGTGGCACACTAGTGTGCCGTGAGATATTGTCTGGTGTGCCGTGGGAAAAATTCCTGCCAGAATATCAGCTTTGTGTTCAACCAAACAGGCCCAGGTTTCGCACTGAGTAAGTAAACAGAAATATGAACAATTATAAAATACTTTATTATTTCATAATAAAGTAATTATTAAATAATTTCTTTGTGTTTATTTGATTCCTATTCAAGAGAATTACTTTATATATAGTCAATATAGGCACAGAGTTAATTTTTTTTAACATTTTCTAATGGTGGTGGTGTGCCTCGTGATTTTTTTCATGAAAAAAGTGTGCCTTTGCACAAAAAAGGTTGAAAAACACTGGACTAGATGACCTGCAAGCTAATCTGTTAAATCTGCTATCAATGGATAATTAGATCTGCAGAAAAACCAATGGCTACCAACCTGCCTTCCATTGAGGACCTGTACATTGCACGAGTCAAAAAGAGAGCAGTGAAAATAACTACAGACCCCTCACATCCTGGACATAAATTGTTTCAACTTCTGCCCTCAAAACGATGCTGTGGACATTGCACAACAGAACAACTAGACACAAGGACAGTTTTTCCCCAAATGCATCACTCTGCTAAACAACCAATTCCCACAACCCTGGCATGTTACCTACTGTATTACTATTATTCTTCTCTTCCTTCCTAGTGCCTACCTCTTCCCACTTATGACTATAACCATGTTGCTTATATTTTTAAATTTTATATTGTTTTATTTGTGTCCTACTATGATTTGATTGCTTATTAGGAACCTATGACTGTCACTAAATGGTTG
The DNA here is from genome assembly GCA_039707465.1 of Rhabdophis nuchalis. Classification (NCBI taxonomy): domain Eukaryota; kingdom Metazoa; phylum Chordata; class Lepidosauria; order Squamata; family Natricidae; genus Rhabdophis; species Rhabdophis nuchalis. The sequence continues at coordinate 11,027,728 of CM077657.1, read as the reverse complement.
TATCTTATGATTCTTGATGAATGTATTCTATTTTATTTTTATTTATGTACACTGTGAGCATCTGCAACAAAGACAAATTCCTTGTGCATCCAATCACACTTGGCCAAGAAAGAATTCTATTCTATTCTATTCTATTCTATTTTCTGTTCTATTCTAGGGCTAGCATTGCTGGTGTTATCTAGTTTGGATAAGGAAATGTGTGCAAGAAAACAACCAAGGTCAGAGAGCACCAAGGACCCCTCATTTCAGCCTTGAACTAGCAATATTCTCCTTTATTGGCATCATATAATTATATTATTGCCAACTGAGAGCTTCTACAGGGGAAAAATAGATGTCCTCTCATTAACAAAATATCATGCTTAATTGGATAAATGGCCTAGATATTAATATATAGAGCACTTATTTTATTTTATGAAGGGACCTATTTTAAAATGTAACTTGTAACTAAATATACAACTTTTTAAATTTCTTATGTCTTCAAAACTAACATGTGTTAATCTTGTGTCTGCCACTTCTTTTTATACATCTTTACTGCTGCTATCTCTGTATTCCATCCTTTATGCTAAATAAATAAATAAGAACCAATGGCGTGCACTTGTTGGTCTTGGAGGGTAGAAGTCCAGATATAGTTCACTTTATGGTCATAGTAGCTGATAGGTGGCTTTGGGTCAGTCACCCACTCTTAGCTCAAGCTTCCTCATATGATATTGTTTTAGGAGGGGAATGGGAATGGGGAATGATATGTACATACCCAAATTTCCTGAATGAAAGGCAGGGGTATAAATCTAATGTCAACCATCTGACTAATGGACCCAATAAAAGCAGGCGTCTTCAGGAATTTTAAAACCCCAAAAGCAAAACTTTATTGAGTAAAGTTTATTGACGACCACGGACCTCCGCTCCTTCCGTCTCAAATTAAAAACTCATTTCTTCTGCCTGGCCGGCCTAGGATAGTCTCTCTGTCTTTGGGGTTTTATTGGGGTTTTGTAATATTGCTTAGTTTTAATGGGAATTTTAGCGCAGGTTTGGATTTAATTTATTTTTAATGAAATGTTTATATGTATTTATTGTTTTACTGTGCCTGTGCACCGCCCCGAGTCCCTGTGGGGAGAGGGCGCGGTTTAGAAATATTAAAATTATTATTATTATTATTATTATTTCAGCACTGAAGAAAAGCAAAACCAAATATACATTTGTTTGCACAGCCCTGCATAGGTAAAGATTAGTTTCACCCTTCCTCCCATGGAAGGGATCACATTGTCCAATTGGGAATCAACCTTTTGTTTTGAGAACAGTCCACATCTTGGCAGACATCTGCAAAAGTGTCCTTGGCTCTCACAGTTGAAGATTGTAGCCTCCATATTCCATCTCCCTCCTCCCTCCCCCCAAGTTCATTGGCAAGTTGAAAAGCAGTAATAATCACAGGAAGCTTAAGCGTTTTTCAATTTTGGCATCTAATGAATAAATAAACATGTCCTTCCACAATTCAAAGGTCTTTGCAATTGCCCACCATAAATAATGTTTAATTTTTTATTTCTTGTGTTTCCATGACATTCTTACCCAATATTAACTAATTTGTCATGTACTCAATAAGAGCCACTTTGGTCTAATGTTTAAGTCATCAGGTTGGAAATTAAGAGAGTGGGAGTTCGAGTCATGCCTTAGGTATGAAAGCTGGATGGATGTCATTGAGCCAATTACCAGGAGCCTGTGAGTTCTAGTCCTGCCTTAGGCATGAGAGCCAGCTGGGTGACCGTAGGCCACTCATTCTATCTCTCAGTCCAACTCAACTCACAGTTATAGTGAGGAAAATAGGAAGAGGAAGGTGTGTTAGCTATGTTCACCACCTTGAGTTATTTATAAAATTATAAAGGCAAGATAAAAATAAAATTTTAAAACCCCATATGTTGTTATGGTTTCATACAAGGCACTAAACATAAAATAACCATTCATAACATACCACATGCCAAGGTAAAATGTGGCTGGCTAATTTGCAGTTGAGAGTAATTCAGAAACAGATATTTCCCCCTGTCTTGTATTCCTTTTTTGTTGCATATCATCACCATCAGGGCTTCAGTAGCTAAATATTAGTCTTTAAAAAGATAGTGATGGATGGATCCCCATAATGCCTTAAAAAAAAAAACTTGTTATTTCCTGGCAGCACCAGGAGCGATTTGCTTATCTTCCTAAGCTCCTGGTCACATGCGTTTAACAAAACATTGCAGCATTTACTCCTATTCATCATATTATAGACTTATCTGCTTTCATTCCGTTTCAATTGATTCTTTTGCTTAATCTAAACACAGCACAGGCTGTGTTAACTTTTCCTCCCTCTTAAGTCCTCTTGGGTCAGGGACCTCATCCTTTTAGCGAGTTGCAATCCATGAGCATCTACAGTGCTGGGTAAATTATTAAAGAGCTATGAATAAATCATGAGAGACTAATGAGCCTCATTAGCGATTCCAAGCAATGCAAGGAGTTATTTGTTTGACTCACAAGTTATTTGCTATTGGCTCTAATGACAACATTCCCATTGGGGACCCTTTTCTGATAATACACAGTTGTGTAGGGCTATCTTTTAGGTTAACCTTCAAGTGCTCTTGAGAGAATGAAAGGACAAATCAAAGTCAATGCGCATCAATAGAGCTCTCTAGCTGAGTCAGTAAATAAATGTTGATCGTTAAATGAAGGTTAGGTTTAGGTGCCAAACAACCATTATCTTTGCCAAGTACAGTTTTACACCAGAATTAAGACAATCTAGGATTCTCAAGCCTTGTTTTTCATATATGCAAGACGAACAAGTAAAGTATATTACCTCAATGGCACCGAGAATATATTCCATGTGCTACAAATGCAGGCTGAATTTATTATGCGACAAGCCTCGTGATCAATTGAGAAAGGAGCAGCATAATGTTAGCTGCCAAAGCCAGAATCGGAAATAATGTTTCTGAGCATAGTGACTTAGGATAAAGAGCTTCCAGGGGTCACGAAAATTGAGTAGTAGATTGATTCTCGGGACTCGGAACAGGTCTAGCCACTTAGAAGAACATCAAAAAATTGCTTTTGCCTGAGTGACGGCACATCTCTCTTACTCTTCGTTTCTATTCCTTAGCCTATTTCCAATTTAGCCAATATGGCACAGAATCAATGGGTCTACATATGTCACGCTCGGTCTCTGCTGGATCGTTCCTTTGTTCAATCTGGACATGAGCACGTTTTCACGTGAAGCATCGTTCTTATTTACAAAATGGCTTCCAGGTCCCCCATGAGCTCCCCAGTGTTCTTAGAAGATTGGACTGCTGCAATGTCCTCCATAGGGCATTGAAGTGCATTTGGGGGCAAACCAGATAGGAAACACAAGCTAGATGAGCGACCGTATTTTTCAGAACATAAGACGCTCCCAAACTATAAGATGCACCTAGCTTTTTTGGGGAGGAAAACCAGAAAAAAAAAATCTGCCGCTGCCTCCCAGCATCCATCTGATATTCATCTGGCCTGTTTGCCATGGGCTGTTTGCTGCTGTCCATTCGCCGCCACAGGCCGTTTGCTGCAACCGTGGCCCATGCACTGCCACCCATTCACCGCTGCCCATTTGCTGTGACCCGTTTAACACCGCCACTGCAGCCAATTCTAGAACAGCTGATCGCCATTGCAACAACAAGGATCCTGCCTCATACATCCTTACGGCCGATTCGCTCCCACAGAGAGGGACTTCTCCGGGTGCCGTCCACTAGACTTTGTCAACGGGCGACGCCCAGGGGAAGGGCTCTCTCTGTGGCGGGCCCGGCCCTCTGGAACGACCTTCCCCCCGACATTAGGATGACCACAGACCTCCGCTTCTTCCGTCTTAAATTAAAAACACATCTTTTCTGTCTGGCCGGCCTAGGATAGTCTCTCTGTCTCTGGGGTTTTATTGGGAAGTTTTTTGGTATAGCTTAGTTTTAATGGGGAATTTTAGCACAGGTTTAGGTTTAATTTGTTTTTTAAAGAAATGTTTGTATATATTTATTGTTTTAATTCTTCCTGTGCACCGCCCCGAGTCCCTATGGGGAGAGGGAGCGGTTTACAAATATTAAATTGATTGATTGATTGATTGATTGAACCCCCTCTCCCCCCGCCACAACATTCACTGTATAAAACACACCAATATTTTCACCCACTTTTAGGAGGGAAGTGCATCTTATACTCCAACAAATAGTAATTCTACTTTACCTTACCCATATTTCTCTGTCCCCACCTTTTACAGCTTGAGAAACTAGGGAGAGTTTCTTTTAAGACTCTTCCTCTTGCCCTGTCCACTATCCAGCTGTGACCTATGCTACCTCTTATCATCCTGTTCTCTTGGCAGTATCTCTTTGCCAGTCTCCCAAAGGCCCTTCATCCTAATCCAAATTTTCTGCTCTGATTAGTACTCCACAGAATATCTGTTGAAATGTCTACAGCTGTAACATACAAAGCTGAGAAATTTATTCTACATGTATACACTGCTGAGTTACACACATGTTGCTTAAATGAGAATGAGAGGTTGATACTTCTATGATACTTGCTAGAAACCAAGACAGAAGTGGTATTAGTTCTGCTTATAGCATTAACTAAGGAATTGTTCCAGTTGAGTTGTCTTTTGCAAATGTCTAAACTAGTTCAAGCAAGTTTCTTTTTTTAAAAAAAATTGGCACAAAATAATGAGCAATTGCTGTCTATACTTGATAAAGTTGTGATTCTACTCCTGGGCAGACTGTTAATCAGTTACCTACTGTGGAGCACATCTGGCAAAGCCTTAACTGTGTTAAGTAAAGCAACAGGGTGCTTGTACTTTCCTTCTACAGTTCTCCTAGGTCTAGGATTCCCAATCGATCAAAATAAATGGTTTATTATTTACTGTCTCATCCAGTTTTTGTATCTTGAACTTCATGCATTATTAGACAACTGGTTGTTGCAAGCTTCATGAGATAAAATACTCTAGGGCGAATTTATTAAAATATTTTCTTTGCCACTACAGGAACCAAAAGAAGGCAAAATAAATGCTGGCAGAGGAATTCTGAAGGTCGAAACCCATGGTTTTTACAGTTGCAAAGATTGAGAAGAATAACTCTAGAATAAAGGAGTTCAAGAACTATTTGGGGGAATAGTTCCATGATTCAGTAATTGCAAAGGCTATGGAGGGGCCACATTTTAAATCTGAACATTTACTTTATTTATTTGAGAAACTTTAAATGGTCGCCCAATTCACTCACAGTGACTCCAGGTGCCTCACAAAGATAAAAGCCCAATACAGAAACAATAGAATGCAATAATCTCCACTCCCCTGGTGACAACAATCAAATAAGCCATTTGATGGGCTTCATCCCATTTCGCGGTCCCCAGGATTTTTGGCAAAGACGTGTCTTCGGGGTTGTAGGGAGTTAGGGCCCACCCCTCTCATAGAAGAATGAAACATTCTAGCAAATATTAAAAACGCAGAATATTATGTTTCCTTGGATGAGAAATGGAGAAACATATTTTAAAGACAAAGCATCTACCTGCCCTCTATCAGCTCCAGGGTGATGGGATTAAGACATGGCCCTCAGGACATGATAGGATTAGCCCTCTATCCATCTCACCACAAGGCACCTGGAAAGATTACAACATCACCCAACAAGACCAAGCCTGGGAGTCAGGACACTCTGCAGGATTGCCCCTACATGGCCCCACGGGAGTCTGACAACCAATCAGAATACAATCTTAAATTCAAAAGCCCAGAGAAGGTATAAAACTGAGGCACTCTTAGCATCGCTCTCCTTTTTTCCCCTTCACCCAACATCTTCAAGGGATGTCCACCATTAAAACCATCTTTCCAAACAGCCACCATGTTTTCCAGTGTCTTTCTCCCCACTTGGAACTGAACCCAGAAGGACATTTCTTCCAACAGGGTCCTGTGAAGGAGTGTTAAAGATGGGAGCCAATTTCATCTCTGCAGGGGATGATGTTCCACAGGGAGATAGCTACCCCAGAGAATGTCCTTCTTCTTAGTTCCACCTGGTGGACCTCCATAGAAGAAGGAGACTCATAACATTCCCTGCCTCCCATGGGTGGGTTGCTGCCGGCATTACCGCTAGTTCAAAACTCGTGCCACTGCTCATGTGTGCACTTTTCAATGTAAATTGTTCTTTGCGCATGCGCAGAACAATTTACAATGAACTGCCCACGCGCAGTCACTAAAATCCAAAATGGCGGTGGCTAAGCGGCAGCGAGGCAACCGGTGACCCAGGCCTGAATTCCACTACCGGTTCAACCGAACTGGGCCGAACCAGCAGCATCTCACCTCTGCTGTCTCCCAACTCTGGTAGGTCAACTAGATGTGACTGGGGAAAGATGTTCCTTCAAATAATGTTGTCGTTAACTATCAGTTCACGGTAGATTTATAATTGGAATGACATAATTAGGAATCTTTCCAGGGCTATTTTGAGTACAGAAACCCAATAAAAACATGGCAAAAAGAATAACATAATAAAAGGTGTACATTTGAGGGTTAATTTTGCTGAGAATTGAATGAAAATTGGTGTCCCCTATAAACACTGTTTAATTTAAATCTAGATTATATGATTACTTCTCCCCCCCTTTACAGTTTTTTATTTTTGATATATATTTTTTAGTTTGCATTAGTTTTTTAAACTTTGTATTTTGTTTATTTATTTATTTATTAAATAACTACCACAAGGTATCACCACACGGTAACTCTTTTTAAACTTTAATAAAAAAAATATTACATATTAAAAAGGACTAAGGTTATCTGAGCATGTCGATTGTAAGGGGACATTATTTGGAAACACTTTCTTTCAACAATGGGGATATATTAGGGGTGTATTCTGACATTTATAATAAGGTAATTCAGGTTGACAAGCTGCCTTTTTTCAAATGTTGAGGCAAAATCCATATTTCTTCTTCCTTTTTTAAGGTTCAGCATAAATGGAGCATTTTGGGTTTTTTTGTTTTCTTTCTTTCCAGCATAACCTCTGGCAATACTCAGATTTATCCATTAGTTGTAAGTTGAAACAATGCCAGAAAGAGAGCATTTACAAGGTTGCTATATACTTTCCCTCCCCCCAAAAAAGTATAGCAAAAAATTTGAACTCCAACTAACAGAATATTGTACTTAGCTCCGTCCTGAAGGGTACACTATTATTGACAATGCAATCATCTATAATTTTGCAGAACTCATCAAAGTCTTCCAACATGCCTCTCATGTTTGAGTCTTTCAATAGCATGAACAAACCCTTCATCTTTTATAGTCCAGCAAGAATGGATTAAGGATTTATTCCCTTAGCTTAGTCACAGTCATCATCAAGGGAACAGATTCATGTTGTGCTGTTTATTATTTATAGTTCTCATTACATTCTTTGTCAGAAGACTGTGGCGTGAGAATCTTAATGCCCCATATATTACATGAAGATAATAGTAAACTCTAATACTTTGACCTTTTCAGTGTTCCATATTTTGATTCATTATCCATCCTCTTTCTCCCCTGTTTAACGGCCTCAGTAACCTGGGAAGAAGGGGTGTAAGGAACAACCAATCAAGATCCATAGTACTGAAAAGGTTAAAGCTATGGGTTTATAAATCTGTTCTAGGTTTATGGTCCTTCCCTCTATAGTTTGGAATTAAACGCCGAAGGATGCAACATGAATATCAAAGAAATACAAACAAACACACTTAACATGCACATTTCATTGTGATTTTATGGGTGGGAAGTTCTTCAAAGGCGAATAGAATAGAATAGAATAGAATAGAATAGAAGAGAAGAGAAGAGAAGAGAAGAGAAGAATATAATTTTTTATTGGCAAAGTGTGATTGGACACACAAGGAATTTGTCTTTGGTGCATATGCTTTTATTCTCATGAGAATAAAATACAGTCATCAAGAATAAAAAGATACAAGAGTTAGTGATAGTGAAGTTTATTAATACGATCAAATCGTACTAGGAAACAAGTAAAAACAATATAAATTGAAAGATACAAGCAACATGGTTACAGTCATAAGTGGAGAGAGACAAATACTGGGAAGGAAGAGAAGAAGACTAGTAATATATTCTTAATAAATTATTTATAGTGTTGTGGGAATTAGTTGTTAAGCAGAGTGATGGCATTCAGGAAAATACCTGTCCTTGTGTCTAATTGTTCTGGTGTGCAGTGCCCTATAGCGTCGTTTTGAGGGTAGAAGTTGAAACAATTTATGTCCAGGATTTGAGGGGTCTGTAGATATTTTCAGTCCTCTTTTTGACTCGTGCGGTCAAATAATAATAATAATAATAATAGCTAAATTTATTGACCGCTCCCTCTCCCCACAGGGACTCGGGGTGGTGCACAGGGGAAATAAAAACAATAAATATACAACATACATAACAAAATTAAAACAGATTAAATTAAATTAATTCCTGTGCTAAAATCCCATTAACTAAAAATCCCCATACATTTAAAAAACCCATAGAGAGAGAGACTACCCTAAGCCGGCCAGGCGGAAAAGATGAGTCTTCAATTTCAAGCGGAAGGAGCGGAGGTCCGTGGTCGTTCTAATATCGGGGGGAAGGTCGTTCCAGAGGGCCGGGCCCGCCACAGAGAGAGCCCTTCCCCTGGGCGTCGCCCGCTGACAAAGTCTAGTGGACAGCACCCGGAGAAGTCCCTCTCTGTGGGAGCGAATCGGCTGTGAGGATGTGTGAGGCAGGATCCGATCCTGCAGGTAGCTAGGTCCCGAGCCATGGAGCGCTTTAAAGATGATAGTTAACACCTTGAAGCGCACCCAGAAGACGACAGGCAGCCAGTGCAGCTCGCGCAAGAGCGGTGTAATGTGGGTAAACCTAGTGGTTCCCATGATTGCTCGCGCGGCTGGCATGCACATAAGCAGAGATCATATTTTTAATACTTAACTCACCATCAATTCTGTGTAAGGATTCACTCTTAGTAGGCCAAAGCTATCTATGCAAAACCTCATTCTTCTTAAGACAAGCATGGGAGGTCAGCTGGGACCAGACTTTGAACAATACAGTTATTAAGTGAGTTTTGCCTGATTTTACAATCATGACCATAACTCAGAAATGTCACTAAACAAATGGTTGTAGCAAAAGCAATGGCACTTAGACTTATATACCGCTTCCAAAGTCAGCATATTGTCCCCAACAATCTGAGTCCTCATTTTACCGACCTTGGAAGGATGGAAGGCAGGGTGAGATTCGAACTGCCGAACTGCAGGCATCCAGCAGTCGGCAGAAGTAGCCTGCAGTACCGCATTCTAACCACTGTGCCACCACAGCTCATTGGGGATTACCCAATGTAAAAGTCAAGAAACTTGGAAGTTTTAGTCTGGTTTGCAATTAAGATTAAGGATATGAAAGCAATCTTTCCTGGTCATTGATGAATTTCAATTTACCAAAAAGAAAAATATTCTGATACAGACTATACAAAATCCTTCACCCAACGTTTGTGTGAAAAAAGAAGGCATCCAGAAAAAAAAAAGTTGCATTTAAAAACAAAATAAAATACATATCTTTAGGGGGAAAATGTATAGGGTCAGTAAATATCCAGCAGTATGTAAATGAACTCAGTTGCAGGGGTAATTAATGCTTCAGCGGAGAATCTTAGAGTGTCATGGATAAAATCCATCATTTGGGTTGTTAAGAGTTGACGCCAACTGGATGGTACCTAATCAATAAAATATGTTCAATTTTCCTTTATTAGGTGAAAGTTGTGAACAATTATGAATGTTAATATTCTAGTATTTTGTTTTCTCCCTCCTTTCATTTAAAAGAAAGCTGACAGAAATGAATAATGCATGAAATCCTTCAGTATGTCTATGAATCAGATTGAATATAGTCCATCCATCCTTAAGTATGATTTTAAGAAGATAGGTAGTTGCTGGAAGCTATAGTCTGAACATGAGACTGCTACACTAAAGGTTAATCAGCAAACAAAGTAAATAAATGAAAATTAAATGCAACACACGTCAAATTCTCCAAAAAGGTAACACATATTTTTAAATGATATTGGTTAATTTCTATAACAATATTATATTGCTGGGAGTTAATCATTCAAGAAGATTCAAATGCTCATCATCACTTAAGATAAAAAGGCCTCCCCACCCCCACCCCCAAATGAAATCCTATATTAGCCTGTCTGATACAATAAAAACTTTCCAAGGTTAGAGATCCATTTATTCCATTAATGGAGTAAACCTTTCAGAAATCAGGAGCTATCCTGATGCTTTTATTTCTATGATCTATTTCACTATGTCTAGCCTTATAATTTAATAGCATGTGACTGCACTTTAAATTACCACTGTCTCCTTAACCCTCGTAATGAACAATACATGAAGACTGTGAAAAGCTTAGGATGAGCACTTCCATTCAATAATGAACAAGCTCTCTTTTCTGAAGTTGTTTCACTCGGCAATGCAGATAGTCCTCGATTTATGGCGCTCAAACTTTCTGTTGCTAAGTAAGACAGCTGTTAGATGAATTTTGCCCCATTTTGTGATCTTTCTTGCCACAGTTTTTAAGTGAATCACTGTGTTAGGGTTCTGATCGATGCCCTAATTAAAGCATGAGCCCTGAACCAAGCTTCAAAAGAAATCCAGTTATTTGTGAGGAGCAACATGTCAGAACTACCCAAGGGAAGCCAGCTCTGACCCCAATTAATTTATGGCCCAATTATGACCCTGTTTCCCTCCTTCCCACAGAGTGTGTTATAAATCACATTCTCCAATGGAGCACTTTCGCAGGCTATAGAAATCACTCCCCCTCCGGCTGCTGTAGGTAACCTGGGAGACAGCTTTTAACAGATTAACAGAGTTGGAAGGGACCTTGCAGGTCATCTAGTCCAACCCCTGCCCAAGCAGGAGACCCTACATCTGCCTCTACCTAGGATTGAACTCACAACCTCCTGATTGGGAGGCGAGAGCTCCACCTCTAGGCCACAGCAGCAGATGCCTTGAGAAAGATATGCCTGGAATGTGCTTCTGTTTGTCTGTTTCTGTTTCTGGATCCCTGGGAGGGAGGGAGGGAGGGAAGGGGGCACTCCAGACGACTAGGAGGCAACTCTGTTTGGAAAGTTTGTGTGAGAGAAAGAGGGTGAAGACAGCCCCTCCCAGAGTATATGGCTGTTCCCAGCCTATGTAGCTGATAATTTGCTTTAGTTCAACAGGATCTACAAGAGCTGTCTGCAGGCATGGGTGAGTGAAGAAACTGAATTTCTGAACTGATTCTGCTTGAAATGATTTTGCCTATCATCTTGGTTTTTGGAACCTGAGCAGTCTGTTAGAGGCTCCCCTTGGGGCTCCCCTTGAAGAGCATCCGGAGGCTCCAACTGGTCCAGAATGTGGCCACATGGGTAATTATGGGGACGACGCGACGCTCCCATGTAACACCCCTCCTGTGCAAGCTGCACTGGCTTCCGGTGGTTTTCCAGGTGCGATTCAAGGTGTTGGTTACTATCTTTAAAGCGCTCCATGGCTTACGACCTAGGTACTTACAAGATAACCTTCTGCCACTGAGAGCCTCCCACCGGCCAGTATGCTCCCATAGAGAGGGTCTCCTCATGGTGCCATCGGCTAGACAATGTCGACTGGCGACACCCAGGGGGAGAGCCTTCTCCGTGGGAGCACCTGTCCTCTGGAACGAATTGCTCCCGGAGTTACGAATTATCCCTGACCTACACACCTTCCGCCGTGCTCTCAAAACCTTTTTTTTTCAACAAGCCAGACTGGTGTAAATATGAATTTTTAATTTCAAATTTTTATTAATTTTAATCAGGGTTGGTTGGGTTTTTTCATTTTTAGGCCAAATTGTTTAATATCTCTTTTAAAATCTTTTTAAACTTTTATATATTTGTTTTACTCTGGCTGTACCTTCAGGAGTAGGGCGGGATAAAAAGCCAATAAAACCTTAAAAAACCTAAACCTTTTGCCCAGTGATTGCAAAGGGAGCTTGGGATAGGATTTTTACAGGGTTGGGTTTTCTTGAATGAACCAGAACTGGTATTCTGGAATGAACTGGTATTCTGCCAGTCCGCACTGGTTCAGGTGGACTGGTAGTGGCAGCGGTAGGTGGCTCCGCCCACCTGCCCAGGCATCATCAAGGACACTCTGCGCACTTATGCTCCTGGTTCCAAACCAGTAGTGAAGGTAAGAAGATTTCAGGCCTGGAATGAACCTAATTGTTTGTTTGGCCTTGTCAGATAACACAGAGGTCTCCAATCTTTGCAACTTTAAGTCTGAAGGACTTCAGCTCCCAGATTTTTCCAGCCAGCTTTGCTGAGAGCTGAAGTCCTTCAGACTTAAAGTTGCAAAGGTTGGAGACCCCTGAGATAACACACTTAGGATGTTCCTACTGTCAGAAGCAGGGCAGAATAATGACAAAGCGGTAGCATTTCCCATGATGATTCTCCGATTTTGGAATGCTTTTGAACTGGCATTTCATTTAATCCACTTTTGTCCACTTAGTTATGAGCCGTGATGTGAAATATTGCTGCTGGTTTATTTATTATCCCAGAGTGGAGAAATGCACTACCTGTTGCATTCTAAACCCAAGGATGTTCGCTGCTAAGGATGTTGCAAGTCCACAGACCAGCCCAAAGGTAGAGTGGCATATTTAATATGCATCTGCCTAAAAAGTCTTAGCTGCATTGGCACAATTCTGCAAAATCAGGGGAGGAGAAAAATCATCCCACTGCCTTGGTTCAATTAATCCAGATCTGGGTATTTTATGGTCCCTGGGCCATATCCAGCCCTTTGGCTGCCTCTGTCTAGCCTGTGTGAATGAAATAGGAATTTAGAAATCAAATGTAAATAAATGTACTGAAAAAGGAATAGGGAATTAGAACATGGAGGATGCTGAAGCATGCTAAAATAACACTTGTAAGGCTAAGAATAAGTTGAATAAGGAAAACAAGGTGCCATCCCAGGTACTGGGATTGTGAGAAACTGGCTGAATGCTTAAAGATGTAAGCAAGGATACTACATAAACTATCGGTAGAGGCGGGCAAGAACTCTGCATTCAGCCCTTGGGCAGTGTTTCAGTAAAATCTGGTTTGAAGATACGTGTCAGACCTGGAAGACATCTTTTACATTGGGCCTTCAGGACTGCCACAATTTCTACTGTGGGAAAATGAGGGCCTGGGTGATATATAGCCATAATAACATTCTTTCTCAGAAAGCCAAGGTCATCTGGCTAGTTGTGATGATGTAACTGGGAGGCATCTCCAGTTTTGGACTGTGCCTGATTGGGCCATGTGATGGACATATGGGTGCTGGGCAGGGATTTGGGCTTTTGTTTGGGTGGGGAAAACCTGGAGAATTTCAGATTCAGGTTTTCCCAGATGTGCCAAGATGACATCTCTAATAAAATGGAACTTTGAGGAAACTCAAACCTCAGAGTCTTCTTACATTGGTGCCGTTCCTTGGAACCCAAACACTACAAGAGTGACAGAATCGAGGAATTTTCCCTACATCCAGCAGTACAGAATATTTTCTTTGGTAATCATCATTAATGTAAGTAATTTTAAATTAATAATTGCCTTATAATTTTTTTTAATTTTATTAAATTTATACCCCGCCCTTCTCCAAAAGGACCCAGGGCAGCGCACAGGAATTAAAAATACAATACAAAATCAAGTAAAAAATTTAAAAAACTTATTTGATACCATCCTGCGCTAAAATGAAGTGGATGAACAAAAGATTTCACAACGATCTCTCTCTCATCTTATCCACCCCTCCTATTGCGCCACTGAAATATCCAGAGATGCTTTTATGATTAAAATCTATGATGACACTTTAATAATGCATGTCTCTACAAATTCATTTGCTTATTTACTCGCAAAGTTTATTTGTTGGCTTTCAGACAAAATGGACCTGAGCAGATGGCTTTAACCTATCTATCACCCAAATGGAAATCCCTGTCTTGTCATTTTCTCGGTGGAAATCCAGAAAGCGGTAGATCACAGGTGAAACAACAACAACAACAACAACACAACCTCCAGGGGTGAAATTATGACTTCTTCTTCTTTTCTTTTTTCTTTTTACATTTACTAATGACCTAGTCAAGTTTGCTGTTTAGAAAATGGATTCATAAAACCCATAAGACCTCAAAAAGGAGCAATAAAAGGCCAAAAATGCTAACTCTCCAAATTTCACTTTATGAGGTCAAAGCCAGGTCTATCATTATGCTGTAATCAATTACAGCAGAGGCAACCTTACCGGATTCTGTAGCCAAGAAACTTACTTTGTTGTAGGATTATACAAAGCTTTGAAAGGATGCCCAATGAAGTTGAAACCATCCCTTTGTAACTACACTATGAAGCAGTTCAGGTCTCTCAGTGTTCCGATATCTCAGGGGTTGCCACAAAGAAGAGGGAGTCAAGCTATTCTCCAAAGCACCTGAGGGCAGGACAAGAAGCAATGGGTGGAAACTCATCAAGGAGAGAAGCAACTTAGAACTAAAGAGAAATTTCCTGACAGTGAGAACAATTAATCAGTGGAAGAACCTGCCTCCAGAAGTTGTGAATTCTCAAACACTGGAAGTTTTTAAGAAGATGTTGGATATCCATTTGTCTGGAGTGGTGAAGGGTTTCCTGCCTAAGCAGGGGGTTGGGCTAGAAGATCTCCTAGGTCCCTTCCAACTCTGTTATTATATTATATTTCTAAGAGAGAACACCGCACTGTGTCATCATATAGTTTCAGCAGTCCATGGAGTTTTCTTTTTATTCAGTGACATTGGGGCAAAGTTTGTTTCCTGTTGTTGATTAGATTTATATTTTGCCCATCTCATCTAAAAATTCTGGGCAGCTTACGAACATTGTAAAAGTATTGCATTAGTGGATCAAAACATAAAACACAAAAGCACAAAGAAAAATGAAAATAAGGGAGACAAAGGGGAAGAGAAAAAAGCATGAAGTGAAAAGAAAAAAGAAAAACATTAACTTTTCTACTCCTTTTAGTGCAGTAGAATAAGGTTGTAACATGAAACCTCAACCTTTTGCTTTCATATAATAATGTAGTGAACAACCTTTTAAATATGAGCCAGCCATGGGCAGCAGCTGCCAAAAAAGCCAACCCAGTTCTAGGCTGCATAAACAGAGGGATAGAATCAAGAACATGTGAAGTGTTAATTCCACTTTATAATGCCTTGGTAAGGCCACACTTGGAATACGGCATTTTAGTCACCGCAATGTATAAAATACTTTAAGACTCTAGAAAGAGTGTAGAGGAAAGCAGCAAAGATGATTAGGGGACTGGAGGCTAAAACATATGAAGAACGATTGCAGGAACTGGGTAGGTCTAGTTTAATGAAAAGAAGGACCAGGGGAGACAGGAGAGCAGTCTTCCAATATCTCAGAGATTGCCATAAAGAAGAGGGAGTCAAACTATTCTCCAAAGCACCTGAGGGCAGGACAAGAAGCAATGGGTGGAAACTAATCAAGGAGAGAAACAACCTAGAACTAAGGGGAAATTTCCTGACAGTTAATTAATCAATGGAACAACTTGCCTTCAGAAGTGGTGAATGCTCCAACACTAGAGGTTTTTAAGAAGATGTTGGATAACCATTTGTCTGTAGTAGTGTAGAGTTTCCTGCCTAAGCAGGAGATTGGACTAGAAGACCTCCAAAGTCCCTTCCATTCCATTCCATTCTATTCTACTCCATTCTAATTCCGAGAATTGGAGTTCACAAGTCATAAAGTTGCCAAGGTTGGAGACTCGTGCTCTAAGGCATATATACATATGCAGACACACAAACAGCATTTCACTGTCTTTTGACGAGTCTCTAAGTACGATGCCTGGATAGAACAAGACTGAAAGCCAAGACGTTTTAGTGCTTTTCTGTCCTCCCCAAAGATGACATGACACACAGGTCTTTAAATGTAAATCTGTGGAGCAAATCTCATCTGTTCCCGTATCCAACAACAGAGCTTATTTAACAGTTTCTTAGAAAATGTCTCTTGGGTTTTGCTGCAGGCAGGAAGTTATGCATAATTAGCACTTTTATGTGGCATTAACAAACAATCTTGTTAGTTCATTACTTTTTAATATTTGCATCATTCTCTAGAAAGTAGATTAAAACCTAACTGAAATTTCCATACGTGAGTTTCAGTGAATATAAACATCAGAGAAGTGTTCACTTTCATCAGAGGCCCTATAATGTTTTCGTTGTTTTTCCTTTTCTTTCAAGAAACATACACACACACAAATGAGGTACTATATAAATTAGGCATTCATATAAATTATAGAAAGAACATCTTAGAAGTTAGGGAAGAGTCCATCTTGAAAAGAATTATATTTCTTTGGTTCTAAACCTCTCATAAACTAAAAGAACACGTAGACTCAGATTAAGATAAATTATGCTGCTGAATTCTAACACTCTAAACTGAAGGCCATTGACCAAGTGTAGAATGGATGAATTATATTCACCACACTTGCTTTGCAGTACAAGTAGATTTCCTGTCTATGGAGATCCTCAATCATCCAGGTCATGGTTGTCCCAAGGGTGCTTTTTCAAAAGGCAACCGGACCAGTGGTGGGTTTTCAATTGTTTTACATCACTGGCAATAGGGGGCGAACATCTAGCCCCCGTGGAGCGGGCACGCAACTTAGGCGTCCTCCTGGATACCCGGCTGTCGATGGAGGACCATGTGACAGCCGTGGCCAGGGGGCCATTTTACCAGGTTCGCCTGGTGCGCCAGTTGCATCCCCTATTGGACCGGGACGCCCTTCGCAGAGTCACTCATGCGCTTGTGACGTCCCGTCTAGACTACTGCAATGCTCTCTACATGGGGCTCCCCTTGAGATGCACCCGAAGACTACAGCTGGTCCAGAATGCAGCTGTGCGGGCAGTTTTGGGAGTTACCAGATACTCCCACGTAACACCGCTCCTGCGCGAGCTGCACTGGCTGCCTGTGGCCTTTCGGGTGCGTTTCAAGGTGTTGGTTACCATCTTTAAAGCGCTCCATGGCACAGAACCTAGTTATTTAGTTAGTCCCTTCGGGGAGAGAGAGCGGGATATAAATATGCCAGTGGGCGACGCCCAGGGGAAGGGCCTTCTCTGTGATGGGCCCGACCCTTTGGAACAACCTACCCCCCCCGATATTAGAACTACTACGGACCTCCACTCCTTCTGCCAAAAAGTTAAGACCTATCTGTTCCATCAGGCTGGCTTGGCCTAATTTATGCTCCTCGCCCCAGTCTGTAGTTTAAAATGTTTTATTTGGTCTTAATGGGATACAGTTTTTAATGTTTTATAAATTTTAGTACAGGGTTATTTAATTCGGTTTTAATTATGTATGTATTGTTATGTTTTTAGATGTTTTTAATTTTCCTGTACACCACCCCAAGTCCCAAGTCTCAGGGAGAGGGGGCGGTTTAGAAATTTAATAAATTATATTATTATTATTATTATTATTATTATTATTATTATTATTATTATTATTATTATTATTATTATTATTATTATTATTATTATTATTATTATTATTATTATTATTATTATTATTATTATTATTATTATTATTAATTACTATTACCAGCTTGCTCATGTGCACTGCTACTGTGCATGCACAGAAGCATCCGGGTGGGTGGCGCCTCCCAACCGCTGCCATTTCCAGTTTGTTCGATCTGGGTCGAACCGGAAGCAACCCACCTCTGAACCTGACTTTTCTTTGTTGTTTTTTCTTGAAGATGTTTCACTTCTCATCCAAGAATCTTAGAAGCTTCTTGGAAGCACTTAGAAGCTTAGGAGCACCCTTGGGAAAAGTAGACATCTTGCCTTCAGGAACTTTTTTTAAAAATAAAAATCCTCAGAACTTTCAGTTTGAGCATGGCACTTTGGCTTTACTTTACTTTAATCGAATTTGTATACCGCCCAATCTCCCCGAGGGGACTCAGGGCGGTGCACAGAAATATAAAAAACATATACAAAACAATACAATATATAACAGTTTAAAACGGAATTAAATCGGGATCTGTGCTAAAAATTTGAATTAAAAAGGTTAAAATCAATTAAAACTTTATCCGTTAAAATTAAGCTAGGCCGGCTTCTTGAAACAGATGTGTCTTTAATGCCTGGCGGAAGAGGCGTAGGTCCGTGATGGTACGAAGATCGGGGGGTAGGTCGTTCCAGAGGGCAGGCTCTCCCCCTGGGGGCCACCCGTCGGCATTGTCTGGCGGATTGCACCCTGAGGAGGCCCACTCTGTGGGGGCAGACAGGTCTAAGGGAGGTATGTGGTAGGAGGCGGTCCCGCAAGTAGCCAGGTCCCATGCCATGGAGCGCTCTCACAATATACTTTGGTCACAATAGGGATATTTTGACTTGGTTGGAATCCAATTCATTCTGGGTTTGTCAGTTAGAAGATAATGCGCATGGTTTTATTGATGACAATTTTCTGGCAAGATCGCTCCTTGTAGGAAGACCTACTTCAAGCCGAGGTTTTATAGAATGAATGAATGGTTATGCAAATCTGCACATCACTTACAGTTAGACAAATTCCATCTCTTCCCCTCCCTCCCCCTTCGACACTAAAATAACCTACTAACTCTCTAATTTCCTCACTGATTAAAATCCTTCCACCTTCGTCCATGGTATTTATAGCTTTGTGGGCTAGCTAAGAAGTTTCACTGAAATAATGGAATTGGAGAAAAAGGTCACAGCCAGACAGCCTTTCAGGAAAAAAAAACACACAAAGTTCCAGGCTTAAAAAAGAAAAAGAAAATAAAAGAGCTAGCAGAACCTCTCTCTTGATGGACTGAACAGAAACGGTCAACCTTTCTAACAGTATTGAATTCCTCCCGGCTGAAACCTTTCAGAGTTTCGTTTGAAGTAGCCAGGTAAAAATTCATTTTGAAACATCATTCACAGATTACAGGATACTATTTAGATTTCTGGTTGACTGTTATTTATCATGATCCTTTAATATACTCGATGTGTGTGTGTGTGTGTGTACACATATATTGGTTTATTAGCAACAACAGGAAAATATTTTGACCATTAACCAATGATCGTGCCAACAATGTGAAGTTCAGGCGGTCAGACTTAGATCAAAAGGCTTTTTGGCTGCTCTAAAACTTGCTGCAGTACAGAAATGTGAGAACTCGAGGGAAAAAGAAAACTGAAGAAAGTCTTCTTCAACGAAGTTCCATGAAGACCAATCTCCAGTTCAGGAATGAAACCTGGCTCTGGTTTTGTTCCAGTCCAAAGGTCAGCCATGGAACCAGAAACAGCGCATGAAGTCAGAGTTTGGAAAAATATTTTCCAGAAGAAATCTGATGGTGAGGTCCTTGGTGGTTTTGTTTGCAGACGTTTCATTACCCAAACTAGATAACATCATCAGTGCTAGAAGGAGTGGGAGAGGGAGAGGGGGAGAAGGAGGAGGAGGAGGAGGAGGAGGAGGAGGAGAAGGAGAAGGAGGACTGTGGGGTCCTTGGTGCGCTCTGAGCTTGGTGGTTTCCTTGCAGACGTTTCATTACCCAACTAGGTAACATCATCAGTGCTAGAAGGGAATGTGGTTTGCTCTCTGCTTATGTAAAAATATGGATATTAATAGTTGTAGATACTTTTAATTTCTTAAAAGTATTAATTTGTAATCTCCATGTTATCATATTTCATATAATTTTGTGTTTACATTGCAATTTAATATAGGCTGTATTCTGAGTCTTGTTAATTTGTTTGTTTGTTTCTTGCCTTTATTATTTTTTCAGCTGTCTCTAGTGCCAAACATATCCAACACAACCCTCCTATTTTTCCAACATTAATCCAGGGATGTAAAGTGGACTGAGAGAGAGGAACTTGCCCAAATTCACCCTGCTTATGCTTATACTGTAGATGTAGGTTGTCTTACAAATGTATTTTAACTCTGCCTTAAATTTTATTTTGTTTATTATCTGTACCGGTCTACAACAACAGAAAAATTTAATTGAATTAGTAGCACTTTATGAATCTTTCTGTAATTCTTGCTTCTTTCTTTCTTCCTTCCTGTAAAGGACTTGGAAATACTTTTCACATCTAGAATAATCCATCCATTTCCATGTGAGCTAATATTTGCTCAGAAAATTAGTTTTGGAAATCTCTTGGCCAATGGATAGCAATAGCAATAAGACTGCTGTCAAAACATGCAATATTAAATATACGTTCCCTTTGTCATGTTTTCCTGGTAGTATACATAACAAAAATATTTCTGGCTTTAAAACTATATGTTTCTCTAACCATGTGTGTATTTTCATCCAATTTTTCTTTGCTTTTGGATATATTTTTTTTCCTTTTTAAAAGCCTGAAGCAGGAGGTTGGACTAGAAGACCTCCAAGGTCCCTTCCAACTCTGTTATTCTATTCTACTCTACTCTACTCTACTCTACTCTACTCTATTTTATTCTACCTTCCTCACTCATTTCAACCTTTCTGGTTATGGCCCTCAAAAGGGGCTGCAAAGTTTGTAATGTTAATGTAACTAAATGGGGAAAGATTAAATCCAGTAATAATGAGTGTTATTTCCTGGGTTTTCCTTACCAATTCTCATTTAGAATAACTGATAAAGGAATTTTCTTTAGATATTCTTTAAAAGAGGAATTTTCCCAAGAGAATGGTAAGGTTTTCGCAAAGGTGTGAATGTCCTATTTTTACTTGCCCTGTTGTCTGAGAACTGCAGCCTCCCCAGATTCCACCAAATCTGTTAAATCCTCAGGGGGAGACCTCAGGAGGAATGTATCCTCTGGAGATCTTTATTATGAGTGTTAGGGAAGAGCCTTGCCTTCAGAAGACCTCTTTTCCCTAAAGAAAATCAGGGGGGGGGGAATCTACTCCATGTCTTCTGCCATCACAAATTTGGTGGACACTTTTGATAAGTTATTTATGCCCAGCTGTGGTAAACAGAATGTTCCAGTATTCAAGACAGAAATTTACTATTTAAGTCATATTTAAACTTTATCCCTCTCTACTAAGGTAAAAGTAAAAGTTCCCCTCGTACATATGTGCTAGTCGTTCCCATCTCTAGGGAGCAGTGCTCATCTCCGTTTCAAAGCCGAAGAGCCAGCGCTGTCCCAAGACGTCTCCGTGATCATGTGGCCAGCATGACACAACGCCGAAGGCGCACGGAACGCTGTTCCCTTCCCACCAAAGGTGGTTCCTATTTTTTCCTACTTGCATTTTTTACATGCTTTCGAACTGCTAGGTTGGCAGAAGTTGGGACAAGTAACGGGTGCTCACTCCGTTACGTGGCGCTAAGGATTCAAACCGCTGAAACCATCTTTCTGATTGACAAGCTCAGCATCTTAGCCACCAAGCCACTGCATAAATTAACTTAATATTAATTAAATATATTAATTTCTATTTCTTATTTATTGACCTTTTGTTTGCCTTACAGCTAACTTGTAGCCATTATCACTGTATCCTCAATTTCTTCTCCTTTTTTATCTGATTTCCCTTATTCTATTTCTTCAAGTCTTTTCCCTGAAATGTCTGGGTTTAAAGCTGGTTTTTCACACTAGAGAACTGGTCATTTTCTTCTCTTGACCCAAGCCCATTCCTGTCCTTCTCAACCTTCATGTTTCTCCCAATAACCTTGGTGCAAACGGCTACCTGGGTGAATACAGGAATCTTCTCTTGCCAGCACTATTAATCTTTTTGCAAATTCCATACAGTTGCCTTCTAGTTCCTTCTAGTTGCCTTCTAGTTCCTTCCTTCTAGTTCCTCCTTTGTTTGGTTGCCTTCACAATTCTTAATGGATTGTGTAGAATAAAGTGTGGGGGAGAACAAGAAAGCAAACACACACACACTTTCTAGTGGTAGGATTCAAATAATTTAACAACTGGTTCTCTGCCCTAATGACCAGCTGGGTAGGTGGGGCTTGGTGGTCATGTGACCGGGTGGGCGTGGCCAATTCAACATCACTCACATTGATGGGCACTTCACCTAAGCTGTTACAATGTCATAAGGGTTAACCGAGAAGAAGTTTCTGTAAGCAGGGCAATCAAGATGAGGCTAGAAACAACATCAGAATATTTCCTTCCTGCCTTCCTTACAGGATTAGCCCTGTAAAGTGGAAAAAACAAAAGGAGATTTCTTCCAACAGCCAGTCCTCCAAACTGCTTAGAAAGTTAACAATCAGTTCTCCTCTATAGATGCGAACCGGCTGAATCCTACCACTGTTGCTTTCCCAATTGTCTCTCCCAGGTCAGATTTTGTCTGGAAATTCTGAAACATTTGGATTGCTGACTATAGTTTTTCCAAATCTATTTTGTCTGTAGACAGCTGTGATGCCCCTTCTATAGCTCACCACTTCATTATTTTTCTCTTTGGAGCATCTTTCCGAGACTGAAGCTGCTTACTTTCTATGAATTTTAGTGACTTCTTTTTTCCTTGCAGCAGGGTCTAACTCACCATTTTGATGCTCTTACAAAGAGCAGCCGCTTCTCTAACCAACTACTCTCCTCTACCCCAAGCTCTTTACTCTTCCCTCTACTACCAGCTCTTAACTCTTTTTTAAAAAAAAATTCAGCTTCACCACTTATGCACTCCTATAGCAGCCACTGAAAAGAAATATTATTTGAAGATTCAGAGAAATGCAGAAATTATTAGTTACATTTTATTTTAAGGTTTAACTTGCAATTACTTGCAATGATCCTTGATGCACCAGTGTTTAGAATGCAGTACTGCAGGACTTTTCTGCTGATTATTGGCTGCCTGCAATTTGGCAGATTGAATCTCACCGACACAAGGTTGACTCAGCCTTCCATCTTTCTGAGGTCGGTAAAATGAGGATCCAGATTGTTGGGGGCAATAGACTGGCTCTGTAACAACTTAGAGAGGGCTGTAAAGCATTATAAAGCGGTATCTAAATGGTATTGCTATTGCTATTGCAAGACCGCCTCCTACCAAATACCTCCCTCCGACCAGTCCGCTACCACAGAGAGGGCCTCCTCAGGGTGCCATCAGCCAGTCAATGTCAGCTGGCGACCCCTAGGGGGAGAGCCTTCTCTGTGGCAGCTCCTGCCCTCTGGAATGACCTCACCCCTGACCTACGCACAACCACGGGCCTTGAAAACCCATCTATTTCGTGTGGCCGGCCTGGCGTAGTTTTTTAATTTGCTTCTATTAGGGGTTTTACAGGGTATTTTAGAGCAGGCTTAGTGTTTAATCTATTTTTAGTATATTTATTGTATTGGATGTTTTATTGTTGTTTTTATTACTGCCTGTTCACCGCCCTGAGTCCCGAAAGGGAGAAAGGGTGGTATACAAATTTGAATAAAACTAAACTAAACTAAACTAAACTAAGCTATTCACTGATCAGGACTTGAAATTACAAAAATCAATGCACCGAAATAGAAGAAAATCCAGTGAAAAGCCTGGAAAGTCAAACTAAATAATTTATACTGTGGATTGATGTTGCTAGCAGGTACCTGTCTAACAAAAGGCTTAGTCTTTTACATGCAACTTCTCAGGGATCATGACCACACATGGGATTGGCATGCTCTTTACTCAGAGATGAATCAATCTCTTTCTGCCTATATGTCCCCTTTGTAAACATTCAATCACATTTATTTGTTGAAGAAGCATAACACTCCACATTTTTACTTGAGTACTATTTCCCCAAATACATACATTTCAGAATGCCAATTATTCGATGAAGAAGTCAGACGCAGAAGCCAGAAGTCAGACACAGTCTCTCTGAGGGATGGCTACCGTGTTTTCCCCAAAATACGACCTACCCCAAAAGTAAGTCCTAGCTCGATTTTTACGTGCACCCAATATAAGCCCTACCCCCCCAAAATAAGCTCTATTTAAGACCCTGCCCACTCCAGGGGGCACGGGTAAAAATTAAGCTTAATTTAAAGATCGATCTGGAGCTCTGTTATTGACAGGTAAGCCTTGCTAGTCTTATCAGCTGAAGAAGTTCCTGAAGGCATCTGACAGAGAAAAGGAAGTTGGGGGCGACGCACGCAAGTGAGATTGAGGTAGCAACGGACGATACAGAGGCCTGAAACATTGGTCAAGTACACTTTGGTCAAGAAGTAAAAATTGCACGCTATGCTCAATATATTGCTGTATTTGCAAAAAGGTCCTGCCCCAGACAGCATCCTGTTTGCTGGGTTGCTCCCACGATCTTTTCCCAGCAACTTCCCCATTTATCTCCTTGCTAACCACAAATAGCCTCTGAATGCACATATCTTGTCGACCTAAGCAAACTGTGTCAACTGGTAGGTTTTCAAGTCCCCCACCTCCATATTTGGGCAGATGTAGGAGAACGGGAATGTCTACGTCACCGAGGGTATAAGAGACAATCCTTGTCAACATGTGGGGGTTCAGTCAGTAGATGACATCCCCCCTCCAAAAAATAAGACCTGGTGCCTTTTTTGGTGGCAAAAAACTATAAGACAGGGTCTTATTTTCAGGAAAACGTGGGCATGTTCAAATTCAAATATTTAAGAGATGAAATTAGTCCAGTGGACTTCAAGCTACAGAATAACTTTCTCTACCTTCTTAAATGTATATTCCATAAGGTAATGTGGAGATGAGGCATTTTCATGCAGCCTTCATGAGCAAATGAGTAGTGAATAGATGATAGCCAGTAATGACTTTTTAAAAAAGTATTATTTTCCCTTCAATTGAGAGAATCATAAGACACATTATCTGCTGGGAATCTATATTAGTTATTAGCTTAACAGCCCACTGGATGCAATTTATGCTTTATATGCATGAAGCTGAAAAGTAAAGTATTCTACAAATAAAAGAATATAGTCAAAAATGCCATTGTAGAGAGCTCACTCCAGCTTAATGCCACTTTCAAGAGCGAATACCCTGGAATGACATGTTTTTCCTCTCCATGAAAGGGCAGAAACGTAGATGGAAAAATTGATTAATAATGTTTAATAAAACAACAAAACCTTAAGAAATAGATAATATATTCTCCTTCATGTTGAATTGAATTTATTTCCTCACTTACTTTCTTCATCCATTTTTAATGGTCCTCAACCTTGCTGCTATAACCAGGGTCATTTAAATACACCCTCACACCCATACACACCTCACCCCAAAGCAGGGCAAAATAACAGGTATGAGATCCAAATCTTCAAGCTATAAGTGAAGATCTTTTCATTCTCCTTCTGCCTCTTGTGAAACCTAATGAAGGCAAGAGGAATATCTGAGCAAAATCCTTTGTTATCCTCTTATATCGGTCACCATCTAATAGAAGTTCTATTCTCTTGCAGGGACAGGATTGAATTTTAGGAGCCAAGAAACTAGGTTGGGGAAGGGGGATAATACCTGCCTGTACATTGCTACTACTGATCCCTGTCAATGTTCCACAGGCTTAATTTAAAGCAGGAATTCACAACTCCCATTGAGTGTTCTCTGAGCTGGGTTGTTTGCTTGCTGAGGCTTCGTTATCTGACAAGGTAACTGTTCGAAATTCTGTTTCTATATAGCACCATAGAGCAAACAAAGTGTACAGTCACCATGTGCTTTACTGCTTAATTGTGTATCAGGAAACAAGAAAATCCAATTAGAACAAAAGAACATAGAGTATATAACATAGATCCAAACTTGTAAACACTGCCATCTACTGACTGAATACTACTGTAGTTGTTGCATGAAAATACATTCCAACAACAAATTCCAACAATAACATTATCAGTGCTAGTGAGAGTGAGGTTTGCTCCCTATTTATTTATAGAGCTTGTTCTGCCTGTTTTGATAGAAGTGTGATTTATTTTCCTTTGGTAGGTCCTTGATTAGGGTATGATTTTCTGCTTGTTTTTGGTTTTAATCCATGCTTATTGGGATGTTGGCTGCCAGAAAGATGTGTCCTGGTATTTTTGTTTCCTTTTTAGTTTTTGAGTTGTCTCTTTTAAATGGTGTGCAAATGTAGTTTTTATCTACGTGTCTATTGATGGGTGATTTGTCTAAATATTAAGCTTCCAGGAATTCCCTATCATTTTTGGATATAGACTGTATATCTAGTATGCTCAGAGTTTCCCATATGAAACTCTGGTTGAGTCTGTCCATATGTTGTGAGCTTGAGGAGTTTTTATCATATCTCCTGATAGATAGCTCATGTTTATGGATATGGTCTGCTAGTCTTCTGCCTGTTGGTTCTACATAGTGGATGTTATAGCCATTACATTGGCTTCTTCTTTTTTTTTAAGTTGGGCTATAGTTGGTTTTGAATGGGACGCGGTGGCTCAGTGGCTAAGATGCTGAGCTTGTCGATCAGAAAGATCGACAGTTTGGTGGTTCAAATCCCTAGCACTGGGTAATGGAGTGAGCTCCCATCACTTGTCCCAGCTTCTGCCAACCTAGCAGTTCAAAAGCAGGTAAAAAGTGCAAGTAGAAAAATAGGAACCACCTTTGGTGGGAAGGGAACAGTGTTCCGTGTGCCTTCGGCGTTGAGTCATGCCGGCCACATGACAATGGAGACGTCTTCAGACAGTGCTGGCTCTTCGGCTTTGAAACGGAGATGAGCACTGCCCTCTGGAATTGGGAATGAGTAGCACATATGTGTGAGAGGAACCTTTACCTTTACCTATATACTTGGTTTGTGTGCTACAGTGATGCTATGTGGCTGTAATAATCTGTTGGTTGTTTTGGATGTATGGCAGTGTTATCCTTTTCATAGCTTGTATCAGTTGTGTATAGTGGGTTGAATGGTCAGGTACATTTGGGGGGAATATATTGGATATACAGTCTGTTTCCATTCTCCAGTGGGTTGCTGGAGTGAGTTTGTACTCGTCTGATTAATGTTCTTATACAGCTATTCTTGTGGGAGGCTGGGTTGTTACTTTGGTAATGAAGCACTTGGTTAGTGTGGGTCATATTTCAATAGACTTGCTTTTCTAATTTGCTTTTGTTTCCTCTGCTGATGAGAGCATTCAGGAAGGGTAGCATGTTGTCACTCTTTTTTCCTTTGAAGTTGCTGTTGATTATTTCATATGCATTCTCTAGTCTCCTTTCTTATTATAATAAAGGTGTCATCTACATACTGAAGGATCCATATACTGAGGGTGATGGACACATAAAACGATCACCAAAAATAGACAAACCCATTAAGTACACACAAACAAACTCACATTTTTCACAACCCTCTGACAATTAATGTTAAATTTTTGGTGATATTATTTCCCACTTATTTATTTTATTTATTTATTAAATTTATACCCCGCCCTTCTCCAAATGGACCCATTTTGAGGAAGTTAGATATAGCCATATTATACATCTTAAAATAAGTGACATGTTATTTATGGAAGAAGAACCCTCTTCTGCCAACATATCCTTGGGATCTCCCCCCCAAATCTTCCTGACCTACACAAACACCTGCAACTTATTTATTTATAATTTAAAACACCTTTGAAAATAGTTTCTATTAACCCATTTTCAAACAAGCACCCATAAAATAAAAGTGAACGATCCGCCACATCTTAAAATGAGAAAAAAATAACATAATAAAATGAAAATATAAAAATGAGAAAAAAATACGTAACTATAAATATATTCCAAGTTCATCTGACTTTATAAGGCTTTAAGAGAAGAAATTAAGCTTTCAGTGTTCATTAAATAAGCCTGTCCAAGAAATTTTTTTCCAAAGGGAGATAATGTGACATTTTCTGATTGACAGTATATATAATTTTCTCAAAGATTGCTAAATCACACGTCTCTGAATCCCAATTCTTACTAAAGTTATTGTATTTTCCCATCTGCTAAGGATTACCCTTTCGCTACTCTTTGAGGATGAAAACTCATATTTGCTCAGAACATATTAAATTCTAAGTAGTTCATATATCATTTACTCAAATAAGCATGTCTTTTAACAAACTAAACTTTTCCCAATGTTTCTGTCAACAAAAAAACAAAAGGAGCATAACATGAGCATAACATATGAGTTAAGGTGCAGTCAAATGCCCCCCCCAACACCAAAATAAATATTCATTCATCCATCCTTTACAAAACATTCCAAACTGTGCACAATATATTTAAAAAAAACCAGCATTTGGATAGGTTATTTTCAACCGGAAATCACAGTATTATTTAAAATGGCAGCCTGTCTTGAATAACTGAATTGGAAGGGACATTGGAGGTCTTTGGATCCAATCCCCTACTCAAACAGGAGACCTATACCATCCCGGACAAATGGATGTCCAATCTGCTCTTAGTTTTTTAGTTCTAATTTTGAGTTTCATTTTAGGAAATCAGTTTCCTGATCCACAACAAGTGGTGGAATTTAGCTAGTTCGCACCTATTCGGGACAACCAGTTGTTGGAAAAAATCTCCTTTTGTTTTTTCCCACTTCACAGGGATAATCCTGTAAGGAAGGCAGGAAGGAAACATTCTGGTGTTGTTTCTAGCCTCATCTTGATCGCCCTGCTTACAGAAACTTCCTCTCGGTTAACCCTTATCACACTGTAACAGCTAAAGTGAAGCACCCATCGACCTGAGTGACGTTGAGTTGGCCACACCCATCCAGTAACATGACCACCCAGACATTGCTACCAGCTGGTCATTAGGGCAGAGAACCGGTTGTTAAACATCCCTTAGACCGATACGCTCCCACAGAGAGGGCCTTCTCAGAGTGCCGTCGGCCGGACAATGCCGACTGGCGACACCCAGGGGAAGAGCCTTCTCTGTGGCGGGCCCAGCCCTTTGGAACGACTTACCCCCTGAACTTCGCACCATCTCTGACCTCCGCCTCTTCCGCAAGTGTCTAAAGACACATTTGTTCCATCTAGCCGGCCTAGCGTAACCTACATAATGACTTTTAGACAGTTTTAAATTTTGGGGATTTTAATTTGGTTTTAGCGCAGGATCTTTATCAAATAAGTTTTTTAAATTTTTTACGTGAGTTTGTATGTATTTTAATATTCCATTGCGCCGCCCTGGGTCCGTTTGGAGAAGGGCGGGGTATAAATTTAATAAAATAAATAAATAAATAAAATAAATTATTTGAATCCCACCACTGTCCACAACTACCAGTCCAACAGATCATACAGTCCTTAGGCTCCAACTTTACTGTATCCCAGTTCCTAGGGAAAGCCAACATCTTGCAGTTTCCTGGAGGACTTTATAAATGGGAATGGTTTCATAGGCCAGGAGATGCTACAGAAAAAGCACCCTTCCTCTTCCTAAGGGCAGAGCTTGGAGCATTCTCTGCATTTGCTTCATTGATTGTCCAATAGGAAACTCTATGCATCCAAAGTTTAGTATGCAACTTAGTTAATAAATTGTTACCATAGATACATATTCTACAACATGGTCCTTTTCTCTCCACTTGATTAGGTGGACCAATGGATAAGGGCTAGTATAACCCAGTCAAGAATACAACTGTTTCCTTATATTCTCACTTCTGTGTGAACAAGTCTACCTTCAGGTACAGAAATTGGACAGGAAGGGATGGGGTGAATTAGACTTTCCCAACTCTGGTCTTCGTTTCATTGACTCTCATAGGGCCAGGATGTATTTTTCCTTCTTCTTTCCAATGGGTGAGTGGTTAGGAATGTTTTGAAAGTGGCCATTCTTGTTGTGGCTCGTCAGCTACCAGTAGAAATAGCTGCAGAGTCAGACAATGGGGAGGGGGAGGGAGATCCTGGGCCATTGGAAGGCCCTGATAAGGAAACAGAATCAGAGACAGAGGCAGAGCCTTGGACTTCCGTCCTGCCCCAGGCTGGGAAATAAATAGTAGGGGGATGGGTGAATGGCCAGTTCAACTGTTCATTTCTAGTACATAGCAAGCAATTTGAATTTCTTGCCCAAGTCTGTTGGGACTAATTACGTTTGATTTTTGTTTATCCACGTGAATAAAAGACTATTAAAAGGGTTTGTTTTATTCATGAGTAAATGTCTTATCACGACTTGCAAAGGCTGGGTCAGAACAATTCTGCAGCTTAGAGGACATTTTCTGCAGGTTAGCAGATACCAGTGAATGGGCTGATGGAGGAGATTCTTAGTCTTCTGTATCATTACCAAGCAGAGCCAATATTCAGTTTGACATTTAATTCCACATTTATTAGATAGCAGGGGCCATGTGGGACGTACATACCACGATCCCTACACTCATCTTTCTTTTCTTTTTTTATAAATAAATTATATTTACATTAACCAATTCCCACATGTTTAAGTACCACCACTGATGGTTCCTGAAGAAAACATTAGAGGTGTGAAAAAAATATAGAGGATAATTGCCTATTATTAAATTTAATTCTCATTATAGTATATGGTGTTACCAGAGGAGAGCTTCCTGGATGACTCAAGATATTTGGGAAGTGAACTTCTTTTGAAAGCAAATGTAATTGCATTTTGCTCATTAAAATGCGTGTGTTTCAACACTTATCACAAAATGGCACAATGGAAACGGATCTCCACTGCTGACGATGCGAGAATTTGAATGGCTTCCAAAGAATGGTACTTTTTCCCCTCACTCCTTCTCACTTGCCCCCCCTCTTCCCACCCCTCTCTCCTCTTCCCTCTCCTCTCACTGTCTTTCTCCCCTCCCTGCCTCTGTCTCTCTCGCTCCTCCCTCCCTCTCTGTCTTCTCTTTTTCTCCTCCCTTCCCCCTCTCCCTCTCTCTATCGAATTGTACTTTTTTTCTCATTCCTTCTCCCTATCCCTCGCCCTCCCCCTCCATCTCTCTCCCTCTCCCCTCCCCTCCCTGTCCCTCTCCCCTTCCTCTCCATGCCTTCTCCCTTTTCTCTCCCTCCTTCTCCCTTTCTCTGTCGAACTGTACATTTCTTTTTTTCTCACTCCTTCTCCCTTGCTCTCCCCCTCCCTGTCCCCCACCCTTCTCTCTTTTCCCTCCCTCCCTCTCTGTTCCTCCCTCCCTCTCTGTCCCTCTCCACCTCCCTCTCTCTCAATCTCTCTCACACACACAATTTGATATTAAACAAAAGTGAGACAGATCATCTGGTTCAACAAAAATTATGGAGATAGTCACAAAGAAAGGAGTCAATAATTATTAGGAGAACACCAGCTGAGCCCTGAAAGAAGGATCAAGTGAGAAGGACCAAATGAGGAAGATCGCCCCACCTCGATTCCTTGGTATACAAAGGGGGAAAGATTATGTTGTTATCAGAGGTGGGTTCCTACTGGTTCAGACTGGTTCAGCCCGAACAGTTTCCCCCAAACCGTTTCTCATATCCTGGTGCCATCTTGATTTTCGGTTCTGCGAACAATTTTCATTACACAAATGTATTTTTTGGGGTTTTTTTAAAACATTTTGCACAGGCACAGACCTATTTTTGTGCAAATGTGCATGCACCTGTACATGCTGCTACTTTGCACGCACAGTAATGCATAACACCCCTGGTTGTTATGCACAGTAGTGATAAAGTAGAGTTATACTAGACTTTGTGGAGTCTTTCCTAACCCGAAGGACCTTGAAGGGGTGAAATATGCATACATGCATGCATACATACATACATACATACATACATGCATGTGTGCATGTCTTTCTGCTTCATATTTTCTGCATTACTTTGGCTTTGCTGAAAACAGCCCGGGCAACGTCTTTCCAACGTTGGCTTGGAATGATGCAAGCTGGAAGTTGGAAGGCATCAGCCCAAGACCGTACCGAAGCTTTTCATCCACAAATGCAACCCAGTGGAACAATTGTAGTTCTTTACTTCAGGACTGGAGGAACCAAACAGTTTCTTTGTGCGTGTCTGTGTGTGTGTTTAATAGATGTGGACAGTTGCCTTTTGTGACAATCAGCAGAAACCACTTTCCTGCTCAATATAAAGCAGATGGAAATTATCCATTTACAAGAAGAGCTTTAAAATGAAGATGGCAACTCTATCCCCTGAAGATTTTTTTGGGGTTTTAAGAAACAGCAGGAGGCGAGGACAGAACTGGAGCTGACAAAATGTCTCTCTGGTTCAATTTAACCTGACAAAGTAAGAATGCAGTTCACCCTTCTCTGTTCCCAGTGGCCATATTGCAGGAGAGCAACAGATGTTTGGTCATCACTTCTCACTGACCTGCCTTCCTTCACAGGTGGGGGCCGCAGATACATTTCAGGGAGGAAAAAAAACCTTAATGGATTTATCTGCAGCAAAACATGTGCAATCCCCTCTGTACAGCATTTCTCTATTGGCGCCGTTTACCCTCCATTGGCAATTACAGGAAAAACAAGTGGCAATTACTTGCTTTGCTATAATAGAACCTGAAATAAAGCAGAGTAAATGTTCTGTTAAAATTTAGGGGTTTTTTTCCCCCTCCCCTTCTTCTCTAAATACATAAAAACAAGAGGACAAAACCGAACAGTTTGCAAAGCTGGCGGTACGGAAGGAAATGTTTTGCTCCGTTCTCTTATTGCTTTCTAGAGATCCCTAAGCTGTTCTGGATTTCAGTTTTATGCTGAATGGAGACAGGCTGGAATTCTCAGTATTGTGGTTTTTTTCTCTTTAAATAAAAGGGTAAAGAAATGGAATAAAAAAAATCAAAAGGGAACGGTGTGTTGGGAAGAAAAACCTACATTTTTAAAGACTATCTTTCCATATTGTAAGTAGTGATTGTTCATAGACCTCTGTTCTGACTCCCTCCCGACACAAGACAAATGACTAGACTGGCTGCTATTTGGCCTGAACTAACCTTGACTAGAAGATAACACGATCCAAACTCTCCAACTCTGAAAAAACTCTCTGACTCTGAAATACCTCTCTGCGTTGTTTCCTGCAAACCTTTCGATGTACCGAGGATTTCTTTTAAAGCCTCTTGGGAGGGGCCAGTCAATTAGGCAGCTGCTACTGATATCTCTGACTGCGTCGTTCTGCTAATTGCCGTTGCCTCCTCTCAATCCTTCTTAGCCTGACATCAGGGACAAACTGGGCTTCTTCCTCCCCATTACACCAAGCCCCAGGTGCCTCCTGATGCCTAGTCGGGCTCTCTGCTCTCTCACTCCCGGCCTCCTCCTCTAGACTCATAGGACTCCTCACTAGAGGAATCCATCAGCAGCTCATCCTGAGCCAGCTGGGCCACAACAGACCTCTATTTGCAAATCGAACAAGTTTGTAATGCCACAGCTATTTTTCAAAAGCAGAAGAACAGAATAGCAGAGTCGGAATGGACATTGGAGGTCTTCTAGTCCACCCCTGTGTTCAAGCAGGGGATTCTGCATCATTTCAGACAAGCTGCTCTTAAAAGTGTTAGATCATCCACAACTTCTGAAGGCAAGTTGTTCCACTGGTTGATTGTTCTTACTGTCAGGAAATGTCTCTTTAGTTCTAGCTTGCTTTTCTCTTTGTTCAATTTCCATCCATTTCTTCTTGTCTTGCCTTAAGGTGCTATGGAAAATAGCTTGATCCCCTCCTCTCTGTGGCAGCCCCTCAAATATTGGAAGACTGCTATCATGTCTCCCCTGGTCCTTCTTTTCATCAGACTAACCATGCCCAGTTCCTGCAACCGTTTATCGTATGTTTTAGCCCCCAGTCCCCTAAACATATATATATGTTTTCGTAGATTTTCACGGGTGAAAATCTAGATTTTCACAGTCACAGACAGAAGCCTGCCTGATGATGGCAAGTGAGATCTTGCCAAAACGTTGCAATAACATCTCCATGCTATATACACGGGAAAATCCCCGAAGCCAGCAATGCCAGCATATGTGTGTGTGTGTGTGTGTGTGTGTGTTAGTTTTATGAGCTGATCAATAAATCAATAAATCAAACTAACACACATATCTAAAAAAAAAATTTACACAACGTAACTCATGGTTCTCTGTCTAGATGGTCTCTGGTGATGAGCCAAAAGGCAGAGAGGGAAACAGTATGTCTCCTCCCTTAATGGGGCCCTAACAGGAAGTTGTGAAAACAATTATCTATCTATCTATCTGTCTGTCTGTCTGTCTGTCTGTCTGTGTGTGTATGTATGTATGCATGTATGTTTGGAATAGACAATGGATGCCATTATGTGGTTATGTTTAAGTAAGGCTTGGCTGAAGAAGATAGACCAAATATGGAATATTAGAGGAAAATTCTGGTGTAATGATATTAAGATATACAATGAATCTTTTGATCTAAAATCTATAAAACGAGATTATTCATGAGTAATAATGGTCCTAGAAATGCACAAGAGTTTTGTGTAACCAGTCAACGTACTTTCCAAAGGATACAATGTAGAATGATGATTTTCCCTTTTTGTATTTTTGTTTTATTAAAAAATAAATATAAAAAAACAACATCATTTTTATAGTGTGATGATCAAAACCGGATGAAGTATTCCAAGTGTGGTCTTACCAAGGCATTATCAAGCAGAAGTATCACAAAGCAGATTAGTCCAACTGTGTTAGCTGCAAAGTTCAAACCCCAGCACAGCAAATAAGCCACTTCTAGCAGGAAAAAACCCAACAACCAGATGACTCAAGTATGTGTGCTAAGCCAGGGGTCTCCAACCTTTGCAACTTTAAGTCTGAAGGACTTCAGCTCCCAGACTTCTCCAGCCAGCTTTGCTCCAGCCAACTTTGCCAGCTAAGCCACAAAGCAAGATAAGTCTAATAAACAAACATAAGAGTTAGCCATACCTTTTCTATGTTCCATTATTCTATTCACCACAGCCATTACCCTCATCTTTTGCCACTTCTTATTTTAGGTGGCTTCTTTAGAAAGGAAAACTCTTTTGATAGCCAGTCAAATCTTCTTGACTGCTTTCAAGAGACTTCTATTATGGTATTTCTCATACAAAAGGAAACCTACTTCAGGCATTGGATTGCTGTAAATAAGAACATATTTGCTTTCCCTATTTATCGCTTCAGTTTATTAATTATTAATTTATCACTTTATCTGCTTGATTTCTGCAACTGCCCATTTCAGCAAATGACTCTGGTTGGCTCACACAATTCAAAGCATCTATTACAATTAAAATTAAAAAATAAACACTTTAAATTTACTTTCTTATGTTTATTAATTACTTTTATTATTTAGCCATGAATTATTTAACGGTATACTATTGAATTATTTGTTTATTATTACTTTCATTGAATTATGTGTTATTTAATATTGATCGTCTTTATTATTTATTAATTTACCTTATTTATTTACGACACTCGTGGGAACAGGACTCCATGTAACTTTTATGCTTGAATGAAATGATGGACGGGTGCCAAAGTTCATTCCCCAAATCCCAAAGTACATTAGTCCACCTCTTCATTCAGGTCACGGGCCAAGAAAAGGAAAGAAGGTTGTTCTAATTTCATTTACTTAATAAAAGTAGATGTAAAAGGCTTTGCACAAGAAGAGCATCATTAAGGTGATCCTTGATGGCCAGTCAGAAACTGTTAGAAAAATGAGCAACAGCATGTTTTCTGTCTGAAGAAAAGGAAAAAATAAAATAGAAAAAAGACTCAGTCTTGTTTAATGAAAAGAAAGGTTCGAGGTTATATGCACTCGTGACATCCCATCTAGACTATTGTAATGCTCTCTACATGGGGCTTCCCTTGAGGTGCACCTGAAGACTACAGCTAGTCCAGAATGCGGCCGCGCGGGCAGTCCTGGGAGCCTCTAGGTTCTCCCACATAACACCACTCCTTCGCGAGCTGCACTGGCTGCCTGTGGCCTTTCGGGTGCGCTTCAAGGTGTTGATTACCATCTTTAAAGCGCTCCATGGCACGGGATCTAGTTACTTGCGGGATTGCATTCTGCCCCATACATCCCTTCGGCCGATCTGCTCCCACAGAGAGGGACTTCTCCGGGTGCCGTCCACTAGGCAGTGCCAGCGGGTGACGCCCAGGGGAAGGGCTTCTCTGTGGTGGGCCCGACCCTCTGGAACGACCTTCCCCCCAAACTTAGAACAACCACGGACCTCCGCTCCTTCCGCCAAAAGTTAAAAACTTACTTCTTTCATCAGGTCGGCCTGGCCTAAGCTATCCTATCCTAGCCTGTAGTATAAATTTAGATTGTTTTAATAGGGATTGTAGGGAAATAGTATTAAGGGTTTTAAAGGTTTTAAGATTTTAAAATTGTAGTGCAGGGTAAATTATTTAATTCGATTTTAAATATTGTATTGTTGTATTTATAAATATGCTTTTAAAGTCCTGTGCACCGCCCCGAGTCCTATAAATCAAATAAATAAATAAATAAATAAATAGATTAATAATAATAATAATAATAATAATAATGATAATAATAATGATAATGATAATGATAGAAATATTCCAATATCTACAGGGCTGTAACAAAGAAGGGGGGGTGGTTTCAACCAATTCTCTTTTTCAGATGACACAGATAAACCTTCAAATGGCCTCAATGACCTGCTAAAAGAATGCAAATGACCAGCTGTCTGCAAAGAGTATATGGATCAGAGGTCTCATTCTCGCGGATGGTATCTGGTGGCCCCCACCGTGATAGGAAAGTATAATATTAGTATTAATATTAGCATTAATACCTAGCTATCTGCGGGATTGGATCCTGCCACATACATCCGCACGGCCGATTCGCTCCCACAGAGAGGGACTTCTCCGGGTGCCGTCCACTAGACTCTGTCAGCGGGCGACGCCCAGGGGAAGGGCTCTTTCTGTGGCGGGCCCAGCCCTCTGGAACGACCTTCCCCCCGACATTAGAACGACCACGGACCTCCGCTCCTTCCGTCTAAAATTAAAAACACATCTTTTCTGCCTGGCTGGCCTAGGGTAGTCTCTCTTCTATAGGGTTTTAATATATTAATTTATGGGGAATCTTAGTATTTTAATGGGGAATTTTTAGCACAGGAATATTGTTTAATCTGTTTTTAAATATGTTTGTATATTTATTGTTTTTATCCTCCCTGTGCACCGCTCCGAGTCCCTATGGGGAGAGGGAGCGGTCTACAAATTAAAATTTTATTATTATTATTATTATTATTATTATTATTATTATTATTATTATTATTATTATTATTATTATTATTATTATTATTATTATTATTATTATTATTATTATTATTATTATTATTATTATTATTATTAATATCAGGAATCCCTTATCCCAGCCTCACCCAGCCTCTGCCTCTAGCGGCCCCCAGGTAAATTGAGTTTGAGAGCCCTGATATAAATCATTCCATTCCCCACCATGCAGTCAGAGCTGAAGAAGTTTCTTGGATGAGAAGTGAAACGTCGTCAGAGAAAAACCAGACGGTCCAGTTGCCTCTTGAAAAAAAGCACCTCTCCAAAGGCAAGAAGAAACATGTGGAAACTTATCAAAGAGAGATCCAACCTAGAATGAACTTGCTTTTAGATAGGGTTTTTATCGAAATTTGAAAATTAGGCGTACTGTTTAATACATTTTTAATAGCATTTTACTTGTTTTTATCATTCATTTTATGCTAACTGACTTTTACTGTTTGCCTGTACACTGACCACCCTGAGTCCCGTTGGGGAGAAGGTGCGGTATAAAAATTCAATAAAATTCAAAAAAAAAAATTCAAATTAAAATGAAGGAGAAATTTCCTGACAGTGGGAACGATCAATCAATGGAAGCGCTTTCCTCCAGAAGTTGTGGGTGTTCCTGTTCTGATCCAGGCTTCCTTAGAAAACCAGAAGCAAAGTCTTGGTCCCTGAAAAACCTCTTCTCTTGACACAACTGTGAATTCCTTTCATTCACAGTCAGCAAAGCTTAGCAAACAGTCTTTCAGAGGAATGTTTATCCACACGCACCTTATCTCGTTTAGAAAGCTGCCAGATAACTAGTTTCCAAACACAGGGCAAGGCAACACTTGGCACAGAGTCTCTTATAATCGCAAACTTTCCACTCTTAAAACCGCCAAATGACTGAATTGCTTCCTGCAAAAGCTCCCTCCCCATTCGTTCCTCTTTCGTTTCCCATGGGAGGGGCCAATCAGCTCCAAGGTGTGGCTTTACTCCCAAGTCGACCCTGCTTTCTCAATTGTAATTGTCTTCTGGCAGCTCTGCACATGCACACGCTGGGAACAGGCTCCCGCTGTTCTTCTGCCTCACTGTTGTCTAATTCCTTCTCTGCCTCTGATGCAGAGTCCTCATCTGAGCTTTCCTCAACCCCCAGGACTGGCCCATGTTCCTTCCCAACCTCCCCACTGCCGGCAGGCCACAGCAATTCCTTCACTGGAGGCTTTTAAGAAGAGACTGGACATCCATTTGTCTGGAATGATACAGATACTATTTGAGCATGGGGGCTGGACTAGAAGACCTCCAAGGTCCCTTCCAACTCTGTTATGCTGTTATAACTCATAGGGGTCTAAGAGAGAGAGAGGAGGGAAAATGCAATCAGATTAACAAGGTTTTATTACTACAACCTATGGCAGGGATGGGCAAACTTTGCAACTTTAAGTCTGAAGGACTTCAGCTCCCAGACTTCTCCAGCCAGCTTGCTGGCTGGAGAAGTCTGGGAGCTGAAGTCCTTCAGACTTAAAGTTGCAAAGTTTGCCCACCCCTGACTTATGGTTATAAAGCATTAGGCATAATCTTCTTGAGAAGTCTGTTTCTTGATCTGATCAAATACAAAAGGCTGACATCACAATTAGAAGCTGGATTTTTATGTCAGCTTCCGATCGCACAGACTTATCTACTCATATTTGAACGATGGACTTAAGCTTTTCCGAGCTTTCCACTCCACTAGTGAAGGTCCACGTAAGAAACCTGGAAAAATTAAAAAATGTGAACTTTCGATACGGCAGTCTCTGTTCAGAATGCGTAGAAATAGAAAGAGCAATAAGGTGTCATGTTAAGTGGCTCTCAATTGAGCATTTACGTTGAAGAAAGAGCTAGCATGCAAATGACAACGAAAGAAGAAAAAGAAAAAAAAATAGATGACAGTATTATGTAAATGTGATACAACATTCATATATTGATTTTTATATTCCTGTTTTATGTGCTACAGCTTGGAAGAAATGTGGTATGTTGGTCATAGAAACAAATTGTCTTAGAAATGTCCCTTATAGAAGCCAATTCCAAAAACAGGGAGTCCCTGACCTATGGCCATTATCATTGCAATCAATTTATGACCATTGCTAAGCAAGAATGTTGTTAAGTGAGTTGACTTATAAGTCGACTGACTCATAGACTGACTCTATTGTTGCAGGAACTGGGCATGGCTAGTCTAAGTGAAGAGAAGGACCAGGGAGACATGACAATAGCATCCCAATATTTGAGGGGCTGCCTCATAGAGGAGGGGTCAAAACTATTTTGACTCTGGTTTTGTGGCAGAGGGGCCAGAGACCCCAATTCCTGGACCCTGGGTGAACCCTGACCCCTTGGGAGATTTGCCCGCTTGCCCTTTGGACAGCTTGGGTAAGATGTG
Organism: Rhabdophis nuchalis; assembly: GCA_039707465.1. Lineage (NCBI taxonomy): Eukaryota > Metazoa > Chordata > Lepidosauria > Squamata > Natricidae > Rhabdophis > Rhabdophis nuchalis. Next base: position 10,988,510 of record CM077657.1, on the reverse strand, counting down.
TGGGTGTACTTCTCTGTTCTTAAAAGTTCTCAAAGTATTACAAATATTGCTGAAACCTTGCTTCAAGAGATGGAAAGAGGAAGTAACTGGGGGAGAAGGGGAGGTGTAAACCCTATATTGGAACTATAGCTGGCATTAAACAAATGACTATGCATTTATAGGACACGTATTAATTTTTGCTATTAACTTCTGTTTCTGTACTATTCCAAAGTTAACTTCTGCTTTTATCCATATGTGTTTCTGTATTAAGGACGAAGGTATAAAACTAACTCCCTGGGCGTTGCCCAGGCAGTTCAGTCTTTAGTGTGAGAGCACTCTGAACTCTTGACGCGTCAATAAACTCCTGTTATCTGATCTTTGTGGTCTCTCGTTCCTCTATTTGAACCAGTCTGAGGTGAGCCTGGTTTTTGCCGCTACAGTTTCTCTGTGTTAGTTCTTTGATGGCTACTCCTGAATTCATAAAGCAGTATATTCATTCAGTTATAAAAATATCGGGTTCTCATCTAGCTTTTAAGGTTTCCTTCATATTTTTGCAATACTGACAACTTTGTTTCTGGAGAGTTTATACTTCACTATTTCGCCTTGCGCTAGATTATAAATGCACTTAGCACTCTTCAATGCAGTCAACAATGTTATTGAAAAGGTAGCTGCATTTTCTACCTGCATTGAAAGGAGCATGAAATGGTGGTAATCTGGATTGGTAAAAGTGGTGAAGGGAGATTCAGATTAAGCACGAAGTTCAGAAGTGGCTTCCATGTGTAAACGAAAGAACTTACGTTCTTCTTTAAGCCAAGTAGTCAATTTTGCCATTTCAGCCATCAAGAATTTCCTTTAATATGTTTATAGCCTCCCCACTAAATAAATAAATAAAATGATTCATTCCATATCCAGGCAAAACCAAATTACAGATCTATGCAGAAGGTTAAGAATGGCGTTAGCTGCCTACCGTACAGTATGCAGCCAACTATGTATACATCTATAGTACAGTAAGATAAATGCACACCAGTTCCAAAAGCTTTTTCCAGACAAAGCAAAATATCTGCTGTTAAAAGGCTGTCAGAAAAAGGCATAGCTGCAAAAATGAAATGGGTATGGTTGAAATGTAAAATCACATTCAAAGTACACTGGAGAAAGAGAGAGAAAGATTCTTCATATAAAAGCATACTTGGCTATGCAGCTTAAATGTTACAGAAATGCCAATTGTTCTTGTTTGTTTGTAAAAATACAAGAACTGAATTAATAGTCAATGAAGGGAAGGAGAGCAGTCAAGTGAAATAGGATGGACAGAATATATATCTACATTTAGATTGCTTCAACATTTTCTAGCGTCAGGAAGACCCAGGGAAGCAAACCGAACTCAAAATCCTAATAAAAAGTATACCAAATGTGGAAAAATCTAAAAGGAATTTATCCACGTTATAGCTACCCCTTCCTTTAAAAAAAAAAATCTGCACCACAGTATGATGGAATTTAACCCATCGCTCGCTTCTTAGAATGCACCTATTCATCTGATAGGCTTGTTTTTGAATCTCCGCAACTAATCTGCACTAAAAGTTTTGCCAACCGTTAATGTTGCAGAAATAACACACAAGAAAAGTCTTAAAGCACCCTCCAAACAGATCATCCACAACTAATTTGTTGTGGGACAATACAATACAATAGCAGAGTTGGAAGGGACCTTGGAAGTCATCTAGTCCAACTCCCTGCCTAGGCAGGAAACCCTATACTATTTCAGACAAATGGCAATCCAACATCTTCTTAAAGACTTGCAGTGTTGGGGCATTCACAACTTCTGGAGACGAGCTGTTCCACTGATTAATTGTCCTAACTGCCTGGAAATTTCTCCTCAGTTCTAAGTTGCTTCTCTCCTTGATTAATTTCCACCCATTGCTTCTTGTTCTGCCCGCCCACCTGCCCGGATGCTTGTTCGGCTCCGCCTACCTGCCCGGATGCTTATGCGCATGCGCAGAAGTGTCTCACACACATGGGAGTGCCCACGAGCAAACCAGTAGTAAAAAAAATGGAAGCCCACCACTAGTATGCACACATACAGATACATGCTCGTGCACACACAAACACACACACACACATGTATATGTATGTATAGCGATATGTATGCATATGTATATAATTATATATATGTGTGTGTGTGTTTTAAAAAGGTAGCAAAGCAGTAAGATCCAGGCAGAAGTGCTACACATTACCTGGCTTCTCTCATGATTATCTCTTGTTTTACCTTTATGGTTGGCGCCTTTGCTATCTCATACCTTTTTTAAAGTTATTTCTATTAAATGCCGAGATTAACTGATTTACAAAGTGATGAACATTTATCCTCGGGCAACTTTTATCCTGGGGGAAATAGCAGTTAAGAGGCTGTTTTCAGCAGGATTGAAACACTGCGAGTGAAAGTGATTTGCCATGGTCTCAAGACCCATAGAATATGAACGAGCTTAAAAACAGAAAATGGGCTGTGAAATCACTAGAATCAGTTGGAAAGTGAGTAGAAGGGAAGAGCGAGAGAGGCAGAGAGAGGGAGAGAGAGGCTGTTGGGGTATATAAGAAAGAAAAAATGCTGAAGAACTCAAAGGAACGTAAGTAAGGCTGGATATGAAGAAGAGCTGCAGAAATTGGGTATGTCTAGTTTAATGAAAAGAAGGAATGGGAGTGATATGATAGCAGTGTTCCCATATTTGAGGGGCTGCGGCAAAGAAGAGGGAGTCAAGCTATTCTGCAAAGCACCTAAAGGCAGAATAAGAAGCAGTGGGTGGAAAGTATTCAGGGAGAAAAGCAACTTAATAATAAGGAAAAATGTCCTGACGGGGAGAACAGTCAACCAGTGGAAAGGCTTGCCTTCAAAAGTTGTTTGGTACTGAAAGTTTCTGAAAAGGTTTTTGAGAAGACATTGGAAAACCATTTGTTCTGAATGCTATAGGGCCTCCTGGTTTGGACTAGACGACCTCCAAGTGCCCTTCCAACTCTGTTATTCTGTAACCTTTCTTGGCTCGAGAGCCGCAGCAAATCTGATGTGGCATGCCACGCTTCAAATTTATGAGACTCTACCTCTGATTTTCAAAAGGGATATCAATAATTTTGAGAGGTGTGAACTGCCTAGTTCAGGGGTCTGCAAAGTCGGCTCTTTTAAGACTGGTGGACTTCAACTCCCAGAGTTCCCCAGCCAGCATAGCTGGGAGTTGAAGTCCACCAGTCTTAAAAGAGCCGACTTTGCAGACCCCTGGCCTAGTTTAACACAGCTATTTCCCCCCTTAACTCTCCCCCATGTTTCCCTCGCTCATTCTGAAGGTTCAGGCACCATGAAAGGGTTGCCAGTAGATTGCAGGTAAAATGACCTCTGTGCAGGAATGACTCCCCTGACATCTTAATGTTGTCTAGAGTTTTGAGAGATCTGGAAAGTCAAAGCTGTTCCTTCAAATTCGTCCTTGGGTGGCAATGAGTAAACCCTTCGATGGAAAAGTTTGATTGAGAAGGCATGACTCATATGAAGGTCATATGTCAGGTGAAAGCAACCAGAACATCTCATGAATAGTCTCAAGCAGAAGCTTTATTATTAGACACCTATGTTACAAAATAGGGATGTGGGGGGCTCAGTGGCTAAGACCTTTTCAGTCAGAAAGGTCAGCAGTTTGGTGGTTCGAATCCCTAGCACTGGGTAATGGAGTGAGCTCCCATTACTTGTCCCAGCTTCTGCCAACCTAGCAGTTCGAAAGCACATAAAAATGCAAGTAGAAAAATAGGAACCGCCTTTGGTGGGAAGGAAACAGCTCTCTGTGTGCCTTCGGCATTTAGTCATGCCAGCCACATGACCACAGAGACATCTTTGGACAGTGCTGGCTCTTTGGCGTTGAAAAGGAGATAAGAATCACTCCCTAGAGTCGGGAATTATTCACACATATGTGTGAGGGGAATCTTTACCTTTACTTTTTTATATTACAAAAATCTCATCCGACTGAATGTGTTCCTTGGGAAAGGTCAGATAAGTCTTCTGGGATTCTGGGAAGGTCAGGCCTGTGCCACTTTCTGCAATGCAAAGACTCTAAGCTCAGCCCCTTCTTAACCCCTCCTTCCAGTCTAACTGGAGGTTTCATCGCAAGGATTAGAAATAAGCTAGACAAAATATGGATGAATTTACCTGACCTTGTTGCATACATGCATATTTCTCTGCATCGCTAGATGAGCAGCCATTTTTGACCCAGTACTGTCCATTGTTCTTTCCATCATTCAGACAGGGGTGCAGATGACTTTTTCACAAAAATAAACCTCATTTCTTTCCCCTTTTATCATCCGTGTCTCTCATCAACCCATTACAAATTATTAACCTTGTAGAGGTTGCAACTTGATCCCAGAGAAGCAGATAATCAGAGACCAGTATGCTTGGTTTCCTGCCACGAATGGCAGATGGAAACCAATAATCCAGCTGATTATATCCATTCATTTGTTAGTGAGGAAGTCCAGAGCAGGACTCCCTACAGCTTCACAAATTATACTTCTTGTGGCAGGCGTTGTGCCTGCTACTGCCAGAAGTTGCTAATCCATACCTTATTACAACAAACTCACATACTATTAAGTCATTCTCTGTTTCTTCTTCTCTCTCTTTTTTTTTTGATCTTCTATATTTGGAAATCAGATCAAAGAGACAGAAAAACTCTTATTCTGAACAGCCTTGTGCTCATTAATTCTAGATGATGGTAGTAGTTTTATTTATTATGCTCTTATAACTAAGTGCAGTACAAACATAGAATAAAACATCTGATACAATAATCAATCATAACATCAGATCAAAAATAAAGAGGCTGTAAACTTAAAGGCCCATGTTTAATACAATACAATAGCAGAGTTGGAAGGGACCTTGTAGGTCTTCTAGTCCAACCCCCTGCGTGGGCAGGAACATTTCAGACAAATGGCTATCTAACATCTTCTTAAAGACTTCCAGGGTTGGGGCATTCACAACTTCTGGAGGCAAGCTGTTCCAGAGGTTAATTGTTCTAACTGTCAGGAAATTTCTCCTTAGTTCTAAGTTGCTTCTCTCCTTGATTAGTTTCCACCCATTGCTTCTTGTCCTGCCCCCAGGTGCCTTGGAGAATAGTTTGACTCCCTCTTCTTTGTGGCACCCTCTGAGATATCGGAACACTGCTATCATGTCTCCCCTGGTCCTTCTCTTCATCAAACTAGACATACCCAGCTCCTGCAGCCGTTCTTCATATGTTTTAGTCATAAGATATAAACCACTATATATTAAAGGTAACAACATATTTATTTATTTATTTTTAGAAAGTTTGCAGCCGCTTAGGAAAAGAAAAAGTGGTTGTGGTGCTTTTTCAAAGTTCACATGACCTGACTCCAAGCATATTCATTATGAAGCTGACATCTAGAGTCATTTGTTGAGAAGGGTGGCTGCAGAAATCAAATCGATAAATACATCTACCTGGTGTCATCAGGGGGGCAAAAAAACTAGTTTACTAGAATGAAAAAAGAAACAAGAAGGTATTTGGTAACTGTTGGATGCAATCACTCCAAGTAAATGCTAACAAACGGAGGGACTAATTATAATAATAATAATAATAATAATAATTTATTATTTCTATACCGCCCCCTCTCCCCACGGGGACTCGGGGCGGTGCACAGGTAGCATAAAAGCAATAAATAACAACAACAATAAATAAACAACAAAATTTAAAAACCAATTAAATAAACCCTGTGCTAAAATCCCAATTAAACTAAAAACCTATTCTATAAAATCCCAAGGCAAGGAGGCTATCCCAGGCCGGCCAGACGGAAAAAGTAAGTTTTCAATTTAAGACGGAAGGAGCGGAGGTCCGTAGTTGTCCTAATGTCGGGGGGAAGGTCGTTCCAGAGGGCCGGGCCCGCCACAGAGAGCGCCCTTCCCCTGGGTGTCGCCCGCTGACACAGTCTAGTGGACGGCACCCGGAGAAGCCCCTCTCTGTGGGAGCGAATCGGCCGTGAGGACGTATGAGGCAGGATCCGATTAACTACTTAAGCAAATTGTTAATCCCAATAATTCTGGGAGGCTTAACAAATAAAGCCTGGTTTCACCCAGTCTATATGTGTACTTTTGGTTTTTCTCCCACCTTAGCGCCATCTGCAAATTTGATATGTTCCCCTTCTATTCCCTCATCTAAATCATTCAAACTCAAAGAATTTACTGAAAAAAAAATTATTTTGAAGACTTCCTAAATGATGTTAAAAGGGGGCCTTGTCAAAAATCCAGCATTAGTTCTCTTAACAACCTAAGAAATGGTTGTTTCTGGCATAGTTTTTAAATTGTTTTAGTAAGGGTTTTTTAGTAAGGGTTTTAGTAAGGGTTTTTAACAGGATTTTAGTCAGGCTAGCTATTTAATAGATTTTTAACTGTATTTTATGTTTTATATCATTGACTTTTATTAGTGCCTGTACACCGCCCTGAGTCCCGGAAGGGAGAAGGGCGGTATAAAAATTTAATTAATTAATATTATTTAGATAGATAGATGATAGATAGATAGATAGATAGATAGATAGATAGATAGATAGATAGATAGATAGATAGATAATTGTTTTTCATATTGCAGCCCCGGTTCGAATCCCAGTGGGGTGTGGCCAACTGATGAGAGCTAATAAGCTCGAAATAGATTTATCTTGGTCTCTCAAATTTAAATTTATTGATCAGCTCATAAAACTAACATATATATATATATATATTGTCTCCTTCCTTAAACGGGCCTAAAAACAGGAGCTGTGAAAATATTCTCTCATCAATAAGAGTCCTGTAAAAGGCTGATGTAATCATGGAAAGCCGGTTAGCTCAAGTCATAGAAAGGCTTGCCTGAAATGCTGGAAAGTGCCGGTTCAAATCCCAGTAGAAGAAGTATGGCCAGCTGAAGAAGGCTAAAAAGCCTGAAATAAATCTATCCTGGTCTCTATAAGAATAAGCAGTCAACAAGTAGCTTAGTTCTAAGATCCACAACATTTTGAAAACCATAGAAATGGCCTCAAATATTTAGAGATCTTTGTCCATGGGGATTCTCAGTCATCCAGGTCAGGGTTGTCCCAAAAGTGCCTTTTCAAAAGGCATCTGGGCTTTGTTTTTTCCTGGAAGACATTTTGCTTCTCATCCAGGAAAGCTGGATGAATTGAAGAAGCTTCTTGAATGAGAAGCAAAACGTTTCCAAGGGGCAAAAAAACAAAAAACAAAGTTGCCTTTTGGAAAAGTACCTTTAGAGATTTATTTATTTATTTTGTCAAGCATGTATTAGATAACATAAGCATGATTTTGAATACATGAAATGGATACAAATAAAAGGGAACAGGGATGGTAGGCACGCTGGCGTGCTTATGCGCACTCTTTAAAGACCTCTTAGGAATGGGGTGAGGTCAACAGGAGACAGTTTAAGGTTAAAGTTTTGGGGGGTTGGGGAAGAAACCACAGAGTCAGATAGAGCATTCCAGGCATTGACCCCTCTGTTGCTGAAGTCGTATTTTTTGCCATTGAGTTTGGAGGGGTTTACTTTGAGTTTGTATCTATTGTGTTCTCGTGTATTGTTGTGGTTGAAGCTGAAGTAGTCATTGACAGGTAGGACATTGTATCAGTTAATTTTATGTACTACGCTTAGGCCGGATGAAAGACGGTGAAGTTCTAAGTTGTCTAAGAGCCCAAAATTTCAAGTCTGGAGGCATAAAGCATTCTGTTGCAAGCAGAGATATTGTTAATTGCTAAGCTATTTTTTTTTTGCCAACTCCTCTAATTTTTAAGGAAGGGAAAGGAAGTAACTGGTCATAACCCTTGGATGTGTTTTTGAGGAGAAAAACAGCTTGGCTTTCTTTTTTCTTCTTTTTTCTATACCAGGAGAAATGAAAGTGGGTATTTATTGGAAATCCATATAAGTGCTTGGAGGCAGAGAACTGGAAGTGAAAGTACAGTCTGTTCATCAAACTCGATGTTCCTATCTTGAGGCAACTCCAGAAAAACCTTGGGAAGGTAATCTTCAGTGGAAGCAAACAGAGAAAAGCATGCTGAACATGATCTACACATCCTGCTCCAAGGCACAGATAGACCCATGTGCACATGCTTAAGCTTCTTCTTGAAAAATTGCCTTTCTTTTTTAAAAAAAGGAATAGGATCTTACTCTAAGTGCCACTGAGCCAGAGGTGGGTTTCTACTGGTTTGGACCAGTTCGGCCAAGTAGGTAATAACTCGGGCCTGCCACGCCCCTGAACCGGTTCTATCGGCAGTGGCGCCATCTTGATTTTTGGTTCTGCGCATGCGCAGAACAATCTTCATTGCTAAATTTTATTTTATTTTCTAACATTGTGTGCATGCACAGACCTTTTTAGGTGCAAATGCGCACACATGCAGAGTGCACATTTGGCATGTGCGCGAGCGAAGTGAGTGCATGTGTGCAAAATATTTTGCGCGCCAAATGGGCAGTAATGCACTGAGCGTGTGTTGAAAGTTTTGCACACACAACCTTTCATCAGCTTTTCTACAAAGCTCTGAAAAGAGGGTGGTAGCAGATCTCATATGTCTTTGCATTCTATTTGTCATTACTTATATGTGGGTAGCTGTTGCCAAGCTTCTGCCTTGACTGGTGCCAGCAGAAGAGAACATATGGCCTAATTCATGTCATTTGGTATCGGAAAGAATGCAAGTTGTCACCGTGCAACAACAGTGGCAGAAAATGGGGAATTGCAGGCCATAAACATTGGGAAAATTAAGAGCTATTATACTCACTTGCCTCTTGCAGCTTAGATGAACAAGGGTTACTAACATTCATTTGGAAACAACCCAGAAAAGAAAGAATATGCATGTGAACTTAAAAGATAAGACTCTTGGCAGAGTAAGGTTGCACTTGGAATACTGCATTCAATTTTGGTCACCATTATGTAAAAAAGATGTTGAGATTCTAGAAAGAGTGCAGAGGAGAGCAACCAAGATGATTAGGGGACTGGAGGCTAAAACATGAAGAATGGTTACAGGAACTGGGTATGTCTAGTTTAATAAAAAGAAGGACTAGGGGAGACATGATAGCAGTGTTCCAATATCTCAGAGGCTGCCACAAAGAAGAGGGAGTCAAGCTATTCTCCAAAACACCTGAAGGCAGGACATGAAGCAATGGGTGTAAACTAATCAAGGAGAGAAGCAATTTAGAACCAAGGAGAAATTTCCTGACAATGAGAACAATTAAGCAATGGAATGACTTGCTTCCAGAAGTTGTGAATGCTCCAACACTGGAAGTTTTTAAGATGTTGGATAACCGTTTGTCTGAAGTGGTGTAGGGTTTCCTGCCAAGCAGGGGATTGGACTAGAAGACCTCCAAGGTCTCTTCCAACTATTCTATTCTATTATATTATATTCTATTCTATTCCTTATTCGGGATGGAAAATAATCCTACCAGAAAAAATATTCATTTTAAAGAATTAGTGATCGCCATCTAAATCCTGCAAAATAGACCGAGGTTAATTATTGGTTAAAAAAACTACCAGGCTGAACAAAGAATACCTAAGTCATTTGAGTAAGACCACAACTGCACCCTGAAATAACCATCGCAAGTAGAAGAGGTGTTATTACTCTTGGACAAGTGTTGATCTACTCTAACTGTAAACTAACACCTGCTTTATGACACAACATAGCATGGTGCACAAGGTGAAATTGGCGTTTTACAAATTGCTACCCCAAGGTGCCCTTTGGAGGTGGCCTTGTGCAAACATTCAGAAATAGACTGAATTCTCATAATGACCATTTTAGCCCACTATTATAAAGATGGGTCCATAACCTGGCAAGCCAATTATGAAAGTTAAGCTTTCTCCTGGAGGGTAATTGGCATCACTTTTGGAAATCTGCTGGGGAAACTGAGAAATTCATAATGTGGCAGGGAACAGCTTTGTCAAGACAAATTTCCACGGACTGATAAACTTGACAGGCAAGTTCAGAAGATTCAGAAGAATGGAAAACCTGTCACTTCTTACATTAGATTAAAAACAACAAGGATTAGGTGGAAGTTACATATGGTCTTTGGCATCTTTACTGCTCACCTAAGCCATAGAGAAGGTTCTGATATGTTGCATATATAAACTATGTCACTGATTGAAATTTCTCCATTTAATCATATACCCAGTATACAAGATTTAGAATATATATATTGGGGCATACCATGCTTTGACAAAAACACTAAATCATTCCCCTGGCTCAACTGATAAGGGAGAAGAGTTTGTGGCTTAGAGGTTAATATAACTGCCTAACGTGTAAAATAGCCCAAGTTCAAATCCCATAGACCAAGTTCAAATCCCAGTAAGGTTATTGCTAGCTGATAAGAGCTAAATAGCTTGAAATAGATTTATATTAGTCTCCCTTCATTTATTTATCAGCAAAAAATTCAACACTATGCTATCAGATGTTTTTACGATGATGTTGTTTCCAAGAATCATCTAAAAGGCTCTTCTCTCATCTATATTTCAAAATTATGTGATTTAAAAAAAATGAAAACAAGTTTTTCCAAAATAAGATGTTCCAAATAAATCATCCTAAGTGTTTTGAATTATAATTTTTAACTTTAGCTCATGTGTTTGACTAATGATCAAAACCATTAATTCACAGCATGATGAAATAATTCACACCGTGGCAAAATGCTACCTTAAAAAAATCTTTGCAGAAATAAAATTAGTTTTAAAAAACAACAACAACTCTGCACGAAAAAGAGAAGCAAAAGGCGTTTCTCAAACCTGAAAAATTGATTAAATTGAGAGCGACTTTTCAAACTTGGCAATTCCCAAGTGTTTTAGGTCAGGGGTCTCCAACCTTTGCAACTTTAAGTCTGAAGGACTTCAGATCCCAGAATTCTCCAGCCAGCTTTGCTGGCTAGAGAAGTCTGGGAGCTGAAGTCCTTCAGACTTAAAGTTGCAAAGGTGTGGGGACCCCTGTTTTAGGCCATATAACTTGTAATACCAAACCTAACATTGCTTGCAAATCACAGAAGCAGAACAACTAAATTGGAGGTAACTTAATTCCAGGGATAAACAAAGAATTCCACGATTTGAACTTTCTTTTATGAAGCTGGCTTGATCTAAAAACACAGACTTGAATCAACTCTGCTTAACAATTAGCCAAATTAGATGCTAGTAAATTTCTGTTGGCTCTCATAGCTATGCAATAATCCAAACTTTTGTTTGTTTGTTTGTTTGTTTGTTTGCAATCAAGAGAAGATAATACGATTCTTTTGTGCAAATTGGAAAGTCATATCTTCATGCAATTTGATAGTTTTCAATCTGGACCTAATGTTCTTAAAATGGAACTATTTTAGAGACATTTGTTTATCACTCTCCACTTTATGATACTGGAATGATTTATATTTATAAGAAAATGTGAGTCCTGGTGCTGCACTGGTTAGAATGCAGTATCGCAGGCAGACATTTCCTGAAGCCTGGAATTTGATCCTGATGGAGCTTTAAGTTGACTCAGCCTTCCATCCTTCCAAGGTCAGTAAAAGGAGGATCTGGATTGTGGAAGGCAATACGCTGATTCTGTAAACTTCTTTGAGAGTGCTGCAGTACGAAGCAATATAAAAGTCTAAGTGCTATTCCTATAGTGCTAAAGTATATTTAAGAGATTAACAAAGTTGGAAGGGACCTTGTAGGTCATCAAATCCAATGCCCCACTCAACACCCCCCACACCATTTCTGACAAATGGCAGTCCAATCTCTTTTTGAAAGTCTCAAGTGATGAAGCTCCCACAACCATTGAACATTTAAGTAAGTGTATGGTAACAACCAAAGGCCCAGCCCATCATCCTAACTATAAGAATGTTTTTAAGTATAGTAAGGAGTAATTAAATTGGACTTGAGACTCATCATTTTCTGGTAGTGAGAACAATCAACCAATGGAACAGAAGTTGCCTTTGGAAATTCATCACTTTCAAGAAGAGATTTTCAAAAATTGTGTAGGCTCTCCTTCTTGGCAGGGTGGGGAAGTTGGACTAGATGACCTACAAGGTCCCTTCCAACTGTGTTAATGTGTTAAAATCATCTGCCTGTTTCCTCCTGCTAAAACTGCCTTTTTACTGCTTTCATTATCTGCTACATCTGATCATTTGGATCATCTAGTTGAAAATTCCTGAACTTTGGCTCAAAAATTCAGAGTTAGAAAAATCTTCCGGCTTTAAAGTTTCTGAGTTCATTAAAATATTTTGAAAATGTGTTTCACTAAGAGGAGGAAAAACTCCAAGAACCTTTAATGCAGATCTAATAGAGATTTTAAAAAACCCAACCCAAATCTGAGAGCAGTTCAGAAGTCAGGTTTTAACAAGAATACTGTATTCAGTGGATATATAAAGTAGATAAATTTAAGCAGGAATATTAGACATATGTGAATCAACCTTGATACAGCTAGAATCATTTATTCAGGAAATCTACACAATTAGACTGATCTTATCTGATTTGGAAGATCCAATTCAGACATCTAAACTGACTTGGAGCATTAGGCCAATTTTATTCTGATTTCTGAAGTGTTTGAAAAAACCCTGAAGTGTCTGAAAAAAACATGTGGATGGATGGATGGATGGATATATATCATGCATGCATATGTATATCCTCATGTTTTGTCAGATGACTAGTTCAGTTGACTCACTATTATCTGTACCAATTAAATATGCCTTCTCTATATATATTTAATATGGATACTTGATGGGGGGAATCACATGACGGGTACCAGATAGGATAGCTCCATATCAAATTTCCATTTGTAGAAGCAGGCAATGCAATCTCCATAAAGTTGGGATTCTTTGAACAAGTTATGCAATGGTGACTATTTTATTGTCTGTAGAGACAATCACTGAGTCAATATGCACAAGATTTCATTCTTTCATTTGTTTGTTTCTTTGTTCATTCATACATTCATTCAATTTCTATAGCCATCCATCTCAGTCAATGAGTCTTCAGTCAATGAGATTGTGTTGAGAGGCTTTTACCTCTGTGTATCATACACTAGGTTTGCATATTACTGCATTTAAAAGAAGCACATCTTTCCCATTTAACGTAAGTCTTCCTAATTAGGGACCCCCAAATTATATAAGAGATTACAGCATTTAAGAATGACGAGGAGGATGAAACCCCTTATTCTAATTACAAAAAACATTTCCCATAGATCATATGTTAAACAATGTTATAATAATAATAATAATAATAATAATAATAATAATAATAATAATAGTAATCTTTATTGTCATTGTAATAATATTGTAATAAAATTACAATGAACTTGCTTGCACTTAGCATATAAAAGATGACCCTCTAAAGAACATTGCTAGACTAAAAATCATCTTTTGATTTGATTTTCCAGTGTGAAGTGCCATTCCCCCATATATATATATTTATATAATTGTTCCACAACTCCCTGTTAGAGCCCCAATTAAGGGAGGAGACATACTGTTTCCTTTTCTGTCTTTCGGCTCATCAACAGAGACCATCTAGACAGAAAGCCATGAGTTCCGTTGTGTGATTTTTTTAAATATGTGTGTTAGTTTTATGAGCTGATCAATACATAAACCAGAGAGACTAGTATAGATCTATTTCGAGCTTTTTAGCTCTCATCAGCTAGCCATACCCTTACTGGGCAGTAAGGGTATGGCTAGCTGATGAGAGCTAAAAAGCTCGAAATAGATCTATACTAGTCTCTCTGATTTATTTATTGATCAGCTCATAAAACTAACACACACACACACCCTGGGCAGTAAGGGTATGGCTAGCTGATGAGAGCTAAAAAGCTTGAAATAGATCTATACTAGTCTGTCTGATTTATTTATTGATCAGCTCATAAAACTAACACACACACACGTGTGTGTGGTTTTTGAGCTGATAAATAAATAAATAAGGGACACAAGCATACACACACACATACACACACACACATATTTACATATATTTCCCTGTGTCACTTCTTCCTTTACTGTTGGTAGAGTTATTAAACTGCCTGCTCCAATTTCTCCTATGCCATGATGGACAAAATGAAAAAGACTTTCTTTAATCTGAAAAGGGCAAACATGCTATGAAATAGAAGCAAATGTCATATTATATTGTGCTTGAACTGATGGAATTGTATTTTGAATAGTGCATAGATCAAAGCAACACAGCTTGGCCAGACACGAATCTGTTATTCTTGGGGCATTTTTAACCAGAAAGTATAGAGGCTGCTGCATTCTTTTTAAAGTACTTTATATTTCCCTAGACTTTAAAAGCTAAAGCAATCAGCAGTCCATAGCAAGTGTGTGTGTGTGTATCTATAGTTATATAGTATATGTAGACATACACTATATCTGGATAGTGAGGTATGCATAGATTCAATGGTGAGATTCAAATAATTTAACAACCGGTTCTCTGCCCTAATGATTTCTTTCAACAACCAGTTCACCAGACCACTCAGAAAATTAACAACCGGTTCTCCCAAGGTGGTGTGAACTGACTGAATCCCACTACTGCTTAGATTTAGTGAAGGGAGGGATCTGAACACAGCGCAAGAGAGAGAAGGTAGCAGTTGACAAAATGAAGATGAAGAAAGATTTGTCCTGAGAAGTCCAACAGAGAAAAAGTGTGTGCAGAGAGGGTCAAGAAGAGATGTCTTCATCTGCTTATGATTCCCTGCAAATGGCATTGAGAGATATCCTGCCTATCTCTCCAACCCGGAGGGTGTCCTTAGGCGTCCATCATGATAGCCATGGATACCCTTGTTCTCCATGAACTCCTCTAATCCTTTCTTAAAGTTGTCGAGGCTGACAGCTGTCACCACTTCTTCTGGCAGAGAGTTCCATAGACCAGTGATCCTCTGGGTGAAAAAGTACTTCCTCTTATTTGTTTGAGATCTAGGTATCAAAAGTTTCATGGAGTGGCCCCTAGTTCTAGGGTCGTGCGATAGGGAAAGTGCATAGATCAAAGCAACACTCTTTGATCAGCTTCCATCCATTAGTTCGTTTCCTGCCTTCAGGTCCTTTGGAGAATAGGTTGACCCTCTTTTCTTTGTGGCAGCCCCTCATATACTGGAATACTGCTACCATGTCATCCCCAATTCTTCTTCTTTTTTTTTAGACTAGCCAGACCCAAAACCTGCAGACATTCTTCATAAGTTTTAGTCTCCCGACTTTTGATCATCTTAGTTGCTCTTCTCTGAACTTTTTCCAAAGTCTCAACATCTTTTTTGTACTATGGTGACCAAAAATGGTGCCACTATTCCAGGTGTGGTCTTACTATAAGGTGACCAGACGTCCTGCTTTTGGTGGGACAGTTCCGGTTCACCAACAGATGTCCCGTGCCCCGCCGCCTCTTCAAAATGTCCTGTTTTTTGCAGGCTGGCAGCGGGCGCTCTGTACGCGCTCAGAGGCCCGGATATCTGAGAGCGCCGGCTCAGGTATAATAATTTAATTTAATTTAATAATTAATAATAATTTTATTTTTTAAACCGCACCCTCTCCCCACAGGGACCCGGGGCGGTGCACAGGCAGAATAAAAACAGTCAAAAAATACATACATTTCATAAAAAACAATTAAACCAACCCTGTGCTAAAAATTCGCTAAAAATGTGCTACCCCATTAAAAAACCCCAAAGACAGAGAGACTATCCTAGGCCGGCCAGACAGAAGAAGTGTGTTTTTAGCTTGAGACGGAAGGAGCGGAGGTCAGTGGTCATCCTGATATCGGGGGGAAGGTCGTTCCAGAGGGCCGGGCCCGCCACAGAGAGAGCCCTTCCCCTGGGAGTCGCCCACTGACAGAGTCTAGTGGACGGCACCCGGAGAAGTCCCTCTCTGTGGGAGCGGATCGGCCGTGAGGATGTATGGGGCAGGATCCGATCCCGCAGATAGCTATGGAGGGCGTTGGGGCCAAGGAGAGGGGGGCAGGGCAGTGCATGCTCTGGCGTGGCACACCCGTGCGTAGAGGGCATTGGGGCCGAGAAGAGGGGGGTGCCATGCGCTCCGGCGCATAAAAAAAAAAGCCGCTACAGGAATCAATGAAGGAAGCGAGGAGAGCCGGGAGCAAGGCAGCCTGCAGGAGGCATTGCGACGGGAGCCAAGGAACTCGGCGCTGGGTCTCCCGTGGGTGGCGTGGCGGTGGACGAGGCTGGCTGGCTGCCTTCCTGCCTTCCTCATCCCCTGCCGGACACGGCTCTGGCTGGGATCAGATGACCGGCAGGAAGGAAGGAAGGCGCGGGGCTGCGGAGACCTGCCGATTCAGCGCCACACGCTCGCCCCCCCCCCCGGTCGACGGTGTCCCGCTTTGGGACTTTGAAAATCTGGTCACCTTATCTTACCAGGGTTTTGTAAAGTGGCACTAATACTTCACAGGATTTTGATTCTATGGCTGTTTGTACAACCCAGGAAAGATCCAATCAAGGCCCTTTGCCTTGAGTCATTTCTTAAACTGATGGAGTTTCATGACGTCAAAAGGAGGAGGAGGAGGGTGTAGGAACGTACAAAACATCCAGGGGCGCTTGGCTTACGTGAAGTTCCATGCAAAGTGTCTCCAACAGAGCTGCTCTGTGCAACAAATTGCCCAACTTAGCTTCTCACAGCCTTGCTTCTGAGGCCTCCTTCAGGAGCAACTTTGATAGTTGGACAAACTTCCCCCCCCACCTGAACTTTTAGAACTGCTGGAAAAGCTTTGAGGCAACCTGAAGCACCTTGTCAAGAAGAATTACACTGAAACTTCTCTGACCGTTTCCCAGCTCCTTTTCTGATCCGCTGGTGTGCAGAAGCCACTTGCCTCCCAAAAAATGAAGCAGCTGGCCAGGGCAAAGCGGTCTCACCTCTGACGGTTCTCTTTAGAGCCCTGAAGCAGATTGCATCATGTCCAACATCGGAGGCAGAGTATCAAGGCAGCGTTGCCCCCTTGGCGCAGATTTAGTTTGTCAAGTTTAGAAAGAAAGGTGTGAGGGTTGGCAATTTCTTAGAGGGAAGAAAAATCAACAGAATTGAATCTCGTGTATGCTTCCTGCATGGCCACAGCCAGGAATGCATGAAGCTTAGCGCCTGAACAATTCTGTGCATAATTTATATGGGGGGGGGGGAGGGAGGGAGAGATACAGAGAGATACAGAGAGAGAGAGAAAGAGAGACAAAGACAGAGAAAGAGAGAGAGAGAAAGAGAGAGACAAAGACAGAGAAAGCGAGAGAAAGAGAGAGAGAGAGACAAAGACAGAGAAAGAGAGAGAAAGAGAGAGAAAGAGAGAGAGAGACAAAGACAGAGAAAGAGAGAGAGAGAGAGGCGGAGGGCGGGAGGGAGAAATACAGAGACAGACAGACAGAGAAAGAGAGATAGATAGACAGAGACAGAGACAGAGAAAGAGAGAGAGAAGAGAGAAAGAGAAGGAGAGAAAGAAAGAGACACAGAGAGAGGGACAGACAGACAGAGAAAGAGAGAGAGAGAAGGAAAGAGAGAGGGGGAGGGAGAGAGGGAGGGAGAAATTCAAAGAGAGACAGAGATAGAGACAGACAGACAGACAAAGAGAGAGAGAGAGACAGAGACAGAGAAAGAGAGAGAGAAGAGATAAAGAGAGAGAGACAGAGGGAGAGGATGAGGGAGCGAGAGAGAGAGAGAGAAACACGCACGTCCCTCTTCTCATATTACCAGAACACAAGACCCAAGATTTACATTTGGTTCTGTTTTTAATGAATATTTTCTGGCCACTTTTGAGGGGTCTCCACTTTATCGATAACATCCCCGACCCTCTCCATCACTATTAAATACAGCCGGGCATGTCATATCTAGATTCCCATCCCTGTTCATTAAAACACCAGCTCTCTTTAGAAATTATGTGAAGAATAAAAGCATATGTGGCAATGCACTGCCTAGCAACCCTGCAGAGAATGAAAAAAGAAGTTGCAAATTACTAAAGTCAGTTGGAACCTTGGCTTGGGGTAAACAGACACACAACAACATGTCAGCCATGATAAAGAGTGTAAATTTGAACAGATGTCATTTCTAGAGAAGCAGCAGGCAAATTAAACAGAATTGGCTTTGGACAGTTTCCAGGATAGAGTGGAAGAAAAATAAGAATCATTAGCCCTCGGCAGCCACAAAAATGCGGTGTCCAGAATATATATATATTTTTGATATTACCAAGAAGTGGGTATGCAGGGAAGAAAGTATAGAGGAAGATCGATGCAGTTCTTGAAATAAATGAGCAGAAAGAAAGAGAAAAAGTTAGTAACTCTAGGAATGTTCAAGGAACCCGGATGCTGTGAATTGTGATAGAAAGTGACATCTTCTGGACTAATGGGCTACTCAGAATTGAGTTATCCACTGGCTTTTGCATTTCACAAGCGCTCCGGCAAACCTCTTGGCTCCATAGATTCAAGTTGAACCAGGGACAATAAAAATGTTGCACACCTGAGATTTTCCATCCTCGACTGGGAAAGAAAAGGGACGCAGTGGCTCAGGGGGCTAAGACACTCAGCTTGTCGATCAGAAAGGTCGGAAGTTCAGCAGTTCGAATCCCTAGCGCTACGTAACGGAGTGAGCTCCCGTTATTTGTCCCAGCTTCTGCCAACCTAGCAGTTCGAAAGCACGTAAAAATGCAAATAGAAAAATAGGAACCACCTTTGATGAGAAGGGAACAGCGTTCCGTGAGCCTTTGGTGTTTAGTCATGCCGGCCACATGACCACGCTGGCTCTTCGGCTTTGAAACGGAGATGAGCACCACCCGCTAGAGTCAGGAACGACTAGCACATATGAGCAAGGGGAACTTTTACCTTTACCTTAGTGGGAAGGAAGTGATGCGTTCTTGAACTGTTTGCTACCAATTGCAATTTCCAAATGCTTATCTTGCAATGGGATTGGTCTTAATTATAGACCGAGTGGCCAGAGAAGAAAGACCTTTGTTTGGAAGATTCATTGATCCTCCTGTGATACCTTGGGAATTAGGGAATGTCGTCCCTACTCATTTTTAATTGGGAAAGGATGGTTTGGAAATGGACCTGAATAAATGGACCTTAAACGGTCAGTTTAACAAGCTCTGGGATATTTTCAGAAATATCTCTTCAATCAACAGGAGTGGCTATCGGATGGTCCCAAGGCAGAAACACCAGGGGGAAAAAAGTCAGGTTTTACTCATGGTCTGTCCATGAAGCTGTTGAAGCTATTGTGCATTTATTAAGAAGGAAAAAAGTTTCCATTCCTCACTGAATGGATGAGGCAACAGCCAAACTGTGCAAGCATTGTAATCTCTGAATGAACGTTTTGGAACAATGCATTTCACCAGCAGTTATGAAAACTAATGTTGGGACGCAAACTGAGGTGCACAACTGTGATTATCGAGAGGTAAGTAGAAGATGGGCTAGCAATAAGCAAGCCCAGCATGAACACCTGCGTAGACAAAGGAAGCCAAATCTATCCTACTTGGCATTGTTCACTGCAAACTCATTTTCTGGCTTCTCTTTTAAAAAAAAATAGAATCTGGCCAGGAATATACATGTTCATGGATTCTCACTGCAGCCTCGTTTTAATTTTTTAAAAGCTATGATTCTATTTTGCAGTAGAATTTAACTACTGGTAACTTCCTAGGATGACGGAGACATTATTCTTCCTTGGTCCTGTCCTGTATCTTCACAGGGACACTTACAGTGTGAGAAATGCAGTTGCTGCAGCAGGAAACAGCAGCTCCTGGGCTGGAGAGAATGGTTATATCAGGAGAGATCTGGTACCAACTATCTCTTTAGATGCTCTACTGTAGCACTGCTACATCTTCTTTGGGTGTGTAGTTTATGTTTTATTCCTGTCTGGACTAAAGCAACTAAGTTTGCCTAGTTGTGTCTGTGAATCTTCTGCTGAGTAGTCCAATTTTTGGATTATGGAGTTAAGCGTCACCAGAAATGAATTTATATCCAAACCTAACAGCTACCATCAACAGATGCTATCAGTTCATAATCCCTACATTGAGACTCACTCATTCAGCAGGTTCTGTCCAGTTCTGGAGAACCGGTAGCAGAAATTTTGAGTAGTTCAGAGAACCAGTAAATGACTGGCCCCACCCCTATCTATTGCCTCCCGAGTCCCAGCTGATCGGGAGAAAATGGAGATTTTACAGTATCCTTCCCCTGCCATGCCCACCAAGCCATGCCCACCAAACCCACAGAACTAGTAGTAAAATTTTTTAGATCCCACCACTGGACTCATTGTAAAGTGGAAAACTCCAAAAATTTCATTGTCTGTCTTATCTGTCTGTCTACACACACACACACACACACACACACACATTACCTTTCTATTCAATGGCTGCACAGTCCTTAAAATGATTTAATGAGAACCATAGTTCCAATGCCAGCGGGCGACGCCCAGGGGAAGGGCCTTCTCTGTGGTGGGCCCAACCCTCTGGAACGACCTACCCCCCCAACCTTAGAACAACCACGGACCTCCGCACCTTCCGCCAGAAATTAAAGACACTCTTGTTCCATCAGGCCGGCTTGGCCTAAGCTATTTACCTAGACTACAGTCTGTACCATAAATTGTTTTAATTGGGTTTTAGATGGGGCCATGTTTTAACATTTTTAAATTTTAGCACAGGGATAATTTATTTAATTTGGTATTAATTATTTATATTTGTGATATTGTGTGTTTTAATTTCCTGTGCACCGCCCCGGGTCCCTTTGGGGAGAAGGTGCGGTTATATAAATCCAACAAATAAAATAATAATAAATAATAGTTAAAAGTGACCAAAGCCAGGGTCTAAGGTAAGCAGGATTACTAAGGAAGTCTGAAAAAGAATACAGATAGGAAAGATAAAGCAAAGAGAATACCTTGGTCTTCCCTTTCATTTTAAACAAGGTGTGTAATTCCTGCCTCTCCATTAACGAAAGGAAATGTTACTGGGCTGGTGCTGTGCCGCATGTGCAAGATGCAAAATTAGCACCCTTTCGTTTAACATGCACACAATGTTGTTCTCATATGGCACCTCAAATGCCAGGCTCAGATTTGCTGGAATGGAGTGGTGCATTTGAATCTCAATTGTTGCAAAGAGAGCCAGTAATACAAGCATAGAAAATTAAAATGCACCACTTGTGTCAAACACAGCAGAATCATTGTTTGTTTATTTTAAAGACGCTAATAAAAGAGATTAATGGCGTTGCTTGATAATGAACCAATCTGCTGCTAGACAAGCTGCTGAAAGGAGGGAAGGTCTGTTGCAGGCTCAGCACCAGACCTCCAGCCTCCCGGAGTCTTGTGCAGGTGCCAACCGGAATCCTTTATGCCATGATTATCATGTCATTTCCAAATTTAGGTTAATTTCATTTCATGCCCAAGCTAGCTGGGAAAAAATATTACTCTTTTCTCTTTGTTGGTTAAGTGGGGATGGATGGATGGATGGATGGATGGGAGGAAGGAAGGAAAGGGAGGGATGGAGGGATGGGAAAGAGCCGAAGGAGGGAAGGAGGGAAGGAGGGAAGGAAGGAAAGAAGGAAGGAAGGAAGAAGCTAGGAAAGTGGAAGGAAAGAAGGAAGAAGATGGAAAGGAGGGAGGGATGGTGAGGGGGAAATGAGGGACAGAGAAAGGGGGAAGGAGGAAGAAAGAAAGGAAAGGAGGGAGGAGATGGTGAAACTGACAGGAAGTCAGACTAAACTGCCGTTTTTACTGCTCTTTGATTGACCCATGGCCAACTCTGGCATGACCATGCACAGATGCACAGAATCCATACAGAGGTCAGACTATCCATACAGAGGTCACACAAATGGCAATTGCAGACTGTGTTGGGGGCAGTATCCCCTACAAAGAATGGAGTGGCAGTTAGTCCTTGACCTGCATGAAGGCTGTAGCTCAACTTTTGTTTCTGAGACGGCAACAATTCACCCAAAGTCACCAAGAACCATTGACAAGCTTGATTAAACCAATGTGTCGTGTATACCAGATACTACCGGATGCTACCGGATACCTAAACAGAAAGATTGGAAGGACAGACAATAGATAGATAGATAGATAGATAGATAGATAGATAGATAGATAGATAGATAGATAGATAGATAGATAGATAGATAGACAGACAGACAGACAGACAGACAGACAGACAGACAGACAGACAGACAGACAGACAGATAGATAGAAATACTTTCAGCTCACAACAATAAAACTAAGTTGTTTCTGCTTTAGAATGCCATTCATCTACAAAACGCCAACCTCCATCTCCCTAGTGAACTTCACATCATAGTCCATATAAGTCATTATTCAAATTTTCTAGCTATAAAGACATCATTCCCCAGGCAACTTTTCATTGGAATGACCATGCCAAGTCCACCTCTAACGTGAGGATAATCATATAACATAAATCATAAAGCAATTAATTAAACACGTTAAATTACATCTGAATTCTAAGTCAGCTTTAGAAACTATGCAAAATACGGTAACCTTTGAAGGTACATTTAGGACCATCTACAATTATACCACAAGTGGCCCATGTTTTCTCCAAATTTATATTCCTCCTGCTCAATAAAAGCCATCATTCTTTCCCAATAGAAAAACCACAATAACAACCAAAGCTTGAACAGAATGTATAATTCTAAGTTTCTCCCTACACAATCTCTCCAGACAAAGCATATACAGTATGCTGTATATTACTGATTGTAATAATTGCATAAAGAAGGGGAACGTACCTCAGTGTTGCCATTTGTCGCTTCAAGCACAGCTCTGTTTAAATGGCAACATGGACTCGTTCTAACAGAGTGCTCGGACTTGCAATATCCATTGAAATGATCTCGTTCTGCAAGGGAAGAGGAGACAACGTCACATAAAACCAGCCACAGATATGCATTAATGGGCTTTAAATGTCCTTAAATGATCAGGCTCCTTCCTTGAATCGCTGCTCTTGTTTTGATGTATTTTTGCAACGCACTTCAGATAATGTCTGTTTTAATTAATAGCATTTATGATGAGATTTGAGTACCTCATTTGTTCAGTACAGGGATTTTACTGCAGTTTCAAAGAAAGTTGTATAATAAGAACAGAATGGTTGCCAACTATCAGGAACTAGTTACCGAAGACCATTTCACATTCAGACTGGGGACAATAGAAGATACTCTGAAAACAGAGAGAGGTCTAGGAGCAGTTAGGAATGCATAAAATAATACTTTTTGTACTGTACTTTTATTAATACTGTTAGAATGCATTTCAGGCATATATAACAATTTATCATAAGCATATACACAAAAGCAATTTCTTTTTGGTTGCTTCAGAAGCAGCTGTCAAATGCAAAGTTACCTGTGGGAATTATATTGAAATATGAACATTTATTTTTGGATTAGAACAAATACTATCCAGAAATAAGGAAGCCTTGGCCCCATTTCAAAAACGCTTTCCTTGGATTTTGCAAACTGAGCTGTTTTCCAAAAGAGATGGAAAATTATTCTAACTTGATCAGGAGTTGACCAATTCCAAAATCTCAGAAAGGGTAATTTTATTCTTCCTTTGAAAGGAAGACCTGATATTGGAAGAAAAAAAATGGAAAGAGGCAAAATACAAGGGACATGTAGTAATTTAGTGATGAATTTGGAATGGATAAGGGACACGGTGGCTCAGGGGTTAAGACGCTGACCTTGCTGATCAGAAAGGTCAGCAGTTCAGCAGTTTGAATCCCTAGCGCCGCATAATGGAGTGAGCTCCCATTACTTGCCCCAGCTTCTGCCAACCTAGCAGTTCGAAATATGTAAAAATATAAATAGAAAATTAGGAACCATCTTTGGTGGGAAGTTTACAGCGTTCCGTGTGCCTTTGGGGTTAAGTCATGCCGGCCACATGACCACGGAGACGTCTTTGGACAGCGCTGGCTCTTTGGCTTTGAAACGCAGATGAGCACTGCCCCCTAGAGGCGGGAAGGACCAGCACATACGTGTGAGGGGAACCTTTACCTTGGAATGGATACCTTGGGTAATTTTACTTTCTCCTACCATTCTGATTCTCATCTCATGCATGAAGAAATTTATGACATTTGGCAAATCCCTTCTTTCTTTGATTTCCTGAATGCAGGCTTTAAAGTACAAATGCTACTTTACCTTAAATGCTACTTTATCCCAATGTAAGCTTCAAACAAATAGCCCGCCCATGTGTTCCTAGTACAGATTTTAATAGTCCAACTTCTTTTCAGCTGCTTCTCAAGCCTTCGATTTATGGTGTGAGGAAAGATAGCTGCTGTTAGACCAGAGACTGCAGTTCTCAAACTGTATGGAATGGTGCCTGAGGGTGCCTCACTAATAATTCAATTTATTAAATAATATATTAACCAACACTGGCCTTGCGAATACATTGAAACATCCCGGGGCAACCCCAATTTGGGATGTGCCCTACTTGACTGTTGTTGTCTGCTGTTGCAAAGCCCAGTGGAAGAGGGAATGTGTGGAGTGATGCCTGTTTATATAATTTTAAATTATAATATAATTTAAAATATTAACGTAATTAACATGATTAGATTTGTAGTGCTATCGGGTCAGTGTTTTCTTGGCATGATTTCAGAATAGGTATGGATATAGTAGCAGAGAACTATATTTTAATATTTTAATGTTTAAATTTTAGTACAGGTTAATTTAATTCGTTTTTAACTTTGTATATATTGTATGTTTTGTATGGTTTTTTTAATTTTTCCTGTACACCGCCCCAAGTCCCTTCGGGGAGAGGGGGCCGTTTATAAATCTAATAAATTATTATTAATTATTATTATACATAAGCATACATGACTGTTCTCTGCTTTCTCTTCTACAATAATCCCTTTGCCTTTGTCAACCCATTTTTAACAAGGTTAATTATTCTTGCCTCCTCATGTTTTTATTTTTTTCACTCAGAATCTTAACTCTAATATTTTAATGTTCAGATACTGTTTGATATGTTGAAGTTTTATTGAACAGTTCCTCCTTGAGGGAGTTGGGTGGCTTAGAAACGCGAAATATAAGTGAATAAATAAAATAATTTCCCACAAATTGCCCCTTATGAAAGACATAGTGAATTCTAAATTGTAATATCTAAGATTATTATCTTGTATGATCTTCTGACCAAGAAGGCTTCTTTCTTTGCGATTGTTACAAGCTGTCTTGTATTTGTAGCCCTCTCTAAATAAGGAAACCAGTTTTCACAATCAGAGGTGATATTCAGACAGTTCTTACTGGTTCTGGAGAACCGGTAGCGGAAATTTTGAGTAGTTCAGAGAACCGGCAAATAGGCTGGCCCCGCCCCTGCTGCCTCCCAGCTTCCCAGCTGATCTCCTTTTGTTGCCCTGAACAGGAGAAGGGAGCTGGAAAGCAGGTTAGTGGGGTGGGGATTTTGCAGTAACCTTCCCTCAGGACTGGAGAGGGAATGAGGATCTTGCAGTAACCTTCCCTCAGGACTGGAGAGGGAAGGAGGATTTTGCAGTATCCTTCCCCTGGCATGCACACAAAGCCACGCCAGGCCCACAAAGCCTCACCCATAGAACCGGTAGTAAAAATGTTTGAATCCCACCACTGTTCACAATAAATTGTGTTCTTTATGTTCAAATCATGACTGATTTGAAACTGACCTTTTAAAGGTAAGTTTCTCTTGGTTACCTTGGAAAGGAGCCGAATTTATATTGCTTGCAACATGATTTGGGGAAATTCATATTATGAAGCTTTTTATATGCTATGGTCAAAATGTAGGCAAGGTTGAACAGTGAGGTTGCAGCGGGGGAAAGACTCAAAGTTTATGGTCCTAAATAGAGCTAGGGAATTCTGTCTTTTGTAGCATGAAATAAAGTTTGCATTTGAAACCAAAAATGTCATCTATTGAGGCTTAGCATTTAAATCTTGACAGGCACACCTGTGACATTTAGATAAATATAAAAGATTGAAAAGAGGTAATACAGACATGGTTTTCTTAGCCTCCTAGTATCAAACGCAAAGTCGGTCCTCTAGAAAGAAACAAAACATTTCACTGAAAACCATGTCTGTAAACCCACTAACATTTACACAATAGAACAAACTGAAATAATTTCCCATTGTTCCCCCTGTCACCTAAGGCATTGCTTTGATTGTGTTTTGTTGCGTTAAAAAACAAAAAAGCCAGGCATCTTCATGCAAACTCCTAAGTTTTCATACATTTGTAAACAAGGGTGCAATGGTAATCCAAGGTTACTATCCTGAACAACAAAGCTGGCTGGAGAATTCTGGGAGCTGAAGTCCTTCAGACTTAAAGTTGCAAAGGTTGGAGACCCCTGCTCAACAAGATAATCGGTGATTTAAATACAATGGGATTCAACTTTGCAGTACGTTTATTTGGGATGTGAGCAAGAGCAAAATTGCAATAATGGGCAACACTTCAATCATGTATCCAATTGGGAGTCAAGCATCAAAACTAGTAAATTACGTTAAGCTTATAAAATTTGGCTTGTCACAGTTCTATTACCCAATTATTTATTAGAGTTTGGCAAGCATATAGAAATAGCACTTAGCACTTAGACTTATATACCACTTCACAGTGCTTAACAGCCCTCTCTAAGTGGTTTACAGGCTCAGCCTCTTGCCCCCAACAATCTGGGTCCTCATTTTACCCACCTCGGAAGGATGGAAGGCAGGGTCAACCTTGAGCCTGGTGGGATTTGAACTGTCAAATTGCAGGCAGCCAGTGATCAGCAGAAGTAGCCTGCAGTACTGCACTCTAACCAGTGCGCCACTGCGGCATACCTGGGCATTAGAATGGAACGTGATCACATCAGGAGTTAAGTTTGCCAAACATTAAAAAATAATTTTTCGCCTGCCTTTATTTATATCATTAACATGACGAACATAATTTATTATCTTTCTCCTCCTATTTTCCTTACAAGAAGAACTCAGCAAGGTGTGAGTTGGGCTGAAAGGGGCTGCCCCCAAATCACCCATCTGGCTTTTGTGCCTAAGGCAGGATTGGAACTCACAATCTTCTACTGATTGGCACAAAAATCATGCTTTTTATGCCTCAAAGTGCTCCCAAATGGCTTTCGTGCCTAAAATGGGCCTAGAACTCACAGTCTGCTGGTGATTGACCCAAAGTCACTCAAATGGTTTTCATGCCTAAGATTGGACTAGAATTCAGTCTCCTGGTGATTGGCCCTAAGTTACCCAGCTGTCTTTCATGCCTAAACTGGAACAAGAATCACAGTCTCCTGGTTTCTAGCTGGCTCTTAACATTCACCAAACAGACACAGTAGTAATGCCAAGAATTTAAATCTAGATTACAAGTAATTCCCTTTTTCAGGTCAATTTTTCTAATGTGCTTTTTGAAATCCAGATTTCTGACTTGCTAAACAAGCCATTGGTGGTTTACCTGAGCTATGGGTCTCATTTCAATGTAGCTTGCAAAGCCAAATGTTGTGACAGTTTAACAGCCATAACAAAGCATTTCTCTAGTGCAAATAACCACAAAGGGATATAAAATTTCATGGTCTAATCCATCCTCGGTTGGTATGTTTATTTTTGTAGGAAAGTGACATTGCCATAGAATCTCTGTCAACAGGTACCGAGACTCAGTGCAAAAATACCTCGGCCAAATTAGAAAATATGGCAATCAATCACTAACTTTATATTCATCACAGGAAAAGAATTCTGATTTATCTCAGCGCATTCCTCGCCTCATAAACATGAGCCATTATGGGATAGTTCTGTTTTTTTATCCAGTCTTTTTGCTTCCCCAATTTCACCTCAAGGGCAGAATTTGGAAAACGAAGTTAGCTATTTTCCTGCTAATTTCAGGTGGACTGAAGGAACAGACTTAGTTATGGTGAAAATGAAAGAGAAAAAGAGGAAATGTAGACACACCCCCCCCAAAAAAATATTGACAACTTAAAAATGTTACTTAACAATGAGTAAACACAATTATTCAGAAATATATTGCATTCTATTTTCACTGAACATTTACAAATTAGAGCCAAGGCTTCTAAAATATACATGAATCAAAACAGTTCTATCTGCATAAATCTGACCTGTTTCTGAAAATCTCTAATGCAGCTCACAGAATTGTCAACGGACATAATAATAGTAGAATAGGTAGAATTACTGGGACATAATAATAACTTGCTATTTTGCTTCTTTAAGAATTGTTCTGATCCTGTAAGAATTGCAATTGCCTCTGCCATTTGCTTCTACCAGTGATCTAACTCCTGGTATCTTATTTTTGTGTACAATTCACAAAATTTTGTGTACAATACCTTTGTTGCTAAGCATTCAGCCCTCCCCGCCCCCTGTTCCTTGCTACACAGCCAATGCAGGTCTGCAAGAAAGGCATGGGCTAAGGGCCCCTAATTGAGTACCAAGCTGATGTCTCTGAAGGTAAAAAGGTGTTAGTTATCATCTTTAAAGCGCTCCATGGCTCGGGACCTAGCTATCTGCGGGATCGGATCCTGCCTCACACATCCTCACGGCCGATTCGCTCCCACAGAGAGGGACTTCTCCGGGTGCCGTCCACTAGACTTTGTCAGCGGGCGACGCCCAGGGGAAGGGCTCTCTCTGTGGCGGGCCCTGCCCTCTGGAACGACCTCCCCCCCGATATCAGAACGACCACGGACCTCCGCTCCTTCCGCCTGAAATTGAAGACTCATCTTTTCCGCCTGGCCGGCCTAGGGTAGTCTCTCTCTCTATGGGTTTTTAAATGTACATATATATTTAGTGGGAATTTTTAGTTAAGGGATTTTAGCACAGGAATAAGTTTAATTTGTTTTAAATTTGTATGTACTTTGTATATTTATTGCTTTTATTTTCCCTGTGCACCGCCCCGAGTCCCTGTGGGGAGAGGGAGCAGTCAATAAATTCAACATCATCATCATCATCATCATTATTATTATTATTATTATTATTATTATTATTATTATTATTATTATTATTATTATTATTATTATTATTATTATTATTATTATTATTATTATTATTATTATTATTAAAAAGGAGGCCAAGGTGTGGCCTTCCTAAAATGCACCTTGTATGTATGTTCGTGGAATGGTCTACCCAGCCTTTTGCTTTGACCAAAATAAACACTGTTTCTTTTTCAAGCCTCCACTTAAGCTCTTCTTTTGGCATATGGTTGACTTGAGTGAATTGCCAAACCTTACAATTGCTTGTATTAAACAAGCACATTATGTTATCAAAGAGCTAGGCATTTATACTTCTTATGCAAGAAATCAATGTAAATCAATGACATAACCAAAGGTGGGTTGCTCCCGGTTCATCCCAGATCATGTGAACTGGTTGTAAGCGGTGGCAGGAGGCTCCGCCCACCTGCCTGGACACTTCTGCGCATGCACAAAAGTGTTGTGCCTGAACCAGTAGCAAAAAAATTAGCAACCCATCACTGGACATAACGGTTAAGTGGTTAATAGTTAATAAAGCATCAAGTTAAAATTCTAGTCCCACTTTAGGCATGGAACCAGCTGGATAACATTGGGCCAATCATTCTGTCTTCCCAACCCATCTCACAGGGCTGTTGTTGTGGTGGGGAGACAGGAGGAGGGATGAGGATTAGTTATGTTCACCGCCTTGAATTATTTATAGAAACAATAAAGAGTGGGTAAAGCAATCTAAAGAAAAATAAATAATTCCTGACCGTAGTGAAGCAGGGGAAAAAAAACGTTAGTAAATTAAATAGCTAAACTAAATCCTGAAACTTTTGCTTTCCCAAGTTATAAAGAAAATCCAAGCCCACTTCCAAAAAAAAAACCCCTCCAAAAGCCAAATTGATCCTAATTAGCCCAAAAAATCAGCCTATGTATGTTTTATGGCAGTGTTTCTCAACCTTGGCGACTTTAAGTCCTGTGGACATCAACTCCCAGAATCCCCCAGCCAGCACAGCTAGCTAGGGAATTCTGGGAGTTGAAGTCCACAGGACTTAAAGTTGCCAAGGTTGAGAAACACTGTTTTATGGAATGATGTATAGGGAAAAAAAAGTACAGTGATCAAGAGGTATCAAAAAGTATGGTGGACCCAGTTGGCAAAAGAAAGCTCGGGACCATATGGGCTGAAAACATGCAGAAGTGGTCATTATCCTGCAGTGGATAGACAATGGCTAAAAGGATAATGATGATGATTGACATGTACAGTTGAACAAATATAATTAAATGAAATACAATTATTTGTCTTCATTCCTGAACTGCAATTAAATTTTAGATGCATCTGTCTTCTTCCCTTTCTTTTCCATTCCTTGTATCTGTATTTAGTAAGCCTGTATTTGAGTGATGGGATTCAGCCGGTTCGCACCTATTCGGGAGAACCAGTTGTTAACTTTCTAAGCAGTTTGGGGAACCGGCTGTTGGAAGGAATCTCCTTTTGTTTTTTCCCACTTTCCAGGGCTAATCCTGTAAGGAAGGCAGGAAGGAAACATTCTGGTGTTGTTTCTAGCCTCATCTTTATTGCCCTGCTTACAGAAACTGCCTCTCCGGTTAACCCTTATTCCATTGTCACAGCTAAGACAAAGTGCCCATCGATATGAGTGACATGGGGTTGGCCACACCCACCTGGTCACATGCCCATTGAGCCACACCTTCCCAGCTGGTCATTAGGGAAAAGAACTGGTTGTTACATTATTTGAATCCCATCACTGCTGCATTCCCTATACTTCCATTCTGTGCTGCTAAAAAATGCAATATGCTGTCGTAACATTTGGATCCTGTTCTCCAGTGTTCAAAAATTCCAAGCCAGCGAGCACCAGCCCAACCGTTGTACAGCCAGTTAAACCGAGCTATTTCATTTGGCTTAACTAGAAACTCCCAAACCTGCAATGCAAGCAGATATGATTTAATGGTCTAAAACCTCCAAAGTGGATCATAATGTAAAACGGATTAATTGTCGGCTGGCATCCGAGACAACATGCTCCAGATGCTTTCAGTTACATTTGTGGTGTTCCTCTTTTAATACCAAGACTTTTAATGCACTGCAAGGCCCATAATTCTGCTTTCTTTCTTGCTGAAACAGATTTAGGAGCATCGCTTAATATCGGTTTTGACAGCCAAAACCCAACGCAAGCTTCACAAAAACGAGGGCCGCTAAATGCTCCAAAATTATAAATTGCAATTGTCCATGCATTCATAATGCATGTATCCACTCCAAAGTAACTTAGAACTGAAATTCTAGAGTCAAAAATGAAGCAAAGACATGAAAACCAAAGCATGATTTCTAATTCCCCAGCTGAAAAGGTATTCAAATAAGAAGCTAAATGAAAACAAGGAGCGAAGTCAACTATTTTTTGTCTAGTGTATAAGGGATCTCTGATACTTTAAAATAATTTATTTCAAAATAGAAGATAATTTTAGTTTAATTCTTAGGAGGATCTGCACAGCTTCATAGTAATTTTATTAAACATTATTGAATTTAAAAGATAAAAATTGAATTCAAAGTAAAAAGTAAAAGCATAAAAAGGAAAGAAAACATAGGAAAAAATAGAAAAAATAGTATAGTAAAAAAGGAAAAGAAATGAAAAATTCTCTTTCACTACAAATATATACTGTGTTTGTGTGTGTGTGCGCGCGCGTGTGCTGATAACCCAGTGCTGCCTGGGTATTTATTTATCCCAACCCTCCTTCCATGAACATTGCTGCAATTTATAAAGTTTTCCCCCTTACCAGAGGGACAGAGGGAGCCCCCTTGTGGAGTCCTGTGAAACTGTTACCATGGCAACTCCACAGCACAGTACAGTAGAAGCCATTTTAAATCACAACAGGCTGTATCCTAACAGAACACCCCCCCCCCCAAGGGTGTCTTACCCCCACAGTATTTAATTTAATAATTTAATAATAATTTATTAAATTTATAGACATTTGTGTGTGCGTGTCTCTGGGTGTGCCTATCTGTGTGTGTGCAGCAGAGACCCAAAAATCAGCTGCCCGGTGGGAGGCATGCACGCATGAGCGATGGAGCTGAGCTGGGGCGACGACTCACATGCCCACAGAGAGAGCTCCGTGCGCCACCTGTGGCACGCATGTCATAGATTTGCCATCACGGACCTAGGAGGAGACATGTGCTGTGATTTGTTACAAGAAAAAAGTTTGGTTGCTACAAAAAATCAACAATAATTTGATTGTTGTTTTTTTAGGGTGATTTTAGGAGCTTGGAAAGAAGGGAAGTTTAAAGCCTACTGCAAATCAGTAGACATCAAAGGAAAC
This sequence comes from Rhabdophis nuchalis, assembly GCA_039707465.1. NCBI lineage: Eukaryota > Metazoa > Chordata > Lepidosauria > Squamata > Natricidae > Rhabdophis > Rhabdophis nuchalis. The sequence continues at coordinate 10,956,422 of CM077657.1, read as the reverse complement.
AGAACTCTTTTTTAGTGGATGGGTTTATCCTCCTCCCCCCATCTTCCAAACGATGTCCTTCTTTAAGCAAAGCAGTTTTAATACAGGCAAAGAAGAGAACGCTCTGAAGCCAAAGCAGCCTTGTGAGGCCAAATATTGATTTATGTTCAAAAAGTTATTTGTAAAACTGTGATCTTGGCACTGTTGCTTTACAGGTAAGCTGGATTGATTTGATGCCTCCCGCCTGAGCAAGGAAGACGGTAAACCTACATTTCAAATTAACACGATGTGTGTGTGTGTGTGTGTGTGTACATATATGTCTGTGTGTAAATACAATTTGTGTGTGTGCGATGTTATATATACTAAGTACTAGTGCTAAGGAGAAAACCATCACCCTCCAAACACACACACAGGAAAACCAATTGGAGACAAAACTTCTGATTATTGGAAGGGATGGAAGAATTCTGAGTATTCTTCTCAAACTAAATGAAGCATAAAAAAGGAATAGTAGGCTACGTGAGACTAGGAACTTCTGACATTTAGAAACTGCACTAAGTGGATTAATTTTATTCCAATTCTTCTATCTATCTATCTATCTATCTATCTATCTATCTATCTATCTATCTATCTATCTATCTATCTATCTATCTATCTATCTATCTATCTATCTATCTATCTACCTACCTACCTACCTACCTACCTACCTACCTACCTACCTACCTACCTACCTACCTATCTATCTATCTATCTATCATGTAGTGACTAGCTGCTATTTGAGAGCTACTATATTCAGGGGCGAAAGCAGGTTTTCTCCAACTAATACTGTGTGCTTAATTGGATAAATGGCTTGGATATTAACATATAAAACACTTATTCCATTCTCAATAATTCAGTTATTCCTCATACCTTACTAAATTGACTATATATTTCCAGCATACATGTATTATTGTGTGTGTGTGTGTGTGTGTGTGTGTGTGTGTGTGTGTATCTATCAGTGGTAGGTTGCAATTTATTTTACTACCGGTTCACTCGGGGGCTTGTGCATGATCGCATGACTGCATGATGCTTCCATGACTGCACGCACAGAAGCATCCAGGCAGGTGGGCCTAGCATCCCACCGTTGCCACTACCGATCCGATCCATCTCTATTGCCGCTATTCATGTACTTTGTGCCATATGCTAAATAAATAAATAAAATTGAATTTTTCCACTATCCATCTCACTATCAAGTGACTCTATGCTTCACTTTTCATCATCAGAATTATGTTTTGGGTCACATTTTGATTATTTTAATGATATTTTACTGAATAAAGTGCAGTTACCTACATGCTATTGTCTAAACCTGGGCCTGGAAATCTTTAAATTAAATTAAGAACGCATCGCAGTTAAATGTGATGTGTGAATCCAAAATTTGCCTTTGTGGCTCCTTGAGACCCATGCCAAATCCCAGTAACCCAGCTTTGACCCCCAAAGTCTCATTGCTGTGATCTTTTTTAATGTAGAAATCACTCAATGCCCTCCAATATGGAATGCAGAGGAAAATACATTATCTTAGGAAGTGTACAAGGAATGCATTATATTAGGAAACACAACACAAAAAAACCTTTGAGCAAGAAGAAATATGGAATAGATCTGAAATGAAATTATGCTTGGGGGAAATGAAATACTGTACAAAACCACAGTTCAGAATTCTTCCATCCCTGAGATTATTTTAAGATTCAGGATTCCTTAACTTTTAATTCTCTTTAGCAAAAGCAACATATTCTCAGTATCTTCCCCGTATTAATTTCTTTTAATATTAAACTATAAATATATGCTTTTCTATTTGAATATCCAAGTTTCTTTACTCAGTAGCTTTTTCAAATTTCCTATGACATTATGAATATCTGTGTGCACAAAGTTGAAGACGAAAAATGTCAGTTTGACTTAGGGTAAATATCATACTTTTTAACAGCCCTCAATCTTGATTCTTCTGTAATTTGACTTGAAAATTAATAAAGTTCCCATGTTTCCATCTTTCCCAAAGAAAAATCTCAAGGAATTCTTCCCATTAGATTTTCTAAACTAAGCAGGAAAGGAAGTTTCTGAGCAACTGAGAAAATATAGAGAAAGAAGAGGGGAAAAATCTTCAGTCCACTTCATACTCTCCAAAAATTAAGCAGGTTAAAAACTTTGAAAGAATTTCCAAGCATTTCCGAGAATAAGGGAGAAAAATTGAAAATATATTTCATTTTTTTAACTAGGCTTTTATGCCACTCCAATCAATCAGAATCAATCTGATTCTGAATGACTTAGAGATCTCTAAAGGGCAATAGGATAATAATTTAAAGCCAACAGTATAATGGTATAACTTAGCTGAAGTGTCAAGGAACTTAATTAAAGCAAATTTCAGCTGAGCTGATCTATCTCTTCCCTCCTATTCTAACAGGCATTGCGCCTAAGTTATCTAGACACAAAACCATGGACATCATTCAATTCAGTAAGTGAGACTGGCAGGAAGGAAGAAAACATAATTGGTAATTTCTTCAATTGTTCCTTTTTTCCTCTCTCTTTCTATATCCTTTGCAATTTTCAAAGAGTAGGTCTTCTCTAACTGATGTTACTCTAGCACACATCATACCACAGGAGATGCTGAATAGATATTTTGAGTTGGGGGAGCAAATGCCAGGCATTCAATAGTCTCTTGTCTATTCCTAGCCAACCTTTCAGGAGTCCCTTGAGGCTAACATAACAACAGTACATCTCTAGGAACGGGACAGGTTTCCTTTTCCCAGGAGCTAAAGATCTTGTGCAATGGTAAGGCAACTCTTTCAGTTGCTTTTGATTATTTTTACGCACGGTCACTCAAGCACTCGTCACGTCTCGACTCGACTACTGTAATGCTCTCTACATGGGGCTTCCCTTGAGGTGCACCCGAAAGCTACAGTTAGTCCAGAACGCAGCCGTGCGGGTAATTACGGGAGCGCCTAGACACTCCCATATAATACCTATCCTGCGCGAGCTGCACTGGCTTCCTGTGGTCTTTCGGGTGCGCTTCAAGGTTCTAACGACCATCTTTAAAGTGCTCCATGGCTCGGGGCCTAGTTATATGCGAGACCGCCTCCTGCCCCATACATCCCTCAGACCGATACGCTCCCACAGAGTGGGCCTCCTCAGGGTGCCGTCGGCCGGACAATGCCGACTGGCGACACCCAGGGGGAGAGTCTTCTCTGTGGCGGGACCAGCCCTTTGGAACGACTTGCCCCCTGAACTCCGTACCATTTCTGACCTCCGCCTCTTCCGCAAGTGTCTGAAGACACACCTATTCCAACTAGCCGGCCTTGCGCAGCCTCCAATACCAACTCTTAAATAGTTTTTAAATGGGGATTTTAATTCGGTTTTAGCACAGGCCCTTAGTGGAATAAGTTTTTTAAAAAAGAAATAGTTTTATATGTTTTGTATGTTTTAATGTTCCTGTGCGCCGCCCTGGGTCCATTCGGAGAAGGGCGGGGTATAAATTCAATAAATAAATAAATAAATAAAATTTTCATTCAAGATTCACTGAGAAACAAGCAGATAAAACAGGACAAAGGGACTCGGTAAAGCCACAAGATCAGAATTGAGTGCCTTTAGCTCCACCAAGAAAGCTTCCTCAAGTTCATTTTGTATAAAATGTGTGGGGATCTTTGCCGTGGAAACCACACAACCATTTGCTAAATTAAGCACTATGAATCTACAAAGCTGGATGTAAACAATCAGCTCCATTGTTTTGCAAGGCGCACAGCTTCAAGCAAAACCGCTCTGCAATGCAAAAACTTCGCACACACTAGGTTTATCTGTACAAGACATAAGGAAATTGGAAACTTTCAATTGCCTGACTTATAGTTCCCCCATGCTCCCTTTCTATTAGGTACAACATGGGGAAGATACCAGTTGCTTTTATTGGATTTATATTGGCTGGGTTTGCACAATATGCCAAGGCACAATATTTATTTGGATTTTGCTTGTAAAGGTGCAAGAACCTGGTTATGATTTATGGCCTAGCTATGTATGTGAACCAAGATATTTACCCAAGGTGCAGCAAATTGTAGTTTAAAACACTTTCTGTAGTATTCTGGGCCGCCTAGAAAGATAAGGATTAAAATCAGGTGAGATCAAGCATAGGGGAGTTCAAACAAGAGAATCCATTTGTCTGTTCTTAAACTCACAGATGTTAAGAACCTACTCAGTTTATAGCCCTTATCATCTATAAAAATACCTCATTAGAGATGCAAATTCATGGCAAAAGGGAAAGGAAAATTTTTCTAAATATTCTAATGGGGTTGGGGATGATCGTTCAAAGGGGAAGGGATAAAATGAAGAAAGCATATTTAAAGTTAATTAGTAATTCATGCCAGCTGCCATAAGTTTCTAGAGTTAAAGTACAACAGTTTTTACAAGGTTTTGTAAAGAGTTGTAGAAATTTTGACTGTGTTTTCGTATGTTCTATTTTCTTTTGCCATGTGTATTATGGTTTATTATATTGTCAGATACTCAGAATCATTTTGGAGTTAAGCAGAAGCTATACGGAATTACATTTAAAATATGGCACACTAAATTACTAAGTTCTTAAAAATGGTCGGTGAACTGCTTTTCATTTATGTCCTTGCATTGCAAGGCAAATATTCACACCATTTACCAATTTTAAATACAGTGGTACCTCGGTTCACGAACGCCTCTCTTCACGACCAATTCGGTATACGACCAAAAATTTCCCAAAAAATGTGCCCCGGTTCACGAACTCAACCTCGCTTCACGAACTCCACGTTATAAACGAGGGCTGGCTGGGGTGGGGTGACGCAGTGGCGGTCGGTCCATTGAGGGCGCAGGCGAATTGTGAGTTCGCACTGCGCCTTTTCCGGGCTGCACCCTGCCGCGGTTGTTGTGAGTGAGGGGGACGGGTGTGTGTGTGGAAGCGAAGGCGGGGGGGAGGAGCTGCCTTCCCGGCCGGGCTCCGCAGCTGAGGGGCGGCCGCGCGCGGTTTGCTCCATCGCCCCTCAGCTGCGGAGCCCGGCCGGGAAGGCAGCTCCTTCCCCCCTGCCTTTGCTTCCACACACACACTGCGCGCAGCTGCCAGCATGACTTTCGCCCGTCTCTTTCTGGGCTCGGCGCTTCTGCTTGTCGGGACGCTTCCCGAAGCCAGCAGCCCCGCGGCCAGCTTCGGGAAGCGTCCCGACAAGCAGAAGCGCCGAGCCCAGAAAGAGATGGGCGAAAGTCATGCTGGCTTGCTCCATCGCCCCTCAGCTGCTTTACATTGAACCCTATGGGAAACTGACTTCGCGAACAGAGTCAGTTCAAGAATCACGACCAAAAAACAAGGTCAGAACGGATTAACCGGATTTACATTGAACCCTATGGGAAATTGTGCCTCGGAGCACGACCAATTCGGTTCGCGACCAGAGTCATTTCACCAATTAAGTTGGTGAACCAAGGTACCACTGTATTAGTAAAATGGGTCTTTAAAAAAATCAGTATCAATAAAATTCTTAATGAAGCACATATTTCTTTTCACCAATTTAATTGGCTGCCATACTCTGCTATACTTTGCCAATTCAGGGATGACAATAGATACAACTTGAATTGCCTCTACCTTGTCCAAGCTTACACTTTGTGTAACAATAAAAACATGTTCCTAGGGATATCTTCCTTAATTTTTTTTTCTCTCAGCTTTGCAGCCGAGACGGATTCCAACTTGCCTTTTAATGATACTTAGATGACGTCCTGACAGTAGCGAGCTGGAAATGAAGTATGAAATTAAAAACCTTTGTCCGTACGCAACAAAGGGAGAGTGATGAAAACTCCATGATAGTTCTTGCTTGAAGAACAAAAATACATCCCGTGGGGATTTGAGGGAGTTGTAGTAATCTCAGAGTAAAGGAAGAAATTTGCATCAGTCCAAGGAGACCCAGTGCTGCTTTTACATAGTAAAATATATGAACAGGGCAGTAAAATATTTTTTTTTGCCATAAGAAAATCTCTACCTAGTGACATTTGAGAAATGTACAAATTCTAATATGAAATGGTCTGCTTGTATTCATGTGATTTCTCATGTATTTTTGACAAGCTAACTAAAGTATAGGGTTTTATGCACATTTTCCCTTATATGTAGCCATCATGTACATATGTCAACCTTCCCAGAAAAATCAGACAGGAAACACAACCAAATGAGCTACTTCTATGTTATTGTACAACTGGAGTCTGGCAAGTCTGAAAGTACAAATCTCCTGATGACTCCTTTACTGCCTGAAAAACTAGGGAGGGTCCCTTCTGATCTTCATTCTCCATGCATTATGCAGCTGGGGGCTACGCTGTCTCCTATATGACCGCTCCCTAGGCAGCCTCCTCTCTTTTCTGTGTTCTCAAGGTCTTTTATTTTTCATACTGTCACAATGCAATATAAAATCTAGAGAAAAACAAGCTTAAAAATATTCCCATTAAAATGAATGTGTGTTTTTGCAACACACAAAAGAGAAAGGAAGCTATTTTGAGGATTTTGATAGAGAGGAAATCATCTTCCCCCTTCCTTAGGAGCCATGGTTCTACATACAGACAGAGCCCACAAATAAGTTGTGGTTTAGAAAAGTAACTGCTAACATCTCCAGGTCAAAATAATCAAGGTGTTAACATCGAGTTCTTTCCCCTTCTAGGTGTTGGGAGGAAGAAAAGAAAATCAAAAGTCTACAGCAGTAAAAAAAAAAAGTTTCCATTTGGGGGAAACACAATTTTCTTCATTGATATACCCTTCCCAAATAGGGGTCAACCTATTCTCCAAAGCACCTGAGGGCAGGACAAGAAGAAATGGATGGAAGCTTAACAAAGAGAAATCAAAACTAGTATTAAGGAGAAATTTCCTGACAGTGAGAACAAATAACCAATGTCAACGTTCAAACTGACAAAGCCAACCAAAGTAGGCATGATCAAGACTCTTGATCCATCTCTGAATGCAAAACTTTATTCAGTAAATTGTTTCAGCACTAATAAGGGCAAAACCAGATCTAGCTAATTCCCGTGCAAACCCACACAATTAAAGTATAGGATTCTCCCTTCCCCTTTTAGAGTAGGTCACGTTTTCCAATTGAGTCTCATTGTATTGTTATGAGAAAAAGTCCTTGGTTTTGGCAAAGACCTGCCAAAGTGTCCTTGGCTCTCACGGTTGTCTTCTTGATGTCTGGAGCCTACATTCCATCTTACCTTCCCTCCCCCTGGCTTGTTGGCAAACTGAGAACTGGTAATGGTTGCAACAACGAAAGCGTGCTTCAAACTTGACAACCAATGGAACACCTTGCCTCCAGAAGATGTGGATGCTTCATCACTGGAGGTTTTTATGAGCCTTGACAGCCATTTGTTTGGAAAAGTATTGGGTCTTTACTTGAGCAGACTTGACTAGAAGACCTCCAAAATTCCTTCCAGCTCTATTTTTCTGTATTCTGCTTGTTTCCCCAAGTTGTATTTTGTATAGCAAAGGAATAAAAATATGACTACATTTTATTTTCTCTTGCAAGGCTCAAAAGCAGCTGGCAAGGTACTTTGGGAAAAGGTGGGAAGAATTAAAATGCTGTTCACCCTTCACCCAAAATGCTAGGATCAGTTCCATTCATTCCATGGAGCTGCCATCTGGGCACAAACTTCAATCTGGCCTGCCAAATTACACAATTATATTTTTAAGGAAGACACCCTCAGATTCCAGGCACCTGTTGTCTGGATTTTGAATATACAATCTACATTTCTAAAATAGCTTCCAAAATGAGTCCCATGCAAAATTCTTTTCTACAGAAATATTAATATCTCATTTTCCTTTTGGCAATTCTATGGAGCCAAGGTTCTTTTTTTTTTTTTTGCACTATCTCCCATAAATGCTTTGAATGATGACAGCAATATCAATCCATTGTTACTGTCATGTCATTGAGGAGTCCAGTTTGGCAACTCATGGCATCTCACTTTGAAAGAAATCCAGGGTAGATTCATCCCTAATCACAGCCCATTCATCCTATTTCACACATGCAACAGTTTCCTGCCTGGGCAGCTGCATTAGATTTTTTTTTTAAAGGGTGACACACCAAGGCACAGTTAAACATGACTATATTTTCTTCCTGAGAATAACATAATCTGATGTCTTTCTTCTTTAAATGAATGAATGAATGAATGAAAATCAAAATAGCACGAATTGGATCATAAACAAGGGACTCAACACTCAAAGGCCATATAAAACCTTTGGATCTGAAGACAGTGTAGAGATTGCAATGTGAATTAATACAAACCAGTAAATCCTGAGCTACACCTGAAGAAATATATTCATTATATATGTGGTATATAGTCCATATAGTCATGTGGTATAGTCCACATGACTCATAATTTCTTCTTTGTCAGTTTCAAATGCAACAGCAGAAATTCTAATAGGACAATATCCCTAAATTATATGCGAGTTATATGCGAGACCGCCTCCTGCCCCATACATGCCTTAGACTGATACGCTCCCACAGAGGGGGCCTCCTCAGGGTGCCATCAGCCGGACAATGCCGACTGGCGACACCCAGGGGAAGAGCCTTCTCTGTGGCGGGCCCTGCCCTTTGGAATGACCTACCCCCTGAACTTTGCACCATCTCCGACCTCCGCCTCTTCCGCAAGTGCCTAAAGACACATTTGTTCCATCTAGCCGGCCTAGCATAACCTCCACAAATGACTATTTTAGACAGTTTTAAATTTGGGGATTTTAATTTGTTTTTAGCGCAGGATGGGTATCAAATAAGTTTTTAAATTTTTTTACTTGATTTTGTATTGTATTTTAAATTCCTGTGCGCCGCCCTGGGTCCTTTTGGAGAAGGGCGGGGTATAAATTTAATAAAATATATAAATAAAACTGATGAGTAGTAATTCAAGAATTCAAATCCTTGATGCAATCCACATTGTTAAAACTTCTAATTTATAAATGAGTTTATATGTATACATGACAGCACAGTTGGATGTCTATCCAACCTGTTGAAATTTAAGTTGCTTGAGTGATATGTTCCATCCCATATTAACATTCGGAATCAGGCGGCTTGAAAATCCCATTCCGAGTGCTCTTCAGTGATGGGAGACCTAAACAGAATGAGGTGCCAGGTAATCAGTATGTAACAGTTTTATTCATGACTTAGGTAATGAGATGAAAGAAATGCCTAGCAAATTTGCAGGCACTATAGAGCCAATATTTCAGAGGACAAAATAAAACCAAAATGATCTTGATTAGAGAAATGACCTGAAAATATAAGAATGGAATATAACAGATAATTGCAAAATTCCTCATTTAGGAAAAAGGAAAGAAAATGAAATCATTATAGGACAGCTGGCATGATGCTGAATATTAAAGTCATAGAATTGTAGCTTTACCCTGAACAAGAGAAATGTCATTTTCAGTGGTATCAAAAGAATGTACTAGAGTTTCCCAATCATAAACACAAACATTTAAACATTGTTCTGCTCAGATCTCAAGCATTATGTCCAGTTTGGGCACCACATTTGACAAGTAAGCTCCTGTTACTTGTCCCAGCTTCTGCCAACTTAGCAGTTTGAAAGCATGTAAAAATGAAAGTAGAAAAACAGGAACCACATTTGGTAGGAAGGGAACAGCATTCCGTGCATCTTCGACGTTTAGTCATGCCGGCCACAAGACCATGGAGACGTCTTCTGACAGTGCTGGCTCTTTGGCTTTGAAATGGAGATGAGCATGGCCCCCTAGAGTCGGGAACGTCTAGCACATATTTGTGAGGGGAACCTTGACCTATACCTTCCTTTTATTAGGAGCCCCAGCAGCTTCAGCCAAGAGTCTCTCTTTCACGCACATAGAGCAGCCTAATTTAGTCCCCAAGTGCCTGTGGAAAGCGAAGCTCACTCCCTTTCCTCCTGAAATGGCCCCAACGCACCAGAGGTTTCTGTCCCTCTAACCACACTCATAAAGGAAGTCCTGGAAGGTGTGCTCGCTCTCATTCAGCAGCAGAGACACATACACACACTCATATGCTCCGAAGACACACCCAATTCTCAGTGCTGCAGATCCCAAGAACGAATTCTGATAAAAGTTCCTGACAGGTTTCAGAAGTTCAGAATATCAGTGGCTGACCGACAGGGAGACAAATAATTGTCTGCCACACTTATTCATCTCTGCTCCCTGCCTTTTATTCCCCAGAGCTAGGATGGGGCTTCTATGGCAGCGTTGGCTCTTCCATTCCAAGGGCCAGCCCATAGATTTCCACTGCCCTCCTCTCCTCTGCCTTAGGCGCATTCGGGTGTCAGGTATTGGACCCTGGTGTTCCTCCTCTTCCTCATCAGCCACCTCCAGACCTGGGGGCTGTTTCCTCTCCATCTGAGGGCTAACGGATGGCCCAGGTTCCACCTCTGTCTCTATCTCTGATAGCTCCATTCCCTCTCCCCCCCCCCCCAGGCCTCTCTGATTACCTTGACGCTGGCCCCATCTCCCACGTCACCTCCTCATCTGATTTGGCAGCTGGAGAAGCCAACAGGCCACAACATGTGGCTTTTAAAGAGAAGGTGGACAGACATCTCTTATGATACTTTGATTGTTGCATAAAGCAGGGAGTCCATCATGGTGGCTTCAGTAACTCCTTCCAATTCTGTGACACTTTAGGCCACCCTGTTTCATGTCCAGGTGTTTCTTATTCTGTAGTAAATCCCAAAATGTATTTTATGTAGATCCTCTGTTGTCTCCAATTTCTGAATGTATTTCATCTTTGGATCCCGGCCATATGTTTTAACAACTTCTTATACAACAGAAAAAAGACATCTGCAATTTGCTGGTTGTTTTGTTCTTCAAGCTGCTTATTGGAGAAAGTGCTAAGAGCTCAAGGATATAGCTTGCTGCAAAGAATTCAGGGTTGCAATTAAGAAATGTATATCATTTGGTAAGAATAATCATTTCCTCTTTGGAGGCAGTTTTGTAATTAATTTAATTTAACATATAAATTAATGAATTGAGGGGATAATTACATTTTGGGTCTTTTTTCTAAAAAGTTTATTTTACAAGATGTTAAAAGGTAAAATAGTACACACTTTACATATGGCAATTCTGTTGAAATGAGGGGTCCTTGGTGCTTTCTGAGCTTGATTGTTTTCTTCCAAACATTTCATGGTCACATCATCAGTTCTAGCAAGAAATGTATGCAAGAAAACAACTCAGCCCTGAGAGCATCAATGACTTCTCAATCTTCATTCTCAATCCACCACCTCTTTCAATGATGTTTTTCCTATATTTAGAATAGAACAGGACAGGACAGAGCTGGAAGTGAACTTGGAGGTCTTCTAGTCCAGGTCTCTGCTCAAGCAGGAGAACCTTATACCATCTCAGACAAGTGACTGTCTAGTCTCTTCTTTAAAACCTCCAGTAATGGTGTGCCCAAAATTTCTGGAGGCAAACTGTTCCACTGGTTTATTGTCCTCACTGTAAGGATGTTTCTCCTTAATTCCAGGTTGCTTCTCTCTTTGATCAGTTTCCATCCATTGTTTCTTGTCCCGCCCACCGGTGCTTTGGAGAATAATTTGACCCCACTCTTCTTTGTGGCAGCCTCTCAAGTACTGGAATATTACTATCAGGCCACCCCTAATTTTTATTTTCTTTAGACAAGCCTAACTAAAATCCTACAGCTGTTCCTCATATGTTTTAGTCTCCAGGCCTTTGAAAAACATAATTTTGGAACGGAAAGATTTCCAAATCTTTAGTTTTGTTTAATTGTTTAGTACTCCCCCCCCCACCCATGAAATGTTTTTACTCCTTTTTTTCAGATTACTCCTATTTATCAATTATATTTATATAACTGCCCTCCTCACAAAGAAACTACTCTGGGCAGTGCACAACAACCAATAAAGCAACAAAAATCTCTATCTGTTCTGCCCCCACAGATGTACACACACACACACACACACAAGCTTGGCTGTTTGCCACTATCTCTTGGCTGCAAGACCAGACTCATGTAACAGAGACAGACAGAGAGTTACAGATGCGACTGACCAAAATTTCCAAGGAGGAGTTATCAATGTTGTTTCCTGCAAATGATCCCTCCCCACAGCCTTCCTTATAAACTCTCTTGGGAGGGGCCACTCATCAACCAGCTGATTCCAATTCAGGGCCTCCGAGCTTGCCTCTTACATAACTGTCATCTCCTTTTCTCAGCCCTGCGTAATCTAGCATCAGGGATAAACTGCCCCTGATCCTCCCCACTGCTCCATGACCCAGGCGCCTCCTGGTGGCCAACCAGACTCTGCTTCCTCAAGGTCTCCCTCCTCCGGCAGGGCAGACTCATAGGACTTTTCACTAGACGAGTCCATCAGCAGCTCATCTAGAGCTGGCTGGGCCACAACATCTATCTATATCTATATCTATATCTATATCTATATCTATATCTATATCTATATCTATATCTATATCTATATCTATATCTATATCTATATCTATATCTATATCTATATCTATATCTATATCATCTATATCTATATCATCTAAATCAGATTTTTAAGGGCTGATTAATAAATAAGAGACCAGGATGGATCCATTTTGGGCTTATTAGCCCTCTTCAGCTGGCCATACTCCTTCTACTGGGATTTGAACTGGCACAGTTTATCTCCTCCCTTAAAGGGGCCCATAACAGGAGTTGTGAAAATATTCTCTCATCTATATCTATATCTATATCTATATCTATATCTATATCTATATCTATATCTATATCTATATCTATATCTATATCTATATCTATATCTATATCTATATCTATATCTATCTAATCTACCTATAGAATTACAAAATTATAAATAGTCATTGTTAAAACAAAAAGACACTATAAAAAATTAAAATATACAAACCACATGGAGAGAGAAAATAGATCAGCTACAATTGGGCCATTGAAGTACAGAAGTGTTCGTCTCTGTTTATATAATAGGTTAAACTCTACAGTTTTTTCAAATAAAATAGTAACACAGATATATAATTATATTCCTATAATATTATAATACCTATTATAAAGTAATAATTAGGTTATAAAAGAAAATTCATTGCAATGTTTTCAAGGTTAATAAAACTCTTTTTTTTAACATTAGAGTAGTTGGTTTGCAAGACCATGGCATTTTGTGTGAACACATTGATTGCATTTTTTCTTCCGTAATAAGCTATGAATTAGTATGATTATGAACCTATGATTGTTTGCATACGATAGCTAATAATTTAATCTAAAAGGCTAGGGAAGTGCTTTAGACTGCAAATCTCAAAGGTATTTTGGGCTTGTAAATACAGCACCTGTCTCCAACAGTTGGAGAGAAAAATTTCACAGATCAATGTGATGCCAGATTGGGACAGCAAACGGGGGAAGGTTTAGAGAAATTAGAAGGGGGGAAATAATCACCCAACAAAGACCTTATGCTAAGCATTAGGACAATGTCTGCTTCCTATCCCTCATGCCACCCCATCTGGATTCATAAAGGAGAATTGCACAACGATCTACATCCAGGTTAATAAATTATGAATGGACGTCTCCAAACCAAATTTTGAAAATGAAAGAAAAATATATTTCCAACATGCATGCCCATGGATAAAAGATGCAAATCACAACCCACAAACAATGATTTGTTTCACTTGGTTAATTTTAACATCTTTGATTGAGCCCAATGAATAAAAGCAGATGTGCAAAGCCGAGGAACAGGAAAGCGCTGAAAATTACTACATCTTTTGGACATGTTGGCACACCTTTTGCACAAGGTGTACAACCCCTGTAATTTCTAGCTATTTCCGAAAATCTCAGTGCCTAGTAAATTTGTGTGAGGTTATATTTTGGTCTTAATTATTTTTTTTAAAGTATACATAAGCCAGTTCTGGATACAAGCTCAAGTGTGCTTTCTTTGCATTCACAGGAGGGATGGGATCCCTATATATCTATATCTATATATCTATCTATATCCCTATATTTTAATCTCGATGGCTAATTGTCCTGCATTTTTCATCCCAAGCCCTCCAAAGAATTAATATCTCTTATTTATTTAAACATTTTTAAAATTACAATATTCTAAATGGCATACCAAGAAATAAAAGTTATTTCTAATACTAAAAAAAGAAAGTAGAATAATTAACACATTCCAACATTTAAACAGGTTGATGATTAGGCAGCTATTTCTTTATAAATGTTCCGTGCTTATTTTGCTTTTATTAAAACTTTAACGCTCTTATAGTATATACAAATATATCAAATGAAATTACATTTTATTGTGTGTGTGTGTCTGTGTCTGTATACATACATATATACAATGTGTGTGTATATATATACACACACATACATACAGTATATATGTTTCATATATATGTCATATATGTATTTGTGCGTTGTGCATGTATGTGTGTGTATACATATATATGTATGTGTTAGATTAGCAGAGAAGGATGACAGTTTGTCTCCTCCCTTAAACGGGCCTCAAAACAAGAGCTGTGAAAATATTCTCTCATATATATGTATGTATGTATGCGTGTGTGTGTATGTGTATCTATCTATATCTATCTATCATTTCTCCATCTCTCTCTCTCTCTTCCATCCATCCATTCATCTACATACATATATTCCCCTTTTAAAAATGTCAGCACAATCTTTTTTTATCTAGTGAGAAATCATTCCTTTGATTCATTGAAGTTTATTCCTAAATTAGCGGATGTAGAATTAGCCTTTAACAAAATAAAGTAAAAGCCATTTTTCAATAAATCTCCCTGTTATGAGTTAATTATAATTACATGTTCTTGCTACTGCTTAGTTTTTGACACCACTAAGAAAATTATAGGTAAGAACAATATTTGATTTGCTACCTCATTGTTATCCTGACAAGGTAGTATAACTTTTTTTCAGATTAGCATTTTTAAAAATAGGAGTCGGATTTATTAATGCATTATGGCATTTTCTAATAATGAGATAAATCTACTGTATATATAAAGGGCAATCTAAACAATTTAATGTATTTTGGGAGAGAATATAGAGTCTGAAGATGACCTTGATGGAGGGAAGATCTGTTACCAAAACAAAGATCAGAAAATATATATCGTATATTTATACATATATATGTTAACCATTAAGGAATGTTAAAGGATATAGTGTTATTTGATCTTCTGTAGAACACGTTCACAAGGTGTAAGGTTATTGGAGGTTTCTTGAAATAGTCAATGAATGCCATTTTGTGGCTATGTTCATGAGTATGAATTATTAGAGGGAAAAGCATGTTTAAATAAATGTGGTTTGTTAGGATATTCAGCCTCATATTGGGTTGACAATATATATGAGCCTATGTTCTTAAGGAGTTATGTAGCTTTAAGAACTGTGTTAAATTCTAATTGGCTGTGCTTCTCAGCTCTACCATATAAACAAGCTCAGAATCACAGTTCATTCCCTTTTTCGATTCCTTTTGATTCCTGTGCTGAAGCTGAAGACTGAAGAAGACTGAAGAAGTATTTGTTTTGCATCACTGTACAATAACTCTGTGTTTGGTGAAGGACTGTTATTATTTTGAGAAGTTAGTATCGCTGGTCAGAAGAAGCATTTTAGTTGCTATAAAGAAAAGACTATTTATTTTCTTACTATCACTGTTTTAGAGTTTGTTTGTGGTTAAAGCAACGTATCTCTTTACTGTCCGGTGTATTACACTGTTCCGCATTTATTTCTAAACACTGGTTACGGGACCAGAGTTGTAACACTGGTTCTGAACCCAGAGTTGCTAACATTGTTAAAGGAGAACTTTGCATGGGGATATTAAGATATACAATGAATGTTTGATTTAATGTGTGTAATTTAATATGGATAATGATGGTGGAAGAAACGCACGAGAGCTATATGTAATCAATCAACACGCTTTCTACAGGATGTAATGAAGGATGATTTTTTTCATTTTATTTTCTTTAATTAAAATAAAAATTTTATTACAAAAAAATAGAGAAAAGCATTGCAGAAGCCCAGGTGAGAAAAGAAGGAACTGAAAATGTCACAGGCAGGCTGACAGGTGTGTTCGCACACACATACACACACACTCAGAGAAAGAGAAGAAGCATCTTGCAAGTTTCTGTCATAATAGTCAATCTTAAGTAGTCTTAGGGATATCTGACATGTGTTTGTGAGTCTCATCCCCTCATAGCAAGCACTTAGACTTATATACTGCTTCACAGTGCTTTACAGCCCTCTCTAAGTGGTTTACAGAATCAGCCTCCCCCCCCAAAAAAACCAATCTGGGTTGTCATTTTACTGATCTCTAAAGGATGGAAGGCTGAGTCAACCTTGATCCGGTCAGGATTGAACTGATGGCAGTGGAATGCAGAAGTTTTGCCTGCAGTACGGCATTCTAACCACTGCGCCACTGTGTCTCATAGAGTTGACAAGGAATCATAATATATGGCCAATAGCTTCAGCGTTTTTTAAAATAGCTGGAGATCTTTTCAGACTTTAATGTAGAAATATTCCCTTGCACCCTTAAAATGTTATTCATCATGTCATTTAGGAAAAAAACATCAGAGTCTTTAGAATAATGATTAAATAAGTTGATATTTTAAATATTTCTCCACCTTATTTTGTAAAAAAAAAAAAAATGACGAAGAATAGATTTTGTATATCCACACCATAAAATCGGATTTTGGTATTCAACTTTCCCCAAAGCACAGCCATCACTGAATCCTGAACACAGAGAGTCCTCGACTTACAACAGTTAATTTAGTGACCTTCAAAGTTACAACAGCTCTGAAAAAAGTGACTTTTTTCACTTTAACAGTTGTAGCATCTTCATGGTCACATGATCAGAATTCAGATGGTTGGCAACTGACTCATACTTATGATGGTGGCGATGTCTTGGGGTAACGTGATCCGCTTTTGCGACCTTCTGATATGCAAAGTTAAAGGGGAATCCAGATTCAGTTAATAACAACCATGTTACTAACTTAACAAATGCAATGATTCCTTTAACAACTGTGGCAAGAAAAGTCGTAAATTGGGGCAAACTCACTTAAACATTTCATTTAACAACGTTAATGTTTCACTTAACAACATAAATTTTGGGCTCAATCATGGTCATAACTCGAGAACTACCTGTACTCTAGGAGTTGAAGCCTGCACATTTGGAAAACATGCTGGTCAGTGTATGTGACATTTCAGTACCATGGACAGTAACATATCTGAGTCTCCATTGCAATACCTAAATAACATGTCATTTTCATTTCATTGTTCCAGAATCTAAGTAAATTGCATAGTCACAAAAAAGTCGATTCTTGATTCTTCAACAGACTATAAGTAACAACATACAAACATATTTCACCATACCTTTTTAAATAATGCTAAGTTCTCCATTTTTAGAAAATTGACCAGTGCATGAAAATATTCATATGTATTGCTGACTTTTCAGGTTCTATTAGAAGAAGGCAAATGGTAACAAGCGCAAGATCAGGTGTATAATTCTCAGGGTGGGAATAATGGTGAAAGATGTCTCATCTATTACTCATGACTTGATCAAGAAGGATGAACATGTCATCACGCCCAAAATAGAAAAATTGCTCAGCTTGTCAACGGGAATCTGATTAGTCTGCATCAGGAATTTGCTCAATTTTTAGGCTTGTGAGAAATCTTGTCAGAGTTCAGCAAGATTGAAGACAGATGCTCCATGGGAGTACAGAGGCAAAGATAATGTACACGTAAATGTACTGTCATTTCATCTGGATTTATATTTTTTTTCCAAAAATAATCTGTTTCAAGACTGCACTAAGGGCTCACTGCCCCCACTGTAAATAACAAACGGTTATAAGTGCAATTGTAATCCCCAGTTCTACCCCATATGAGGTAGCAACGGAAGATACGGAGGTCTAGGGCTGGCCTAGGCCTGAAACATTGGTCAAGTAAACTTTGGTCAAGAAGTAAGATTGCAAGCTATGCTCAATATATTGCTGTATCCTGTTTGCTGGGTTGCTCCCACGATCCTTTCCCAGCAACTTCCCCATTTATCTCCTGGCTAGCCACAAATAGCCTCTGAATGCATATATCTTGTCATCCTAAGCAAACTGTGTCAGCTGGTAGGCTTTCAAGTCCCCCAACCCCATATTTGGGCAGATGTAGGAGAACAGGAATGTCTACATCACCGAGGGTATAAGAAACAGTCTTTGTCAATATATCGGGGTTCAGACATTTTTGGATGGGCTTGCAGCCTATCGCTGAACCTGTGCACATAATAAACTCTTCGCTGCTTTGAAGAGCTTGTCTGTGTCTTGGCTTTCCTACAACACATAGATACAATGCCAGGCATTATCTTTCTCTTTTATTGAAACAAGCAAAATGCAAAGTAATGAACGAAACAGAAGCAAAACCAAAAGTTGTGAATTAATACCTCTCCATACCTGGAAATAGACATCCATGCTCAGCCTCTCAAGGCATCCATGCTCAGCCTCTCTATTCAAGAAGACATATGTACACATAAAGGCATTATACTAATTTGATAGTTAAGAAATGGTGACTAGACAAAGAAAACAAAACAAGGCTCTTAATTAATCAAGAGCTTTTGTGAGGGGGTCCATTGTTCCATTGGCTGGATTTCTTTTCAATATCACCCACTCAAATAAATATATTCTTTTGTTTTCAGTGGTTGTATGATTATAAATCTAACAGCTAACAGTAATTGAATTAAGTCTTTATTTTGGACATGTTTTGGACATAAGACCTGGGAGAAATGAGCACATATTATTTATGATGAGCAGAATGTTAAGAAAATACAATTTTGGTTTCATCAGCTTGACCTTTAAGGCCTCCATCTACTCATTAAAAAAACCCTGTTGTGCCCACCTATTGTGTCAGACAAAATAAAGCCCACCACTTCTTTCTAGCTGAGTTAAACCTGAATACAGAGACTGAACTTCGGTGGAAAACAAAGTAGGTGTTAATGTTCCAACTGACGAAGCCAAGCAATGCAAGCATGGTGAAGACATTCCAATCTCTGAATGCAAAACTTTATTGAATACATCATTTCAGTACTGGTGAGGGCAAAACCAGATCTATCTAATTCCTGCCCCAACCCACATAATTAAAGTATAGGATTTTTCCTCCCTTCTATTAGTTCAGGTTACATTGTCCAATTGAGTGTCACTATATTGTTATGAGAAAAAGTCTTTAGCCTTTTTAGCCTTTTTAGCCTTTAGCCTGCCCCATGGTGAGATCATCCGTGGTTTTGGGATGGAGTACCATCTGTACGCTGACGACACTCAGCTGTACATATCCACCCCAGACCACCCCAACGATGCCGCCGAAGTGCTGTCCCAGTGTTTGGAGGCCGTACAGATCTGGATGGGTGGTAACAAACTCAAGCTCAACCCTGCCAAGACTGAGTGGCTGTAGTTTCCGGCACCCCGGTTCAGCCAGATCACTCCAACTCTGGCCATTGGGGGCGAAACACTGGCCCCCGTGGAGAGGGCGCGCAATTTGGGTGTCCTCCTGGATTCCCGGCTGTCCATGGAGGACCATGTGGCGGCCGTGGCCAGGGGGGCGTTTCATCAGGTACGCCTGATGCGCCAATTGCGCCCCTTACTGGACCGGGCTGCCCTTCGCACAGTCACTCAAGCTCTTGTGACATCCCGACTCGACTACTGTAATGCTCTCTACATGGGGCTTCCCTTGAGGTGCACGCGAAGGCTACAGTTAGTCCAGAATGGAGCCGCGCGGGTGATTACGGGAGCCACAAGATGCTCCCACATAACACCGATCCTGTGCGAGCTGCACTGGCTTCCTGTGGCCTTTTGGGTGCGCTTCAAGGTTTTGACGACCATCTTTAAAGCGCTCCTTGGCTTGGGGCCTAGTTATATGCGAGACCGCCTTCTGCCCCATACATCCCTTTGGCCGCTCCGCTCCCACAGAGAGGGTCTCCTCAGGGTGCCGTCGGCTGGGCAATGCCGTCTGGCGACACCCAGGGGAAGAGCCTTCTCTGTGGCGGGCCCTGCCCTTTGGAACGACCTACCCCCTGACTTACACACCATCACCTACCTCTGCCTCTTCCGCCAGTGTCTGAAGACACATCTTTTCCAGCAAGCCCCCGTGGGGACTATTTTAGAGAGTTTTAAATTGGGAATTTTAAAATTGGTTTTAGCATAGGATTAGTATAATTTAATATATTTTTAAATTAAATATTTATTTTGTATGTTTTTAAATTCCTGTGCGCCGCCCTGGGTCCTTTGTGGAGAAAGGCGGGATATAAATTTGATTAAAATAAAAAAATAAAAAAAATAAAGGGCCTTCTCAGACCTCCGCCTCTTCTGCCAACGTCTTAAGGCGTATCTATTCCAACACGCCGGCCTAGCATAGCCCCCTGTTTCTGACTTTTTATGTATAAATTGCAATTTGGCAGGGTTTTAAATGGGTTTTAGCACGGGTTTAATAATTTAATATGTTTTTAATGATGTATATTGTTTTTATTGTTTTTATTGTGGTTTTAATAATGCCTGTGCGCCACCCTGGGTCCTAACAAGGAGAAGGGCGGGGTATAAATTTGAAATAATAATGTCCTGGGCTCTCACAGCTCCTCTTCATGATGTCTGGAGCCTACATTCCATCTCACCCTTCCCTCCCCCCTGGTTATTTGGCAAGCTGAGAAGCAATAATGGTTGCATAAGTGCGCTTCGAACTTGACATCAAGTTGAATGTATGGTAAATTCAGCATTTTTTTTTCTGAAAAGCTATGGAAAAGCAACATGTTAAATGAAATGGCCTAGCTATTTGCGTGACTGCCTCCTACCTCATGCATCCCTTCGACCGATTCGCTCCCACAGAGAGGGCCTCCTTAGGGTGCCGTCTGCTGGACAATGCTGGCGGGCGACCCCCAGGGGGAGAGCCTTCTCTGTGGCGGGTCCTGCCCTCTGGAACGATCCGCCCCCCGCTCTCAGGAACATCACGGACCTCCACCTCTTCCGCCAACATCTAAAGACACACTTCTTTCGTTTAGCTGGCCTGGCCTAATTCCCCGAGACTATTTTACCGACTGATTTTAAATTAAATTAAGTTTTAACAAATGGGTTTTTTACACTGTTTTTAGCACAGGGTATAGTTTAATTTAATAAGATTTTATCGATTATTTATGATGTATTTATTCTTTTTGGTATATGTTTATATTCATGTTTTTAGTTTCCTGTGCACCGCCCTGAGTCCCTTTTTGGGAGAGTGGCGCGGTATAGAAGTCCAATAAAATGAAAAATGAAAAATGAAAACAGCTGAAACATAATGGCTAAAAAAAATTGGTGATGAATAAGGAAAGACTGAATTTGCTTAAACAAATCACTTAACATTCAGTTCTTTCTTTCTTTTTTTAGCTGTTTTAAAAGAATTTATTGGTTTTTACAAAATAATATTGGGAAAAGGGTAGAGGAAAAAATGTTACATTTTAGTAGCTTCATGCCGGAGCCGGTGGTTCCCTCCGAAACTTCATCATAATACAAGTTTTAGTAAAAAAAAAAAGACAAGCACAATATCAAATACATTGCATGTTTTCTATGTTCATTCTTTTTCTTTTTCCTTACCATCAATCGTAACAACATGCAAATAATTTTTTTAAATAATATCAATTTTGAGACCTAAGTCTTTTTGCTATTGATTCCTTTCCCCCGCCGTCGGGAGGGGCCACCGCCCCCACTGTTCCTCCTTCATCGTCCCCTAGGAATATGGAGTGTTTTTGAGAAAAAGCATTTGCCTCTTCTAAAATTTTCATTCTAATTCTACTCCCTTCCCAGAAAACCAACATCCCTTCTGGTAACAACCATTTGAACCAGATCCCTTTTTTAAACAGTTTCTTAGATAGGGAGGAATAATTCTCATGGCTCTAATTTTCTTCGGGATTTGCTTCAAAATGATTATCTCATTGTCTTGGTACTTCAAAAGGCCCTCCTTTCTCATGTCTCTAATTTTCTTCGGGATTTGCTAACATTCAGTTCTTTCATGGTGATGTCAGACAGGAGGAGAGCAACAGTAGCTTTCATTACAAAATTGGTCTAGCTAGAGTCATTTTTTGAGAGATCAGCAGCCATACAAATATCATAAATTAATTAATCAATTAATTAATTAATTAATTAATTAATTAATTAATTAATATCATTATATAAAATGACCTTGAAACAGCAAACCAAAGGTACTGATTGCAAAAATGGTAATAAAATGGTAACTTCATTATGCAATCAAATGTAATTATTGCTTACTTCTATTTCTTAGTAATCTGGTTTCGTTTAGAATTAAAAAATAAACACTTTCTCCATCAGGCTGATCCCCAGAGGTTACTAGAATATAATAGCACCCAACAATATTGTGCATGCATATGAGAGAGATCACAGATTCACCCATCGGCAGTTGTGGTTATGATATCTCAATTATTTTCCATGAATTCCATGTTAGCAATACATGTGCCAAACAATTCAATCATATACAACCCTCTGTATATCTGAATTGCATGTTCGTAATGATTCAAGGCACTGAATCAAATGTTTGAATTTCTGAGAGATTTGAAGGAATGGCAAACTTTTTGGAATCTTAGCGTCTTAACTGTGGCAGTTCGGCTTCTATATCAAAAAGTTTGTAAGTGATATTATGATGGTCTGCTTTTGATATAAATAACCAGGGGAATGGTTCATCCCAAGCACCTATGAAAATTATGCTTTTAAGTTTCTCTTTTTTCTGCTAGGATTTGTTTAGGCTGGTTCATATATATACACTGAGCAAATTAGAAAACATGGTGGCAATTAGACTTCTTCTGCATTAAGCAGACGCTTTCTGTATATTATAATAAAATCTACATAGTTGTCAGACTTTTTTTGTAGAATCTGGCAATCAAAAATTATCTTCCAGTTTAAAAGATAATAAGGGCTTACTTCTAAACTTTTTTTAAAAAAAGAAAAGGGACACAGTGGCTAAGTGGCTAAGATGTTGAGCTTGTCGATCAGAAAGGTCAGCAGTTCGACGGTTCGAATCCCTAAGTGCCGCATAATGGAGTGAGCTCCCATTACTTGTCCCAGCTTCTGCCAATCTAGCAGTTCGAAAACATGTAAAAATGCAAGTAGAAAAATAGGAGCCACCTTTGGTGGGAAGGTAACAGCGTTCCGTGTGCCTTCGGCATTTATTCATGACGGCTACATGACCACGAAGACATCTTTGGACAGCACTGGCTCTTCAGCTTTGAAACAGAGATGAGCACTGCCCCCTAGAGTCAAGAATGACTAGCACTTATGTGCGAGGGGAACCTTTACCTTTTCCTTATATTCATTTAGCACAATTTTTCTATTGATACTTTGACAAATTGGAGGACTTTTGACTCCTATCTCTTGCCTAGAAAGAGGTGATGGGGGGATTTTTAAAATAATTATTGAAACTATCTCTGAAACTTTGTGGGACAAATAAGTATAATCTTTATTGTCATTGTACTTAAATACAATGAAATGTCATCTAACTGGTCTACAGTCCCATTAGGCAATCAATCCATCAAAGATGAAGAGGCTACAGGCATTTTAATGCTTGTCTGTTATAGTGTGCAATTGATTTTTTCCCCTCCAGAATTGAAGCTCAATTCAGTTTGAATCAAAACTTCTTGCCATCAAAACTGCAAATACAAATTTGAATTGAACCAGAAGAACTTTGAATCTTGAAACTCAATTTCAGATTGGATCTTAGCTGATCCACACACTCCTGTTAAATTCTTTACAGCTGACAAAAAGAATTACTGCTGTCTATTACTTACTGATAGATTCCCCCCCGAAATCCATCTCTTTAAAAAGATGGGTTTTTCCTATCCTGCAGCAGTTCATTATTAGAGTCTTGCAAGCTTTTTACCAACCTGGTTTTGAAGGAAACCTTTGAACTTCTGACTGTAGCTCCCACAGCGGAAGAGACTGATTATTATCGACATTTATTTTAAAAAGTAAATGTAGCATTTGCTGCCTTTACTATTATTGACTATATAAAGAAAATGTTCATTGTCTGTCACTTTTTTTATTTTATTTTCTGGGCTTCTGCATGGAAGCTTGAAATATGTGTAAGGGATGTCCGTAATAACACTGAGAAAAGTAACTCTTTTGTCTTTTGTCTTTCCGTACAGCCACTAATAACATGTAATCAAAAACCAAAACATGAACATAAATTATACAGAAAAAGTGCAGAGAAGAGCAACCAGGATTATTAGGGGATTGGAGGCTAAAACATATGAAGAACGGTTGCGGGAACTGGGCATGGTTGGTCTAATGAAGAGAAGGACCAGGGGAGACAGGATAGCAGTCTTCCAATATTTGAGGGTCTGCCACAGAGAGGAAGGGATCAAGCTATTCTCCAAGGCACTTGAATGTCAGACAAGGAAAAATGGATGGAAACTGAGCAAGGAGAGATTCAACCTGGAAATAAGGAGAAATTTTCTGACCGAACAACCAACCAATGGAACAGAAGTTACCTTCAGAAATTGTGGAAGCTTCCTCACTGAAGGCTTTCAAGAAGAGACTGGACTGTCATCTGTCAGAAATGGAATAGGGTAGTGATGGCTAACCTTTTTTAGTTCACGTGCCAAAAGCGGGGGGAGTGCAGGGGGGACGTGCGCAGGCGTGCCCCACCCATAATGCTATGTGCGTGACCCCCTACTTTTGGCACACTTTTTTCACCCTCCCCAGGCTCCAAAGGCTTTCTAGGAACCTGGGGAAGGTGAAAGCAGCCACCCCCCCCCCCACCTCCAGAGGCTTCAGGAGCCTCCCTAAAGCCTCCAGAGGGCACAAAACAGCCTCAAAAGAAGACCTAAATCAACTGGCCAACACACGCATGTGCGCTGGAGCTGACAGGGCAACGTCTCACGTGCCATAAGAAATCGTTCCGCGTGCCACCTGTGGCACCCATGCCATAGGTTCGCCATCACGGGTATAGGGTCTCCTGCTTCACTGGGGGATTGCACCAGACGACCTACAAAGTCCCTTCCAACTCTGGTAATCTGTTATGTTTTCTCTTAGTTGCCCATGCTTGTGTATCTAACTCGATGTAAAGCCAAACCAAAACTGAGGTGTGAATGTGGCAAAAATGCAATTCCTAGTAAAGAATTTGGAATAAAAAATCATTTGAAACTTCGGCGAAGCAAGCATGGGAAACCTCTCTATCCAGCAGGCTAGCTGTGATCTGCATATTGAGAGGCCAGGGCTGCTGTTGATACTCTTAGCATCTGGAGTGCCAGGCATTTGAAAGAGAGGTTCTGACAATCCTGAACTTAAATATCCAAACCAACTGGAACTCTGATGCTATTTTCTGTGTCATTAGCATACCCATCCTTGAACACCTGGTACTAATATTTGCTAATTTGTTTATAAAGAATATGCACCTGGATGAAATTCACTTCTACCCCAGTGAGATTGCAGTTTATTTATTATGATTGGAAATTTGCACAGAAAAGGCTTAATGGGATAAGAACACATACATATCCAAAATTAGCCTGGGTGCGTTCAATGAAATTTTAAAACGCATGTTTTATGGACCCTAGAGTAACGTCACAAAGTGTTAAACGGTAGCTCATGCAGCTCATAAAAAGCCATGGGTCTGCAAGGAACGGTCTTCAAGGGCAGCCCCCCCCCCCACACAAACAAAGTGATTGATAGCAGTCCATTCATTTTATGAGTAAGGGATAAGAAATTTTTCTAAGATGAGATAAGAAAGGGTCTCCCAATCGAAGGCTGTCCTGTTCTCGTCAAGAAGGAGCTGCGATACCCAGAAGACCCCAGGAATAGGTGGGTTCTGGGGAGTAAATGGGCATGTTCCTTCCCATGCAGACCCATACAATTATACAACTGTACATATGGTGTACAATTGTTGTACATAATACAGTACGTACATGTGTACACAACTGTACGTATGTGTCACCCAGTGGTTTCTGTATGGATATTGATGATTCATGGATGACTCCACCCAATGGTTACTGTTCTGACCCCCCCCCCCTTTCTCCGACTAACACAAGACTGGCTGGCTGCCACTAACTCTCTTGGCTGCTTGCCTGAATGACTCTGAACAGATACAAAGCTTCCTAACTCGACTAAACACGAACCTGAAAATCAACATGAATAAACACAAACCTAGAAATCCAACGTTGTTCTCTGCAAGGACTTTCTTAGCAAAGACTTCCTTTTAAACCCTCTTGGGAGGGGCCAGTCATTAGGCAGCTGGGACTAATTCAAACACTCTGAGTTTGCTTCTGATGCAATTGAAGCCTCCTTTTTTCAGCCCTTCTCAATCTAGCATCAGGGACAAACTGGCCTTGATCCTCCCCACTACTCCAAGACCCAGGTGCCTCCTGATGACCAGCCGGGCTCTCTGCTCCCTCAAGTTTGCCCTCCTCCTCCTCCTCCTCCTCCAGAGCAGACTCCTAAGACTCCTCACTAGAGGAGTCCATCAGCAGCTCATCCGGAGCCGGCTGGGCCACAACAGGTTTCTATTAAATATCAGGTGCAAAAGTATTGATCCCTGAACAACCACATAGATAAGGAGAAGGGTTTACAGGTTCAATCTCTCCACCAAATTAATACCGAGTGTGAAGGACAACCAGAACAATATGATATCTCTCACTCTCCATCACCACCACAGAGCCACAGAAGAATATCACCAGTCATGATACTATAGGTTGATGAGAGATCAAGGATTTTCACCGAAAATAAGACAGGGTCTTATTTTCTTTTGACCCCCCAAAACAGGTGCTTGGCCTTATTTTCAGGGAGGTTTTATTATTTTAGAGATCCATGGTCACCTCATGGATGCTGTTGCATTGCGCTGTTGCAGCAGTGAGGTACATCACTGAGTTTGCCGCTCTTTTTGCAGTGGCCATTAGTGGGACAGAAGGCGCACGATGGCTAGGGTTGTGGGAGCGGCTGTTATGTAAGGGTGTGTGGGGTGTGTGGGGCATTTACCCCCTCCCTTCCCCCCCCTCTGGCCTTGCCTCCTCACCTCATGTTGTTTGTGCGGCAAGCAACCAGAGGAAATGGTGGGGAACGGCTGCACATGTGCTTAAATATTTTTGCGTGGGGTGGCTTATTTTCAGGGGAAGGCTTACAGTATTTTAGCACATGCACTCAAAAGCCCACTTGAGCTTATTATCCAGGGAGGTCTTAATTTTAGGGGGAAAGGGTATATTTCCTCCAAAATATTCTAAAGCTGTTGCCCTACTATGTTTTTACACACACACACACACACACACACACACACACACACACAGGTAGAGGGAGGCAGAGAGAGAGGGGGGAGGTAGAGGTAGGTAGAGAGAGGGAGGGAGGGAGGGAGAGGGAGGCAGAGGGAGGGAGAGGGAGGCAGAGGGAGGTTGAGAGAGAGGGGGAGGCAGAGAGAGAGAGGGTAGGAGTGGGAGGCACAGAGAGAGAGAGGTAGAGAGAGGCAGAGAGAGAGAGAGAGAGGGAGGCAGAGAGAGGGAGGGAGGGAGAGGGAGGGAGAGAGTGGGAGAGGGAGGCAGAGAGAGAGAGAGAGGTAGAGAGAGGCAGAGAGAGAGAGAGGGAGGCAGAGAGAGGGAGGGAGAGGGAGGGAGAGAGTGGGAGAGGGAGGCAGAGAGAGAGAGAGAGGTAGAGAGAGGCAGAGAGAGAGAGGGAGGGAGGGAGAGGGAGCCGGAGAGAGAGAAAGAGGAAGGGAGAGGGAGGCAGAGATAGAGAGAGGGAGCAAGAGGGAAGGGGAGGGAGGGAGGGAGGGAGGCAGAGAGAGGGAGGGACGGAGAGGGAGAGAGAGAGGGAGGGACGGAGAGGGAGGGAGGGAGAGGGGGGTTGAGAGAGAGGGAGAAGCAGAGTGAGGCAGAGAGAGAGGGAGGGAGTGGGAGGCGCAGAGAGAGAGGTAGAGGGAGGCAAAGAGAGAGGGGGGAGGAAGAGGGAAGCAGAGAGAGAGGGAGGGAGAGGGAGGCAGAGAGAGGGAGGGAGAGGGACAGAGAGAGTGGGAGGGAGAGGGAGGGAGAGAGAGGTAGAGAGAGGCAGAGAGAGAGAGGGAGGGAGGGAGGGAGAGGGAGCCAGAGAGGGAGGCAGAGGGAGGCAGAGAGAGAGAGTGGGAGGGAAGGAGAGGGAGGGAGAGAGAGAGAGGGAGGCAGAGAGAGGCAGAGAGAGAGAGGGAGGGAAGGAGAGGGAGGCAGAGAGAGAGGGGGGGGGGAGAGGGAGGGAAATATCAGACAGGAGTACAAGTAGTCTTCGACTTACAGCGGTTCATTTAGTGACTGTTCAAAGTTACAATGGCACCCAAAAAAAAGTGACTTAGGACCACTTCTCACACTTACGACCTTGGTCACATGATCCCCTTTTGCGACCTTCTGACAAGCAAAGTCAATGGGGAAGCCTGATTCACTTAACAACCATGGCACTAACAACTGCAGAGATTCACTTAACAACTATTGCAAGAAAGGTCGTAAAATGGGGCAAAATTCTCACTTAGCAACAGAAATTTTGGGCTCAACTGTGGTCGTAAGTTGAGGTTTTCCTGTATATGCATATCTGTGTATATGATGCGTATGTATTGATTACCTGCTGCTGTGGCCTAGAGGTGGAGCTCTTGCCTCCCAATCAGGAGGTTGTGAGTTCAATCCTAGGTAGAGGCAGATGTAGGGTCTCCTGCTTGGGCAGGGGGTTGGACTAGATGACCTGCAAGGTCCCTTCCAACTCTGTTAATCTGTTAATGAAGTTTGTCCAACTTCTGAACGGGCTTTAGCCATTGTTTCAGAAGCAGAGGGGATAGTAGTGGGGAAACGACTACTTTCACAGCACAGCCTTGTTTCAAAAGAAACAAGGTTGAAGTTTCTTTTATTTTCAACCTAGGTTTTAATAAGTGGGGATAATTATTCCATAAATAAAAAGGTTGACAGAGAATTGCCCATTGTCAATTGACAATGGCCCATTGTCGCTTCCTAATGTCTCCTGAGCCACAAGAAAAGTTTGTTCTAATAAATCAAATGCTTTTATATAACAAAAGAATCACTCCCCCCCCCCCCAAATAAAAAGACAGTCTTCTTTGTTTCATTTTGTTTTTGTTAATAGGAGTGGGATGGAGGCAGGGGGCGTTTCATGAGCTTTTCCCTGAAAAGCCAGATAATGTCACATTTACATCAGCAGTGGGTATTCTTTCTGTCTCACCTGTAATGATAATTGTGATAAATGATAAATGTCACCTAAGGCACAGATGTGACAGTATTTTGCAAGCCAAGAGGAAAGCTCAAAAAATCACCCTAAACTATTGCTACACTTCACAAAAATAAATATGTACAGATTGATTGAAGAGTTGAAGCTCAAACAAAAGGCAAATGAGTAAAAAGAAAGAAAAATATCTGAAGAGAGAAGGACATCCTATAGATAGATAGATAGATAGATAGATAGATAGATAGATAGATAGATAGATAGATAGATAGATAGATAGATAGATAGACAGACAGACAGACAGACAGACAGACAGACAGACAGACAGACAGACAGACAGACAGACAGACAGACAGACAGACAGACAGAAATAGATGATAGGTAGAGATAGATAGATGGATGGATGGATGGATAGATAATAGATAGATGATAAAGAATGGTTATAGGTAGATAGATAGATGATAGAAAATGATTATAGAGAGATAGATGATAGATAGATAGATAGATAGATAGATAGATAGATAGATAGATAGATAATAGATAGATGATAAATAATGGTTATAGGTAGATAGATAGATAGATGATAGAAAATGATTATAGAGAGAGATGATAAATAGGTAGATAGATAGATAGATAGATAGATAGATAGATAGATAGATAGATAGATAGATAGATAGAAAGATAGATGATAAAGAATGGTGATAGATAGATAGATAGATAGATAGATAGATAGATAGATAGAAAATGATTAGAGAGAGAGAGAGATGATAGATATAATAGGATAGATTAGATTAGATAAAGAGATAATATATATATATATCACACATACACACACACACACAATATAGAAATAGCAAGCCATGTATGTATGTATGTATGTATGTATGTATGTATGTATGTATGTATGTATGTATGTACCTTGCTTGTTATTTCTATATACTTGGAGGATATTCTGCTTTGGTTAAAATGCTAGGTTGTTTTTTTTTAAAAACTTTGTTCTTCACCCGTTTATTGCTCTTATTCACTTTGATGAGAATGAAATGGCTTTCTATTTTTGTCTTTCTTTACAGAGCTAAGTAAATTTCAGGGAAATTTATTATTCTCATGAGTAAAGTAGGAAAACATTTCCCCCCTTGGGATTCATTTAAACCAGAGACCAGAACATTATAGCACTGAAGCATAAATTGATGTATTCAAAAATTCAAATTCAAAAAATTCAAATTAAGATTTATTAACCGCACCCTCTCCCCACAGGGACCCGGGGCGGTGCACAGGCATAATTAAAAACAATATACAAAATACAAACATTACTTAAAATAAAATTAAATAAATCTACCTATGCTAAAAATATATAATTAAAACCCATTAAAATTTGTAATTAAAAGACAGAGAGAACTATTCAAGGCCGGCCAGTCGAAAGAGATGGGTCTTCAATTTTACCCGGAAGGAGCGGAGGTCGGTGGTCGTTCTAATATCAGGGGGAAGGTCGTTCCAGAGGGCCGGGCCCGCCACAGAGAGCGCCCTTCCCCTGGGCGTCGCCCGCTGACAAAGTCTAGTGGACGGCACCCGGAGAAGCCCCTCTCTGTGGGAGCGAATCGGTCGTGAGGATGTGTGGGGCAGGATCCGATCTCGCAGATAGCTAGGTCCCGAGCCATGGAGCGCTTTGAAGATGATAACTAACACCTTGAAGCGCACCCGGAAGACGACAGGTAGCCAGTGCAGCTCGCGCAGGAGCGGTGTTACATGGGCAAACCTGGAGGTGCCCATAATTGCTCGCGCGGCCGCATTCTGAACTAACTGAAGCCTCCGGGTGCACCTCAAGGGGAGCCCCATGTAGAGAGAGTTGCAATAATCCAGTCGGGATGTCACGAGAGCATGAGTGACTGTGCGAAGGGCGTCCCGATCCAATAGTGAGGGGTCTCGGGGTCGACCTCTGCTCTCCTGCCCGCACAAATTGCGATCGGCCAGAGAGGTAGGAGGAGAACCACCGCAAAACGGTGCCTCCCACCCCCAACCCCCCCAGCCGATGCAATAGGATACCATGGTCGATGGTATCGAAAGCCGCCGAGAGGTCTAATAGGACCAGGATGGAGGAACATCCCCCATCTCTGGCCCTCCAGAGATCATCTACCAACGCGACCAATGCCGTCTCGGTGCTATGCCCGGGCCGAAAGCCGGACTGGCGCGGATCTAGATAGT
The DNA here is from genome assembly GCA_039707465.1 of Rhabdophis nuchalis. Lineage (NCBI taxonomy): Eukaryota > Metazoa > Chordata > Lepidosauria > Squamata > Natricidae > Rhabdophis > Rhabdophis nuchalis. The sequence continues at coordinate 10,925,110 of CM077657.1, read as the reverse complement.
CAACTTCCTCCAGGTGACGGGGAAACTGTTGTGCCACCACACTCTCAACAACCTTCGCCAAGAAGGGAAGGTTGGAGACTGGACGGTAGTTGTTCAAAAGAGCTGGGTCCAAAGAGGGCTTCTTGAGGAGGGGCCTCACCATAGCCTCTTTTAGGGAGGCAGGCAAGGAACCCTCACTCAAGGATGCGTTGATAACCTCTTGGAGCCAGCCTCGTGTCACCTCCCAGGATGCCAGTACAAGCCAGGAGGGGCACGGGTCCAATGAACATGTGGTGGCTCGCAGTCGCCCACGTAGCCTGTCCATATCCTCGGAAGTAACGGGGTCAAACTCCTCCCAAACAAGATCTCTCTCGTGGCATCCCACTGGGCCATGAATGGGGGCTAGCTCACTCTGTATCTGGGCGGTTTTCTCCTGCAGAAAAATCACAAATTCCTCTGCTCTACCCTGTAGCGGGGCTTCCCGCTCCCTCTGATGAAGGAGAGAACGGGTCACCCTAAACAGGGCGGCAGGGCGGTTTTCTGCGGATGCTATGAGGGTAGCACAATGGTGACGTTTGGCCACCCTCAGCGCCACAATGTAAGTCCGTAAATGGGCTCTTACCTGTGTCCGGTCAGATTCAGAGCGGCTAGCCCTCCACCTTCTCTCTAGGCATCTCTTGCGGCGTTTCATCACCCGCAGCCCCTCAGTAAACCAAGGAGCCAGGGTGGTTCGCCGCCGCGAGAGAGGCCGCAAGGGCGCGACCCGATCTAAGGCTCCCACGGCCGCATTATTCCATGCGGCCGTGAGGTCCTCCATCGGGGCGCGGGTCAGGGATACAGGAAATGGCCCAAGCGCTGTCTGGAACCCGTCCGGGTCCATCAAGCGCCTGGGGCGGTACCAGATTGGTAACTCTGGTTCCGCCTCCCCGCGGAGGGGAGCAGCGGTCGGAAAGTCGAGTCGGAGAAGTGAGTGGTCTGACCATGACAAGGGTGTGATGACTATATCCCCTGTACCCAGATCACTCTTCCATTGGCCCGAGACAAAGATGAGGTCCGGCGTATGTCCACCCTCATGGGTGGGGCCTTGAATTACTTGGGTCAGGTCCATGGCCGTCATGGAAGCCATGAACTCCCGAGCTACCACGGATGATTCGCCCAACGATGGCAGATTAAAGTCCCCCATGACTATAAGTCTGGGGGTCTCCACTGCCACCGTAGCGATCACCTCGAGGAGCTCGGGCAGGGCTGCTGCTACATAGCGGGGAGCCAGGTATACAACCAGCAAGCCCAACTGCCTCCCTAGGCCCCACTTCATGCAGAGGGACTCACAGCCGGAGGTCTGAGGCACAATGGACTCTCTCGGCTCCAGGCCTTCCTTAATAATGACCGCTACCCCGCCACCCCTGCCTAGGGCCCGCGGCTGATGAAATGCGCGGTAGCCTGGTGGGCACATTTCAACGAGGGGATGACCTCCCTCGGGGCCCAACCAGGTCTCCGCAATTCCTACCAGGTCCGGCTCCCCCTCTGACACAAGGTCACTAATGAGGGGGGCTTTGTTGACAACGGACCTGGCGTTGCAGAACATCAGCCGCAGACCCTGGCTCTGTAGTCCCTGGCCACCTAGCCTGCGGGGGTTGTGGCACCCGACCGTTTGTAACCAACGGCTGCGTGCCACCAACCGGGAGGATGAGAATTGTCTCCCCTCGGTCCTGCCCCTCCCCACGACCCTCTGAATTGGTAAGCCCTCCTGAGGAACGACTCGGGTATCCCCCTTCCTTTCGCCTTCCGCTTCCCGCCGTCGACTGCTATCCTGGCCCTTACTATTGATCGTTGCTTCCGTCTCCATCTGTCTATATCTTTTTTTAGACCCCTCCCCCACCCCAACCCTGGAACCCCCTAAAATCCGAATTAAAAAATTACAAAGAAACCCCCTGAGCTTGCGCTTCGCCCACCTCTCAGGAGCAATAACTCCATCTTCGAGGTGGGCCCGAGTTAAACTAGGGGGCCAAGCCTGCGAGAGGGCAGAATCTCGCAGGCAAAGGAGGTCACGCCTCGAATACATTTCTAGGGGAACATGGAAGCTGCATAAACCAGGGGAACGTAATTGCAAGTTAATGTTTAGTTAGTTAATTAGTTAGTTAGTTAGAAAGAGTCCAGATAAAGTGCAGGTGTAAAGTGGCAGTGTACAGTGCAAATAATAGGAGATGGTAAGTCCATAGAGGTAAATCCATAGGGGTAGGAGGGGTAAAGTCAGATAGTCCAAAAGATAGTCCAAAAGAAAGTCCGGCAGATGGGAAAGATCGCAGTTCAGCCCCTTTAAAGGGCCCCATCCATCTGCCCTCTTCAGCCACACAGGCCTCAGTCTGCATTTAGTGCCGTGCAGCTAGATGGTCCACTGCACGGCCTGATGGTAAATGCTGCCATGTGCAGGCTTGGCTTACCTCCTCCAGTCCCATGCACTCACTCCCAGTCCTCCTCGGCCAAAGTTCCACCACTCCACGATCCGGCTGCTTGGCTGCTTGGCCTCCTCTCCTTCCATTCGCTCCTTCACTCCTTCCTTCCGTTTCTATTTCCGTTCCATTCCTTCTTTCTCCTTCTCCTTTCTCTTTCCAATCTCTCCTCTCCTTCTTTCCTTCTTCCTCCTTCCTCCTTTCCATCCCTTCTCCACACGTTTCCTCTCTTCCAATCTCTCCTCTCACATCCTCTCTCCTTCCTCTCACCTCCTCTCTCCGTTCCAGCTTCTCCATCTGCAGCCGTTGTTCGCAGCCGCTCCAGCCCCGGATCAGGTAGGGAACACTCGGGTCGGGGTCGGATGTAGGCTGCACGATCTCCCATCCACTCGTGCAGCCCGATGGAAAATCCTCCCTTCCGCCCGGCCGTTCGCTTGCCTCCAGCGTCCCGGCCTCACAGGCCTGCCTCCTCCTACTTCCTGGCAAGCCGGGGACGCACTAGGCCGAACAGGCCGATTCGGGCCTTCTCCTCGCTCTTCGCCTCGCCGTCACACACTCGGCTCACCCTCCGTCTCCAAAACGGCCCGGTGTGACGACTGGCATGTAGCCTTGCTGGGCCAGCCCTCGGAGATGGTCAGTGAGGGCTGGCGACATTCCCCTGGGGCAAAACAGCCCCCGGCCCCCGCCCTGCCTTCAGAATCGGACCTCCATTCCGCGCATGCGCAAACTCTTTTCAACTGAGGTTTGAACAAATACCGGAAGTCAACAGGCAATGTCTGAAAGGAAGCTACATGCCCTGTGTATTAATATGTATAATTAACCCTTTCCTTTGATTGGACACATTTCAATGTCAATTAACCAACATCATGTTGATTGCATGATGGGGAAAAAGGTGAATAAGAGAGCCAACTTGGTGCAGTTAAGGTACTGGCCTAGAAACCAGGAAACAATGGGTTCTAATCCTGCCTTAGGCATGAAAGCTGGCTGAGTATACTTGGGCCAATGACCAGGAGACGGTGAGTTCTAGTCCCTCCTTAGACACCAAAGGTGGCTAAATATCTCTGAGTCAATGACTATGAGACTGTGAGTTCTAGTCCCTTGGGAAACTGTTTTCACTGACAGAGTGCTTGGGCCACAGGTGCCCCTGACATGAGGGATGTCAAGCTGGCCAAACCTGCCCAAGCCCCCTGAGTTCAAACACAACTCTGATGTGGCCCTCAATGAAATCGAGTTTGAGACCCCTGTGCTGCAGTATGAACTTCTACAGTGAATGTTCTAGGAAGGCAAGATCATCGTTGCTCTATGGTTTTGCTGAAACTATAAGAGCTTCTCCATTGCCGAAGGAGAATTCTTTTAAATTTATCCCCATGTTCATTTCTTTCTTTTTTTTCTGTATTGAAAGCCCTCAAATGGTTGTCTGTTCGAGGCAAGAGGTAGCCAATATTTTAAATGTCCTTAGTTGAAAACACTAAACGAAAGTCAGAGGTACTGTTGGAAACTGTTTTTGTTCTAGATGGAACAGCAGTTATCGTGTCTCAAGAAAGCTCTGAATGTTGCTGATCTGGTACAAACTACTGAGCTGTACCAGAAAATAATCCCACAGCAGCATCGCACATCGCTCTCCTCCAGCTGTTACTAAGCCAAGGATGCAATCTAGCCAAGGTACCTTTATCTATATAAATAAAAATGTAAATGTTCGTTTTGTTCAAAATCTTAAATCACCAATATTTCAAATCACCAGTTGCTTTGAAATATTGACACAATGTGTCAATATTTATTATATAGATTATATAGATGTCACACCTGTGACAGGTAAAAGCAACACACGCTATAGTAAGCATTTTATGATTCCATTTCGGCTTCAACCTACTGCGGCCTCCTCGGCTTCCTCACCGGCTTCAGCCACTCCTCAGCCCACTCCACTCTATAGCACAAACCCCTCCCCTCCCGCCTAGACTGCTCCTCTGCCCGATGGAGGGAAAATGCGCCACCACGGCCTGTTAATGAAAATGCGCCACCGGGGCCAAGCTCCTTCCCTCCTCCCACTTCAAGAAAGTCCTCTTAGTCTCAGTCTCTCTCTCTCTCTCTCTCTCTCTCTCTCTCTCTCTCTCTCTCTCTCTCTCTCTCTCTCTCTCTCTCTCCATTTTCCCATTCTCCTCTTCATCCTCGTGAGGCATCTCAGGAGCTGTAGTAGCGGCAAAGAAAAATTCCCTCATAGACTGGGTGGGACAAAACCATGCTACCCAGAAGGCTCTATGAATCCAAGTCTCTGTTTCCATAGAACTAGAGTGGGAATTACATCAGGGTTTCTGAGACAGCGGCTAATGGCGATGGCGAGTAGCCAGGCCGGTCGGGCGCCATGCCAATGCGAAACAGGCAAGGCGGGCAGAGGGCGGGGGTTGGAATTGAGTTGTGTTGTTTACCATAGCGTTCATTTCCTGAAACATATTAGAAACGTGCACTTTCTCTTTTCTTTCTTTTCCATTTAACCAGACTAAGCCACAGCAATGTGTGGCCGGGTATGGCTAGTTTTTTTATAAATATGTATAATTTTAGCAGAATTTTTATTAGAATTGACTTAATCTCTAGGGCGCCAGAGGGCAGGACAAGAAGTAATAGGTGAAAACTTGTGAAAAAGAGACCTAACCTAGAAATAAGGAGGCGTTTTCTGAGAGTCGGAACCATTAATCAGTGGAATGGCTTGCCTCCCGCAACTGTGAGTTCTCCATCACTTGGACAGGCATTTGATTGGTGGCATAAGACTCTTACTTTGGCCAGGGGGTTGGACCAGAAGACCTCCGAGGTCCCTTCCAGTCCTTTGAGTCTATGATTCTAGAATGAATGATGCTAAAGAAGAATGCATGGTTAGAAAAAAAAATCAGATGGGATGCTTTTTTCTCCTTCTAAGCTCTAACAAAAACAACTATATTGTTTCCTTTGACAATAAATAAAGGGCAATGTGACTCTTGCCAGAAACCAAAGATTTATCACAAGTTTTCCATGCTAAATTTCTAGAGGAGACCGAGTGGTGTGCCGGTCAAGAAAGTTCAGAAAAGGCAAGCAGACAGAATTGGAGATATTATTAATTTCTGCTCAAAATGTCTCATGTCACAGGTTTGGTATGCCAAAAGACTTCAGTTTCTACTGCTTTCTTCCATGATGCATGATTTGCGACTAATGTTTTCAATCTGCCTACAGAGGTTTGTTTCTGTTATTGATTTTGGAGGCTACTCTTTGCTCAGCGGGTGACTTTTAATTCTGTGGGAGATCATTCTGAGTCTTGTCACTAGAGCAGAAGCTGCCATAAAGAGGCCCAGTAACAGAGAGCATCCAAAACTATCTAGCCTTCAAGCAACTGATTTAGGACTAAAGTAAAAGGCTCTGCAATCTGTCACACAGAACAATGCTTATGCTGCCAACACAGAGATGACATAATTACAGAAAGCTAAGCTACCCTGTGCAGACAAAGAATAAATCACATTGGCTATTAAGGGCCCAAGTACATTTTATGGGCATATTCACAAAAACTAGTTGCTCATCGTATTTGCAGGTCTACCTAACCTTAGTCATATTATTTCTTGCAAACTTTTCCAACAACCAGCCTCTCTCGAGAAAGTTGTACTGGATAGATGGATTCTCAGTCGTTTTTGAGTTTGATAGTTAAATCAAATGTTGCATTTCTCTTTTATAATTTTTGGTTTCTTTTGTTCTTGGATGACATTTTGCAAAGGCTTTCAAAATTCACCCTGTTTTTGAGTACAGTTTCATTTCTTTTGTCTCAGCTGGTTGTTTGGGAAATGGGTCATATGAGCCAACAGAGCAACAGAATCAATTATAACAATTTTACAATTTCTTCATAAATAATTTAGATGAGAAGATAGAAGGGGAAACTCATCAAATATGCAGCTGGCACCAAGCTGTAAGGAATGGCCAACATTTTAGAAGATAGACTCAAGATTCTAAGGAAAATGTTGACAGACTTGAACACTGGGCTCTATCCAACAAAATGCAAATCAGTGGTGAGAAAAGTTAGGTGGTTAGAATGCAATACTGCAGGCTACTTCTGCTGACTGTCAGCTGACTGCAATGTGGCAGTTCGAATCTCACCAGGCTGAAGGTTGACTCAGCCTTCCATCCTTCCGAGATGGGTAAAATGAGGACCCAGATTGTTGAGGGCTATATGCTAACTCTGTAAACCTCTTAGAGAGGGCTGTAAAAGCACTATGAAGCAGTATATAAGCAGTATATTACCAATCTCAGAAGGATGGGAGGCTGAGTCAACTTTGAGCCCTGTCAGAATCGAACACCAGGCTACGTGTAGAGTTAGTCTGCAATTCTGCATTCTAACTTCTGCGCCACTGAAGCTCCTGGTGTATGATCTGCTTGTAAATTATTTTTTTATTTCCAAGAAAATAATTAAAAACCTGTGGGGGAGGAAGTGGGGCATAGAACTAATCTTAAAATCATGTCTGAATCAATTTACCAACTTACTTGGAAAAAGTAGCAACCTCCAATGACGTAGATTTTACAAAATAGGTTAGCACAGGTTTCTGGTTGTGCTAGGAACTCACCCAAAGCTTGCTCTCTATCTCTATCTCTATCTCTATCTCTATCTCTATCTCTATCTCTATCTATCTTTCTATCTATCTTTCTATCTATCTATCTATCTATCTATCTATCTATCTATCTATCTATCTATCTATCTATCTATCTATCTATCTATCTATCTATCTATCTATCTGCCAGTTACCAACCACAATCTATCTATCTATCTATCTATCTATCTATCTATCTATCTATCTATCTATCTATCTATCTATCTATCTATCTATCTATCTATCTATCTATCTATCTATCTATCTATCTATATATCTATATATCTATATATCTATATATCTATCTACTTACCTACCTACCAATCTACCTAACTACCTACCTACCTACCCATACCAGCTATTAAAATCAATAGGATACAGTTTGAGAGAGATTGATGGAAGATAAGAGACAAAAACTAGGTGGTTTTGATATTAACAAAATTATTAAGGTAAGTTTAGTTTCACAAAACGCGATAGTCTGGCATCCTTGCAACATGGCCTGCCCAGCAGCAGGCCATGTGAACTGGTGCCAGGCCTGCTCTGGAGAGGACTTCTGTGCCTGGCACCTTGTCCTGCCACCGGATCCTCAGTCTTCTAAGGAAGGCAGGTCGTGTGGGAGTGGTTGAATTGCCTAGCGTACCTCCTGCATACAGTCCAAGTCTCACTGGGAGACATCAGGGTAGTTAGCACTATGGCTCGGTAGACTCTGAGCTTTGTAGCAAGGCTTATGCCACAGGGGTCCCTCACGTTGGCCAGCAGTCTGCCCAATGCAGAGCTTGCCTTGGCGATTCTGCAGTTGGCCTCAATGCCAATGGTCATTGCACAGGAGAGGGTGCTATCAAGGTATGTACATTGGTCCACTGCTTGCAGTGCTTGTCCCTTCACTGGGATGGGGGGCTCTTAGTGATGGGCTTTCGGGGCTGGCTGATGCATCCCTTCAGTCTTCTTTGTGTTGATTAGGAGGCTGAAGTTGTCACATGCTGCTGTCCATTTGTCCACCCTGACTTGCATTTCCTGCTCTGATACATATTATGTATACATTCACACACAAACACACACACACATCTTCTTTAGTTCTTCTTTTACTGAGGGGTGTGCATACATGCATGCACATACACGCACACACACACACACACAATGTAATATGTAATATATATAGGTAAAGGTAAAGGTTCCCCTTGCACATCTGTGCTACTTGTTTCCGACTCTAGGGGGCGGTGCTCATCTCCGTTTCAAAGCCGAAGAGCCAGCGCTGTCCGAAGACGTCTCTGTGGTCATGTGGCCGGCATGACTGAATGTCGAAGGCGCACGGAACGCTGTTCCCTTCCCACCAAAAGTGGTTCATATTTTTCTACTTGAATTTTTGAACTGCTTGGTTGGCAGAAGCTAGGACAAGTAACAGGAGCTCACTCTGTTATGCACTGCTAGGGATTTAAACCAACAAAGTGCTGACCTTTCTGCTCAACAAGCTCAGTGTCTTAGCCAGTGAGCCACCGCGTCATACAATGTATGTATGTATGTATGTATGTATGTATGTATGTATGTATGTATTCATGCACAGACGCAACATTTATTTGGAACTCACAACTGGTTCAGAGGAATGCAAGTTCAAAAGGCAGGACTTTGTTCCAAGCTGCATAGTTTAATCATATTCTTATTTTACCTTTGCAGTTAAGTTTTTATCGCAGAGCAGCAGGCTGTTACACGGCACAATACATTAAAAAAAAACTGAATAGGACACTGGGAAGTTCCCATTTCTACGATGAGTGGTATAAAGTTGGCATGGTTTCTTCTCTCTCGCCCGATGGAAACGTCAAGAGACATACAGACCAGGTGTTAAGATGGTTACGTTGCTCACCGGGCCCATATGGAGTCTTTTCGATCAGATCATCCTTGGAGATCCTCCTAGCTGTCCTTGGTGCAACATGCCAGTCCAACAGTGAGAAAAGCCCAGCTGTTTAGAATATTTGAGCATGGTTAGGCTGCGCGCCAGTACTTTGCAGCTGAGGGAGTAAGAAACGCTGATTTGTAACAGTTAGGCACTCTGTCAAGAATGAGTGGTAGTTTAAGGAGCTTTTGGAAGCAAATCCACAGTCATTTCCAAAGGAATGTGAACAGCAGCAGGGTCTAAGACTTCAAGAAAATGTTTGCAACTTAAAAAAAGAAAAGAAAATAAAGCAAACTTTTATCCTGTATGCTTTTATCTGGATTCAGAGATGGCACAGGAATCCTGGTGGCACTGTGGTTAGAATGCAGCATTGCAAGCAAACTTTGCCCATGACCTGCAGTTCGATCCTGATGATGGGGCTGAAGGCGGACTCAGCTTTCTATCCTTTTGAGGTAGGTAAAATAAGGTTGGGAGCAATAAGCAAACAATAGCTTACATTGTAAACTGCCAGAGAGTGCTGTAAAATGCTATGGGGCAGTTTATAAGTCTAAATGCTTTCATTATAGTTATCGGAGTACACAAATATGAGAGTTGCTTGCATTGTTTCATTGGTGGGATCTTTTGAAATCCCATAGATCAGTGATGGTGAACCTTTTCGGCACTGAGTGCCCAAAGCAGAACCCGTGTGCATGTGTGTGCTTGTGTGTGCTTGTGTGTGCTTGTGTGTGATTGTGTGTGATTGTGTGTGCATGTGTGTGCATGTGTGTGCATGTGAGTGCATGTGTGTGCACGTGAGTGCATGTGAGTGCATGTGTGCACTGGAGCACTGGAGCATCAGAAACCTGAAGATCATCTGGCCATCACGTGCATGCTATTTTCGGCCATTTTAAGATTAAGATTAAGATTCATTCGATTTGTATAACCGCTCCTTCTCCATCGAGATGGACCCAGGGCGGGGCACAGGAAATTAAAATCAATAAATAAACAATAAATACAGTAATAATTTCTAAAATGAATTAAACTCTAAACCTGTGCTAAAACATTCCCATTAAAATTCTAAAATACATTTGCTCATTGGCTAAGATTGACTTCTATCAGAGCTCTAAGCTAGACCAGCTTGATGGAAAAGATACATCTTAAGTGAGCGGCGAAAGAGGGGAAGGTCCGTGATAGTCCAAAGTTCGGGGGGTAGGTCGTTCCAGAGGGATGGCCCTGCCACCGAGAAGGCCCTTCCCCTGGGCACCGCCAACTGGCGGACGGCACCCTGAGGAGGCCCTCCCTATGGGAGCGGATCGGATGGTGGGAGGTATGCGGCAGGAGACAGTCCCGCATTTTCAGGCTATTTTTCCGGTGCTCTGGTGCACACAAACACCAGCTGGACGGCGCACCAGAATAATAATAATAATAATAATAATAATAATAGTTTAATTTCTTGACCGCTCCTCTCCCCATAGGGACTCGGAGCGGTGCACAGGGAAACTAAAAACCATAAATATACAATCAAGAACATCTTAAAAACAAATTAAATAGTACCTGTGCTAAAATACCCAATCTAAACTAAAATTCCCACTATACACTAAAACCCCATAGAGAGAGACTATCCCAGACCGGCCAAGCAGAAAAAATATGTTTTTAATTTCAGACGGAAGGAGCGGAGGTCCGTGGTCGTTCTAATGTCGGGGGGAAGGTCATTCCAGAGGGCAGGGCCCGCCACAGAGAGAGCCCTTCCCCTGGGCGTCGCCCGCTGACAAAGTCTAGTGGACGGCACCCGGAGAAGTCCCTCTCTGTGGGAGCGAATCGGCCGTGAGGAAGTATGGGGCAGGATCCGATCCCGCAAATAGCTAGGTCCCGAAACCAGAAGAGAAGCTGGTGACAGCACGCATGCCCACAGAGAGGCCTCTGCATGCCACCTCTGGGTTCGCCAACACGGCCATAGATGCTACCTGAGCTGAAAGCCTCTGGAGTCACCACATCATCTGTGAACATGAGTCAAGTTGCTTACCTAAAGAGCGATTGCATACTTTCCTTCCCTAATTTGGGACCATGATCGTCATACATGATTAGTTTGCATATGAAACAAAGAGACCCACCCCTATTATTATCTGCATGATCATCCCCATAGGATAGGCAAAAGAAGAACCACAGGAACACCAACAGTTTTATTCTGTTTCCCACACTATAATTAAGGAGGGGGAGGAGAGATGCTAAAAAGTTGTTTGGTGTAATGCTATTCCAAAATTTGTTTTGTAAATTTGAGGAGCCCTGGTGGTGCAGTGGTTAGAATGCAGCGTTGCGGGTAAACTCTGCCCACAGTCTGCAGTTTGATCCTGGTGGAGCTCAAGGTCGACTCAGCCTTCCATCATTCCGAGTTCGGTAAAATGAAGATCCAGATTATTACACACACACACACACACACACCAATAATGCATCTTTATTATAAACTGCCTAGCTCTAGATAGTGCTGTCAAGTACTATGGAGTGGTATATAAATCTCTGTTGCTACTGCTAAATTTTTAAAAGTTTTTTTTCTTACAAAATACATGTCTCTTTTTCTAGCTCATCATGGAATTTCAGGGTTGTTTTTTTTGTTACATATCTGGTTGGAATTGATAGAGACTGCTGGCTAATATCTTTTCATCAGTCCAAAGTCTTCAGAGTGTCCCCCATTTCCCAATCTAAGAAAGAAAGCTAATGGAAAAGTTCCCCTTTAAATTTTTTCTTTGGGATTTAAGGGCCATATAAGAAGCCATGTGAGATACAGAAGAACTGAATCAACAATAAAAGAAAATCCATATACACCCTGTGTACCACTGTCTTATCATCCTTAGTAGCCACTCAACTCTTAATGAAAAAAGAAATCAGAGCTTGTTAAAACTGAAATCATATTCTAATTTATATAATGAGATAATGTTGGGTTTTTCTATCCTCTGCAAAGTTTTCCATGCCCTGAGACCACTTGCTATTAAGCAACCATGTCAAATCCCTTAATAAACATATGCGTACAATCTGTTCGTAGTTATAGAATATTCAGGTCTCTGTAGGTCTTCTCTATTGGATGTCAGACTTCACCCAACAGGCATGCAGAGACAATTATACAAGGAACTTGGAGCTGCAGATAAGCAGTTTAGCGTAGGAAAGAATATGAAGTTGTTACAAAAGAATTTCACTACATGCCTTCCTTCCCCGAAAGCAAATTGTCTAGACCAGAGGTCTGCAAAGTTGGCTCTTTTAAGACTGGTGGACTTCAACTCCCAGAATTCCCCAGCTAGCTATGCCAGGGATCTGCAAAGTTGGCTCTTTTAAGACTGGTGGACTTCAACTCCCAGAGTTCCCCAGCCAGCTATGCCAGAGATCTGCAAAGTTGGCTCTTTTAAGACTGGTGGACTTCAACTCCCAGAGTTCCCCAGCCAGCATAGCTGGGGAATTCTGGGAGTTGAAGTCCACCAGTCTTAAAAGAGCCAACTTTGCAGGCCCCTGGTCTAGATAGTATTCACTCTTTTACTCTCTAACCCAACATTTCTCAACCTTGGCAGCTGTCAGATGGGTGGACTTCATCTCCCAGAATACTCCAGTTAGTATGCTGACTAGTACTCTGGGAGTTGGAGTCTACCCATCTAAAAGGTACCAATATAGGCAAACCCTGTTCTAGCCATTTTGTTCTGCTATATGTATACCAAGGGCTGACCACCCCACTCTTAATAAGAGGTTCTATGTCTACCTCCAAGAAATTAAAAGAGGCCTGCTCCTGGGGAGGAAAACTATGGCAAATCTAGACAGCATACTAAAAAGCAGAGACATCACCCTGCCAACAAAAATGTATATAGTCAAGGCTATGGTTTTCTCAGTTGCAATGGATGGCTGTGAAAGTTGGACCGTAAGAAAGTCTGAGCGCCAAAGAATGGAGGCCTTTGAACTATGGTGCTGAAGAAGACTAATGTGAGTCCCTTGAACTGCCAGGCGATCCAACCAATCAGTCCTAGAGGAGATAAACCCTGACTGCTCTTTAGAAGGCCAGATCCTGAAGAGGGAAATCAAAGACTTTGGCTACCTAATGAGAAGGAAGAACTCACTGGAGAAGAGCCCCATGCTGGGAAAGATTAGGGGTAAAAGAAGAAGGGGACAACAGAGAATGAGGTGGCTCGATGGAGTCACTGAAGCAGTATGTGTGAGCTTAAATGTACACCGGGAGATGGTAGAGGACAGGAAGGCCTGGAGGAACGTTGTCCATGAGGTCGTGATGCGTTGGGCACGACTTTGCAACTAACAACAACAACAACAGTGTCCACCTCCACCTTTCTTATGAAATTACGGGTCCTGGTCTGATGGTTAAGGCACCAGACTAGACGCCAGGAGACCATGAGTTCTGCTTTAGCCACAAAAGCCAGTTGAGTGACTTTGGGCTAGTCACTCAGCCTATCTCACCGTCCAGGGTTGGTGTTGTGGAAAATAATAGGAGAATGAAGGTGTGCTGGATATATTCACCTCCTTGAATTATTCATAAAATTATAATAATAAATTAATAAATAATAAAATAAAGGTGGGAAATAAACGTATGTATGTATGTATGTATGTATGTATGTATGTATGTATGTATGTATGTATGTATTTTTTTTTCTTTTTCCCTCACCCTGGTGCTCTTTGAAACCACAAACTCAAACCTACAACAGCCAACAGCCCAAACAAACACATCAACATTTGGTGCTTTATTGTCATGGCCAATGCACAATATTTTGCTCCCATCCAGATTATAGAGAGATGTCTTTCAAATGTGTTGGCTTAAAAGTCAACGTATAACAGGAGCCATTATCAGCCCATTTGAAGGACATCTAGTTTTTAATTAGACCAAGGTCACCAAATAAATTTCATGGTTGATTGAAGATTTATACTTACGTTGTTCTGAATCTATCTGTATTCCAAAACTGCACCCAGGTATAAGTGGTTCATGAGGTGGTCTTCCCATCATTAGTGATAGTAGGTCCAACAAATAATTAGTGTTGAATGAGGGGCAACTTTGGCAGCTACATTTTTCTGTCTGGTAGCAAAACTTGATTACCGATTCTTGTCAGCATTCTGTGAGCAATTTTTCAAATTGCTTCTATGCCTTGACCTTGAAAAGATCTTAACAAGATGATTGAAAATTCATTCTAATTCTTCTTCCTCTTTATGGGTTACAGCACACTCACCTGACAGTCATCAAGTCCATTTGTCTGTGAACTGACTTAATTAAAGATTTCAAATCCCATTTGCTAGCATATATTTGAAGACAGGGAAAACATTTCATTATTACCTACATGAAATTCCTTTCCCCCCCAAAGTCTCCTAAAAGTTAAAGTTTAATAACTTCTCTCAGTATCCAGAAAATATCAGAATGCAAACGACCTGTTTTATTCAGAGCCACATCTGATCTATATTGTATCTCAGTGTTTCTCAATCTTGGCAATTTTAAGACGTATGGACTTCAACTCCCAGAATTCCCCAGCCAGCATGCTTTAAAATATGTGGATTTCAAACCTGAAATATTCCTGTTGCGGATTTTACCAGAAGTTTATAATAAAGAAAATGTATATTTGATTATTCATGTTATAACAGCAGCTAGGATTGTATTTGCACAAAACTGGAAAAGTGAAGAGATTCCTATAGAGGAGAATGTAATTAGGAAAATATTAGAATGTGCAGAAAAGAACAGATTGACACTGGCAACTAAAAATAAAGAACAAACTGATTATTTATACTATATGGGAATCACTTTATTGATGGTTAGAGAATAAATGTAAGAATTAGAAGTAAACGTAGTCTAAAATATAGAAAATGTATCAATAGAGTTAACATAATGAATAGAGTTAAATAAAGCAAGAAGAGGATTGTTATAGTATTAAGACATTTAAAGTATTGGCATTAAGCTAGGAACAATAATAATAATAATAATCTTTATTGTCATTGTACTAAAATTACAATGAAATTGGTTTTCATTGAATAGATTAAATCTATTGAATGAATAGATTAAATAATTAATATGATTGTAAATTTTAATTGTTATTGCACAAAATATTTGTTCCCAGACAACACACTGTTTAATGGAAAGTGGATTGTTTATATTAAAATAAAATAAAAACATGTTGAAAAATAAGACACATGGATTTCCATTCTCAGAATTCTCAGAATTTAGAATGGGTGGATTTCAAATCACCAAATTCTTATTCTGACTCAGCAATTCTAGATGTCCACACAGTCTTAAAGCAGTCAAGATCTGGAAACCCTGCTCAGCTCAATCTTTCTCAGCCTGTACAACATGTGGATGGACTTCAACTCCCAAAATTTGCCAACCATTTGATGTCCATACACTTTAAGAGTTGGGAGACTCTGCTCTAGATCAGGGGTCCCCAACCTTTGCAACTTTAAGTCTGAAGGACTTCAGCTCCCAGACTTCTCCAGCCAGCAAAGCTGAAGTCCTTCAGACTTAAAGTTGCAAAGGTTGGGGACCCCTGATCTAGATGATTGAAGAGGGCTGCTCAGTAAGTCAAAGGCTGGGATAAAAGGAAGCAGGTACCTGAGAGAAAATGGAGAGGATGGTTTTGAGAGCTGGAAGAGACACCTACAACAATAGAAAAAGAAAGGAAGAGAGGAGGAGAGGAGAGGAGAGGAAGAGGAGGGAAGGAAGATAGAGGTAAGGAGAGGAAGATGGAAGGGAGAAGGAGAGAAGGGGAAGAAGAGGAAGAGGAAGAGGAAGAGAGGAGTAGGGGAGAGGTAAGGGTAGAAGGAAGGGGAAGGAGAGGAGGAAGGAAGAAAGTAGAGAAGGGAGGGAGGGAGAAAAGAAAGAGAAAATAAGGTGGTGTCAAAACAGGCGAGGGATGGTAAACAAAGCGACCCAAATGGTATGTTATAATCCTGTAAATGGAACAACAAATGCATAAAAAATGATGAATGTAAAAAAGAATAAAAACTATGTGAATGTATACCTATAATTGTATGTAAGAGAACAAAAAAAAAACTTTTCTGAAAAATTAAAAGGAAGCAGCTACCTGAGTGAAAATGGAAAGGACGGTTTTGAATAGAGTTTAAATCGAGAATCAGAAAGGAAGCAATGGCCTAGGGCAGGAGAGAGCTAGGAAACAATGAAAGAATTCTTCCCTACGAGTTCATTGTCACTGGAGATACCTTTGCCCTCTTTTCTCCTGGACCTGCTGACCCAAAGAGATGCATCTCAAAAGAGTAAACTTCATCTCTGCAAAATATAAGTGACCTCAGGAAAAGCTATGCTAGATACACAACCAAAAATAGCAACGGCACTTCCAAGACAAAGGAATGCAAGCAAGTTTCTGTACTGTATCCACATTGTACAGCATAGCCATTAGTGGCTTCATCAGGCTGCAGACTAAATTATCCATGACCATGGTGAATCAGGAGATGAGATGCAATTTGCCCAAATACCCTAGGATGTTTCTTATTCCATCATTGTAAAAGAAAGCAATAAAATAATTTAAAACACCCGGGATGCTTTCTGTGCATTAAAATTCTACATACCCTCCTAGCTCACATTTTAAAATTATGGTTGTGCAGAGCTTTCAAAGGAATAATTTGATTCTATGAAAATTCAATCAAAACGCTCCCTCTTGCATCTGAGCACTAAAAGGAGCTTCTAAGCATGTTCAGAGGGCCTTTTATCCCAGGCTGCACTGATCAGACACATCTCTTCATGAGGCTTTTTATTTTAGGCAGAATCTTGATCTTGAATCAGATCGTTACGATCGTCCAGTGCTTGGTGGAAGATGCACAGTGCCTTTTTTTCTCTTTTGGTCTACAGCAGGGATGTCCAAACTTGGGAACTTTAAGACTTGTGGACTTCAACTCCCAGAATTCCCCAGCCAGCATAGCTGGCTGGGGAATTCTGGGAGTTGAAGTCCACAAGTCTTAAAGTTCCCAAGTTTGGACATCCCTGGTCTACAGTTATCAATTTCCAGGCCAGTTTTTTGGTCCTAGAATTAGGAGATAGACAGGAATTGATGGCTTCTCCAGTCTTTCTGCTCAAGCCAGCCATTTTCTTAGTTCCCCCTTTATCCTAAAGTTCTTTTGAGTGAAACATACATGGAGCGACCTCTTTGTCGAGCTCTCCTGCCCCATACATCCCTTCGTCCGATCCGCTCCCACAGAGAGGGCCTTCTCAGGGTGCCGTCGGCCGGGCAATGCCGGTTGGCGACACCCAGGGGAAGGGCCTTCTCTGTGGCGGGCCCTACCCTTTGGAACGACTTACCCCCTGAACTACGCACCATCTCAGACCTCCGCCTCTTCCACCGGTGTCTTAAGACACACTTTTTCCATCAAGCCGGCCTAGCGTAACCTTCCGTTGTGACTACTCTTAGACAGTTTTAATTTGGGGGATTTTAAATCGATTTTAGCACAGGGTAGGAATTTAATATGCTTTTGAATTTTATATTTTGTTATATTTGTATGTTTTTAATTCCTGTGTGCCGCCCTGGGTCCTTTCTGGAGAAGGGCGGGGTATAAATGTAATAAAATAAATATACTTATTTTATTTCAAGATTTATAAGGCCACCCAGCTCAGATAATGTGACTCACACTCCCTCGGGTGGCAGCATACTGTACAACACAGATGCACAATAAATCCAAAACTAAGTGGGGAAAACAAAGAAACTACAATAAACAGACTGTTTCCACCTAGGCTTCCCCAGAAGCGCAAAGCTGAGTCCTTGTCTTGATAAGTCCCTTTTATTTAATTTACCAGTGAATTCCTTTCCAGCAAAATCCTGGCCCAAGATAGTTCACAATTACTGTCCTTTATCAATCTTGGAGAGTGACCATGCCGATATCTTTCAGACACCTGCACTACTTGGCAAGAATGCAGGAATGAACTAATTGTCTCCTGCAAACTCCACTCTCCTTATTCTCCTCTTTTATTCTCTATGGGAGGCGCCATTCATGGTCCACCTGTGGCCTTATTCCCAAGTTGACCCTTGTTCTTTAGCTGTTCCCTTCATTTGGCAATTCTGTGCATGTGCACACTGGGAACAGGCTCCAGCTTTTCATCTGCCTCACTGCTGTCTGACTCTGAAGGCAGCTGATAACTGTCAGACGGCCCTGACCCATGTCTCTGCCTCCAACACAGAGCCCTCATCAGAGCCTTCCCCAGACTCCCCAGGACTGGCCCATGTTCCTCCCCAACCTCCTCACTGTCCGAATCTGCTCTGGCAGGCCACAACACAGACAATGCATAAATACAAAATATGAAATGGCAACCAAGTATACAATGAAATAAGCACAAGGGCGACTCCCATTCGACTCTCCACTAATGCTAGGAGAAGGGACATGTTTAGCAAGCATTTCTAAAGGTTTGAAGAATTGGGTCCTGTGTTCTATCAGGAAAAGACCCTCCCAAAAAACAGCAGCAACCACAAAACAAGACACATTTCCTAGGTCCTATAAGATGACAAGATTTAAAAGAAGGAACTTGGAGTATGTCCTCCCTGTGGGAGCACATCAGATGGATAGATGTTTTTGGGAGAAGAATGGTCCCTCAAGTAACCTGGTCCTATGTCATTTATTTGCTCCCATGTTTAGCCTTTTCCTTTCTTATATACTAGTGTTTATAAAATGTTAGAAAGATAAAAAACATACAAATTAAGAAAAAATGTAAAGAATAACATAAATTAAGACCTATCAGAAACAATATGTGCATTTGAACCTTGATTAGAATCTTTTTTGCATCGTAGTGGCCAGAACTGGGCACAATATTCCAGATGTGGTTTCAATAGTGCAGTACAGCACAGTGGTGGGATTCAGCCAGTTCACACCACTTTGTGAGAACTTTGGTTGTCAACTTTCTGAGCAGTTTGGTGAACTGGTTGTTGGAAGAAATCATTAGGGCAGAGAACTGGTTGTTAAATTATTTGAATCCCACCACTGGTACAGAGCAGTACCATCAATGGTAGGTTTCAAATAATTTAACAATTGGTTCTCTGCCCTAATGACCAGCTGGGTAGGTGTGGCTCAGTGGTCATGTGACTGGGTAGGCATGGCCAACTCAACGTCACTCACGTCAATGGACGCTTTAACTTTAGCTGTGACAATGTCATAAGGGTTAACTGGAGAGGCAGTTTCTGTAAGCAGGGAAATAAAGATGAGGCTAGAAGCAACACCAGAACGATTCCTTCCTGCCTTCCTTATAGGATTTAGCCCTGTAAAGTGGAAAAAATACAAAAGGAGATTTCTTCCAACAATCAGTTCCCTGAACTGCTTAGAAAGTTAACAACCGGTTAATAATAATAATAATAATTTTAATTTATAACCCGCTCTCTCTCCCCGAAGGGACTCGAGGCGGGGCACAGGGAAATTAAAAATACAATAAAACCACAAACAATTACAATATTAAAATGAATTAAACCAGCCGTGCGCTAAAACCCATATAAACTAAAACTAATCTCTAAAAATCCCTTAAAAACAGTTTAATTACCCTAGGCCGGCCAAGCAGAAGAAGTGTGTTTTTAATTTTTGTCGGAAGGAGCGGAGGTCCATAGTTGTTCTAATATCGGGGGGAAGGTCGTTCCAGAGGGTCGGGCCCGCCACACAGAAGGCCCTTCCCCTGGGCGTCGCCCGCTGGCATAGCCTAGTGGACGGCACCCGAAGAAGTCCCTCTCTGTGGGAGCGAATCGGCCGCAGGGATGTATGGGGCAGGATGCGATCCTGCAGATAGCTAGGTCCCCGAATAGGTTCTCCCGAATAGGTGCGAACTGGCTGAATCCCACCACTGAGTATCATCACTTCCGGTGATCTTGATGCTATCCCTCTTTTGAGGCTGCCTAAAGCTACGTTGGCTTTTTTGGCAGTTGCAAAACACTGGTGGCTCACAGTTAAAGAGTTAGGACACCTAGATCCTTCTCACAGGCACTATTGTTGAGTTAAGTATCAGCTAGTCTGTACCTATACATTGGATTTCTCCTGCCTAAATGCATTGGTGCCATAGTTCAGCCTATGTTCCCGTTGAGAGGAACCTCTTATAGGAAATTTTCATTAAAATGTGTCCATATTTCACTATTATAATTATTCTTTCTTCTTTTTCTTACAGGAAACTTAAATGCCATGGAATTAGAAACAAAAACAAGTACTTCACTTGAACATTTATGAGTGACTTCACTTTACATCTCTTTATCTGAGTATATATAATTTGTTTGAGTTATTTCTTCACTTTTATGGAAATGCCATAGAGTGTTATCTGCAGAACATCAATTTGAAGGATCACAAAGACCATTGTTGTTTCTTCGTTGGGGAAGAAGATAATAGTGTGTTTTTATAATAAACGCAATTGTTTATAACATTCTAGGACATTTTTTTGTTGAAAGAAGTTCAAGGGCCGCCTCTTAAAAAATCAAACAATTGATAGGATTGTTATATTCAAGGTCAGAACAGCTCCTGATGAGTGCCAGAACCTGATTTCCCTGTGTTTTGCTGTGCTTACAATTCTTTATGCACTAAATCTTTTCTGTGATGGGATTCCAATTTTCATTTCATGGCTTGATGTAGAAAAATAAGAGCTAAGTACTTCTCAGTTTTAGCCTTTCTGGCAGGACAGTCCAAAGATCAGATCAGCAAGCTTTGGAAAGAGTATGTACTATTACAAAATCAAACAGGGGTGTCCTTCATGTTCATGTCAAATTCTGACAGCATATAGAAACCCAAACGTCAAATTTGGACAACATTTGGACCCATTTAAAATCATTTTTCAGAGGCTGAAAGATTGAAACTGGTAGGTTCAAAGGTTGTCTCTCATTTGGACTTTTAAAATCACATTATACTATATCCTCATCTTTTGGCTTCACAAACTCGGAGCAAATTCTGTGGACTTGAAAACAGATGCTAGTAGATTGTATGCGATTTGGAGTTCACAAACAAGTATAAGAACATATTTAGTGAAAATTCCAAATACTTCAGCTTAGATTTTGTCCAAAGGATAAAGAACCTAGATAACTCCAGGTATTTTCTTATAAATGCATTGTTTGAGGCACTTCAACTTATTTCTAGTTGTTATGTCTGGCATTTACCACATCTCTGCTGCTTCGTTCCCAGCATTTTTTCCCCTACTGTTCAGCTTTGCATTTTCATTTTTTCCTTTTCTCTCCAAGTTATATAATTACTAATACTTGTATTGCAGAGTCACACTATTTTGAGTTGGTGGCCTTATAAATCTTACAAATAACACAATAACAACAAAATAAATAAATGTTATTTAAAATGTACACTCTAAGCATTTCATTGCAAGATTTTATAGCTGTAAATATTAACATGAGACTCAGTTTTGGATAGTAACCAAGGCATCAGACTAGAAATTGGGAGACCATGAGTTCTAGTCCTGCCTTACACACAAAGTGCACACAACTGGATGTCCCTAAGGCAGTCACTCTCTCTCAGTTGTAGGAAGAAGGCACTGGCAAATCATTTTTGAAATTGTACCCAAAAAACTACAAAGACTTGACCAGGAAGTTGCCAGGAAGCAACACTATCTATCATCAATCTCAATGACCTCCAACCTTTTAGGTACCAGGGACCCAAATGATGGAAAATATTTTTCCATGGAGCAGAGATTATGGTTTCATGCGCTACCTAGATCCTGAATATGTGCAGATAAAGCTTCACTCTTGTTTCTAATGGACCGGTAAGCAGTTTGTGGCCCGGGGCTGCTTTATCTATCTTCTCTCTCTCTCTCTCTCTCTCTCTCTCTCTCTCTCTCTCTCTCTCTCTCTCTCTCTCTCTCTCTCTCTCTCTCTCTCTCTCTCTCTCTCTCTATCTCATCTATCTATCTATCTATCTATCATCTATCTATCTATCTATCTATCTATCTATCTATCTATCATCTATCTATCTATCTATCTATCTATCTATCTATCTATCTATCTATCTATCTATCTATCTTCTCTCTCTCTCTAGCTCTCTCTCTTTATCTCTTCTCACTCTCTCTAGCTCTCTCTCTTTGTCTCTTCTCTCTCTCTAGCTCTTTATCTCTCTTCTATCTATCTCTCTATCTATCTCTCTATCTATCTATCTCTTTATATACACACACACACACACATATCTATCTATCTCTTTATCTTCTCTCTCTTTATCTCTTTTCTCTCTGTCTCTCTGTCTCTGTGTCTCCTATCTTCTTACAGTTATAATTTCAACTGTTTCCCCAAATAAGCTTGCAATAATAAGATTATCTTTTGGCAGTAGGAGACTTTTTTCCCTTGAAACCAAGGTCTTCCCTTGTACAATGAAAAATTAATTTACTATTAATGAGATACAATGTTAATTTATCAAAGCAAAGCAAAAGTTTCACCAGGATATCAATATCACTGTCGGCTGATTTTTTTCAAAAAAAAAAAAAGTTAAATTTTTTGAGACTCTCTACTATTCCGAATTAGTATTGATGATAAATTATTTCTCTGGGATTATTAATCATATTCACTTGGAAATTAAAACGTCAGAAAATGATGAAGTGTTAAAGAAACAGCACCTCTTATCCTCACCTGCACATGTTGCATTGAATTACAGAATTGTACGTTTTAAAAAAATATTCTGGCTATAATGGGAGACCAAAATGTTGCTTTATATTTTACTGTCAAATATAGAAATCTTACAGATTTTTTCCCACCGCGAACATCATGCTATAAATACTGCATAATGTTTTATTAATTTTAAGCCTTCTTGAAATGCCTTAAGATTGTATGGTGCGGTCTGAGTGCATTTAGCTATTGAAAATAACAAAGTTGTAACATTTGTATGTATGCCAGCTGGAGAACAATATTATATGACTGGTCAGGCTAAATTTATTTTGCCTGTGGCCAGGAGCATTTGCAATAATTGAAACGAAGAATTATTTTTATACATGTGAGTAGTTTTTGTTTCGATATACCGAAAGCCTAGATATTATTGAAATTCACAGATCAACGTTAAAATAAAACCTACATTCAAGCAGAGAGAAAAAAGAAGAAAAGGCTATCAGAGAGAAATATTGAATACTGTATAAACAGAAAAAAAGAGAAGATAATACAGGATTAGATTCCCCCCCCCATTTTTCAACAACTCTTCTCATCTATAAGTGGTGACAGAACACAATTACAACCGTCTTCCATACATATGAAAACTGATGACCAGATAGCAAATTCACATATTCTGTCATTGACCTATCTGGGTTTGTCGCATCGAGCAGTTATACTATATCATTGTGAAGTACCGTATAGGATGAGTAATAGTATCTGGCATAACGGTTTCTCTTCTGTTTAATTTACATAAGCACATTCACTCTGCTCTTGGGAGGTTATATTTCCCTTCAGAAAAACATGATGTTTGGACTGTCTACAGATAAGGCATTCCGAAAGTATGCCTATCATATGATATTTGTCACGTAGTTTGTAGGAGAGTTTTTTATCCAAATCCCATCTCTAAAGGTAAAGGTTCCCCTTGCACATATGTGCTAGTCGTTCCTGACTCTAGGGGGCAGTGCTCATCTCCGTTTCAAAGCCGAAGAGCCAGCACTGTCTGAAGACGTCTCCCTGGTCATGTGGCTGGCATGATTCAACGCCGAAGGTGCACGGAACGCTGTTACCAAAGGTGGTTCCCATTTTTCTACTTGCATTTTTATATGCTTTCAAACTGCTAGGTTGGAAGAAGCTGGGAGAAGTAATGGGAGCTCACTCCGTTATGCAGTGCTAAGGATTTGCACTGTTGAACTGCTGACCTTTTGATTGGCCAGCTCAGTGTCTCAGTCACTTAGCCACCTCCTTTCTGATGGTGAATATCCAACATGTGTCCTCAGTCTTTGCTCATTCTAGATTATTGACTGAAATTAAAATCCCAAATGCCACAGCCAACCTGTTCTGACTCCCTCCCTTCACAAGATAATTAACTAGATGGACTGCTACTTGGCAGCTTGCCTGAACTAACCTGAACTAGACTGAAAGATTACACGACACAATTCTCCGACTCTGTAGCTTCTCTGTTGTTTCCTGCAAACCTACTCTTCACAGAGGATTTCTTTTAAAGCCTCTTGGGAAGGGCCAGACAATTAGGCAGCTGATACTGATCATCTCTGATGGCGTCGTTCTGCTAATTGCCTCATCTCAATCCTTAGCCTGACATCTGGGACAAACTGGCTTTCCTCCTCTAGAGCAGCGTTTTTCAACCACTGTGCCGTGGCACACTAGTGTGCCGTGAGATATTGTCTGGTGTGCCGTGGGAAAAATTCCAATTTCATCCGTAACATGCAGCTTCGGCTCACAAGTAGACCAATCATTAGATTCTAATACTTTTTAACATTTTCTAATGGTGGTGGTGTGCCTCGTGATTTTTTTCATGAAAAAAATGTGCCTTTGCACAAAAAAGGTTGAAAAACACTGCTCTAGAGCCGACTCATAGAGGAATCCATCAGCAGCTCATCCGGAGCCAACCTATCCTGAAGAATCAGAATGAGCCAGAATTGAACAATGATTAGAACAAAAAGCCATATTACAAATCTTTACCTTTTCCTCAGCTGCAGATACTCTACCTTCCAGCTGCAACAATACATTTGCAATACACTTAAGGAAAGCAACATCTGTTTCAAGGGATTTTGAACTAGAAATTCATCTTCAGAAGTTAAGGGTATCAAGCATATTAAGCACAACATCTTGTAAATTTGTTCCAAATAAAACTGAAAGGTGTTTACCTAAAATATAATAATGAGAACGTTATGTAAATATTTGATTTTTTTTTAATTCATAGAACCAGAGTTCTTACTTAAGGTCCAAATGGCCACACTCAATCATTACCATGCTTTGAAGACATTGTGCAAAGATCTGATTCTCTGGAGAAAGAGAATGCAGGGAAAGGTGGAAAGAAAGAGAAGAGGACAACCAGTTGCCAGTGTGAATGGATTTAAGCATTTGGATTTAATTATAGTATGCTAGGTATATTCTTGGGAGATTTGAAGGACCAGATTGGCAACATGCTGTCCCGTAGAAAAGGGGTCACCAAAAGTCAACACTAAGATCTGATACATAATCAATCATCCTTTGAAATTCGAAGATTTATATTCATAATCAAAATTGGTAGCAGTGAAAATTTTACACATTAGGCCAGCGCTGCAGCAACCCTAAACAGTATTAAAGGACAAACATGCAATATTATCCACTGTTTTGTGGTCTTATTCTACAATTTAGCAGTTCATATAGTTGTTGTTAGTTGCGAAGTCGTGCTCGACCCATTGCAACCCCATGGACAACTTTTCTCCAGGTCTTCCTGTCCTCTCCCATCCTCTGGAGTCTATTTAAGCTCACGCTGACTGCTTCAGTGACTCCATCCAGCCACCTCCTTCTCTGTCGTCCCATTCTTCTTTTGCCCTCCATCGTTCCCAGCATGAGGCTCTTCTCCAGGGAGTCCTTCCTTCTCATTAGGTGGCCAAAGGATTTGAGTTTCCTCTTTAGGATCTGGCCTTCTAAAGAGCAGTCAGGGTTGATCTCCTCTAGGACTAAACCGGTTGGATCACCTTGCAGTCCAAGGGACTTGCAGGAGTCTTCTCCAGCACCAGAGTTCAAAGGTCTCCATTCTTTGGTGCTCAGCCTTCCTTATGGTCCAGCTTTCACAGCCATACATTGCAACTGAGAAAACCACAGCCATGACTATCCACACATTTGTTGGCAGGGTGATGTCTCTGCTTTTCAGTCTGCTGTCTAGATTTGCCATCATTTTCCTCCCCAGGAGCAAGCCTCTTTTAATTTCTTGGCTGAAGTCCCCATCTGACACTACCTCCATTTCTTCCCCATCTATTTGCCAGGAATTGAGAGGGCCACACGCCATAATCTTAGTTTTCTTAAAGTTGAGTTTCAAGCCAACTTTTGCACTCTCCTCTTTCACCCACATCCAGAGGCTGTTTAGTTCCTCTTCACTTTCTGCCATTAGAGTGGCATCATCTGCATAACTGAGGTGGTTGGTATTTCTCCCAGCAATCTTAATTCCAACTTTTGACTCATCTAGCCCTGCCTTTCGCATGATGTGCTCTGCATGTAGGTTAAATAGGCAGGGTGACAGTATACTACCGTTTTCAAAACAGACCCTCGTGGTACCAAAATAGGAAAAACATTCTTGATCTATAATTACAAACACACACCTGCACCAGGTAGAAATAATTCCCTTAAAGCAGTGTTTCTCAACCTTGACAACTTGAAGATGTCCGGACTTCAACTCCCAGAATTCCCCAGCCAGCATTCGCTGGCTGGAGAATTCTGGGAGTTGAAGTCCAGACATACAATACAATACAATACAATACAATACAATACAATACAATACAATACAATACAATACAATACAATACAATACAATACAATACAATAGCAAAGTTGGAAGGGACCTTGGAGGTCATGTAGTCCAACTCCCTGCCTAGGCAGGAAGCCCTATACCATTTCAGACAAATGGCTATCCAACATCCTCTTAAAGACTTGCAGTGTTGGGGCATTCACAACTTCTGGAGGCAAGTTGTTCCACTGATTAATTGTTCTGTCAGGAAAATTCTCCTCATCTTTAAGTTGCTAAGGTTGAGAAACACTGCCTTAAAGTGAGGTAGGAATTCCGGTTTCACAATTTTAGGGCAGCAAGAAGAGTATTTAGATTCACCTCAACTTTCTGAACTCTGTACCTTAACAGTTTCTTAGGAATTGGGATATTCGCATATCTGAGGTTGTTGCAGTGGTGGGTTCTTACCAGTTCGGCTGAACCAGTAGCGGTTTGGCAGCCTGGGTCACTGGAACCGGCAGTGACCCAGGCCTGCCACATCCCTGAACCGGTTCTCCATCTTGTTTTTTGCTTCTGTGCATGCGCAGAGCAATTTTTATTGGACTGCACATGCGCATGCAGCACGCATCAAGTATGTGCCAGTACCCACAAATGAACTGGCAGTAGTGACTGCCGGAACCCACTCCTGGGTTGTTGGTATTTCTCCTGGCAATCTTAATTCCAACTTTTGATTCATTTAGCTTCCTCATGATGTGCTCTGCCTATAAGTTAAACAGGCAGGGCGACAGTGTGCAGATAGATTTCATATAGATTTCCTTGAATTATCCAAACTTTAGTGTCAAGTTTTAACACTAACATTTATGCCAAATGTGAAGATAAAATTTCAGAGCGAAATTGTAATGTTAAAATAGTCAGACCAAGCACTTTGTGAAGTGGAATTATTTTGCTTTCCATCGGACTCTTGTATTTGAATGTGCTTATTTGAAGAACAAGCAGGTTTTAGGGTGGAGCAGGTGATCTTGAATTATGGAACACTTTTACAACAGGTTGCTGAAAAATATTCTCCTTCCTGTGGGATACATTCCCCCCCGCCCCCCCCCCCCGCCCCCCCAATATATGTAGATTTTAAATCAGCTTTCAATAAGATTTGCAAAGATGGACTCTGGAAGAAATTTAAATTATTTACTATTGACATATAGTAAATAATTGATGAAAACTTATTTGACAACTATATGAGAACTCTTTTGGCTCACACAGCAGATGGGTGAGAGGCATTTCACATGCAGAAATTGGTGGGAAAGCATCTTTTTCATTTTTATATTAACTCATTATACTTGATTAAAACTTTATGGTTTAGCAATTCATACCAACCTTTCTTCCATAAAACCAATCATACATAATCTTGTACTATTGTATCCAATAATGCAAAAATAGATTATTTCAATATCACCCATCCATTAACACAGTTTACACAGAATCAACACAATCTTCCAACTACTTTATTGCTGCAATTGCCAATTTTCCAATGCTTTGCTTTCTTGTTTTTACTGCTACTGCATATCACACAAATTCCTGTTTTATAAAAGTTGTTGCAATCTGCTAGCAACAAAATAATAATTTCAGCCCCAATGATAGGTCTATAACAGGGATGTCCAAACTTGGGAACTTTTAGACTTGTGGACTTCAACTCCCAGAATTCCCCAGCCAGCTATGCTGGCTGGGCAATTCTGGGAGTTGAAGTTCACAAGTCTTAAAGTTCCCAAGTTTGGACATCCCTGGTCTATAACAATGGATATGTGCATCTGATTATAAGAGCCAGGTATAGTTTTTCATACATTAAAAAAACAGATAAAAATAACTATAATATACTAGGAGCCTTGGTTGTAGAGTGGTTAAAATACAGTATTGCAAGCTAACTCTGCCCACAGCCTGGGGTTTGATCCTGATGGGTTCAAGTCTTCCATGCTTCCAAGGTCAGTAAAATGAGGACCCAAATGGTTGGGGGCAAACTGCTGACTCTGTAAACCACTCAGAGAGGGCTTTAAAGCACTATGGATTGGTATAGAACATCAGAATTGGAAGGGACCTTGCAGGTCCTCTAGTCCAACCCCCTGCTCAAGGAAGATATCCTATGCCATTCTAGACAAATGGCTATCCAGTCTAAAGCCTCCAATGATGGAGTACCCACAACCTCTTAAGAAAAGCTGTTCCTCTGATTAATTGTTATAACAGTAAGAAAAATTTCTCTTTAATTCAAGATTGGTTGTTTCCTTCATTAGTTTCCATCCATTATTCCTTGTCTTGCCTTCTGGTGGTTTTGGAAAACAGGTTGACCTCCTCTTATTTATGGCAGCCTATCAAATATTGGAAGATGACTACCATGTCCCTTGCTCTGACTGCCCATCTTACAATGTCCAGATCTCTTAGGATCTACCATGATCCAGGCGGCTTCCCGTACCAAAAACCTACTTTTCCCAACAGGCCGGCCTGGCCTAACCTACCACACCTAGCCTTAGTTTTAGCAGAGAAATTTGTACATTGGGTTTTATGGATTAGTTTTTAATGGGGTAGATTTTAGCACAGGGTCTTAATTTAATATAGTTTTAAGTATTTATGTAGTTATTATTGTGTTTTTATATTTCCTGTGCACCGCCCCGAGTCCCTTCGGGGAGAGGGGGCGGTTAATAAGTCGAATAAATTGAATTGAATTGAATTGAAATAAGAATACTAAAAAAAATGCTACATTATATAAGTCTATGTGCCATGGCTATAATTAATTAGCACTTCTGAATCTCCCTTCATCACTTTTACCAATCCAGATGACCACCATTTCATGCTGCCCATGTGCTCCTTTCAATGCAGGTAGAAAATGCAGCTAACTTTTCAATAACATTGTTGACTGCGAGAAGCGTCGTAAGTGCATTTATAATCCAGTGCAAGGCTAAATAATGAAGTATAAACTCTCCAGAAACAAAGTTGTCCGTATTGCAAAAACCTTAAAAGCTGGCAATTAGATGGGAACCCAATATTTTTAATAACCGAATGAAATACACTGTGCTGTTTTATGTATTCAGGAGTAGCCATCAAAGAATTAACACAGAGAAACCACAATCAAAATAGTTTCAGCCAGCTATGCCCACAGAGGTGTGTGGCCCTCACAATGTTTCACTGCAATGAAGGGGTGTGAAGGTAATAAAAACTGGTCAGGCAGAAACCAGCAGTTCCCAGGCGAAAGAGTTCCATTAAGTCAATACTGGAGCCCCCCAAGGCTCATAGAAGGACAAGCAAGTATCCATTCACTCGCATGGGAGGAAAAAGCCTGAAATTACAGACACATATTCCCTGCGTCTGTCGCTTTCATTCTAGTTCGCAATAATGCAGGTCACCCAACTGACTTGTATCTGAGAGTCTTCTGCCAAGTAAACCAATTTTTAAAGAAGAGATTAAGTGTCTGCAGAGTGGAGATTTACAGCCCAGCCTAGTTTGAAGTCTGACAAGGGATTATTATGTCCTCCTAGTCTTAAAGGTCTGTGAAGCAAATGTGCTTCCCAGCTCCTGTACAATGTTCAGCTATGCTCCCATAGAGAGTTTCAGCAACTGAAGGCAGTTGAGTCACAATTCCTATCTTCTCTTCTTTCAGAATATTCTGATATTCTGCTTGACAACAACTCCAGGTTTAGTAGAAGGATGAGGTTTGGGGTTCTCCATTTCCTTCCATCTTAGATTTGTTTTCATATAGTGTGGCAATGCCCCTTTTTGGTCCAAAATATCAAGTTGACATGGGAAAGTTTCCATTATCTACTGTGTCTCTCCTAGATTTGAGCTCTTATTGGGGTAAAAGGTAAAGGTTCCCTTTCTGATAGGAGTACACTCCTAGTGTTGGGTAGGCAATATATAATACCATGATGAAAATAGCCCTTGTACAACTTTCTGTCTCCCAACGGAGATATCCCCCAACACTGGTTATGGGCCCAGTGTATCCTGAGTATCTATAGTGCAAGCTGCAGCAAATAGGAGAGTTGAGTTGCTACACACATTATAGTTTTACAGACATCTGTTTAGCTAAACATCCCAGAGAAGATGGCACAAGGCCAAGCTCCAAATTTATCGTTAGTTACCCAGCTGGATGGGACAAACTACGTATCCTGGTCTGCAAAATGTAGCCTGCTATTGTGCAGTGAAGGGCTATGGGAAGTAGTGCAGAACCCACCAGATGTAGCTAACTGGGATGAACATAATGATGATGATGCAAATAAGATTGCAGAGTTCCAGAGAAGGAATGAACTAGCTGCAACTTCTGCGGCACAATTTTCTGTCTCCCAACGGAGATATCCCCAAACACTTTCCTTATATGTGCTAGTCATTCCCAACTCTAGAGGGTGGTGCTCATCTCTGTTTCAAAGCCAAAGAGCCAGCATTGTGCAAAGATATCTCCGTGGTCATGTGGCTGGCATGAGGAAACGTCGAAAGTGCATGGAACACTGTTCCCTTCCCACCAAAGTTGGTTCCTATTTTTCTACTTGCATTTTTACGTGCTTTCAAACTGCGAGGTTGGCAGAAGCTGGGACAAGGAACGGGAGCTCACTCCGTTATGCGGCGCTAGGGATTCAAACCGCCGAACTGCCGACCTTTCTGATTGACAAGCTCAGCATGTTAGTCACTGAGCCACCATGTTGTGGTATAAACACACTAAAATATCTTTGGAAGTGAGGTTTCCTAATAGACAGGAGTTCATTTTATAGTCATTTGTACTGAAGGCTTGTTAAAAAATAGTTTTGTGTATTATTATGTCTACATCTCTTTTATATCATGTATTACAGCATCGTTAATATATGATATTTATATAATGTTGACTTTATGACATCATTAATTATATAATTTTTTATTTTATTTTTTTATTTTATTTTATTTTTTTATTTTTATTTTTTTATTTTAAATAAAATTATAAAATAATTAATGACGAACAGATATCAGAATGCTATATTGCAGCAACACCTCTACCAGTGTGGAACTGGTGAAGTGAAGGTGGTAAACCTTGTTCTCTGTTTTATAATTAAATACAGTGGTACCTCGGTTCACAACCAATTCGGTTTACGAACAGAAATTTTCCCAAAAATGTGCTCCGGTTCACGAACACCGTTTCGGTTCACGAACGGAAAAGTTCGGTATAATATGGTCTGGTTCACGAACTCTGCTTCTGTTCACGGACTCCGCCTCGGTTCACGAACAGAAAAGTTCGTAAAAATATGGTCTGGTTCACGAACTCCGCTTCTGTTCACGAACTCCGCCTCGGTTCACGAACTCCGCCTCAGTTCACAACCAATTTGGTTCGCGAACAGAGTCAGTTCAAGAATTAAAACCAAAAGAAAGATCAGAACGGATGAATTGGATTTACATTAAACCCTATGGGAAACTGTGCCTCGGTTCACAACCAATTCGGTTCGCGAACAGAGTCAGTTCAAGAATTACGACCAAAAAACAAGGTCAGAACGGATTAACCGGATTTACATTGAACCCTATGGGAAATTGTGCCTCGGTTCACGACCAATTCGGTTCGCGACCAGAGTCATTTCACGAATTACCGTAAGTTCGTGAACCGAGGTACCACTGTATGTATATGGGAAACTGCGCTCCTTTTAAGGCATTTCTTAAAAGGAGGTAGTAAAAAGCCTGCAAAGTTTTACTCCATTACTTAGACTGCATTGATAAATCAGCTGTAGCCTTTGCATCCCTTTTTAGTTTTTGTTTAGGATCCAATTATTTTTCCTTTAGATTATATGACCCAAACAAGTAAGTTGTCTATTGATATAAGCTTATATATATGAAGATATGTCCATTTCAGTTCTCAGAATTCACTTGTGATGACCTGGGAAAAGGCATGAAGGTCACACAGCCAGCTGAGAGTTCAAACCCCTCTTTAATGCTCCAAATTTCCCACCACAAACATTCCCATGTTCTTAGCAAGTCCCAGAGCAAAGTGTGTGCGTGCACACACATAGAAGCCTCTGGCTGTGCCAAGTCCAGCAAAACAAAGGAATAGGGAAAGGAGTCCGTGAACCAAGGAACAAACAATGAGTCCACAAAGTCAGGAAGGAGGCAGTGAGTCTACAAAATTAGGAAGAAGGCACTGAGTTCACAAGTAAGGAAGAAGCAAGCAGTCCAAATGTCTGTACCAGCACACCAAATTCTACCAATTTAGCATCTGTTCTCAACAAATGCTCCTCCTCACAGGGTCTCCTTAAATCTCAGTCCCCAGGTATGCCTTGTGAAGAGGGGTGGGGCACTCTCCTCCCAAGTCATTGGGTTGGCCTGAGCTGTTCCTGCCTTCTCTCCACTCTCCATGCTCATGGATCAGGAGGGGGTGGTCCTTGATCATTGCTTGAACTCTGTCACTCCTCATGTCTATGACTTGGTCTCTCTTGGTCACCCTGCCCCTGTTCCTCCCTGGTAACAAGCCATCCCAATCCCGAGGGACTCTGGGTTGACTTGGCCTGCTCCATCCCACATTCATCCAGCCAATTGAGCTGTCCCCTTGATCTCCATTGGCTCCAGCTCCAGGTCGTCTTCCTCTGTAGATTCAGGCCCCAGTGGGGGCATGACTTCACTACTCAGTCTGGTCTTTGTTGAGAATTGTGGTGCAGTCCATACATATAAAGGTTATTAGGGTTGGGAAACTCAGACCCACTGCAAATTTTTGCATTACATCAAACTGGGCTGGGACACTTGTCTATAAAATTTTAGCATCCTGTGGTTGCTTAAAAAGTTGCATGAATCGCAATAAGTGGATTGCTTAAAACAGCTGCTTCTTTTGTCGTTTTGTTCTGTTTTTGAGGCTCACAAGGAGACCTAAAAAAATTGGATTAAAGAGAGAGGCTCCACTCCCATGAGCTCCGAAATGCTTCTTCCAAATCATTTTGAAAGCTTATTTATCAATTCACAGCAAATCACATGGCACAGGCTGCTTTCTGAAGATAGTTCCAAGCAAACGATTTTTTATCTCCTCTGCTTCTTGGTGGACTTGACGAGGTTGATGAGCCCAGAAAAACCCATTAATCACATTTGATCCAGAGAATTTTCCGTGTAAACTTTAAATGCTTTCTTGCATATCAGGCCCATTACTACAATAAATAAGCTGTTATTAAGATCCTGCAGGAGAATTGTTCATGCATCTACGTAATCCTTCTGGAGCTATATAATAGATGCTTTTCTGGATAACATTTCAAATCTTGATTTAATCATTAAACCACACTCAGTTTCACAGCATTTCTTGATTATCCCCAAAGCTGGTAATATTAAAGGTTGGGGGACAGTGGTGTAGTATATGTTAATTTATGATGCAATGT
Organism: Rhabdophis nuchalis; assembly: GCA_039707465.1. NCBI lineage: Eukaryota > Metazoa > Chordata > Lepidosauria > Squamata > Natricidae > Rhabdophis > Rhabdophis nuchalis. Next base: position 10,891,602 of record CM077657.1, on the reverse strand, counting down.
GATTGTGTGCTACAGTCAAACAATTGGTAAGACATTCATAATTCAATTGCATTTCAAAATTAAAGTCTAAATGTAGCTGAAATGGTTTCTACTTTGATCCTGTGAATCATAATTTGTCTTAATAGATTCTCCAGCACAGAAATGGGGATGTGGGAATATCGGATGTTGTTGAACTACAATTCATACCATCTTGAAGTTTTGCCCATAGAACTGATACAAATAGAAACTCAACAACACATGACAAGCCATGTCAGCTTATCCTTCTCTAACACAATTTTCATGTTAAGATTTCTACAGTTCCATCTATATTAACTGAGAGAGAGAGAGAGAGAGAGAGAGTGAGAGAGAGAGAGAGAGAGAGAGAGAGAGAGAGAGAGAGAGAGAGAGAGAGAGAGAGAGAGAGAGAAAGGAAGAAAGAAAGAAAGAAAGAAAGAACAAAAAAGAAAGAAAGAAAGAAAGAAAGAAAGAAAGAAAGAAAGAAAGAAAGAAAGAAAGAAAGAAAGAAAAGCACAACAAAGGAAAAAATGAGCTGTCTGGATAATCTGGAGGCAGACAGTCTGCAGTTTTATCAAAAGTTAAAGAGATTTTGTTGAATGCAGCCTGGAGTCTATTGTTCCATCAATCTTTCAAAAAGTTACAGAGGTGATGACCATTAGTGCTAATTGAAATGACTCATATTGGCTGCACTTTCCAACATATTGATGGTGATCATTCTTAGTTCCTCCTTTCCACAGTCTGAAGTTTGGAAATCAGAATGACAATGAAAGGTTTGGGGATCCTTTGTTCTCACTTTGATCCCCACAAAAGTAGTCCTCTTTTAGCAATCTGTGGGGCACCATCAAAGCAAGGAGGTCCTTCCTAGAATCTGCAGGGGGGTGAAATTCTAAGACTTCTCAAGTGCCCCTACATGCTGTTATTTCTTAAAATCCTTTCACCTCCACATTTCTACATAAACTCAAGGTAGGTAACAAAACCCAAAAGCCCATTGTTTCCTTCACATCGATACAATTTCCTTAGCAGTCATGAAGAAAAGTGGTTTGATTTCTAACCTCAACTACAGCCTTGAAATTTCCCACAGGTTTCCTCTTCAAATACTAGCCAGTTCTGACTCTACATAGTTTTCTGTCAGAGTTTGTTGCAAAACTCAAATCCAGAAAGCACACACAGATAAACGATTCAGCAGGATTCATTAACTTATTTATATACATAATAATGCATGAGTAAATGTACAAAGCCAATAGTGGGTATAGTCTATTCTGTGTTTTGGAGGTAAAACACAGACAGAGGAGAGATTGGTTTCAGTTCAGAGTTCAGAGCTTAATACAGATTAGTTTTCCTGCACAGACTCAGGGCTACATAGGTAAGCCACGCCCAGGCTTGGCATGGCTCTCAGTCATCAAATAGTTCCCATTGGCTGACCCAGTTGCCATGCTTATACATTGGCTGACCTTGTTACCATGTCCTATTCCAGCCAGTCCCCAATGGTTGACCTGTTGCTATGCCCTACTCCAGTTCATGACTATTCTGACACTTTTCTTAAAATAAAACTTCAAGCCAAGATAAACCAGCTGCTTTGCTACTTGACTATGGAAAAGAAAAAGTCCAAATAATAATAATTTATTAAAGCCCATAACTCCTTTTAAACCAGAGCACGGCTATATCCTAGAAACATAAGTTCATTTACCACTGAAAAACTGCTTATGTTCAGACACCCACTTGAGGCAAAATGTAGTGTGATTAGTTTTGATTTTACGAGATGAGTTGAATCCAGCCACACGAACCTACTTAAGAAATCACATTGATCCCAGTTTCATAATTGGACCTTGCCCAATTATGAGAAGAATACGCTGAGAATTTCCCTGGCTTCAAAGAGAGACCCGACGTGAAAAAAACAGTGGGAATTCCACCTTTGGAAAAGGAATGGATGAGAAAGAGATGAGAGGGAAGTGAACCAACGGATACGATGCTTGAGCAAGATCAAAGAGACAAGTAGTCAAGAGACATTTTTGTAATATGTGAGAAAGACGTTCAGAGATTGAGCAAAGAGATGCTGCCAAGGGAACGGTTGGATTAGTCTCAGCAGGATAGTAGCTGAGATAGGAGGCTCAGAAGAAATCCTAGTTCTTGGTCTGTAGGGGATATAGGGGAGAATTGTACTTGTATATCTTCAAACTTGCAGTATTCTGTCAGTGTAGCTTCCCAATAAATTGAATTAGTTTAGCAATAGCAGCACTTAGACTTTGTCAGAATATTCATGAACTGGAATAGACATAGCAGCAGCCATTGGAGACTGGCTGGAATAGGACATGGTAACGAAGGTCTTCCAATGTATAGGCATAGCAACTAAGTCAGCCAATGAGGGCTGTTTGGCAGCTGAGACAGGAAGGAGCGCAGGGGGGGGTTGTTGTACATTCATGCACAGGGGGCGGGGCCCAGGGGGTGTCGTGCACACATTGCTTTATGAATGTAAGCACATGCATGCTTTCAGCACGCGACGACAAAACGGTTAGCCATCACTGCCCGATACCATTTCAGACAAATGGTTGCCTGATCTCTTCTTAAAAACTTCCAGTGTTGGAGCACGCACAACTTGGGGATAAGGACTCCTGTTGAAACTTCATTTCTGTAGAAGTTCATTCTCCTTTCCAAAAAAAGAGGTCAATGGAAACTTTTTACCACAAAGATAACACTAGACTCGTCTATGTTTTCTTCCTGATTGGATGACTCTTGCACCTGCTTTTTAATGTGTAAAAATGAGTACATCACACCAAAGATAATGTGTAGCTTGACCCTGAGAGGGTGAAAGAAAACATTCCCTACCCAATATAATTGTATTGTCCTTTATTGACATATGGAAGGCAATTCCTTTTTATGTTCTTGCACATTTGCTTCCAACATTTTCATGGCTCTGTTATTTGATTTCGATCCAGCTAGATATTAGAACTGTCAATGCCCTAAAGGAACCTTTTCAGCACATTTGAAGAGGTTGAATCAGGTGAAAGGAAGGATGAAGAGAATTATAGGCGGTCAATGGTTTTAATGCAGTCTGAGGAGGTAAGATATACAATTGTATTTTGGAATAGAACAGAAACCCATCATAGATTATGTTGGGATCAAAGGAGGACTTCTCTAAGGAACAGAGATCTGCTAACCTTCAGCTTTTCCTGATTTTTGCTTTTCAAACAATCCATAGAAAATTGCATCTGAAAAGAAGGAACTAAAACCATCTGCATGAAAAGCATTTGCTCTATCACTGAGCAACAAACCTAATTTCAGATAATTGTGGATTCTAATTTTCATCCCCCTCCCTGCACAGTCCCTCATTCTATATTATGAGTGTGCTCAGTTTCTTAAATTCTACATATTGCTACCACTGCTGGAGAATGTACTTTTAGCCTGATAATTTTCCTACATATTCCACATTTAAATACTGTTTGGAATTGTAATACAATGCAGTGTTTCTCAACCTTGGCAACTTTAAAAGATCTCGACTTCAATTCACAGAATTCTCTAGCCACACTAGTCCAGATACTTTAAATTTGCCATGATTCCCAAGATTCAGAAACACTGAGCTAATGGTGGAAAGGATTGGTTGGCCAATAAATTAATGCAACCTCTTGCTTTTTGCTGCAACAATCCATTCTTGTTGTTCTTGCTGTTGTTGTTGTTGCTCTTCTTCTTCTTCTTCTTCTTCTTCTTCTTCTTCTTCTTCTTCTTCTTCTTCTTCTTCTTCTTCTTCTTCTTCTTCTTCTTCTTCTTCTTCTGCTTCTGCTTCTGCTTCTTCTGCTTCTTCTTCTTCTTCTTCTTCTTCTTCTTCTTCTTCTTCTTCTTCTTCTTCTTCTTCTTCTTCTTCTTCTTCTTCTTCTTCTTCTGCTTCTGCTTCTGCTTCTGCTTCTTCTTCTTCTGCTGCTTCTTCTTCTGCTTCTGCTTCTTCTTCTTCTGCTTCTTCTTCTTCTTCTTCTTCTGCTTCTGCTTCTGCTTGCTTCTCCTCCTCCTCCTCCTCCTCCTCCTCCGCCGCTTCTCCTCCTCCTCCTCCTCCTCTTCCTCTGCTTCTGCTTCTGCTTCTGCTTCTCCTCCTCCTCCTCCGCTTCCGCTTCCGCTCCTCCTCCTCCTCTTCTGCTTCTGCTTCTGTTTCTGCTTCTCCTCCTCCTCCTCCTCCGCTTCCGCTTCCGCTTCTCCTCCTCCTCCTCCTCCTCCTCCTCCTCCTCCTCCTCCTCCTCCTCTTCCACCTGCTCCTCCCTCACACATTCCCACAGATGCAGGGCCCGCTTTTCGGATTATTTAATGCCACTTGCACAGTCAACTGCGTCTTCAGGGCGCAGGCCTGCAGCTTGTATACCTTTGCTAATGGTGCGAGGTCACCAGCCATTGACTTCTAGTCGGTAGACAGTCTTGACCATGGTAGAAGGTGCTTCTCTGTAGACATGTTCCTACCTAACCCTAACCACACCTGGAATACTGTGTCCAGTGTTGGTTTCCACAATACAAAAAAGTTGTTGTGTCTCTAGAGAGAGTGCAGAGACCAGCAGAACAGATGATAAGGGTCTGCGGCTGATGTTCTACAACGCCAGGTCCGTTGTCAACAAAGCCCCCCTCATTAGTGACCTTGTGTCAGAGGGGGAGCCGGACCTGGTAGGAATTGCGGAGACCTGGTTGGGCCCCGAGGGAGGTCATCCCCTCGTTGAAATGTGCCCACCAGGCTACCGCGCATTTCATCAGCCGCGGGCCCTAGGCAGGGGTGGCGGGGTAGCGGTCATTATTAAGGAAGGCCTGGAGCCGAGAGAGACCATTGTGCCTCAGACCTCCGGCTGTGAGTCCCTCTGCATGAAGTGGGGCCTAGGGAGGCAGTTGGGCTTGCTGGTTGTATACCTGGCTCCCCGCTATGTAGCAGCAGCCCTGCCCGAGCTCCTCGAGGTGATCGCTACGGTGGCAGTGGAGACCCCCAGACTTATAGTCATGGGGGACTTTAATCTGCCATCGTTGGGCGAATCATCCGTGGTAGCTCGGGAGTTCATGGCTTCCATGACGGCCATGGACCTGACCCAAGTAATTCAAGGCCCCACCCATGAGGGTGGACATACGCCGGACCTCATCTTTGTCTCGGGCCAATGGAAGAGTGATCTGGGTACAGGGGATATAGTCATCACACCCTTGTCATGGTCAGACCACTCACTTCTCCGACTCGACTTTCCGACCGCTGCTCCCCTCCGCGGGGAGGCGGAACCAGAGTTACCAATCTGGTACCGCCCCAGGCGCTTGATGGACCCGGACGGGTTCCAGACAGCGCTTGGGCCATTTCCTGTATCCCTGACCCGCGCCCCGATGGAGGACCTCACGGCCGCATGGAATAATGCGGCCGTGGGAGCCTTAGATCGGGTCGCGCCCTTGCGGCCTCTCTCGCGGCGGCGAACCACCCTGGCTCCTTGGTTTACTGAGGGGCTGCGGGTGATGAAATGCCGCAAGAGATGCCTAGAGAGAAGGTGGAGGGCTAGCCGCTCTGAATCTGACCGGACACAGGTAAGAGCCCATTTACGGACTTACATTGTGGCGCTGAGGGTGGCCAAACGTCACCATTGTGCTACCCTCATAGCATCCGCAGAAAACCGCCCTGCCGCCCTGTTTAGGGTGACCCGTTCTCTCCTTCATCAGAGGGAGCGGGAAGCCCCGCTACAGGGTAGAGCAGAGGAATTTGTGATTTTTCTGCAGGAGAAAACCGCCCAGATACAGAGTGAGCTAGCCCCCATTCATGGCCCAGTGGGATGCCACGAGAGAGATCTTGTTTGGGAGGAGTTTGACCCCGTTACTTCCGAGGATATGGACAGGCTACGTGGGCGACTGCGAGCCACCACATGTTCATTGGACCCGTGCCCCTCCTGGCTTGTACTGGCATCCTGGGAGGTGACACGAGGCTGGCTCCAAGAGGTTATCAACGCATCCTTGAGTGAGGGTTCCTTGCCTGCCTCCCTAAAAGAGGCTATGGTGAGGCCCCTCCTCAAGAAGCCCTCTTTGGACCCAGCTCTTTTGAACAACTATCGTCCAGTCTCCAACCTTCCCTTCTTGGCGAAGGTTGTTGAGAGTGTGGTGGCACAACAGTTTCCCCGTCACCTGGAGGAAGTTGACTATCTAGATCCGCGCCAGTCCGGCTTTCGGCCCGGGCATAGCACCGAGACGGCATTGGTCGCGTTGGTAGATGATCTCTGGAGGGCCAGAGATGGGGGATGTTCCTCCATCCTGGTCCTATTAGACCTCTCGGCGGCTTTCGATACCATCGACCATGGTATCCTATTGCATCGGCTGGGGGGGTTGGGGGTGGGAGGCACCGTTTTGCGGTGGTTCTCCTCCTACCTCTCTGGCCGATCGCAATTTGTGCGGGCAGGAGAGCAGAGGTCGACCCCGAGACCCCTCACATGCGGGGTGCCTCAGGGGTCGGTCCTCTCGCCTCTCCTGTTTAATGCATACATGAAGCCGCTGTGTGAGATCATCCGTGGTTTTGGGGTAGAGTACCATCTGTACGCTGATGACACCCAGCTGTACATATCTACCCCAGACCACCCCAACGATGCCGTAGCGGTGATGTGCCAGTGCCTGGAAGCCGTGCGGATCTGGATGGGAAGTAACGGACTTAGGCTCAACCCGACCAAGACCGAGTGGCTGTGGTTTCCGGCTGCCCGATTCAACCAGCTTTCTCCAATGCTGGCCATAGGGGGTGAACATCTTGCCCCTGTGGATGGGGCGCGCAATTTGGGTGTCCTCCTGGATACCCGGCTGTCTATGGAAGAGCAAGTGACAGCCGTGGCCAGGAGGGCGTTTTACCAGGTTCGCCTGGTTCGCCAATTGCGCCCCCTATTGGATCGGGACGCCCTTCGCACAGTCACCCATGCCCTCGTGACATCCCGACTGGACTATTGCAACTCTCTCTACATGGGGCTCCCCTTGAGGTGCACCCGGAGGCTTCAGTTAGTTCAGAATGCGGCCGCGCGAGCAATTATGGGCACCTCCAGGTTTGCCCATGTAACACCGCTCCTGCGCGAGCTGCACTGGCTACCTGTCGTCTTCCGGGTGCGCTTCAAGGTGTTAGTTATCATCTTCAAAGCGCTCCATGGCTCGGGACCTAGCTATCTGCGAGATCGGATCCTGCCCCACACATCCTCACGACCGATTCGCTCCCACAGAGAGGGGCTTCTCCGGGTGCCGTCCACTAGACTTTGTCAGCGGGCGACGCCCAGGGGAAGGGCGCTCTCTGTGGCGGGCCCGGCCCTCTGGAACGACCTTCCCCCTGATATTAGAACGACCACCGACCTCCGCTCCTTCCGGGTAAAATTGAAGACCCATCTCTTTCGACTGGCCGGCCTTGAATAGTTCTCTCTGTCTTTTAATTACAAATTTTAATGGGTTTTAATTATATATTTTTAGCATAGGTAGATTTATTTAATTTTATTTTAAGTAATGTTTGTATTTTGTATATTGTTTTTAATTATGCCTGTGCACCGCCCCGGGTCCCTGTGGGGAGAGGGTGCGGTTAATAAATCTTAATTTGAATTTAATTTGAAGGAGACTGGAAGCTAAATCATATGATGAACGATGGAGGGAACTGGGTATGTCTAGTCTAACGAAGAAAAGGAGTAGAGGTGATATGATAGTACTCTTCCAGTACTTGAGGGGCTGTCACAGAGAATAGGGCCGTAATGGCAAACCTTTTCAGCTCTGAGTGCCCAAACTGGAATGTGTGCATGTGCCAGAGTCCCAGAACCCTGAAGACCAGCTGGCTGGTGAGCATGTGCATGCCAGCCAGTGGGGTTTTGGCATGTACAGTACATGCGTGCTGGCTAGCTGGTTTTTACATGTGCTGGAGCACTGGAAACTCGAAGACCAGCTGGTCAGCATGTGCATGCCTGTTTTTTGGTTGGTTTTTTGGCCATTTTCAGGTCGTTTTTCCAATAAATGGTCTGAAAATGGTCCTGAAAAACAGCCTAAAAATGCCCCCAAACAGTGTGGTTTTTGGTCATTTTTGGGGGGCTATTTTGAAGCCATTTCCCAGTGCTCCAGTGCTCACAAAGACCAGCTGGCCGGCGCGCATGTGAAACCAGTAGAGCAGCTGGCGACGGCATGCATGCCCACAGAGAGGGCTCTGGGTGCCATCTCTAGCATGTGTGTCATAGGTTCGCCATCACAGGAATAGGGGGCCTCTAAGGTCCCTTCCAACTCTGTTTTCCTCAGTATGGAAGTCATCAGACGTTCCACCTTCTGAGATTTTTAATTTTCTGAGTTGCGCAACCTAACCAGCAATCTTGAAAATTGGGGTGTTTTCCAAAAAGATGGGGGGTCTGGGGAATCGTAGGAGTTGAAGTTTGCAAGTCTTAAAGTTGCCAGTACCCAGAGAGATACATGTTAAATTTGTTAGAAGGTCACCAAGAGAGGAAATCTTGAAAGTGCAAAGAGGAGGTCCGTTAATTTACCAACAGAAGGAGGTTGCTATCCTAAAGCAGATCCCAAGAAAGATTAGAGAAGCAAGAAGGAAATTTTCCTTCTTGTCCAAAAAATTGTTTGACCACGGGATCTGGTTTAGGTGGGTGATGCCCGAAGGGATGCTGGTGTTCTGGGAAGGAGGAAGAGTGAGGATTAAAACAGTTGCTGAGGCGGAAGCCTTTTTTAAAAAACATTCCTCTGTCCTGGGGGAAGATCCAGGGGGGGCAGGGGGGGCCACGGCCCCGCCCGCTGGGGGCCTGGAAGGAGAGATAGAAGATACAATTGCCAAGAGACTTAGATCTAAAAAATAACTTTGCCTTGATTTTTTGAATAATATTGTATAATATAACATGTGCATCTGGATTTTTGTAAATGACTGACAGCATACAGAGAACTTAGAAATATGTACTTGCTTTTACTTTGTAGTGTATGGAAAATGTTTTTTATTAATGATGTATTTTGAGGTCTCGGAAGGGCCGACGACTTTGACGTGAATGCTCTCAAAATTTCTTTGTATCCCTTACCCTATCCTATTGAAAAACTGTAAAACCAATAAAACTTTTTCAATTAAAAAAAAAAAAAAGTTGCCAAGGTTGTACACCCCTGTTATAGGGATATCAAATTCCCTAAGCATGCTATAAAGAGTGACTTTCTAATATAGACACTCTGCGTTCTGACATGATCTGAGCAACAGACAAAGCAACAGAGGAATAAGCCATTAATTTCTTTCCTTCTGATTGACCTTTCCATGTTCCCTTTCCTTTGTTCTCTTTAAACACATAGTCTGGATGATTCTCACCGCAGTACTCTCTAGGTATTTTACCATTTTTCATCCAAACTTAATTCTTTTGAAACAAAAGGTGATGACGTTCGTTTTTATAAAAAAAAATGCCAAGCCTGTTGTCGGATCTCATAATAGATTTGAAAGGCATTATTGCTCTCAGAGGTGTGAGCCAGACTCTACAGTCTTTCAACCAATACACCAATTAATTAGAATCTAATGCTGAACAAGAAACATACATCTGCTGCCTCAGAGCCCCAAAATACTTTGCGCAAAACTCACATAGTGCAATTTCACCTCGCAAGAAATAGTTTGCCTCCTGAAAAAAGCACCTTTGGGACAGCCATGACCTGGATGACTGAAGATCTCTGTAGACTTTTAGCTATGCACTTTGGGATGAATACCCTTTGAGTGGTGTGGGAGTAGGAATGGATTTCCAGGGGGAAAAAATAGCCAACTACCAGAACTATTTGCACTTTAGTTTGAGATGCAGGCAACACAAACACATTCCCAACAGTCTTTTTTTTTTTCGTATTTGTATCCCGCGCCCATCTCCCACCAAGGGACTTGGGGCGGCGCACAGGAGATTTAAAAACATAAAAATACAAATATACAAAATACAAAACCTATTAAAACTATATTATTATTTATTAAATTTATACCCCGCCCTTCTCCTTGTTAGGACCCAGGGCGGCGCACAGGGATGTTAAAATACATACAAAATATATAAAATATATGAAATTTAAAATACTTATTAAACCCCATCCTGTGCTAAAACCTCATTAAAACCCCCAAAATTAAAACATTTATCACTAAAAGCCAGATCAGAGTCGGGTAGTTCATGCCAGGCCGGCTAGATGAAAAAAGTGCATTTTTAGGCGCTGGCGGAAAAGGCGGAGGTCAGAGATGACTCGGAGTTCGGGGGGGTAGGTCGTTCAGAGGGCTGGGCCCGCCACAGAGAAGGCCCTTCCCCTGGGGGTCGCCAACCGGCATTGCCCGGCCGACGGCACCCGGAGAAGCCCCTCTCTGTGGGAGCGAATCGGACGTAGGGACGTATGGGGTCTCAGGCGGTCACGCAGGTAACTAGGCCCCGTGCCATGGAGCACCTTGAAGATGGTCATCAAAACCTTGTAATGCACCCGAAAGGTCACAGGCAGCCAGTGCAACTCGTGCAGGAGAGGTGTTATATGGGACAGTCTGCACCTGTCTTCAACAATGAAGGGACAATGGGACAGAAAAACGTCCTACAGTCAAGAAGGTTCCACACCAGTGGTGGGTTTCAAATTTTTTTAGAACCTCTTCTATAGGTGTGCCCTGCTTTGTGGGAGTGGCTTGCTGGTCATGTGACTGGGTGGGAGTGGCTTGGAAGTCACGTGGTTGGGTGGGTGTGGCCAACTTGTAAAATGTGGTGACACTCACTTAACAATACTCTTGCTTAGCAACCAAAATATTGGCTCAGGAACTCTGGCATTGAAGCACACAAGTCTTAAAGCTGTCAAGTTATAAGACCCTCGCACCCCTCAACCTTTAGAAAAAGAACCCTAGGGGTATTCAAACTTGACAGCTTTAAGACTTGTGGACTTCAACTCCCAGAATCCCTCCTCTCGCTCTTCATCTTGATGATATGTGGATGGGCAGGGGGAGGGAGCTGGAACCGGTTCTAAACGGCACTGTGGATTTGTGGAACCTCTTCTATAGAAGAGCTTAGAACTGTCAGGAACCCAGCCCTGTTCCACACCCATTTGCACCGTTAGGACACAGATAAACCTAAAAGAACTCTAATGAGCAGCTGTCTGCAAGGAATTTAAATCCTTCCATTCCCCACCAGAAGCTGAAGAAGCTTCTTGGATGAAAAGTGAAACATCTTCAAAGAAAAACAAGAAAGTCCCGTTGTCTCCTATAAAAGCACCTTTGGGATAACCATGGCCTGGATAACAGACTCTCCATAGACCTCCAAGAAATGAAACAGCATCTGTGGATAACCTCTGTATCAAATGGTCAGTGACAAGATTCCTCTATTTCCAGACTACTCTAATGCCATTGTTTTTATTATTTCAGCCTTTCTCTCTCTCAAACTAACCTGATGGAATTGACCAGATGTAAGAAGACAAGATCTGTCCTGGTGTAAATTTAATGTTCTGTAGGTTATTTTGGTGGATCGTTTAATCTCTTAGGGTCCTTCCAGATAATAACCTGATTTTCCAGTAAAATATGTTGATGAACTGGGCAATAGAGTTGAATAGAAAACAGAAATCACTATATCTCAGTAATGTCATCAATATACACAGTGTTCCATTCCATATGATTTTTTAAAAAACTAAATTGTTTAAATAAAACAGCTGCAATCTTTATGGTGATTTACTATGCTCTTCTGAGAATTGATGTACTTTTGTACAACGTATATCTATTATTTTTTTCTTAGGCAGCTCTTTCGATAAGATATCTTTCCCCCCCAATTTCCTATATAGATAGTTTTTGGATACAACCTGGAATAAAGTTGGTAGAACAATTTTTGCAACCAAATGCTGATTGGCATGCATTCAATTTTAAGGACTTTTCAAACCAAGAGGGAAAGATGGCAATAAATTCAATTCAGACCTACCATTCATGCTACCGTAGAGTTCGTTATGACATATCATGGCATTTGCAGCTAAAAAGTGTAATTTACTCCTCTTATACAATTCCTTTGCATTTATTATTTATATGCACCTTAATTCTTCCTGCTGAACCAATCTGGGCAATTGCATTCATCTTTAAAATATATATTGTAGTTATACTATATAAGAGAGTTCTGAGTGAAGTAATTTTTTTTCCCAAATACAAGCTTTTGAATCTTTTTTTCAAAGGGAAAGGGAAAAATTGTGAATTTTGTAGGCGAGAAATGCCACCATTTCTTAAAAAGAAGACGGCCAAAGGATTTGCACATATGAATTGGAATATCATTCTTAAAACACTGATTCCTGACTTTGCCAATCTAAACCTAAATTGCCCATGTTGGTTAATTCAAACTGCAAGGGTATTCACAGTTATGCATTGCCTGGAGAAGTGCCTTTTTCAATCTTTGATTTGTCATAATGTTTTGTTACTTGGTAGCAGGGACCTGGTGGCTAAGATGCTGAGCTTTCGAATCCCTAACGCCACATAATGGAGTGAGCTCCCGTTACTTGTCCCAGCTTCTGCCAACCTAGCAGTTCGAAAGCACATAAAAATGCAAGTAGAAAAATAGGAACCACCTTTGGTGGGAAGGTGGTCTGATTCCCTCCTTCACAAGACCAATGACTAAACTGACTGATACTTGGCAGCTTGCCCAGATTGACCTTGACTAGGCCTGAAGATTCTTAACGAAAGAACTTGACACACACGAAAGCTTTGACTCTTCAGATGATACGTTGTTTCCTGCAAACCTACTCTTCACAGAGGATTTCTTTTAAAGCCTCTTGGGAGGGGCCGGTCAATTAGGCAGCTGATACTCATTGTCTCCTCCGGTTGCATCTTTCTGCTAATTGACGTTGCCTCCTCTCGATCCTTCTTAGCCTGACATCAGGGACAAACTGGGTTTCCTCCTCCCCACTACACCAAGCCCCAGGTGCCTCCTGATGCCTAGCCGGGCTCTCTGCTCTCTCACTCTCGGCCTCCACCTCTAGAGCAGACTCATAGAACTCCTCACTAGAGGAGTCCATCAGCAGCTCATCCGGAGCCGGCTGGGCCGCAACAGGAAGGTAACAGCATTCTGTGCGCCTTTGGCCTGCCACATGACCACTGTCTTCGGACAGTGCTGACTCTTTGGCTTTGAAATGGAGATGAGCACTGCTCCCTAGAGTCAGGTACAACTAGCGTATATGTGTGAAGGGAATCTTTACCTTTTGTTACTTGGTACAACATACTGCACCTTCTTTGCCTCATTAGTCATTTTGTCTTTGTTCATAATCATACACTTTTTCCCCCCGCACAAAGAGATTAAAAGATCACACTTTAGAAACATGAGGAACAAATGGGTAGATGCGTTGGGTTGTCATAAAAATCTAAAAACATAAATTAAAAGATAGCAACACACATACACGCCCACACCCCCTACTAGCTTATATTGTTTCGCAACAATTATTTGTTATGACAGATACAAAGCAAACAGGATGAGTGGGCGAAGTTTGTGGGGAAATTTGCAGATGGATTTCAGGCACAAAATGCATTTCACAGGATATAGATGGAGGAGAACCGCATATCTTTCAAAGCAACCGCAGGACTGCTTGTTGTCGAAGAGAAAATTAGCATAATTAACAAAAGGAGAAGACATAATGTGACTTATTTGATAGCATACCTATTAGGTTTATTTAAAAGTTAATATTGTTGGAATTGATGGTGCTGTTTTGCCTTCCCACCTAGCTGCCATTAATTAATAACATTTAGGGCTTCCACAAGGAAGAGAAAGTCAGTATATTCTCCAAAACACCTGAAGACAGGACAAGAAGCAATGGATGGAAACTAACCAAGGAAAGAACCAACCAAGAACGAAGGAGATTTTTTTTTGACAGTAATTAGTGGAACATGAAGTTGTGAAGTATGCGCCAATACTTGTTTTCCTAGTTTGAGCTCATGCTTTGCTAACATAAAGTATCCAAGATCACCTTTCTCTTCCTCTACATAGTTATTGAGTTAAATAGTAGCAACTTATTCAATTGATCTGAACAAATTTGTAGTAACTAATAAGTAAAACACATAATGTACTTTTCCCAGTTAAGTCCATTTCACGGAGCTCCACGTGAAAAGCAAAAATTTGAAACATTTAGATGAGAGAATCTTTCCAATGTTCTTTCTCTTACATTCAACTTCGCCACTGGTGTTTCATCGCTGGAAGTTTTCAAGAAAAACTGGACAGCCATTTGCCCAAGATGGAATAAGAATTCTTGACTTGGACAGGAATTCTTGGACTAGAAGACCTCCAAAGCCCCTTCCAGTCTTATGATTCTATAATTCTTTCCATCTTATTCATGAAAATGGACCAAATTTCACTTTTTTTAAAAAAGCCCAAAAAATATCTAAATGAATTCTAAACCAATGTTACTTTTAGGATAGTAAAGCAGATACTTTGACATTGGGTAAATGAATAGGTGTAATAACCAAATGCCTATTTCTACTAAATTCTAGAAAGCAATTTCAGAATTAATGTTCAGGCAGGCAGTGGAGTTTATCATAGACACAAAGAAAGAGTGATAAACATCAGAACGTTTTTGTTACTATCCAATCTGCATGTGATAAATCAGCCATAAGGAAGTTACTCCCACACTGGAATTAAAAGAGCTTGATCTGCACATCAGCGTAATAAGGTAACTGGAGAGAAATCCGTAAAATTATGTCCTGCCTACATACAGACGTATGGGTAAATGACTATAAGTAAGCAAATCCCATTAACTGTGACAGCCAAGACATGTGGGGCAGATTGTGTCTCAACAGCTGAACAGTGTCAGTTGTGTAGTCACTTAGTAAAGGTAGCCACACCTAATTTACAGGTAATATAACAAACATTTAGCTACTTTCAGGGAGACATACTGATCTGATAACAACTGCTTATAAAAATCAGGATTTCCCAGGTCGTTTATCAAGTAAGAAAAATCCTTGAGTCTTTTTTCCCCCAGTTCAAATGTATTTTATTTGTTTATTTCTTGCATTTGAAGTATTCTTTGATGACACCCTTGGCCTCAGATTCTTTGCCATAGTCTTTAACAACCACACAACTGCAACCCACAACTTTATGAGGTTTTCCTTCTCTGTTGATCTTGTAGACCTACCCACTCACCAAGCTTCTTCTTATCATCAACCTTTATCAGATTGACTTGATGTTCAACACAAAGAGCTTCAACCAGCTGTTTACATACATAGGCTCATCACAACTGGATGCAAGAACGCAAAGATGGGCTTGACGTTTGCCCAAGTTTCACGAATTCCACAAGCTAATCCATTGTGGATAAGGGCCATTTTCAGCACTTCTTAATGGATGGTGTTGACATCCATTAGGAACTAGGCATTTTTTTTTTTAAAAAAAATCATACCTTACAAGTTTGCATAGTTAATTTTGGAGACCATATATGTTGCAGGTCTCTTTTCTAGGCATGTTGCACAGTTAGTCTTACTTTACAATAGCTTCTTTTGATTCTTTGAGCTACATGTCCTTCCTACATGGTGCAGTATTTTTTTATTTTTTTATTTATTTCAGATTTATACCCTGCCCTTCTCCTTATTAGGACCCAGGGCAGCGCACAGGCATTAAAAAAAACATAACAAAGACAATATATATCATTAAAAACATATTAAATTAATACATTATCAAACCCATGCTAAAAACCCATTTAAAACCCCACTAATTAGAATTTCTATATAAAAGTCAGAGACGGGGGCTATGCCAGGCCGGCTTGTTGGAATAGATATGTCTTAAGACGTTGGCAGAAGAGGCGGGGGTCCGAGATAGTACGTAGGTCGGGGGGTAGGTCGTTCCAGAGGGCCGGGCCCGCCACAGAGAAGGCCCTTCCCCTGGATGTCGCCAACCGGCATTGCCCGGCCGACGGCACCCGGAGAAGACCCTCTCTGTGGGAGCGGATCGGGTGAAGGGATGTATGGGGCAGGAGGCGGTCTCGTATATAGATAGTAGAATTTAACAGCCAGTCTCATTTTCTCCTGCGAGATAATGACCAATGAACCAGCTCTCCTAATAACTAAATTGGCATTCCAGCAAGGAAGCTCCTATAATTTTCTGTGGCAACAGGTTTCCTCTTTTAGAATCATTGCTTAGAGTTTTTAGCTCCTAGACTTTCCTTTCCTTTTTTGACCTACTTATTCTGTAAATTAATTTGCATATGTGTAAATACCTCCAGATGTTTTCCCTATTTATTTGCTGTTGGGATCATTCTGCATTTTCTAAATTCCATCTTAACTAGGATAATTTCAAAAGCTGGTAGCAGAATAGCAGGCGTACTTTGCCAGGCTTAAGCTTCCTTTGAATTAACTTCATGCCTAGCGATAATAGGCTCTGTTCCACAATGCACTTTAATCCAGTTAGTCATTATCCCAGTCAAAAGTATTTCTGGCAACCCATAGTCATCCCAACTAGGTCAAAGCTCCCATTTAGGGAATAAAAAGTCCCGATCTACATTCGCCAAGAAGCATCTAGTATCCCTAAACATTTGCAGCCTGAAGTTCATGTCCTCATTTTGTTCCTTCTTTGGCCAGGTAGGCAATTTAAGAGATATGTTCTCGTGATGTAATGTGCAATTGGAGAAGTAGTGGAGGGGACTCCAAGCAATACAAAGTTTTCCCAGGGAAAGGCTATATAGCTTTACCTTGGCAAGATTCTGTCCATTAGATGTAAGAAATAAAGGATTGGACTCAATTGGATTTCACTGTGTTTAGTTTAGTTTTAGTTTTATTCAATTTATATAACCGCGCCTATCTCCCCGAAGGGACTCAGGGCGGTGCACAGGAAATTAAAAATGGAAATACAAAACATAACAATAGACAAAACTATAATAAATAGGACTACAGACTAAAAACTCATTAAATTTAGAGTACCCTGTGCTAAAAATCCCTAAAACCTACCAACCCATTAAAACCAATTTAAACAATTTAAAACTCATTCTATGAAAGCGGTTGCGGGGACTAGGCCAGGCCGGCTAGATGGAAGAGATGTGTCTTCAAATGTTGGCGGAAGGAGCGGAGGTCCGTGATGGTCCTAAGTTTGGGGGGTAGGTCATTCCAGAGGGCTGGACCCGCCACAGAGAAGGCCCTTCCCCTGGGAGTCGCCAGCCGGCATTGCCCGGTGGACGGCACCCGGAGAAGTCCCTCTCTATGGGAGTGAATCGGACGAAGGGATGTTGTCTTTGGGCTTGGGCCTGACAGTTCTATACTGACTTATCACATCTTTTGAAGATGTTTAATTTTTTAGCCCCTTTTCTCTGGAGACCAATCTGATGCAACTGAAGCAATGAGCTAAAGCTCACAAAAACCTATACTGAAAGTCTCAGTTACAGTGGTGATGAATGGCCATTGGAAGACCTGAAAGACCAATTAGAGGAAAATTCTCTATTTTTCTAGATGCTGAAAATTGTTTGATGGCATGTAAACAAGCCATGGTGGCGCAGCGGTTAGAATGCTGTATTGCAGACTAAAACTGCCAACTGTCAGCAGTTTGATCCTGACCAGCTCATGGTTGACTCAGCCTTCCATCCTTCTGAGGTCGATAAAATCAGGACTCAGATTTTTGGGAGCAATATCCTGACCCTGTAAACTGCTCAGAAAGAGCTATAAGGCACTAAGGAGTGGTATATAAGTCTAAGTGCTATTGATATTGATACTGTTAATCAATCAATCAATCAATCAAGGGTTTACATTTGTTCACCAGTCTTGCTAACCAACTTACTAACATTCCTTATTGCAGCAAATTCTCAAAGCAAAGTTGGAAAACACAATTGGCTCGGGACCTAGCTACCTGCGGGATCGGATCCTGCCCCATACATCGGATCCTGCCCCATACATCCTCACGGCCGATTCGCTCCCACAGAGAGGGACTTCTCCGGGTGCCGTCCACTAGACTTTGTCAGCGGGCGACGCCCAGGGGAAGGGCCTTCTCTGTGGCGGGCCCAGCCCTCTGGAATGACCTTCCCCCCGATATCAGGACAACCACGGACCTCCGCTCCTTCCGCTTAAAATTAAAGACGCACTTTTTTCGTCTGGCCGGCCTTGGGTAGTCTCTTTTTAGGTCAGGGTTTTTTAGGGGTAATTTTTAGTTTAGTTATGGGTTTTAGCGCAGGATCTATTTAATCTATTTTTAACTTTGTATTTTGTATTTGTTTGTGGTTTATTTGTATTTTTAATTGCCTGTGCCCCGCCTCGAGTCCCCTTGGGGAGAGAGAGCGGGATATAAATTAAAATTATTAAATTATTAAAATTATTAAATTATTATTATTATTATTAATTGGTGACCCTAATGAGTTTCCTAATTGCATCATCTTCCTGCAGGCTTTTAATCACAAACCATATTCCAAGTATGTATTTATTGTTATTTATTGATTTTAACTCCCTGTGCACCGCCCTGGGTCCATTTCGATGGAGAAGGAGCGGTTATATAAATCGAAATTAAAAAAAAAAGTATCTTATTCTAGAATTTTCCAACAACAAAACACTGGGATGGGCATAGCAGGCTACTTCAGGGCTACTTCATTATGAAGTGCTAAAGCAATTGAAGCTTTGAGAATACCCTTAGAAAAAGAATACTTTTACAACCATAGTCTGATGCCCATCATTTTTACTTCTGTGCTAATAACAGGTATAATACTTGGCCATTAGGGGAATGCTGAAACCTTTTTAGTGTATAAATGTGGTTTGTTTTCATGTTCTTTTAAGTCGAATGTTATTTCAAGCTACTTGCTATTGTCAATTATTGTAAGAGATCTCTCTTTAAAATGTTCCAAATGTTCCCTAAATTCGATACACATAAATGTACACATAAACACTAACATAATTAAGCACTGTCATTTTTTTTCTCTCCTCACTTTAATTTTTTTTAAAGATCTAAAACAACACACATTTTGGTACAATCCACTTGAAATAACATACTAAGTCGTCTTACTGCTACTTAGAGAGATATTTCCTAGGTAGGAGTCAGGATAATATTTGCATAAGTTGGCTATACTTTTATACTTCTGAAATTAACTTTCTGAATAAATTTTAAAAGATTTGGTAGTTTACTATTTCTGGCTTGGCTATCTTCTGCCTGAATCTAATAATAAAAAAAAAATTGAAACAAGTAGTATATTACAAAACCTGCACTTGTTCCTTGTCTAGATAAAAACATGTCACTTTTTTTGAAATATCAGGTTTCCAGGTTTTAATTCACTTGGATTTTTATTACACATTTAAAAAGATAAAGTAGCACGGTCTATCTTTTTAATTGTGACACTTTATTTAAAGAAGGGATAACAAAATTGTCAGATTACTTGAATATTTATTCCTTTTAATTAATTAAATGAGTTTACAACTCAACGTATTCTATGCTAGGCAAATACTTCATGACACCTATGTATTAAAATAAAGTTTAGGGAAAGGAAGGGAAGTTTTCAAGAGTCTGTTTATATATAAGCTGCCTCATCTGTTTTTTCGATTGGGTGTTTCACCTAAAAATAGGGACAGGATTTTATATTGGGTTTGACAATCTAGATCAGGGATGTCCAAACTTGGGAACTTTAAGACTTGTGGACTTCAACTCCCAGAATTCCCCAGCCAGCATAGCTGGCTGGGGAATTCTGGGAGTTGAAGTCCACAAGTCTTAAAGTTCTCAAGTTTGGACATCCCTGATCTAGATATTGATGCAGAGAATATCAGAGGATTGAACTGAGAGGTCCTTGGTGGTCTCTGAGCTTGGTGGTTTTCTTGCAGATATTTCATGAACCAACCAGATAACATCATCAGTGCATGAAGCCATTGATGATGTTACCTACAGTAGTTGGTAACATTAAAATGAAACATTTGCAAGCTCAGAGTGCACCAGGGATCCC
Source organism: Rhabdophis nuchalis (assembly GCA_039707465.1). Lineage (NCBI taxonomy): Eukaryota > Metazoa > Chordata > Lepidosauria > Squamata > Natricidae > Rhabdophis > Rhabdophis nuchalis. The sequence continues at coordinate 10,871,817 of CM077657.1, read as the reverse complement.
ACAGTTAGAATGTCAGCCAGGATTTTTCATCCTCTTCTTTAAAGAAGAAATTTTAAAAAGATGTGGAGACTCTAGAAAGAGTACAGAGAAGAGCAACAAAGATGATTAGGAGACTGGAGGCTAAAACATATGAAGAATGGTTGCAGGAATTTGGTATATCTAGTCTGATGAAAAGAAGGAGTAGGGATGATATGATAGCAGTCTTCTAATCTCTCAGGGGTTGCCCCAAAGAAGAGGGAGTCAAGCTATTCTCCAAAGCACCTGAGGGCAGGACAAGAAGCAATAGGTGGAAACTAATCAAGGAGAGAAGCAATTTAGAACTAAGGAGAAATTTCCTGACAGCCAGAAAAATTAATCAGTGGAACAACTTGCCTCCAGAATTTGTGAATGCTCCAACACTGAAGATGTTGGATATCCATTTGCAGAAGTGGTGCAGGGTTTCCTGCCTAAACAGGGGTTGAAGAGCTCCAAGGTCCCTTTCAACTCTATTCTATTCTACTTTATTAATACCAAAGATAGGCAAAATTTAATTTCCTTATGGCTGCAGTGGCTGACACCCTAATCACCAAGTGCACTGAAACTGCCACATTGCCTGAAATATTGAAGGAAGGGAATTAAGATGTAGCCTTTGTGAATTTGCTGTCCTTTTTATTTCAAAATTAAGGACTGCAAAATCCAACTATAAGAGAGAAGTGGAGGGGCAGACAGTCCTTAAACTTTTCATTTATCAGTGAACTGACTTTGAGTCCCAAATAATCCAAAAAGCCATCACCCTGACACGAATAACACAAAATGAACGTTTTAATTCATTCCTAACGATGGTAAAAATTTCCCCACAGAAGATAAAACGGGCTCTTGAATTAGATGGATCATTGATTTTCCTGATTAACAGAGGATATTCTTAAGACACAGAAGATGTGGAAAGAATGGATAACTTCCAAACCAGCATGGACTGAACAAGCCGTTCAGCTTCTCTTCTGTTGCTAATTCCAATTCATTAAATTTCCCATTTATCTGAAAGGAAGTCTAGTCCTCTCTCCTGTTTCAGATAGGCAGAACTTTATTTTGGTCATCAACCAATAAAAATATAACCAATAAAATGAATGATGCAAAATGGTGGTTAAGACATCAGGCTACAAAGTGGGACACTATGAGTTAAAGTCCCACCTTAGCCATGATAGCCAGTTGGGCCAATTCAGTGGTGGGATTAATTGTTTTTTACTACTGGTTCTATGGGGCGTGGCATGCCTTGGTGGGTGTGGCAGGGGAAGGATACTGCAAAATCCCCATTTCCTCCCAATCAGCTGGGACTCAGGAGGCAGATAATAGATGGGGGCGGGGCCAGCCAGAGGTGCTATTTGCTGGTTCTACAAACTACTGGTTCTCCAGAACTGGTCAGAACCTGATGAATACAACCTCTGTGCCGAGCAACCCATGTATTGTGGGTGTTCACTGCCTTGAGTTATTTGTAAAAATAATACATATAGTCCTCAACCTGTTGGTACAATGGGGCAAAACTCACTTAACTACAGAAATTTTGGGCTAGACTGTGGTCGTATATCAAGGACTACTTTTAATAGCAGGATGGATGGATGGATGAATGGTTATGTATGTATGTATATATCTATATACATATATATTCATATATACATATATACATATATACACACATGCGCACACGCACACCCATATATTCGGGTGTTTTCCTGTGTAAGAATGAGATTGTCTTTGCAACGTTTCAGCAAGATCTCACTTGCCATCTTCAGGCTTTGGTCTGTGGCTGCATAGATGCCGCCCTTCCTTAAATCTTGGTGGGGGGTGTGTGTGTGTGCGGAGTGCTGACTCTGTTGCTGTGAGTGGATTTATTTATTTATTTATTTATTTTATTACATTTATATCCCGCCCTTCTCCGCAGAGGACCCAGGGCGGCACACAGGAGATTTAAAAAACATGCAAAAATAGAACATAGATAAATAATTTAAAATATATATTAGATCCCAAACCTGTGCTAAAACCAATTATTAATTAAAAACCCAATTTAAAACTTTTCTAAAAGTCCCCATGGGAGGTTAGGCTAGGCCGGCTTGATGAAAAAAGTATGTCTTTAGACATTGGCGGAAGAGGCGGAGGTCGGTGATGGTCCGGAGTTCAGGGGGTAGGTCATTCCAAAGGGCAGGGCCCGCCACAGAGAAGGCTCTTCCCCTGGGTGTTGCCAGTCGGCATTGTCCGGCCGATGGCACCCTGAGAAGGCCCTCTCTGTGGGAGCGTATCGGTCTAAGGGATGTATGGGGCACGAGACGGTCTCGCATATAACTAGGCCCCGAGCCATGGAGCGCTTTAAAGATGGTCGTCAAAACCTTGAAGCACACCCGAAAGACCACAGGAAGCCAATGCAGCTCGCGCAGGATTGGTGTTATATGGGAGCTTCTGGTAGCTCCCGTAATTACCCGTGCGGCTGCGTTTTGGACTAGCTGTAGCTTTCGAGTGCACCTCAAGGGAAGCCCCATGTAGAGAGCATTACAGTAGTCGAGACGGGATGTCACGAGAGCTTGAGTGACTGTGCGAAGGGCAGCCCAGTCCAGTAAGGGGCGCAATTGGCGCATCAGGCGTACCTGATGAAACGCCCCCCTGGCCACGGCTGCCACATGGTCCTCCAAGGACAGCCGGGAATCCAGGAGGACACCCAAATTGCGTGCCCTCTCCACGGGGGCCAGTGTTTCGCCCCCAATGGCCAGAGTTGGAGTAATCTGGCTGAACCGGGGTGCCGGAAACCACAGCCACTCAGTCTTGGCAGGGTTGAGCTTGAGTTTGTTACCACCCATCCAGATCCGTACGGCCTCCAAACACCGGGACAGCACTTCGACGGCATCGTTGGCTGTGCAGTTGTATCATGATTGGTAGATTGATGCTGATTGGTCCTACTTGTGTGTTTCTCCTTATTTTGTATTTCAACGGCTTGGTTGGTGGTGGTGGGTGCTCACACACACAAATAAATCACAAGAACTTTTAGAAACCATTTGTCACAAATATTACATATGACACAGTTTAAAATGATTAGGAGGTCATTGTAGACAATTGACAGTATAATAAATGGAGCTAGATAAATAGTGGGAGAAGACACTTACACAAAATATTTAGTCACACCACCGGTGTCTCATTGATGCCAAGGCTCACTGAGTAAGAGTTATTGGAAATAAAGTTTCTAGCCCATTTAGAATAGAATAGCAGAGTTGGAAGGGACCTTCGAGGTCTTCTAGTCCAATCCCCTGGTTAGGTAGAAAACTCTACACAGCTTGTCTGTAGGAAACAGACAAATGGTTAACCAACATCTTCTTAAAAACTTCCAGTGTTGGAGCATTCACAACTTCTGAAAGAAAGTTGTTCCACTGATTCTAACTGTCTGGAAATTTCCCCTTAGTTCTAAGTTGTTTCCTTCCTTGATTAGTTTCCACCCATTGCTTCTTGTCCTACCCTCAGGTGCTTTGGAGAATAGTTTGACTCCCTCTTCTCTGTGGCAGCTCCTGAGATAACAGAACACTGCTATCATGTCCTCCCTAGTCCTTCTTTTCATTAAACTAGACCTATCCAGTTCCTGCAAACCTTCTTCGTACGTTTTAGTCTCCAGTCCCCAAATCATCTTTGTTGCTTTTCTCTGAACTCTTTTTCTAGAGTCTCAACATCTTTTTTAGATCGTGGCAACCAAAACTGGATGCCGTATTCCAAGTGTGGCCTTACCAAGGCTTTATAAAGTGGTATCAACACTTCACGTGATCTTGATTCTATCCCTCTGCTGATGCAGCCTAGTTGGCTTTTTTGGCAGCTGCTGCACACGGCTGGCTCCTATTTAAATGGTTGTCAACTAGGACTCCAAGATCCCTTTCACAGTTACTACTACTGAGCAAGGTACCACCTATACTGTACCTGTGCATTTAAAGGAAGCACAGAGCAAAGCATACTGATCAACCTTTAGAAAGTTTGCTTATATACAATTTGCAGAACAAACATCATCCTAGCTTTTACAAACTTTACCCAGATCTAATAAACAAACTTGGCTGATTTACTTGTTTTCCTGCAAGTGAGAAGTGGGAAAACAATGAAGGGCAGACCCTACTTTGTAGCCAATTTCTATGGCTTTATTGAAGGCTTGTTTAAGACAAGCAATGTTTCATATTCAGATAAGAAAACCACTTGTATATAAAGCATTGACTATAAAGGCTGTATAGATCTTTGAGAGGGAGTTTAGCTTCTTATTTATTTATACATTTACTAAAGTTTTATTCCACCTTTTCTTTAATAGCTCGAGATAGCTTACACAAGGATCTTCTTTCAAACACAGCTTTGTGATGCCTACTTAACATTTGCCTTGCTGTGTATACACAATATAACAATGGAAGGAAAACATTACAAAAGATACTGTTGTAAACATGCCCTACGATAATACAGTCAAATGATGCTGTTCCATCTGATTTCCTTGGGTTTTGTTTACTATACGTACCAGGGTTTTATCAAAGTCTGCATTTTAAAGCAAAATGCATATAGTACTCCAAAATATGCATGTTGTGAAAGAAAACAGCACACTTAAAAAAGTTAGAAGAGAAAAGCTGATTAACAGACAAAGAAAACAGAAGAGGTTTATGAATAAAAAATATGAAACTATCCTTGGTCAAAAAACGATTGATCTGTTTTTCGGCTTCCCTTCTGGAATTGCTTATAGAATCCCTTTCAACAGAGTTGCTAAGGAGTTGCAATAAACCTACCCATTTTCTCAAGGATGTCTAAAAACTTTATTAATCATTTTTCATGCACACCTAGGTTTCGTTTCTTGGATCTGTTTTGTCTTTTGAGAAGGGAATCTGCTCCTACAGTTTGCAATGGAAGCATCCTGGGATCTGGAGGAGGTTTCCATTGGGAGACATATTTTAGCTTTAGGGCACAGGTTAAACCAATTATGAGGAGTAAGGCTGGGACTGTTTCTAAAACATCCCACCTTGCCAGTTTGCTTCCCTTAATGGGATTATTTTAACAGCTTATTCTGAAGGGTTCTTGAAGTTTGAAGGAATTATATCTGCAGAGGAAGAACATAAATGAATTATAGCTTTTTTGTTGCTGCTAAAAAGCAGTAGCTAATACTATTCTGACTTCATTAATTCCTGCTTTAGAACAGTGTGTTAAGTCAAAACACAACTCCAAGTGGCTAATAATTTGCCTATTTTGCTTTTAACATGCATTCACATGTGTGTTTATAAAGCTGGCTCAACAGTAGAAGTGCCATGTTGCAATGGGAAAATTCTTTCCATTTTATTAGTGTTATCTATATCTTGGGATAATTATATATACTGTAATAGAGATATATTATCAGTGCTTTTTTTGATGTTCAAGGTTTGTAAAGGATCTGCCTTTATTTTTGCTTTCATGATTTTTCTTAACATCTATAGCTTTTGTGTGAAATTTCCCCAAATGTGCAACATTTCTAACATAAAAGCTACAATATGTTTTTGTTTTTTTCTCTGATGTCATTCCTTTATTTTGAAATTTTCCCAGTGAAGGCTTTTATAATATGACATTTTTTAATGTAAGAAAAATATTTTTAGCGTAACTATCACTTTGTGTTTTAGAAGCATGATTCATTTGTTGGGAACCCCAAAGGATCTTTCCAATTAATCTTAGATCCTACTGCAGCATTCCTTAGTAAAGTAAATTGTGGCTCCTTTTGTGTCTATGTAGTGTATGTGTATGTATTTGCATCTGTATGTGCAGGTGTGTGAGAACAATAGAGAAGCCTTAGAGAGTTTTAAAAGAGATATCTTTTTTTAATTCATTTCAGGATTTCAATATAGAGTACAGTAAATAGAGCAGGGGTGTCAAACTTGATTTCATTGGGGGCCAATGCAGGATTGTGTTTGACCTTGGGAGGCCAGGATGGGTGTGGCCTTGGTGGGTGTGACCAGCTCGATGTCACAAAGAAGTTCCTTTCATTGGGCAAGTTTTATAGACAGATTAACAGAGTTGGAAGGGACCTTATAGGTCATCTAGTCCAACCCCACACTCAAGCAGGGACCCTACACCATTTCTGACAAATGGCAGTCCAATCTCTTCTTGAAAGTCTCAAATGATGAAGCTCCCACAACTTCCGAAGGCAACTTCTGTTCCATCGATTGATTAATTTCACTGTAGGAAAGTTCCCCCTTATTTCTCGGTTGAATCTCTCCTTGGTCAGTTTCCATCCATTATTCCTTCTCTGGCCTTCAGGTGCTTTGGAAAATAGTCTGACCCCCTCCTCTCTAGGGCAGCCCCTCAAATACTGGAAGACTGCTATCATGCCTCTCCCTGGTCCTTCTCTTCACTAGGCTAGCCATGCCCAGTTCCTGCAACCATTCTTCATGTTTTAGCTCCAGTCCCCTAATCATCCTGGTTGCTCTTCTCTGCACTTTTTCTAGAGTCTCAACATCTTTTCTATAGTGTGGTGACAAAAACTGGATGCAGTACTCTAGGTGTGGTCTTACTAGGGCTTTATAGAGTGGTATTAGTAGCTCACATGATCTTGATTGTGTCCCTCTGTTAATGCAACCTAGGATTGCATTGGCTTTTTTGGCTGCCACTGCAAAATGTTGGTTCATATTTAACTGGTTGTCCACTAAGACTCCAAAATCCCTCTTACAGTCACTGCTATCAAACCTGGTTTCACCCATTTTATATATGTACTTTTAGTTTTTCTTGCCTAAGTATAGGACCTTCCATCCCATCCCATGGCATGAACTGTTTAGTTTAGACATCAACAAGGGAAGATTACATATTAGTAAAGATTAGCAACATTATTAAGTATATCGTAGGTATTATGCACCTAGTTAAGATAAAAGTTGAGGATTAATTATCTAACTGGAATTAGAGCAGAAAGTGCGTTATCTCACAGTGTATGGGAATAAATAGGAAGGACTAGCCCTCTAAGCAGAATCCCTTCTAGGGCGTCACTTAAAAATCATGGGTCTGTCATAAGACAATGCCCCAGATCTCTTCTTTTAAAGATGCCTCTTCAAACTTGCAAGACAATCCATGTACTAGAAAGCAAAGCCTTCCTCTTCACTTCCAGAGTGACAAGCTTCATTTTGTAATAGTAATCACACACAAGGGGATAAAAACTAATCATAACTAGAAACTGCAGTGTTAGTCTGACATTGGCTGGCTGCCTGACAAAACTCCAAGTGTGAATTATCAACTGCAACAATTATTCCCCATTGTGTCCTGTTGGTTAATGAGAGTTCTCAGGTTAATTACAAGCCTAAAGAGTGTTGATGCACACTGTGCTTCAATTACAACCCCCCCCCCATTTTTTTAAAAAAAAGTGTAATTCCTGTAAATGTCATGGATCTGAAAACCTGCTCATTCTGAGGACTGGTTTTGTGTAATCTTCTGGAAAGAAAAATCCACTTTTAATGGGGAGGGAGAAAGGAAAGGAAGATCAAAAAGCAAAAGGATCAAACTCAGGGAAGTGTTGTGCTAAAAGGATGAGGCAAAAATGTTCAGACAAAGCTGGAGTTGTAAATTAATCTGCCAGCAAGAAAAAAATTAGAGGAATACAACTTCTTAAGGCATTGGGGAAAAAAGCAGAGACATCACCCTGCCGACAAAAGTGCCTATAGTCAAGGCTATGGTTTTCCCAGTTGCACTGGATGGCTGTGAAAGTTGGACCATAAGGAAGGCTGAACGAGAAAGAATGGAGGCCTTTGAACTATGATGCTTGTCACAAGTTAGTCCCTTGGACTGCAAGATGATCAAACCGTCAGTCCTAGAGGAGATCAACCCTGACTGCTCTTTAGAAGGCCAGATCCTGATGAGGAAACTCAAATACTTTGGCCACCTAATGAGAAGGAAGGACACACTGGAGAAGAGCCTCATGCTGGGAAAGATTGAGGGCAAAAGAAGAAGGCGACGGCAGAGAATGCGGTGGCTGGATGGTGTCACCAAAGCAGTAGGCATGAGCTTAAATGGACTCTGGGGGATGGAAGAGGATAGGAAGGCCTGGAGGAACATTGTCCATTGGGGTTGTGATGGGTCGGAGATGACTTCACAACTGACAACAACAACAAAGGTATTGGAGAACTTTACCCATCAAAGGTGTTTTTTCTCAGCAGACATAGCCACAGTAAGTAAGGTGGAACTAGACTGGAGCCACACTCTTGGAGATGCCAAGATGCCACCTGAAAATTAGTGGGGGAGAGGAAGCTCTCTTCCCTCATCTCATTCAAGAAAGAAAATGTTGTCCTGTGTTTTGCTTTTGTGAGCACAGTATTTAATTAAATAGCTAGAACAAATGCAAAACATTTCACAGAGAAAGGAGAAAAATCAGTGGAAGGCCCAGCTGGAGAAGAGACTCATGCTGGGGAAGATTGAGGACAAAAGAAGAAGGGGACGACAGAGAAGGGGGTGGCTGGATGAAGTCACTGAAGCAGTCTGCATGAGCTTAAATGGATTCTAGAGGATGGTAGAGGACAGGAAGGCCTGGAGGAACATTGTCCATGGGGTCACGATGGGTCAGACATGACTTCACAGCAAACAACAACAAGATGAAAATCCAGTAGAGGTGATCGTTGGGTAAAACTTGAGATTCCACAAGTTTCCAAGACCACAATCCCAAGAGGACTTATTTCTTGGTGGTCCTAATTGTATTCTAAATTAGTTGTACTTTAAATTACTCTAAATCTGTAATTAATCAAATGGGACAAGTTAGTCCACTAATTACTTTAATTCTATAGATCTCAATGGAAATCAGTCCAGGTTAGCAGATGCTTTTATGGGCCTGGGGAGGAAAGGGTGATCTTGTTTACCCCGAAAGCAGCAACACTCTCTGCTTTGTCTGGTCGTGACATATGAAGGGTCATTAATTTAGATTTCACTGAAAATAAATTAAGTTGGTTAAATCACACATGCACACACACGCACACACACAGTGTTTGGTGACATTAAAAATCAATTTGTTTGAAAGTGCTCTGTGGGATGTACCAATTTTGGATCTAATTTCATGAACAGAAGTCTTCAACAATTCTTATTTATTCTAAAGCAGTTTAATTTATACGCCTGTCTAAGCAACGAGTGACAAATAGGATTTAGTTCCTTTCACCATATAACAAAATTGTTTGTCTCACTGAAAAACCAAAGGCCAAATGTGGTTCTAGAGGACGTAGGTTAGCCATGACCTATGGGCCGCATGCAGTCACCATCATCAGTTTGCAGACCAGAGATCAAACGTTGTGGCTTATTTGCGCAAACACAGCCAATTGCAATTTACTCCACAATAATGTTGAAAAATTCCCTATATATATAAAACTGAGAGATTCCTTATTCTCACCCTACTGAACACCTAATTCTTGCAGCTGACAAAATACAGTGACTACTAATAAATATTTGTGTGTGCGTGTGTGTGTGTGCGCACACACATACATAACTCCATATGGTGTGGCTGTAGTAGTATTATTTATCCCCTTTATTATTTTTAACTTCCCCCTTTTATTGGCTGTACACTTTATTGTTGTTGTTGTTGTTGTTGTTATATTCTGTTGTTTTGCAAGAAGCACTGAGTGCTTCTGTACAAATTCCTTGTGAGTTTAACCACACTTGGCCAAATAAATAAAATATAAGTAAGTTTAAATATACTTTTTTTTTTAGTTTAAGAGGACACTATCAATCGCAGGAAATCAGGAGTACAGTTCAAAAGGATATAGGATTATTGTATGCTAAAGCTGTCTACAAGAATCTGAACTACTAACAGTCAAAGCAAATTGGTGGTAGATAAGAGTCAAAGGAATTCAAGGTGGACTTAGATCTTTTGTGGGTATGAAGGGACTCAAGACTGATGACATGCTTGATTCTTCCCTCGGGCTCAACCTGGCTACTCAAATATAATTCCAGTCTTATTATACAAATTGAAAGTTTGCTTTTTGATGAATGCTATTTCAGCATTATAAATCTTTGAATTATACCCAAGCTTTTTAAGCTACATGATATCAACTTGGCAATGCCTTTTCTTTTTACTGCTAAAGCTTCCTTAATTCCATGGATTTTTCCCCCATAGGCATAGCCTATGGACTGTATTACTTCCACAAGTTCAATTTTTCAATGATATATAGAGGCAAATAGCAATTGCCTTCTTTTTCCCCCTCTGACAAATTTGTCTCAATCATTCTTCTCCAAACTAAAATCATTCGGATTCCAGGGCTTAGAAATAATTCTCCCAAAAATCTTATTGTCAGCATTCCAGAAGGACTCAACTCCAATGAAAAACTCAGAGACAGGCATTTTCTCAAAGTTCTCATTTATTAGAGTAGGTATACAGGCACATCTGGGAAAACCCGAATCGGTGAGTTCCAGGTTTTCCCTCAGTAAGTCAAAAGTCCAAACTCAATCCCTGCACCCATCTGTCAATCACTTTATCCAATCCCAATCTGTCCCAACTCAAGACCTCACTTCAACCACTCCTCCTTCAGGTGCAGGAATACATGACCTTGACCGAAAAGAAGAATGCTATTATGTCTAACTGCATTCCCTCTACTAAATCCCCCCTCCTAATTTCCCGAGCACAATAATGTGGCAGCATAGCAGCTTCCGGTATTAATATAGCTTCTAAAGCTGACACTTATAATGAGAGAGAGACAGACAGACAGAGAATGAGAGTGAGACAGAGAAAGAGAGAGAGAGAGGAAGAGAGAGAGAGACAGAGGGATAGAGAGAGAGAGAGAGACAGACAGACAGACAGAGAATGAGAGTGAGACAGAGAAAGAGAGAGAGAGAGGAAGAGAGACAGAGACAGAGGGATAGAGAGACAGACAGACAGACAGACAGACAAAGAATGAGAGTGAGACAGAGAAAGAGAGAGAGAGAGGAAGAGAGACAGAGACAGAGGGATAGAGAGACAGACAGACAGACAGACAGACAAAGAATGAGAGTGAGACAGAGAAAGAGAGAGAGAGGAAGAGAGAGAGAGAGAGACAGACAGACACACACACACACACACACACACAGAGATCTGTAAAATCTTGGTAATTCTTAAATGTTTTTCAGTGAGTGTAGTCTGAAAATCAGGCATTTCACATATCTGTCTAAATGATTCATGAAAAGTTTACAGGGATGTTTAACAGCCAGAATATACATATGTGTATGTATTTATATATAGCCTGTCCATTCTTGAGAAAGAAGGCTCATAAAATCCTATCTAGAAAATAAAGAGTTTTTACAAGGCAATAATTTTAGTGCTTATTGGTAGATACTCATCTGAGACTTCCTCACTGTTGTAGCCTGATGACCTTTCAGAGGCTCTAATTCAGCGAAATGACATGAATCATGAATTGATTCAGCTCTAAGTGCCCAGAATCTACCGTACCAACTTCTTAATGTGATTTGCATATGCCATTTCTTTCCGAAATTGCAGTGGCAGCACATGAAGGATACACATCTTTTGGCAACTGGCTTTGACACATCAACTGCACATTAAAATGTTGATATTTATAATTCTGCAAATCGGCCCTGATTCAGTTCTGTTTGGGGATCCGAGATTCAAAAGGTGGATGATTTGTTTTGAGTTTGTTGTTCTAAATTCAGTGGCAAAACTAATTCAATTTGAGCCGCTTCAAAATCCAATTCAAAAAAGATTCATCCATATGTTATCATGGCAAAACACCAAAATGACTGCAGCTGCTTCATTTTGGGGTGGGATGGACTGAAACAGCAGGAATATTTTAGAGATTGTTAATTCTCCTTGTATTTGGCCCGGATATCTTCAAGGATTTCATACATAACATACACATGCACAGAGATTGGATCTTTCCTTCCTCCTGGCCCATACAGGCAACACCCATGCGAGTAATGTAGAGTTGGCCATGCCCACCCAGCCACACACCCACCAAGCCACACACCCACCAAGCCATACACACACCAAGCCACACACCCAACCAGCCACACACCCAACCAGCCACACGCCCACCCAGCCATGCCCATCCAGCCATGCCCGCCAAGCTACATGCCCACCAAGCCATGCCCACAGAACCGATAGTAAAAAAAAAAGTGAATCGCACCACTGATTTCATTGCAATATTCTTTTTATACATTGCACTGTAGTTTTTTTTAACAGAGATGAAGGAAGAGCATCACATTCTTTTCCAATTGTCCAGTAAAGAGTTTAAGATGTGCTAAACCGATTCCTGACTTCCATTAAAGCAACGTTTTTTTCCTGAAAATTGTCTAAACGTTATATTATTACTTTTTGCAAGCTTGGAATGGCACATAAGATCGTCCCTTCCCTTATGAATCTTATTAATTTTCTTTAAAGTCTAAAGAGTGTTGGTGACATGTGTTTCTATATGGTGTGGGCTGAATAGGTGTTAGGACTGAATAGCATATAAATTAATATATTACTGTAAGCAAAATTACTGTATTTTTCTGAGAATAAGACACACCTTTTTTCCCTAAAAAAAGAGGCTGAAAATCTGGGTGTGCCTTATACACTGAATACAGCATTTTTTGCCTCCTGAAACCCCACCCTCCCTTCACCAATATGGCTGTGCATAGCATTTAGGAGGCTCCCAGGGGCTGGGGAGAGCAAAAATGAGTGGGAAATGGGCCATTTATTGCTCAATTTTGCCCCCCCCCCCAGTCCCCAGGAGCACTCTATAAGCCTCCTAAAGCTATCCATGTCCTCTTTTTTTTTTTTACAAAATCAACTGTTTTTTGCTCATTTTTGGCCCACCCCCAACCCTAGAAGCACTCTACAAGCCTCCTAAAGGCTATGCATGCCTTTAAAAAAAAAACAGGCCTGTTTTCACAAAAACTGGGCCATTTTGGGGAGGTGTGCAGAGTGCAAAACCTTTTTAAAAAAATTTGCCTCTTCAAAACCTTAGTGCGTCTTCTACTCCGAAAAATACGGTATATGCATTCTTCCTCCATCTTATGCTTAAGACTGTAACATATGGTACAGGTAATCCTCAACTTACAGTCACAATTGTTTTCCCAACTGAGACATTTGTTACAGTGCTGGGTTCTAAAATTTTTTATTACTGGTTCGGTGGGTGTGGCTAGGTTTGGGAACATGTGACTGAGTGGGAGTGGCCAACCTGACATCACTCATGCACATGCCCCCCCCACCTAGCCATGCCCACCTAACTGGCAAAAATGTCTGTTTTGCCAGCTGGGAGGCTGGCAAAGAAGCCTCACTTTCCCCACTGCCACAGCTGATTTTACCTCAGCGCCAAACGGTCCATGCCCTCCCCTATGGATTGATACTGCTGGAGGCCCTCTCTCTCTTTCTTCCCCATCTCTCCCCTCCCCTGTTCCTGTCCCTCTCTCTTCCTCCCACTCTCTTCCCCTACCTTTCCCCCTCTCTCTTCCCCCTCTCCTTCCCTCTCTCTCTCTCAAAACAGAGCTACAAGAATCTTACAGAACTCTTCCACTGATTCTCTCCTTCGATGCAACAAAAAGTATATTTCAAAGAGATGGCTCTTCCCCTTGTCCAACGATATGCTGCTTTTTCTACACGGGGGTGGGGACGACTTATATGATGGAGGAACAGCTTGTAAGACGAAGCAATTTCAGTGAAAAGGTATTGCCCTGGGCAGGATCCACATTAATTTTGTGATGTATTTCTCCACTCATTGCAATTATTTATATGCTGAAGAAAAGTACAGATGAAAAGGTTACATTAAGTAATAACTCACAATAGTTTATATTAAGGAAAACAGCCTGTAAAAACGGCACCTATTAAGAAGGAGGAATTCAGCCGTGCCCCGGACTTGCAGACAAATGCTAAGTGTGGAGAATCTTAAACCTTTAGGAAAGAGCAAGTCCTCATATTCTGAGAGAGCTGCTCCCTGTAGCCTGCAGATGTGTTGCTCGGCAGATGATCATGACACATAATTTCTTTCCCAGAAAGTGGTACCTGATCTTTTATCTCCAGGTTGAGCAAGTGATCAGTATAAACTGGCTCAATGACTAGCTAAAATGTGAGAAGTGAAGAGTAGACCGCAGGACAGCAAATGCAAGAGAACAAATGTGCTAACCTCTAAAAGCAACAAAGATGATTAGGGGACTGGAGGCTAAAATCATAGGAAGAAGAGTTGCAGGAATTGGGTATGTCTAGTTTAATGAAAAGAAGGACCAGGGGAGACATGATAGCAGTGTTCTGATATCTCAGGGGTTTCCACAAGAAGAGGGAGTCAAACTATTCTCCAAGGCACCTGAGGGCAGGACAAGAAGCAACGGGTGGAAACTAATCAAGGAGAGAAGCAACTTAGAACTGAGGAGAAATTTCCTGATGGTTAGAACAATTAGTCAGTGGAACGACTTGCCTCCAGAAGTTGTGAATGCTCCAACAGTGGATGTTTTTAAGAAGATTTTGGATAACCATTTGCCTGAAGTGGTGTAGGGTTTCCTGCCTAAGCAGAGGGTTGGATTAGAAGATCTCCAAGGTCCCTTCCAACTCGGTTATTCTATTCTATTCTCTCTGGTCTCTGGCCCTGACCACCGCTTCCTAAAAGTCCACTCAACAGTTGTCATCCAGCTAGAAACAGATTTCTTCCAAAGCAATGCAGACCAACAACAATAAAATCCCATTAGCCAAAAAATACCAGGTGGTGGGGAATAGATGAGCTTTTGATCCCTGTTCTAAGGATCAACCTCCTTTCAAAGATTAGAATGGCTCAGTCCTGTTAGCACCTCATAAGACCCTCAAAACCTAGCCATTTTCTCAAACCTTGGATGGTGAAGGTGTTAAGCACCATTGAACAGATAGATGAATCGATAGATCGGCAGAGATAGATGGATGATTGATTGATTTCAGGCAGAAGGATAAAAGGGCTGTAAAATATAGGAATGGCATTAATTGGAACATATCATATAATGAAGAAGTTGATTTACTTATGTGCTATAACTGTTGCAAGTTGCTTAGAGAAAGAGGAACGTGCTTAAGACATAACCTATAACTTCAATGAACTATGTCCTTGACATATGACTAAAATCCTGTAACTTGGTGACAAGTACACCTGTGGACCGAAAGTCACAGATGGTGTAAGATAAGACCATATATACAAAAATATAGCAAATTCAGTAGTTATTGAACTTCTCCTTTCTGTATTTTTTTCTGCATTTTGCCTGTTTTCCTGTTTTTCACTGATCAGAAGGCTACCACAGCATAACACCTACGGGTAGCTGAATTTAAGAGATATAAAAGTGACCCTCTGAGAGTAACCAGGGGACTCAGAATCAGACATATGGATGCTCTGAGTCAGTGCCCACAGTAAACCTGTTTTCTCCAACCCTTCGTCTTCTTGTTTCCTGTATTGATTGCAAAATCTCCTGCTACATTTCGATTGATTGATGGATGGACAGATGGATAGATGATAGATAGATAGATAGATAGATAGATAGATAGATAGATAGATAGATAGATAGATAGATAGACAGAGAGACAGTTAACAAAATAAATAACCCCTTGAAAATGGCTTCTTCTTTATTTAAAAATATTAAAAAGTGAAACTGAGATCACCTACATCCAAAAAAATACACTGATTGTATTTATTTTCTCTATCCCTCCTACTGTGGTCTAAATATTTATTAGATTAGAGCAGAACACAACCGACATGTCAAAACTTGCACTCAACTTGTAGGCAGATAAATTGATTGTTTTCTCAAGTTTTATTTTTTTCCTCAGGAAATGGAGAAATTCAACATTTCCTCAAAAGCAAAATTTCCCTTCGCAGCATAGTAACTCTGCAACTGAAAGTATTCTATGGAAACCATTCTTCCTTGTGGCCATCTTCACTTAGGTTTTAACAGGAGCCCAGGGAGTCAGTGGGGAATGAATTTTGCAGTGGAATGATGCCTATACACACTTCTTGTGAAAGCAGGGCACGTTCCTTTTGAAAGTGGGATTGTGGTGGAACCTGGCACTGAGTGGCAAGAACAACAACAGGCCAACTAGTTTTAAGTCATTGGTATATAGAAAGAGACCCAGAAGAGATCCTCCCTAAATCTCCACTGAATTTATCTAATAAAAATGCATACTATAGTGCTTTAGTTGGATTCCTGTCTATAGGAAAACAGCAATAAATATACTGCTTTGGGCAATTCACTGTGTTGTTCTCAGTTCCCTGTACCTGAGAAGGACCTCCATACACACTCCTTTAGGAGTGGAGTGGAGTGGAAGGGAATAGAATAGAATAGAATAGCTTCATTGGCCAAGTATTAGATATGCAAGGAATTTGTCTCTGATGCATAAGCTCTCCGAATACATAGAAAACAACAACAACAACAACAACAACAACAACAACAACAACAATAACAATAACAATAACAATAACAATAATAATAATAATAATAATAATAATAATAATAATAATAATAATAATAATAATTGTGCCAGAAGTTTGGATTTGAGTACAGCAAAAACCCCTGGGAACATCAGGTTGAGAAAGTTTTAGAGAATGAGAAAGTCAAGATCTTGTGGGAGTTCAGAATTCAGACTGACAGGCACTTGGCTTACAACACACCTGACATAACAATAGTTGAAAAGAAAAAAGTATGGTTCGTTGACATTGCAATACCTGGTGATGCACGAATTGAAAATAAGCAGCAAGAAAAAATCACAAAGTACCGGGACTTGCAAATTGAAGTTGAGCGACTGTGGAAAAAGAAATCGTGTGTTAGAGACTTAGATCGAAAAAATAACTTTGCCTTGATTTTTTTTTTGATTAATTTTGCATAATATTTGTATTTGGATTTTTTGTAAATGTCTGACAGCATAGAACTGAGAATTTAGGTATATGTACTTGCTCTCACTTTGTAGTGTTATGAAAAATGTTTTTTTTAAATTGTTATCAATGTATTTTGAGGTCCCGGAAGGGCCGACGACTTTGACGTGAATGCTCTCAAAATTTCTTTGTATCCCTTACCCCACCCTACAGAAAAAATGTAAAACCAATAAAACTTTTTCAATATATAAAAAAAAAAGAAATCGTGTGTTGTCCTGATTGTAATTGGAGCCCTTGGAGCAATATCTAAAGGGCTACCTCACTATTTGGAAATTCCAAATTTACTGGACTTGAACATTCTGACTCTACAAAAACCCACCCTACTTGGAACAGCTTATATCCTCCGGTGTTTCCTTAACAGTTCCTAGGTCTTTGGTTAAGACTCGAGCTGGTGAGCTACTAAGCAGCCCAAAGGCTGTGAATCTCACCATAGATTACCCAATAATAATAATGTAATAAACATAATAACACAATAATAATCATAAAAACAGTTCAACCCCCTGTTTGTTCAGAAGATCCCATATCATTCTGGGACAATAGCTGTCCAAACTCTTCTTAAGAACCTTCATACACACTCCCTTGCTACTTCATCAGTAAAGTGAGTTAAGAATTCTCTACTCCACCAGCAACAATTATCTGGATTTCAGTTCTCCTTTGAAGAATTTCTACACCAATTTTCTTTGATTGACTCAAATGAAAACTGCTAGGAAAACAAGATGCAGAAAAATTGTTTGCCCAATATATAATTTATGTCTATATTTATGTCTTATTTAAATCAAGTGTTACTCCATTTGCTTGCCTTCAAACCCAGCTTGAATTATATCTTCTTGTTCTCATAATTAATAATAGTTTAGTGATCAAAGTTAATCACAGTGAGGGATGCAACATAAATACAGATGACTTAATGAATATTGATGAACTTGATCTGACAAATTTATCCAGATGTTTTCTTTTAATGTCTGTCCAGACACTTGCTTAAAAAAAAATGTACTCCAATAACTTTTTTTTTGGCAACATGCATATGGCCAGTAAGCCTATGCTGCAGATTATTACTTTAATAAGATGTTAGTAGAAAACATTTTCATTGGACAAATAGCTCCCAGGTGAGTTTTTCTAAAATATAATTAAACCATGAAAGCCAGCTAATGTGCATATCTTAATATGTAAAGAGCGTTTAAAATGTGATTCCAATAAGAACAAAATAGACTTATTTGGCTGTATATTCTGTATTTTTATTTCTCCACCAACTAATGAAGGCAAGGACACAGATGAGGCCAAGTTTAAGGACAAAAATTCTGTCAAGTGTGATACATTTTCTAAATTATGCCCCAAAAGAAAACCACACCCCTTAATTTATATTAGACTTTTGCCTCCAAAGAAAATACATTTATATTATTTTTTTTTAAGTTGGGAATGAAAACTGTATGGAATGGAAAAAGATAATATGAAATATGATCTTGAGAACAGAATTTATTTCCTATGAGACACTTAATTTTTAAAAAAATAAAAATTTAAACCCTGCCCTATAGGCATACTTTCATTTCATTTTATTCTCTTGCAGTGTATTAGGTGACAACTCCAATAAAGTCTCTATAAATTCGAAATTGTGGGAAATGTACTACAAAATAGAGATTAGATTTGATTAGAATTTAACATAGATTAGAGATCGATAGAGATGATATAGATATAAAGATTGAGACATAGAGATAAATGTGTGTGTGTGTGTGTATACACACACACACATATATAAAGTATATACGATAGATAGATAGATAGATAGATAGATAGATAGATAGATAGATAGATAGATAGATGATGGATGGATGGATGGATGGATGGATGGATGGGGAGAGGGAGAGGGAGAGGGAGAGGGAAGATAAAGAAAGAGGGAGGATGGGAAAGAGGGAGAGAGAGAGAGAGATGTATCTATAAACCTAGGTTTCATGGTTAAGCAGGGGGTTAGACTAGATCAAGACTGTCAAACTCCCAGGAAGCCATCACATACTGGCCACGCCCACCCCTGGTTTAGTGAAGAGGGGGAGTCCTGATACAACATGATGACATGAGTTTGACACCCCTGGATTAGAAGATCCTTCAAGGTTCTTTCCAACCCTGTTATTCTATATTCCACCTTCTAGGTTGGAGATAATATCATACCATGCCATGAAGATTCCAAGTAATGAAACCATCCACATTGCTGCAAAGAAGAAATGTATCAAATGTATCAACAGCCCAATAGAAGTTCTGAAGGAAGTTTCATTTTGTCCTTTTTGAAAATAACCTTTGATTTACTAGCTACAGGAGGAGGAAGAGGAGGACACTACCAATGGAGTAGTTGAAAATGTGCTCAGGAGCGGAAAGCCTGTGTTTGTTACTAATCTTAGAGAAGCTGCTTCATATCATACAAACTCTGGCAATTCAGGTAATCCATTTTTGATCATATTGGGCTGCCCGCATACCTTAAGCTTACATTTTTCACTAATGTAGAGAAAAATGTATCTTAAAGGCTGTTCTGTAGGTATTCAAAAGAAGGGATGCAGTGGCTCAGTGGCTAAGACGCTGATCTTGTCAATCAGAAAGGTCGGCAGTTCAGCAGTTCGAATCCCTAGTGCCACGTAACGGAGTGAGCTCCCGTTACTTGTCCTACTTTCTGCCAACCTTGCAGTTTGAAAGCACATTAAAAAAATGCAAGTAGAAAAATAGGAACCACCTTTGGTAGGAAGGCAACCTTTGCAGCATCTCCATGGTCACATGATCAGAATTTAGGCACTTGGCAACTGGCATGTATTCATGACAGCTGCAGTGTCCTGGGGTCATGTGATCACCCTTTGTAACTCACAACTCACTTAACAGCTGTGTTGCTTAGCAACAGAGTTTGACTGCAATTTTTGTGTGATTAGGGTTAGAAGAAAAATTCCACGTCCCAATGTTTTTGCTCATCCAATTTTATGAAAACCATTTTGAAACTGCACAAAATATATTTGGCCCCATCCATGCCCAATTGATCTGACAGGACCAATGATCTCGATCAAAATCAAGCAACATCCTATATGCCTAGTGTTTCCTTTATATATTTTGTGATTTACATCAAAGAATTGTTCAGTCCAGCATAGGTAAAAGTGGACATTTTCCCACCCATGCCCTTGATGGAATTTCACATGCTGTCATAAATGATTAATAACAGTAGATCTTTTAAAAATGTGTCTATTGGGCCATGCTGTATTTGAAAATCTCTGCAAAGCTCTTTGTCCATTCTGGATTGTAATCTGTACAGTTTGTGAAAAAGCTTTTAGGTTTTCCTGAGTTGACTGGATCAGGGCAAGAATCCTGGTGGATTCCAGAAATTCTACATAAAAGCTTTGATAAAAGTTTTGCATGAACAAACTAGAGGCAGATGCTAAGAATCCCAGAAAGACTCCCTCCCAAACATGGCCCATGGAAGAAATAACTTCATTCAAAATACAGCTTGCATTTTCAGAATGGATTTGAAGTAATTTTTCTCACAATTAAAATTATTGTTATATTGGTTTATATATTATTTTGTTTTTGTTCATGTTCTATTTTATTATTCATAAGTTTGGGGTTTTGTAATTTCATTTAAGCAATGATATTAATTTATCTGTAAATTGTTTGATAAAGGTAACGGTTCCCCTCGCAGATATGTGCTAGTTGTTCCCGACTCTATGAGGTGGTACTCATCTCCGTTTCAAAGCCAAAGAGCCAGCGCTATCCAAAGACGTCTCCGTGGTCATGTGGCTGGCATGACTAAACGCCAAAGGTGCATGGAACGCTGTTCCCTTCCCACGAAATATGGTTCCTATTTTTCTACTTGCACTTTTACTTGCTTTCAAACTGCTAGGTTGGCAGAAGCTGGAACAAGTAACGGGAGCTCACTCTGTTACGCAGTGCTAGGGATTTGAACCACCAAACTGCTGACTTTTCTGATCAACAAGCTCAGCGTCTTAGCCACTGAGCCCTAGAAATTTTGAGTAGTTTGGAGAATTGGTAAATAACACCTCTGACTGGCCTCTATTCTCTGCCTCATTCTCAGAGTCCCAGCTGATCCGGGGGGAATGGGGATTTTGCAATTTCCCTCCTCTGCCACGCCCACCAAGCCAAGCCATGCCCACCAAGCCACGCCCACCAAGCCACGCCCACAGAATTGATAGTAAAAAATTTTTAATCCCACCAAGATGTGCAAAAGCTTCACAGAAGCAAAAGGTAACAAGACCCAGAACATTCTACCAATCCAGGACAATGCAACAGGCACAAGAACATCATCAAAAGATTTCTAAAGCAACCGGGGAAAAAATAAAGCAAATAACAAAAACAAAACCCCAATTCTTTTACTGAGGAAGAAGCCTTGGGACATAACTTGAAAAAGCACCGTGAGACATGCAAATGACAACCTCTATTATATTCCCATGCAATGGGGTTTCCTGCAGCAAAATAAGTTGTTGGTTTCTCTAAGGAAGAGGTACACAGCTATGTTTTAATTGCTACGGCAAACAAGAGCAGCCTAAAACCTCATTATTGTTTACTAATGGGTAATAAATATTGTTAAAAGCAACTGAGGCCATTGAGGAACTCAATTTAGACCCCAGACTTTTTTTTATTTAACTGTTTCATTTTAAACGGAGGAAAGAAGGACAGGAAATATGTGCAGAGAACTTGCAAACTTCAAGGCTTCCAATGTTGTGAAGAAGCAATTAAGCTAAGTTGCAAAGTTAATCTAAAACTATAATTAGCACTATATGAAAATACAGGCAGTCATAGAGAAAATAAATGTTAAGAAATGTCATATTCAAAGAAAAAACAAAGATAAAAGTGATAATTTTGCTTCAAGTTATACATTGTGAAAGGAAAGGGGGAGAGAGTAAGTAAGAGAGAGAGAGAGAGAGAGAGCATGAGAGAAATGATCTGTTGGAGCAAAAATTGTAGAATTCACTTTTTATAATACAGCTTGCATTTCCCCTTTCAGAGGAAGAAAAAAAAATTAACTCCATAATGCTTTATAGAAGTAACAAAAGACTGACTGCAGGAATGATTGACAGCTACAGACTGGGATGAAGCAGTATGCAAAGTTAAATTGAATGACAGATGGAGATAACCAACTGAGAAAAAGTAGTTAGCAGGAGCAAAAGACACAAGAATTAGAAAGGAGATTTAGGGGGAGGCAGGGGGAAAGCTGATTGTTGATTGAGAATAAGAGAAGTCATAAATGAAAAGTTGCCGACAGGATACTTCAAAGAAAAGAGAATTCTTTCCCTGAAAGTTTAAGTCTGTGCAGATTTGAAGAATAGCACTGCAAGGGGTGATGGGTTTGAGTAAAGAAGATTCTTTGAAGAGGCAGTCATGTTCTCCGGGAAAAAAAACAGCTCTCTTCCAGATGTTTCTCAGCTATTGGCATAAGCATGCACAGAAAACCATTTGGCTAAGACAGCCAGCAAAGAAAGAGACTCAGTATGAATGAATGCTTCATTGCTCCTAATTCTCAGCATTGCTTGGCCTTGGCATTTTTCATATGGGGGACTCCAACTCCCAAAATTCCTCAGCCAGCTGAGAAATTCTGGAAGCTGGAGTTCACCAGTCTGGGAGCCGTTAAGGTGAAACAATGCTGGTTTAGTCAATGTTCTATGAGAGCTTGAGCTTGATCTAAGCTCCAGCCAACCATCTGACACCTGGTGTTTTATTTTTATTTTTTATTTTTTATTTATTAGTTAGGGTTGAGTGTTTATCTTTTTATATTATTTAGTTTGTATTGTGTTTAGTTTTCAGACTTACGCTCTGAAAACAAATACTGTGGGTGTAAGAAACCCCTAAATCCCCTTGGGAGTGTGTGTTCTGTTAAGATACAGCCTGTTGTGCCTTAAAATGACTTCCACTGTACAGAGCAGTGGAGTTGCCATGGTAACAGCTTCACAGTGCTCCACAAGGGATTTCCCTCTTTACCCTCTGGTAAGGGGGGAAATCCAACATTAGAAATTACATTTGGTCTGGACACTTTTCCCCTATAAACAAATACCCAGCTGCTCTGTGCAGGGTTCTGGCACATGCAAGTGTGCTGGCCAGCTGGTTCGAAGACTATATATATGCTGGCATTGCTTGCTTCAGGTATTTTCCCGTGCAATAACATTTCCATGCCTTATACACGGGAAAATACCCGAAGCAAGCAATGCCAGCATATATATAGTCTTCGAACCAGCTGGCCAGCACACTTGCATGTGCCAGAACCCTGCACAGAGCAGCTGTCTGGCATGCATGCACACAACGGAACCAGGAAGAACAGCGGGCCACTGCGTGCATGCATACCGGGCAGCTACTCTCTTTTGGGTTCCAGTGCTCCAGTCTTGGCACTTGGTGCCCAAAAGGTTAACCATCACTGTTCTAGGACTTTTTTTCCAGAGATGGAAAAATTTGTGTGCTGGGGAATTACATATGGGCAAAGGATTGTGCCATGATGTGACCTAATCTGAAAATGCATGCTGACCACCACGATGAGAATACAGGCAAATCTGAAATCATGATCCTGATACTGACTTTATTTTTCCACCTTACAGGCAACAACAGCTTACTATTTTTTGAAGCAAAGCTAATGCCAATAAATGTTGGCATTCATTAAAACAATGTACATTTTATACATCCTGGATTTCCTCAGGCAAAACTTCCACTCAAGTGAAACATCTCTTCAATTTCTTAATTAATGTGGTTGTTGTTGGAGGGCTAACATTTCAAGATTAGATTCAATCAAAGGAAGAGAACAGGCTGGGGAGGGGGCAAATTCGTAGGGAGTATTAATTTAAAGCAGAAAAGTTTTTAGTTAAAAAGTTGGGGTTTTTTTTTCTTTAAAAAGAAAACACACAAGAGGAAATAAAGAGGACAAACAGGAACACAATCTGATTGGACCATTGGTGAGAGTGGAAGATTAGTTTTGCATGGTTCATTACATATTAAATTCATTTTTTTTTTTAAAACTAAGCCTAACATGGCCCAATCTGAACTGAAACCACTACAATTCTGGTAATAACTGTCCATGGTTCTGAAATTCTTCCAACTTTAATAAAACATTTTTTTTAAAATTAAAAGACAATATGTTGGGGTTGTTTTTTTTAAATCTTCAAAGACCTTCTATATTATTTTCTTTTTCCTTAAGGCACACTGTGATTTAAAAAATTGGGATTAAAAATACAGAAATATTAATATTCCTTCATTCACCGTAGCTCTGATATTCCTTTTACTCCCCACTTTTACAAAATGGTGCATTATATTATATTATATTATCATTATATTATCATAGATAAATCTTCGCCAACTTCGCCAATGTTTTCATGCTGAAAAGGTCTTCAGACAATGCTGGCTCCTTTGGCCAAGAAACGGAGATGGGCACTGCACCCTATAGTCAGACACAACTGAGCACTGAAAATGTTTCATTTACCTTAAATGTGAACATTTCAACTGAACTATTAACTTTGTGAGAAAAGAGTGCTTTGATGAGGTTTTCTTCCCCTGTCTCTTTATTTATTAAAATGTAAAACTAAGTTAAATAATATTGTAAAAGGAATTAAAATGCACAAATTCTCCAACTTAAATACTTTTACTTAAAACTAGCTTAAATAATGCATTAAAACAAATTAAAAATGCACAAAAATTTCCAATTATCAAAGCATGCAACAAAACTGAACCAAGGTAAGAGACCTTATCGAGAGATCTCATTCTATAATGACATCGAGAGTTCTTTGGATTTGTGAAGCACAGATATAGTATCACCTAAAAATGGTGATTCCCCCCCCCCCACTTCTCACATTTCTTCAAGGTGCCCAAAATCTAGCTTGGTACCTCTCCATAGTTGTGACCAGCTCAATTGAAGTAGAGGTGGGAAAATGTGACCACAGCACAGCAAAAACAATTCCTGCTCAGACTTAATAAATAACAGGAAACTCAATAATCTCGGACAGTAAAACACAGAGACAGGAAAGGAGAGGGGGCAGGGGGGCTATCATGCTGGGCGGGGAAAAAAAACTCCCTTTAGTGAAAGACTAGAATTCAAGAGACAGAAGTCAGAATGCATCTGTCTTCTAGCTCTTCTCCAAAAAGGAGAGCCACATTGCCTTCAGCAGCAAAAGAAAAGAACAGCTTTGAACCCAGCAATTTGGTGAACCTACACAAACCTTTCAGAGCCATCATTTTCTTAGAGTGCTCTTAAAATCTCATAGGTGCCCACGATCAAAATGTCAAGGATCCCAGTTCTGAGAAGCAAACTAACAGCAAACCTGCTAAAATTAAGGCCATGGATGTAGCCGGCAAACATCTTCGCTCAACCAATTCACTTTTGTGACTCAGCTGGGTGAGATTGTCATTTAAACGGTCTTGGATGAAGTGTTTTAAATGAAGAATTGATGTTTTCTGAATCTTTTCATTCCCATTCAGTTGTTGGTTGGGTTTTGCAGTGGGTACCAGTAGCAAAGGATTTCTCGTTTCCCAATCATCTGTATGGTGCCATATCTGTTTCCGCTTATTTCTGCTTCTTTCCTACTGTTCTTTCTGACTGCATAGAATTGATAATTTAGGTAGTTATAGAGATAAGGGATGTGGCGGCTCAGTGGCTAAGATGCTGAGCTTGTCAGTCAGAAAGGTTGGCAGTTCAGCAGTTTGAATCCCTAGCGCTGCATAACAGAGTGAGCTCCCGTGACTTGTCCCAGCTTCTGCCAATCGAGCAGTTCGAAAGCATGTAAAAATGCAAGTAGAAAAATAGGAAACACTGTTGGTGGGAAGGTAACAGTGTTCTGTGTGTCTTCAGAGTTTAATCATGCTGACCATATGACCACAGAGACGTCTTCGGACAGTGCTGGCTCTTCGGCTTTGAAACGGAGATGAGCAACGCTCCCTAGAGTCAGGAACAACTAGCACATATGTGCGAGGGGAACCTTTACCTTTATCTGAGAGATTAGTAATTAGAGAAGTCACATTTGAGTGGCTTCTTTACAGAATTCAGAAACACAGCTACATACCAGTTTAAAGAGTTTAAAGAAGATGGGTTAGTTGAGTGTATGGAATTCATTTAATTCTCAAAGAAGCTGAACATGTCTGGAGCTACATCTATCCCAGTCAGGATTTGTAGATTGGATCAAGCGATTCCATTCGGCTCTTCTGAAGCCACCATCTCACTAACATAATTAAGAGTATGATATGGCAAGTCTACAGCAACTGTGTGTAATTGTTTCCAAACTAAGTGGGTGGGACGGGAGAGATCTTATTTTCTCAGAATGTAGTGCTATTGAGAGGGACAGCTGACCATCCTTCCTTGATCTTATCAAAGGAAATATTAATATTTAACACCATTCATGATACAAATTCAGTGGTTCTGTAATATAGCATGAATAAAACTATCATTCCTATGTGTTTGTGACATGCTTGTTTTAAATATGTCACAATTTGTTGTTGTTAGTCGTGAAGTCCTGTCCGACCCATCACCTTCCTATCCTCTACCATCCTCCAGAGTCAATTTAAGCTCACGCCTATTGCTTCAGTGACTCCAGCCAGCCACCTCATTCTCTGTCATCCCCTTTTTACCCTCCATCATTCCCAGCATTGGGCTCTTCTCCAGGGAATCCTTCCTTCTCATTAGGTGGCCAAAGTCTTCAGGATCTGGCCTTCTAAAGAGCAGTCAGGGTTGATCTCCTCTAGGACTGACCACTTTGATCATCTTGCAGTCCAAGGGACTCGCAGGAGTCTTCTCCAGCACCATAGTACAAAGGCCCCAATTCTTTGTCACTCAGCCTTTCTTATGGTCCAGCCATGTCACAATTAACTCATACTAAAACTTTTAAAACTGTTATTTAGATAAATTAAACATTGACAATAATGGAAGGCAACACTCAAGCAGAGATATGGCTTTCATGATTTAAAAAAATCCCTAAATCATACACACAATGTTCAGAGCATAAGCACCTCTAAATATTATTAAGAAAACTATTCTATCTACACTTAAAAGCAGAAAACTCGATAGAAGCTAAGTTTCAGAATGCCATCAAATGATACCATCAATAATATACTTTCCTCCATGTAAAATATATGTGCTACTTTGTGATTTCAAAAAAACCCTGATAGGAACAATCATTACATGTTTCTCAAATGCTCTAAAATTGCTTCCCTTAAAAAAACAGTTTTATTAACCCAATGCAGCATCTTAAGCACTTAATCTAATGTGTAGGCTGAACACATTGCACGATTATGCTTGGATAAACTCTGTGCATAGCCAAGAAAAGTATTCTTATTCTTTTTGAAAGGAGAACTGTAATAGCTTAACCAGAGAAGGATGAAAAATTGAACATAGTTTAGTGAGTAACAAGTTTTTACATCTTGGAAAAATGGAGTGATTTCATCATCTGTTCATTTTTTAAATGGTCTTGTCAAGTTTTAGATGCTCCAAGTTATATCCCAATATTTGGGCTCCCCGTTATTATTATTTTTGGACCAGTTCTCATTTAACTTGATAAAAGAAAAATTGCTTTCGAAATGTAGTTCAATGAAGGAGAGAATCTGATCGTTTTTAAGGGAAGACTGGTGTTTTTGTATTTATTTAACTATCAAAGGTTGTGGGAATGGAATTCATCTTTCAATATAAGAATCCCCTCACTAGCAATTTCTCCGGCTTCCTATGCTTCGATAAATCCCAAGAGATAAATCAAATGAAACTCATCGCGTGGTGCTTTTTTTTTCTTTTCAGGTGGGGAAGTCACAGCAAAGCGTTCTGTTTACCAGGCGGGATAGCATCTAATCCTAAAACTCCCTAAGAGATAAAACGCTTTTCAAATTGTCAGTAAATAAACACAGGGCCACCCAAATCAATCAGTCAAATCAATCCATCATAGGCACAGCCGTAACCTAAATCTCAGCAATATTCATCCGGTGCTATTCAGTTAAATTCAAGATGCTTCGAGGTATACATGCCAATATGCCAGAAATGCAATTATTCTGTCTTCTTTCTTGTCTTCCGTAGATGAGATTTCTGCTCATCTACAAGCAGCAGATCACTTCGTAAAACAGACGTAACCAAGGACATGGGGCAGATACCTTCCTGTTCCACCGAGACCATTAAACATGCTAAGCTTCACAGAGCAAGCACCATCGCACTGACAGCTCCGTAATGAAGCCTCTATAGACTTGCCATATGTTGCTATGCTGAAAACTTGATGGTACTTTCCGACTCTAAAACTTTCAGAAAGAAATAGAAAGAAAGAGGACAGGAAGGGCAGAATGGCAGCCTCAAATCTCTGAGTCGTTTTTTTTGTTGCGTTGGTTTATTTCAGGAGTAGAACATTCAAGTGCCTCCAGATATTTTGGATGGCCACTCTAATGAGCTCCCCATCAGCATAACAGAATAACAGAGAAGGAAGGGACCTTGGAGGTCTTCTAGTCCAACTAGTTGCTCAATCAGGAGATCAAGCAGTATTCAAATATTCCAGTATCTAAACATCTAAAATATTGTAGGAGGAATATTGGGGAAAGTAGCTATGCAGATCAGCTATTTTTGCACCCCAAAGATCTCATTCTTAATATATCCCTATATAGAATTATATCTCCTCTTTGTTTTTGATGAGCATCTCCTAATCAATGGATGAAAGGTTAACATACTACCTACATATACATATTGTGGGAATAGGAACCCTCCTACTAGGGTTGTTCAGTTTTGTGTCAAGTGTTCCTTTGAAGTTGCTCTCCAAAGCAACACAGCCTCTGCTCTGCTGTGAGGGTTCATTCAGCAATTTTAGTAGCCATAAGAGACTTTTATACATGCAGAGAACTAAGAGGTTACTGAGAGTGCTGAAAGAACTGGAAATATCTTTATATGTTCAACGTTATCTGAAAAGAAACTGTAAACATATTTGGATGTTTGTATTCATCCTCGCCTATCATCAAAGGGTCTACTTTGACAGAGTTTTCTTTCACAGACTTCTTTCATGCAAACAATCCCTTCTGAGACATTTTCTGGAGCACAAAAAATATATATTCAAGTTGCCAGCAAAATCTCATTCCATTTTACATGGAGGGCTAACACAATTGTATACATTGTTCACACATAAATCCCATTCAGTCCTACAAAGCTTAGTTAGACTGAACGAGATTTATGTATGAACAATACATAGAATTGTGTGCATATTCCCAAGTTTTATTTATTTATTATTTATTTATTATTTCAATTTATAAACCGCACCCTCTCCCTGAAGGGACAGAAGATACAGAAGATACAGAAATGTATGGTAGGAAGAGGAGACTGATATCTTCTAGATCAGTGATGGCTAACTTTTTTTCATCATGTGGCTAAAGTGAATGTAGACATGCGGCAGCGTGCACTCGCAAACATAATACAATGTGTGCATGACAACTTCCCCACACGCCTGCCCCCCTGCGCATATGTGTGTGACCCACTGCACTTCCCCTGGCCCCCATGCATGTGTGCACAACCTCCTCTTACACCCCGTTTTGGGCCTAGTAGGCCTCCCTGCAGTCTCTTGGAAGCAAAAACGGGCCACAGGGGGGCATACTACACCCCCTGTGTCCCACCTGTGTCCCACCTGTGGCATGCGTACCTTAGGTTCGCCATCATGGTTCTAGGTATTTCACTAACAAAAACGTCAGGGAGACCACAGTCAACATGGACAAAGTTAAGGGATATTAAGAAATGTAATTCAACGCATTTGGAGCCTAACGGTTACTTATCCTTGGTATCTAGGATTGTTGTCTAAATGATTTCCACAAGAAATTCACCTCTGTTGTCCCCTAAAGTATGTCGTTTTGAAAGAATAAGATTAATAGGAAGCAATTATTAATCAGAGATACTTTGATTTATATGGCATTGTTTCATAATATTTTAGCAATGCATTGTGCCCCTGGAAATAATAAATCAACCTTTTCTTTTCTTGTTATCAGCAGGACAGTTTTCATTTCTGCTCCAAACAGGAAATTATTGGATATGCAATTTATCACCGAGGGAATGTGTGCAGTTGCAAGAACCTTACATGAGAAATAATGATGGAAGCCATTGACACTTAGCAATCTCTTTGGCTAATTGTTTCAATCTCAAACAAAAAGACTTAGAGACATTTGCAGGCTTTTGTGCCTTCATACCCAAGTCTTTGATTAATTAGCATTCGCAAAAGAGGAAATAGAATGGAATAACAGAATCGGAAGGGACTTTGGAGGTTTTCTAGTCCAACCCCCTACTTGGGCAGGAAACCCTACACTACTTCTGACAAATGGTTATCCAACATCTTCTTAGAAACTTCCAGTGTTGGAGCATTCACAACTTCTGGAGGCAAGTTGTTCCACTGATTAATTGTTCTAACTGTCAGGAAATTTCTCATTAGTTCTAAGTTGCTTCTCTCCTTGATTGGCTTCCACCCATTGCTTCTTGTCCTGCCCTCAGGTGCTTTGGAGAATAGTTTGACTCCCTGTTCTTTGTGGCAGCCCCTGAGATATCGGAACACTGCTATCATGTCTCCCCTAGTCCTTCTTTCTATTAAACTAGACATATCCAGTTCCTGCAACTGTCCTCCATATGTTTTAGCCTCCAGTCCCCTAATCATCTTTGTTATTCTTTTCTGCACTCTTTCTAGAGTCTCCACATCTTTTTTACATCATGGTGACCAAAACTGAATGCAATATTCCAAGTGTGGCCTTATCAAGGCCTTATAAATTGGTATTAACACTTCATGTGATCTTGATTCTATCCCTCTGTTTATGCAGAGGGATAGAACTGTATTGGCTTTTTTGGCAGCTGCTGCACATTGCTGGCTCATATTTAAGTAGTTGTCCACTTTTTAAGGGAAAAAAATCAAATATGTGTTAGCAAATGTCAGCTGGTTTCTTGGGAAGATTGGACAAGAAGATATAACTCATAAAAAATAAGGGAATTGAATTCTACAGGTGAATTGAACTGGCAGAATAGATGTCCATTGATAATCAACATCCCCTAGGAAAAGATGGAGCAAGATGATACCCAATGACATTTTGGGGCAAAGAATGTGATTTTTCTTCAAAAAACTCAAGCCATCTTTGATAGGCCAAATTTAGGAAACAGAGCAAGTTTTCAGGAATGCTGCTTGTTAAATATAAGCACAGACTCTTGAAAACCTGAGAGAGTAACCCTTTGTCCTCTCTTATACCAAACGGTTTCAAGACAGGATTATTTTGAGTTTCTTTGTTTCAGAATCGAGTTCTTGCTTTTTTTGTTCTTCGAGATTATCTCCATATTCCTCTAACACAGGGGTCCCCAACCTTTGCAACTTTAAGTCTGAAGGACTTCAGTTTCCAGAATTCTCCAGCCAGCTTTGCTGGCTGGAGAAGTCTGAGAGCTGAAGTCCTTCAGACTTAAAGTTGCAAAGGTTGGAGACCCCTGGCTTAGCACACATACAAGATCTATTGCCATTTTGTATAGTTTCTATTTTATTGTGACCTATAGTGTGTGTCTGGTCCACTTCATTGCTCCCTCTGGGCTAGAAGACAGCCCAGATTTAAGAATCTTGGTTGTAAGTGAACATGAGGCAGTAAAAACACTGTAGTAGCATTGAAGAAGAGCAAGAATTTAGTGACACATTTTGATTTCTGCTTCTTCTTATGAAAAAGTCTAGAAGTTTAGAGCTCATTCTAAATCTGCTTGTTTCTTTCACTCTTGTTGAAAAAGGGGGCTAATCTTCACAAAGCTATAACCCACAAATATAGGTTATAATCCATTCACAGAGCTATAATCCCGTAACCCTGGGATAATCCATCTCAGAGTAATCTAGCTAAGGCTAGATCTTGCAGTTTTGAGATCAGAAAAGCAGGGCTATGAAATCTTGGTGGCAGACTTTAATAGAAGCCGTGAAAATCACCCATTAAGATGGATCCTCTGCACCGGTTTGAGCATTCTATGTTGTGCAACAAGGTCCTTGGAGTACCTTTGAATGGGGCCTCCCAGCAGCTGAAGTGAGAGCTCTTTGCTTGTTTTGTTTTGTTTTTCTGTTTAATTTCTTGTTAAAGTTAAATAATAACGCTTAAGATTCTCCTTACCCATGAGTGTGTTCATTTTCTCTGGATGTCCCAAAGGTGCTTATATTATATATATTATTGTCTCTGGATCCCTCAAAGGAGCCACTTGTTTGGCATTGGGCCACTGCCTGAGAGTTGGAAAAACAAACCCTTCACACCGTTAGAAGAAAACACGTTTGAACAAATGAAAAGAAAGAAACCTCCCCCCCACCCAACTCCTTGTTTACTTGTCTCTTTGAATAATGGCTAAACATTTGAGAGCAGAAAGTCAGACATTTTCTTTTTGGTGCTTTACAGGAATTGTGTGTAGGAATTGGCAAAAAAAAAGAATAAAAAAGTGTGTTTTGTTTGTTTGTTTGTGGTGGTGGTGGGTTCATCTTTCCTTCCTTCCTTCCTTCCTTCCTTCCTTCCTTCCTTCCTTCCTTCCTTCCTTTCTTTCTTTCTTTTTTCTTTCTCTCCCCTTCCCCTTCCTTCCTTTCTTCCTTCTAGAAAATCTGTCAGCTTCTATTTTGCCCAGACATTGTTTGTTGACTGTTCAGCCTTTCCCCACATTTTGCTTTAAAAAAAAAAAGTCACTGTCCTGGATGAAGACTGTTTTTTCATCTTGACTATGACTTTAATCTACCCTTTATCCCATGGGGGGGGGGGGGAAGCAGTGATATCTAGTTTTGACATGCAGGCAAGCTTCTTTAAAGTGGTTTTTTTTAAAAAGCCCTTTTCTCAAAAAAGAGAGTCCATTTTTCTTCATCTATTCATTTTTCAATAAACGGAAGATTGGGTTTCTTTGCTAGATCCAAGAAATGAAAGTATATCAAGTACTCTGAACAGATATTTGTCAGAACAGTTTGACATCATTTTTTCCTCTTATTTCAACAGCAAAAATTTGATTGAGAGCCAGTCACTAGATGCTGGCTATATGGGGAAACATCTACAAAGAAAGTCATAAAATATAATATTTTGTCGTTCTTGAAAAATGATGGAGCATCATGCATGGATTATCTTGCAAGGAAGATTAAAGAAAAGGTTTTCGACAAATGCATCAGCTTTCAAACCTTTGGGAATGAGTATTTGAAGAAATGCCTCGTTTTTGCCATTAATTTTCTTGTCCTAGATTCTCGCGCTTATCAAGAAGGATCTGCAGCTGTCCAATGGGCAATGAGAAGTTTGAATCTAGGTTAAAGAAATAAGAAAAGATCTGCCAACTAAGATACCATGTTTGAAAAGAAGCCGGGTAGAGTTAAGGGTGAAAATCCATGGTGTCCTCCATTTATTGAAGTGTCACTTGGCCCATGATCAGGAAACACCACTTTAATTTGTGATCTCTCCTCGTCCTCAATGCAATTTGAAAACAGAAGGAGCCATTCTGCCAGTCTCCCATTATGTTTATGGTGCAGGATGCAGTTTATACTAATTGCCAACTCAGTTTACATAATAGGAAAGTTATCACAAAGAACACAACGGGCCGAGATAATGAACTGTTTGAGCGAAGAACAAGAGGTGCTTCATTTTGTTCCAATGATAGAAATCAGGTGTTCTAAAGTAATTTTTTTTATTTATTTGAAGAATGGCAATGGAATAGTTCTTCCACTACTGAAGAATCCGCTTTATTATTATTTAAGATTTAATCTTCAATTCGATTCACAGTCTGGGACTGGCAAAAGCTTAACAGTTCAAATCCTAACCGAGGACTTAAAAGAGTTGTTAAGGTAGCATCTGGGTATGTAGACAATTCCAGGTAAGGTGGGTTTTTTTTCTTTGCAAAGTCAGAATATTCAGGTCTGATAAGTTCAGAATTTCCAAGTATCTAGGCAGCCCTTTGGGTATTGGTCCAAGGGCTCCTCTTATTATTATTGGTGCAACCATTGGCTTCTTCCTCCACAATCACTCAACTTCAACATGCAGATCGCAGTATTTTGTTATTATTCCTAGTTGTTTCTCTTCAATTTGTGCATCGCCTGGTATTGCAATATCAATAAACCAGACTTTTTATTGCAATACCAGGAGAAGTTGAAGAGAAACAACTAGAAAAAAGAACGAAATAGTGCGATCTGCAAATCGAAGTTGAGAGATTATGCAGGAAGAAATGTACAATCACTACTATTATTTTAATGCTTTTATTCATTAAACATGAAACTAAGTCAGGTGAACATTTAAAACTGTATCACAAATATTACTGACTGGCACTGGTGGCTGATATGGTTCATCCTAGGTATTGACCAAGTATCTTCTTAAAATGTATGATGTCCCAAATAGCAGTGTTGTTTGCAGTTCTGCTAGTGTTATTGCAGAAGCTGTAATTTCTTGATATATTTTGTAAAATTCTTGGACATGGTGCCAAGTGTCCTGATGACAATGGGTATCACTGTCCCATTTTTCATCCATAATCGCGAAGTTTCAATGGCCAGGTTGCGATATTTCGTGATTTGTTCTAGTCTTTTTTCTTCCAACTCTGGCGTCTGCTTGTACAGCAATATCAATAAATTGAATGCTTCTGTTTTCAGTGACTGTGATATCTGGCGTATTGTCTTCTAAATTCTTTTTTCTAAATTCTAAACTGTGTGTCTGTATTCCAAATTCCCACAAGGTCTTCAACTTCTCATTATTATTATTAATTAATTCATCATCATCATTGTGTGAACATGCTAAAAAACAAAGGGTGTGAGCATAGCACTGCCAAGTATGGGAAATGCTGAGTCTGTGGGAATAACTATGTGCCAATTTACATTTTTCCTGGGAAATAAAAAAAAATATCTAATATCTCTCTCACCTCCTGTACCAAATCACCTCTATGATTTTGGCACAATAAAAGTGCCCGAATAGTTAAAAATAAATGCTTGCCCCCATAAATGAATTATTTTACATTGATTTTTTTATTGCTGCATCTCACATTTTACATTATTATTTATTGGCTACTGTAATGAACTTCTACTCCTTTATTGCATTATTTGGTAAATAGTGTTTCAAACTTGAAAACCAGAGCAATAAAATGAAGGTGGTTTAGCAGTGAGGCAGGCTTTTAATTAAGTGATGGAAAGTTACGTTCCAAACATTAGATGGGAAGTTGTTGCCAAAAAATAAGAAGGAAGGAAGGAAGGAAGGAAGGAAGGAAGGAAGGAAGGAAGGAAGGAAGGAAGGAAGGAAGGAAGGGATGTAGTTACAAAATTTAATTTAATTTATTAAAAATATGTTTAAAAGAAGGAGAGGAGATCAAGAAATCAGCTTTCTTGACTACAATAAATGGAAGAAATTGTGGCAATGACGAGGAATAAATTATGTGTAACATTCCTTGTATGAATTTGACCTTGAGATAACGTGTGGTTATTCTTAAGTGTAATTATATATTCAGTTGAACATTTTAAGCTGCAACTCTATTACTCTGAACACTAATTTCCTTTTTCAAGGTCAAAGAAAGGGCATCTTATAAATGTTCTTCAAAACAACACCCTTTGCAGGTAGTTATCCCAGCATCAGAAATTCTACTGTTAGAAAGAAATTATTGGACACGTGGAAAAATAGGGACTTTTCAGGTTTCAAAGAAACTTCAGTGTTTCTAGCTTTTGCCTCATCTCTGAACACTGCAGAAGTTTGGAACCATTGCATTCAGTCCTGAAATGCCCTCTCATCGAGGGAGAGTTATTTATCATAATCAACCACAGCAAGAAAAGATGCAAATGTTATAAATTTCCCATCACTATCCTGCGTGCTTGGGCTTGTGGGAACATGGGGATACTGGAATGCAATGAGCTGGGTTTATGGCTGCCTGGTTGGTCTATTTTCACAAGTTTCCTCTTCTAAAAGCCACATTTTAATTGAACCTATGTTTTTTCTGAATAGAGCAAATTTTCAAAATTGTGCTAAGCTCTGCATCACACAGCATGTGGAGTAATGCTAGGTCTGAATCAGGGGTCCTCAAACTACGGCCATTAATCTGGCCTGCATGGGACCATGAGGCTGCCCCGCCCACATGGCCTCACCTATCCGCCAGCCCACCCCTGCCTTCTGGAGGTTGAGGAGGCAAAAAATAGGCTTGTTTCTGGCCTCCCCAGCTC
The DNA here is from genome assembly GCA_039707465.1 of Rhabdophis nuchalis. Lineage (NCBI taxonomy): Eukaryota > Metazoa > Chordata > Lepidosauria > Squamata > Natricidae > Rhabdophis > Rhabdophis nuchalis. Next base: position 10,835,951 of record CM077657.1, on the reverse strand, counting down.
CAGAGAGAGAGGGAGGGAGGGAGACACACACATACACAAACAGAAGTCCCTCACCCCCCCGCCCCAAGTCAGCCACATCCCTTCACTAACCTGCTTTCCACCCCCAGGAGCATAACAAATTAATGTTTAATTTGTGTGTATTGTTTAATGGACTAATAAATTGGCCATGCCCAACCAGCCACTTGCCCACCTAACCATGCCCACTCAGCCAGTCTGGCCCCCCAACAGTCTGAGGGACTGTGAATTCACCCCGTTCAAAAAGTTTGAGGAACCCTGGTCTGAACAATAATGTATGGATGAACCTTCATTTCAGATCAGGCTAAATTCCAGTGGAATTTGCAAAAAACAAAATTCTCCAAAGATTCTTCTATCAAACTTTTATTTCTAATACAGCAGAATTCTCTGAAGAAGAAACATTTCAAAATCACATGTTGTACATTTCAACAGTTCATAGATGGAGAAGGAAATAGCACTAGCTATTAGACTTCTATACCACTTCGTAGTGCATTCTTAGTCTAAGTGGTTTAAAGAATCAGCATATTGTCCACAACAATCTGGATCTTCATTTTACCAACAAGGTAATTCTTCTCAGGGTTATAACATTTGCTATAGGCTGCCTAGCACAGCTTTGACCAAGATTTATTTCTTCTACAGGAGCATTGGTTAAACTTTTTAAATGTAAGAAAGTTTTAATTGCATTAAAATTATAATATCAAAGCCTCGTGTACATATTTTGTAACCAGGAGGTCAAATGAGTGTTTTGTTTCTGCTCTGCCCCTTTTAGATAAAATGTAAAGATTTCCTCCTGAAATCTAAAAGTCTGACTTGGATATATTAAAATTAGTAACACCACTCATGGGAGTTGACATGATGGAAAAGTTTTTGAAGGGCCTCATATTTTAAATACATTACATATGCCTTTCACATGGTCAGATATACTAAGATTATGTCCAAATTATTCACGACAAGGCTTCAGTCAGCTACCATCCATGACAAAGTCAATGAACTCTGAAAATCAATGTGTGTGGCATGGAATATTAAATCAATTAGATTAAAAAAAAGCTCCAACAAGCCTAAACTTCGCCATCACTCTTGATAGTGCAGATGTGCTCCCACTGCCAAATATTTAGGGAATGTTTCGCTGAATTGCCTGCCTACGGTACACCATAAAAAAAGAGACTTTATTTACAAGCCAAAGCAGAATGGAGAAGTAGCTGTACTTAAAGGTGATTCCCTATTTCACAGAATGGCTATTGATTAACTCAAAAACATTTTACCCAAAGGGTACACGATCATACTTTCTTCTCACCAGTTAAAATCTATACCTGAGATGCCAGAAATATGAGTTATGACGGTCTTTTCATGACAGTAGCTGCATCACTGTGCTTGGAATCCCCTTCGCTCTTATAATCTAATCCATTCTTTATCCATTTTACTGCGGAGAAGGAGCAACAATCTGTTTTCTGCTAAGCAGCATGCTCTATTTCTTGACTTCTTTCCACTAGAAATGTCACACAGAAGACTGAATTTGAATACCTACTGCTCAGAGACAGATCAAACAAGGGAAACAATGTGCCTTATTATTTTATTTCCCCTACAGTCCTCTCGTCTATTCTGTGGCACTGTGTCAACAGTTGTTTTTAATTTTATTTTGTCTATAGCATCTCTCACTGATCCATGCCCTTATTTCTTTAGAGCTTCCCTATAATTCAGCTGCAGGTCCCAAAGAGGAAAAGAAAACATGATTTCATTTGATTTTTTTTTGCAAGGATCCCAACAGATTCGGTTCGAGAAAACATGAAGACTCCATGTTCAGAGGCACATGGAGATTCCTGTTTCTTTATAACATTCTGCTTTTCTCTCTCTCTCTCCCATGAAGGGAGAGAAGATGTGAGGGAATCACAATGTTGCATTTTGACGGGGCTCAAGAAAGGATGGGTAAGTGACTAGATTCTTAATCATCAAACTTGTAGACTCCTTCCCATCTGTAAATGTAAATAGAAACACATGAAGAGCTATTAGAGATGTTCCCGCCACCATATCAAGTTGAGATTGAAGTGGAGGCTCAGTGAAGAAATTCCTTACAGCACCTTCACAATAATGATAGCTTTGTAAATTGCAGAGAGTCCCTTGTGATTGAACAGTGGTCTCCACATCTCCAAAGAATTAAGCTTTGCTAGACCTTGGGGATCAAACCAAATTAGATAGTCCTAATCTTCAGGAAATCATAATTTGAGAAGGTCAATTTATCATCTTCTCTTTGGGCTGAAAGGATCACACAATTTAGGTCCTTCAATTCAGTCTTAAAACTGAAGTTGAACCTTACTCACCACAATTTTTGTCTTAAGTTAACTCAAAGGTCCACTTAATGTCTGAAATGCTGATGGCTGAACACAACTGGAAGACAGAACATGAATTCTGCTTCTGTTGTATGACCTGACATGATTTTATTCCACAAGCACTATTTCACTTTATTCTTTTCATGATTTTCTCACGTAATAAATCATAACACACGTGCAATTTTTTTTTACATTATTCAATGGATAGAAAAATATTCAACCTATTAGAAGACTGTTTAAAAAAAAACAACAACCAGTAAATGTTTCAGGGTGTAATCAAAGTAAGGCCTGCATTTGCACAAATCTAAAGGTGTGAAATAAACCCACATCATTCCCCAGGTTTCTAACTTTCAGTCTAGTATCACATATCCTTGAAATTGTAGATTCTTCCAAAATTGGGTAATGATCCTTCAAAGTATTTTTTTGAAAATTACATTTTACAGCCAGCTATTCAATTTCTCCTTAGCAGAATGATTTAGTGGCATCATGTCTTCAAGCTATACTTGTCATGAATCTGTGAAATTGGGTATTAATGTTACAAGTAATGTATGTGTGCAGATTTCAGAAGGCGCGTTTTGCCCTCCTCTGGGATTTGAACTGCTGGGTGTCAACTAATAATATGACAAGCTTGCAACTAAAGGTTATTTCAAAAGTGACATATTTTCTAAGTGAACAGGAAGACGTCTATTTAGGGGGGGGGGGTGTAATGCAGGTGACTCTTAGGTTGTGGCATGGGCCCATTCATTGTTTGTATGTGAAATAGTTTTTCTTTACTATGAAAAATACAGATTAACAGGCAGTTGTACTAGAAGGAGAGAAGTAAGCAGTGGGGTACCACAAGGTTCCATTTTAGGCCCAGTACCAGTGGTGGGTTTCTGCAGGCTCGCACCTACTCGCAAGAGCCCGATGGTGAAATTTAGAGAGCCGGTGAGAGGGGGTTCCACCGGCGGACCCAGAAGTAAGTCTGGCCTGCCGCTGCCGGTAACCCAATGGGAAGGAAAGGAAGGCAGAAAGTAAGAAAGGAAAGAAAGGAAGGAAAGAAAGAAAGAAAGAAAGAAAGAAAGAAAGAAAGAAAGAAAGAAAGAAAGAAAGAGAATTTATCATCACAACTGAGCCCAAAATTTTGGTTGCTAAGCAAGAGCGTTGTTAAATGAGTTTCACCACATTTTACAAGTTGGCCACTCCCACCCTGTCACATGACTGACAAGCCACGCCCACAAAATAGGCCACACCTAGAGAGTAGGTTCTAAAAAAAATTGAAAGCCATCACTGCCCAGTACTCTTCAATATCTTCCTAAATGACTTAGATGAGGGAATAGAAGGGGAACTTAACCAAAATGCGGATGATACTAAACTGGCAAGAATAGCTAATGCCCTAGAAAATAGGATACAGATGGATCTTGACAGACTGGGCCCTATCAAACAAAATGAAATTCAATGTAGAGAAGAGCCAAGTCCTACACATAGGTAAGAAAACCACAAGTACACATATAAACTGGGTGAAACCAGGCTTAATAGTAGTAACTGTGAGAGGGATCTTGGAGTCTTTAGTAGACAACCAGCTAAGTATGAGCCAGCAGTGTGCAATGGCAGCCAAAAAAGCCAATGCAATCAAGATCAAGGGAGGTACCTATACCACTCTATAAAGCCCTAGTAAGACTACACCTAGAGTATTGCATCCAGTTTTGGTCACCACACTATAAAAAAAGATGTTGAGGCTCTAGAAAAAGTACAGAGAAGAGGTCCCTTTTGCGACCTTCTGACGCGCATATATATATTTATTAGGTGGGACTTTAACAGACCACAGTATAAAGCTAGTTTATACTACATACATATACATATACACATACACATACATATACAAATATAAATATATATACACATATACATATATATATATATAAATATAAAAATATAAATAAATATATATAAAAATAAATATAATATTTATTGATCAGCTCAAAAACGTAACAAAACATATATATGTGTGTGTGTGTGTGTGTGTGTGTGTGTGTTAGTTTTATGAGCTGAATATATATATATTCATTCACTATGTCTTCTAGTCCAACTCCCTGCATAGGCAGGAAGCTTATACCGTTTCAGACAAATGGCTATCCAACATCTTCTTAAAGACTTCCAGTGTTGGGGCATTCACAACTTCTGGAGGCAACTTCTGTTCCAGAGGTTAATTGTTCTAACTGTCAGGACATTTCTCCTTAGTTCTAAGTTGCTTCTCTCCTTGATTAGTTTCCACCCATTGCTTCTTGTCCTGCCTCCAGGTGCCTTGGAGTCCAACCCCTCCAGTTGGACTGGAGTCTAGTCCAACCCCCTGCCCAAGCAGGAGACACTACACCATTTCTGACAAATGGCAATCCAATCTCTTGACGCCCCCTCCTCTCTAGGGCAGCCCCTAAGTTTTAGCCTTCAGTCCCCTAATCATCCTGGTTGCTCTTCTCTGCACCCTTTCTAGAGTATGTGATTCCTTCTTCCTTTCTAAGGTTTAAAAGGCAAAGGAAATTACTATGTAATTTCTATTAACAGACTATTTCTCATATTCCAGGGGAAATGGCCCATAAGCTTTAAGTCTATCTTCTTAATTCTTGTACCTGCTTCTGAAACATGTTAAGGAAGTTATGAAAGGATATCTATGAGAATCTCCCTTCTAGTCATGCTAGAAGGACTTTCCATGCAGGAAAACGTGATGTGGCTTTAGTTCCCTAACCAAGATGCTTATAGTGGCCATGGAGCCTTAATCATCTCTCTCTATGGAAACCAATGTCTGTGATTCACATTTAGATTTTGAAATAGTCTCCCACCTGTATCAGCAGAACATCTGGTTGAAGCAGCATAGCAGCCGCAAAACAATAAATAATTGAGGATATATGGTCTCAGGACGCCTATATTGTGCCCTGCAAATTTCACATGCCCAGATTAAATATTCAATCATCTCACACACATAAGGAGTTACCTAAGCTAACAAGTCTGCCAGCTCATATATTACAGTAAAAATGAAGAGAAGATGATTGACTTTTCCCCAATCCTGACCTTTTCTTTAAGATACCCCCGATAATAGATAATATAAATATGAAATACCTCCGGTGTTATCACAGAGGAGCAATTAAAATGTACCGACACATGGGTTGGATATTTCTCAAACAACATTTTCAAAGGAATAGTTGACTAATTATTTGCAAAATCAAACAAAAACAGTAACAGCGCTCTTCCTTTCTAGACTATAGGACCTTTTAGCAAAGAATGAAATACAAGAAGAGCAGCTGCAATAGGGATATAAAAAAAAAACATCACACAGAGAATAAATAAAGCGAAAGTTTTTTTCTCTCTCTCTCTTCTCACCAAGCTAGAACTCAAGGTCATCCCATAAAACACAATGCAATGAGTTTCCAAATCAGAAAGAAGCAAATTGTTTCTTTACTCACACCACTGTTACCTGCTTCCACAGCTAGGAGTAACCATAGCCATGTTAAGAGAGGTCTGAACAAATGCAAGGAGGCAACAATTGAGTCAATAGTACTAGTTTTAGTGGCTGTTTGCTGGTGTGGGAAGTCTCCACCCCTATAATAATAATAATAATAATAATTTTAATTTTATATCCCGCTCTCTCTCCCCAAAGGGACTCGAGGCGGGGCACAGGCAATAAAAAATACAGATAATTCATTCTCCTTGAAGAATGAAATATTTTGGGAAATATTAAATATTATTTGTATTTAGATAATTATATATATTTACTAATATTATAAAATATTTAAAAAGGCAGAATATTTTTATTTCCCTAAAGGAGAAATGGAGAAACATGTTTTTAGAAGCTGGACACAGCTCCCAAGTCTTTCTTAATAGCCCACAGCAGGTGCCAACACTTAAGAGATAAACGGCTTATTGAAAGAGGAAAACAAGTATCTAGATAGCTCTATTCATAAGCAAAGCAAATAATGCAGGCAGAAATACATTCAAGAGAGGATATTTTGAAACTCCCTGCAGCAAAGTCTGAACAAAGCCCAGAATGGTAGGATTAGAAGCAGCCCCCTCACCCACGATCCAACACAGGATGAAAGCCATTAAGGCACAATAGGAATTGCACAGCACCCTTTCAGAAGACAAGCCCCTTCATTGCACCATCCCAGAGCAGTCCAAACTTCACCTGGGAGCTCAGATAAACAATGAACCAGAAGTTGGCCAGATTAGTACAGACAAGCACCTAGGGTTTGCGTTTCCTCTTTTGCCTGTAGAGCTAGACATGACCCAGTGGTGGGATTCAGCTGGTTCGCACCTATTCAGGAGAACTGGTTGTTAACTTTCTAAGCAGTTTGGAGGACCGGTTGCTGGAAGAAATCTCCTTTTGGTTCTTTCCACTTTCCAGGGCTAATTCTGTAAGGAAGGCAGGAAGGAAACACTCTGGTGTTGTTTCTAGTCTCATCTTCATTGCCCTGATTATAGAAACTACCTCTCCAGTTAACCCTTATTCCATTGTAACGGCTAAGGCGAAGTGCCCATCGACCTGAGTGACATTGAGTTGGCCATGCCCACATGGTCACATGACCACCGAGCCATGCCTACCCTGCTGGTTATTAGGGTAGAGAACCGGCTTCTAAATTATTTGAATCCCACCACTGACATGACCCCTAGATAACCCCATAGGAATCTGAAAACAGCCAATAGAATATTAAAGGACATGTTCTTGCACAGGAACAGGAAGCTGAACTACAAAGCCCAAAGAAGGTATAAAAGCCTTCTCCTCTTAACTCCATTTTGTCAGCTGCCCCAGAGCCATGTGCTTGGTGGTTCTGTCCATCATTAAATCACCTTTCCAATCAGCCTCTATGTTTCCAGTGTCTTCCTCCCAACTTGGAACTGGACCCGTTGGATATTTCTTCCAACACTTCCAGCACTTGGAATAGTGATTGCAAGGAGGAGTCCAAGCTTCTAAATTTCCCAAATGCCGTATAGCCTATTATTCACTACTTGACACAAAATACTGGACACAAGATGAACTCCTGGTCTAATCCAATTTGGCTCTCTCAATGTACTTAGAAACAATGGGTTCATTTCTGCATCTGCAAGAACAATACATCAAAGCAAAATAATCAAGGGATATTCATTCAATTGTTGGAATGAGATGAGAGGCTCCTTCAATCTCACTGCCAGGTGGTGCCCGAACTATCCCCCCAAATCTGAAAATAATAAGTTGTTATGGAGAATCATCAAGCATCCATGCCAGAGAAAGCAATAAAACCAACCCAAACGTCAGTAATGACCTATATGAAGGGACAGTATCTCAACCCAAGACCTGCTGGACCAGGATTGGCATTATATGGTGCTGTTTCTCAACCGTGATAATGTTAAGATGGGTGGGCTTCGATTCCCAGGAGTTGGGGAGTTGAAATTCACACAAATCAACGTTGCCAAAGTTGAATAGGACTTTAGGGGAATGTTCCATAGGCAAACAAAACCACAGAAAAGATGTCAAGCACCAGGAAAAATCTTAAGATCCAGGCAGTTCAAATGGGAATGAAGTTTTATGGCAAACTTAAGTTCTCTACAAGAATCTGAACTACTAGTGGTCCAAGCAAATTGGTGGTAGATAAGAGTCAATGGAATTTAGTGTGAGCTGGACTCAATGGTGGGTTTCAATTTATTTTACTACTGGTTTGCTCTTGTGCATGCTTTCACGCACACATGCACAGAAGCCTCCGGGCAGATGGGCAGAGCCTCCCAGTGCCACCATTACCGGTTTGCCCAATCTGGGTCAAGCCAGCAGAAACCCACCTCTGGCTGGACTTAATCTCTTGTTGGTGCGAAGGGATTTATGGCTGATGACACGTTTGACCTCTCCATCAGGCCGAGCCTGGTATTCTCCTACAAAAGGCTTATCTCTGGGATCCTGAAGATGACATTGCTTTTCTAATGGGGCCTGGAGTGAGACAGGCCTTGCTGGATCTTACTGAGGAGGCAAAATAAGTATCCAGGCTGCTTGTCACTGTTATACAGTTTGTAAATAAACTGAAATTAAATGACTATGCCCAACACCATATTTCGTAATATAGCTTGCTCCACAATACCAATGCAGACTTCAGATTGCTTATTAACCAAAGGTAGTGTTAAAGGTAAAAGTAAAAGTTCCGCTTGTACATATGTGTTAGTCATTCCTGACTCTAGAGGGAGGTGGTCATCTCCGTTTCAAAGCCAAAGAGCCTGTGCTGTCAGAAGACCTTTCTATGGTCATGTGGGTGGCATGACTCAATGCCAAAGGCGCACGGAATGCTGTTCCCTTCCCACCAAAGGTGGTTCCTATTTTTCTACTTGCATTTTTATATGCTTTCAAACTTCTAGGTTGGCAGAAGCTGGGACAACTCACTCTGTTGGGTATGTCTCACTCTGCTGGGTATGTCTAGTTTGATGAAGAGAAGGACTAGGGGAGACATGATAGCAGTGTTCCGATATCTCAGAGGGTGCCACAAAGAAGAGGGAGCCAAACTATTCTCCAAGGCACCTGGGGGCAGGACAAGAAGCAATGGGTGGAAACTCATCAAAGGAGAGAAGCAACTTAGAACTAAGGAGAAATTAGTTCTAGACAAGAAGCAATGGGTGGAAATTAATCAAGGAGAGAAGCAACTTAGAACTAAGGAGAAATTTCCTGACAGTTAGAACAATTAACCTCTGGAACAGCTTGCCTCCAGAAGTTGTGAATGCCCCAACCCTGGAAGTCTTTAAAAAGATGTTAGATAGCCATTTGTCTGAAATGGTATAAGGTTCCTGCCCACGCAGGGGGTTGGACTAGAAGGCCTACAAGGTCCCTTCCAACTCTGCTATTGTATTGTATTATTGTTACTCAGCGCTTGAGATTCGAACCACCGAACTGCCAACCTTTCTAATTGACAACCTTAGTGTCTTAACCACTGATCCATCACATCCCTTAAAGATAGCATTATGAGCCTGGAAATTGAGACTAGAATTTAGATTGCCTTAAATATATATATATAGCTGATGCAATTGGGTAGAGCCAGATAGGCTGTATTGCTAGGCTTCTGCCTTGGATGCATTGCATCCCCAGTTTGAATCCCAGTGGAGTGTGGCCAACTGATGAGAGCTAATAAGCTCGAAATAGATCTATCTTGGTCTCTCAAATTTAAATTTATTGATCAACTCATAAAACTCACACACACACACACACACACACACACACACATATATTAAAAAGTCCTCTTCCTTTTCTAAATAGTGACTTTGCTTCTTTTTGGAAACATTTTTACTAGAAATACATCCCACAGCACCTTCAGAAAAGAAATGGGGGACGGAGAATCACATGCTGTGATGCTTTAAATATTTATTGTAGCTACAGCCAGTACTTAATTCTTAATCTTTTAATTTCCTGCTCTATTTTGCCATGAAGCAAAAGAAATTGTACTATTTTATGAATGCATTACATTTTCGGTGTGGCGCTCTTCAAGAAAAGAAAATAAGAATGAGATTGCAGTCCTCCTAACCGGATACAAAGCTTAGCCATGCTTAAAACAAAGCCAGCACTGTTTCATTCTTCACCTTCCAACCTTTCGACTGGACAAGGAATGCTAATCTTTCATGCAACATTTATTTTAAAAGCAAGATGCTATTGTAATATATTTTAAACATGATTTATGAAGTTACAGATTTTATCAGCCCTTGTTTTATCTACCCTGTCCTCCAGTTTCCCTTAAAGCAGATTTTTTTATTCTCTCTCTCTCTCTGCTTCTGAAATTCTCTTTTTTCCGTACGATGAGTGGGAAACCTGGCTAGGGAGATAATACATATCAGATATCTCACACATATGTTAATCGGTTTTGGAGCTGACCTTTTCCAACTGAAAAGAAATATAAAACTAACCCTCCTTCTTGTGCTTAAAAAGGAGAGGAACTTGCGCTTAAGGAGACATAGGATGGAGAAACTATCGCTGACAGCAGGGTGGATATGGCTTCCTGCTAGGAGTATTCGAGATGGATAGAGAACCGTACTAATTAGAAATCTAAGAATTTTCAGTTCAGAGATATGATTTAGAGCAGGGGTCTCCAACCTTTGCAACTTTAAGTCTGAAGGACTTCAGCTCCCAGACTTCTCCAGCCAGCTTTGCTTTAAAGCAGGGTCTCCAACCTTTGCAACTTTAAGTCTGAAGGACTTCAGCTCCCAGACTTCTCCAGCCAGCTTTGCTTTAAAGCAGGGTCTCCAACCTTTGCAACTTTAAGTCTGAAGGACTTCAGCTCCCAGAGTTCTCCAGCCAGCAAAGCAAAGCTGGCTGGAGAAGTCTGGGAGCTGAAGTCCTTAAAGTTGCAAAGGTTGGAGACCCTGCTTTAAAGCAAAGCTGGCTGGAGAACTCTGGGAGCTGAAGTCCTTCAGACGTAAAGTTGCAAAGGTTGGAGACCCCTGATTTAGAGGCAATGCAATCAAACTTGCTTTTCAAATTGGATCAACTATTGTGACAATATACAAGAGTTGCTTTTTTCTTCTCTTTTTAGCTCCATTGACTTTTCAGATCCAATTGACTTGTCAACCTAAATCGAATATTTGAACCCCATTGGGGCCTAGCACAACACACACAAAGCAATGTAAGATGGCCCTGTTACATACAACATGCTCAGCCATGGCAGGATTTATTTCGTTTAATGCACTGTGTGAATTGAGGCAATTGTGGCTTAGAAGATAACATGCTTGGAATGCAACAAGGAAAACAACACATAGGCTTAAAACACAACAAGGTGTGGAACATGATGCCTGTGCCACCCTACTGTAATGTATACATCTCTTTTTAATATTAGAGAGAGAAAGAGAACAGAGGTACAGAAACAAAGTCGGAAGAGTGTGTGTGTGTGGGAGGGGGCTTTGAAAGTCCCTCACTTGAGAAGGATCAAGGTAAGATGATGAATTGCCTATATCAGAAGATCCTCCTTGATACAACACTTTCTGCATGAACAGAGGCCCCATTTCTTTTTTCTTCTTCTTTTTTTATTGAAAAAGTTTTATTGAGTTTTACAAATTTTTTAAGTAGGGTAGGGTAAGGTGAATTGAGAAAATATTTTGAGAACTTTCACGTCGAGATCGTTGGCCCCCGCCGGGGCTTCTTAACAAAACATAGATAATACATATTTCAATGGTACTACAAGGTGAAGAGAAGTGCATACATCATTGTAAATTCCAAATCCTATGCTAGCAATCATGTACAAACATCCAAACAAAAGTTATGCTGTATTAAAAAAGTCATTTTTTAGATCTAAGTCTCTTGGCAATTGTGTCTTCTTGTTCTCCTCCCTGACCCCCAGTGGGCCCCTCCGCTCCTCCAGTTTCATCCCCCAGGATAGAGGAATATTTTTTAAGAAAGGCTTCCGCCTCAGCAACTGTTTTAATCCTTACTCTTCCTCCTTCCCAGAACACCAACATCCCTTCTGGCATCACCCACTTGAACCAAATCCCCTGGTTAAACAATTTTTTAGATAAGAAGGAATATTTCCTCCTCACCTCTCTAATCTTTTTCGGGATCTGCTTCAAGATAGTGACTTCCTTTTGTTGGTACGTTAACGGACCCTCTCTCTGCGCCCTCAATATTCTCTCCCTGGTAGACCTTCTAACAAATTTAATATGTATCTCTCTGGGTAGTTCATTTATCCTGGCATATGCTGAGAGGCCCCATTTCTGAATAAAGAAATCATTTCACTAACAAGAAGCTTCTGTTTAAGTGAAGTTCTTCAAAGGGATAGTTCTTCTGACAGACTTGAACATTGGGCACTATCTAACAAAATGAAATTCAATGCTGAAAAAAGTAAGGTTCTACATGTAGGCAAGAAAAACGAAATGCACAGGCACAGTATAGGTGGTACCTCACTCAATAGCAGTAACTGTGAGAGGGATCTTGGAGTCCTAGTGGACAACCATTTAAATATGAGCCTGTCGTGTGCAGCAGCTGCCAAAAAAGCCAACACAGTTTTAGGCTGCATAAACAGAGGGAGAGAATCAAGATCACGTGAAGTGTTAATACCACTTTATAATGCCTTGGTAAAGCCGCACTTGGAATACTGCTTTCAGTTTTGGCCACCAAGATGTAGAAAAGACGTGGAGACTCTGGAAAGAGTGCAGAGAAGAGCAACAAAGATGATGAGGGGACTGGAGGCTAAAACATACGAAGAACGGTTGCAGGAACTGGGTATGCCTAGTTTAATGAAAAGAAGGACCAGAGGAGACATGATAGCAGTCTTCCAATATCTCAGGGGCTGCCACAAAGAAGGAGAGAAGCAACCCAGAACTAAGAAAAAATTTCCTGACAGTTAGAACAATTAATCAATTAATCAATGGAACAACTTGTTTCCAGAAGTGGTGAATGTTCCGACACTGGACGTTTTTAAGAAGATGTTGGATAACCATTTGAAGTGGTGAAGGGTTTCCTGCCTAAGCAGGGGGTTGGACCAGAAGACTTTCAAGATTCCTTCCAACTCTGTTATTCTATTCTATTCTATTCTATTCTTTGGGCTCTCCAAAGAAGTGAAGGATCCCTTTCAAAATCTGTTCCACCTTTAGGACTAATTCCCCTTTTAAGGTTTTAGACTTTCAAGATAGAAGGATAAAGAGAGTCAGCAATTGGACCTTGCTTGTTCAATCAACTCATGGATTGAATGTGGATAACAGAATTCCGCAAGGACAAATTTATTTCCTTTTGCAGAGATCCATATTTAACATGTATATTTGCAAGTGATGGGTCAGGTAGGCTATGCTATCTACAATGGAATCAGGGTGACAAACTATTTTCTTCTCCATGTGAAAATGGACTTTTTGAAAAGATCCTTTTTCTTTCACAGATAGAGGGGAAAAAATCATTGGCTAAGCCTTCCTTTGTCATTCTCTCATCCTGTCACTAAAATTCTTAAGACACCACTATAATCTATTGCATACTATAATTTTAGCCAAGTCCATATTTCTCCTTTTAAAAAAAAACACCTAAAATCCATTTCGAAACACAGAAATGGAAGCTTTTAATGCTTTGATTCAAAAGCAAGAAACCTTTGATAAGACAATGTGCGTATATGTGCTGACTTTAGCATCATTTAATCCAGTAGGTTTATTACTGTTCACTTGATCAGATACAAAACAATCAATGTGAATTATTACCAGGGAACCAAGAGATAATTTTGTGAAATCTGTCAAAAAATGCAAAATTCAGGGTAGCTGGATGAAATTAAAAGTGACTATATTGATTTTGCAAGTGACTGTAAGTTATATAGCAATATCATGAGTTTTAAATTTGATCACACTTATTATACTCCGGTGAAAATTCATTTCTCAGAACAAATAACCACTGTGCAACAGGCAACATAACTAATCTAAGACTATAGCAATTATTGCCCTGCAATTGTCTGCTCGCAGGAAACTACAGCTTGTATAGAACGGAGCAGTGTGGGCAATTATGCACATGCATGTTAGCATCAGTTCTGCAAGCTTCATTGGCTGCTGGTATGCTTCTGGATATCATTCAAGCTTCTCAGCTTCAAAGCTCACAGTCTAGGTTCGAGATCTGAACGCCATGCAGTGGGGTGAGCCCATTCCTGCCCCTTCTCCTGCCTGCCTAACAGTTTGAAAGCATGCAGATGCAAGTAGATAAATAGGTACTACTTCAGCAGGAAGGTAACTGCATTCTGTGCAGCTTGGTGTATGGTCATGCTGGCCACATGAGGTCAGCATGGTCTTCAGACAATGTTGGCTCCCTCAGCCAAAACGTAGAGATGAGCACTGAATAGAAGGGAGGTCTTCTAGTCCAACCTCCTGCTTAGGCAGGAAACACTACACCACTTCAGACAAATTCCCACCAACCGATTCGCTCCCACAGAGAGGGTCTTCTCAGGGCGCCGACTGCCGGTCAATGCCGGCTGGCGATGCCCAGGAACAGGGCCTTCTCTGTGGCGGGGCCCGCCCTCTGGAACGACCTCCCCCCCGAACTCCGCACCATTACCGACCTTCCCCTCTTCCGCCGCTCACTTAAGACACTTCTTTTCCAGCAAGCTGGACTGGCATAGAACTTGAATTTTAGAACAATAGAGCCTCAGCCAAGTTAGATAGGTTTTTAATGGGATTTTAGCACAGGTTTTCTATTTAATTTCTTTTTAACTTTTGTATATTGTTATTTATTGTATATTTTAATGTCCTGTGCACCGCCCAGAGTCCGTCTCGACGGAGATTGGTGCGGTTAACAAATCGAATAAAATAAAATAAATAAAATAAATAAATAAAATGGTTGTCCAATCTCTTCTTAAAAATTTCCAGTGTTGGAGCATTCATAACTTCTGCAGGCAAGTTGTTCCACTGATTAATTATTCTAACTGTCAGGAAATTTCTCCTTAGTTCTACATTGCTTCTCTCCTTGATTAGTTTCCACCCATTGCTTCTTGTCCTGCCCTCAGGTGCTTTGACTCCCTCTTCTTTGGGGTATTTTGACTGCACCCTAGAGATGAACACAACTGGACAGGGAAACCTTTACCTTTTACCTTTTGCTCTTAGTGACTTATAAAGAACTTTATGTTATATGGTTGAGTTATTTGGGAGGGCCACCACTCCTCAATTACATCTACTCTTCTCATTAGGTCTCATCAAGAAAGCCAAAGTTGGTCCCATGGCAATCTAGCAAGGCCCAGGAAAAGAATCGTTTCTGTCAAAGCACCTGCTCTTTGAAAATAACCCCAAGAGACCCTGCTGGCTTTTCACAAGGCCTTAAAGGTATGTTTTTTGTGTCACCAGACTAAGGATCTGGATGTGCAACAGAGCTGCTCAATGACTATTTTGACTTGCCTTTGTTGGCTCTGTTTTGGTTGGGTGGTTTGTTTGTTTTACCTTGGCTGTTGATTATGTATGTGCTGTTTTTATAGTGATATGTTTTATGATGTTTACAACTGTTGTTAGCCACTCAGAGTCGGGAATTTGAGATGGGCAGCCATATAAATTGATAAACTGATTGATTGATTGAATGGCTAGCAAGGAGTGACGATGGATGGATGGATGGATGGATGGATGGATGGATGGATGGATGATAGATACCATCATTGAGCAAATCATGCAGTTGTTTAGTGAATCCTGCATCCCCTATAGGCTTTTTTGTCAGAAATCTACTCATTATCTAATGTATTTTAATAGGTTTTTAATTGTTTTCTATGTTTTTATTCGTGATTTTACTGCTGCCTGTACACCGCCCTGAGTCCTGGAAGGGAGAAGGGCGGTATAGAAATTTAAATATTAAATTAAATTAAATTAAATCAGCAAAAAGTGTTGAAAATTACGATCAGATGACAAATGGACACTGCAAACAGTCCTAAATGTGAACTGGCTGTCAGGTGCCCATATGGTGACTTTGCAACCACAGAGGGGTTTAATGGTCATAAGGATGAGTAAAAGTCACGCAAGTTACTTTTTCCAAGACTGTTGTAACTGTGAGCGGTCATTAAACAAGCAGTCATAGGTGGAGGACCACCTATTGCACTGAGCAGGCTCTATTCAAAATGTGCAACACCCAAAATATCATATTACAGTTCAGTACAATATGTGAATCCAACCTAATTGCTCGATTAGACTCTACTTTTCTTCTTCTGGCTTTGGCATCATGAATCTCATGGCAAAATTCACCAGGTTTATTTATTTGAAATAAAACTGCATTTGAAATATTTCAGACTGGATAGCTAGATATAAAATAATAATAATAATAATAACAACAACAACAACAACAACAACAACAACAACAACAACAAGCCGGCCTGGCATAACCCCGTTTCTGATTTTTATAGGGATAATTTTAAATTTTAGAGTTTTATTAATTTTAGCACAGGGAATATTTAATTAGTTTTTTAATAATTTTGGATTTTTGGATTTTGTATGATTTTAACGATGCCTGTGCGCCGCCCTGGGTCCTTTTTTAGGAGAAGGGCGGGGTATAAATTTAATAAAATAATAATAATGATAATGATAATGATAATGATAATGATAATGATAATAATAATAATAATAATAATAATAATAATAATAATAATAATAATAATAATAATAATAATAATAATAAATAAGTAACAACTGCCAATCCAAATGGAAAGATTACAGGATCATAGAATCTCTGTAGGACCAGCTTCAGCATTAAACATGACGCTGTATTGCAAAATCCGTATCAAGGAAATTGCATGTTTAAGTATAAGTTTATTTGTACAATTTGATACTAGTCCAATCATAGATAAATGTAATTTTTTTTACCGATTACAGTATCTCCTTCTTGACTATTCACGAAGGAGCATTTAGTGCAGCGAGAATGCAATTAATTTGAAGCTGATGAAAAGCATCTTTACAGTCATTTCAAACTTTTGAGGGAGAAAGGCGTAGCTTAATTGGAAAACTAAACTTATCTTCTGTAGCAAAACATTGTCCCCCTATGCATTTAAAACCTTACCTATTAATAAAGTTCCATCATTATGAGTCTGGTCATTTGAAGGCTTTTTTTTTTTTTTTTTAAAGGTAATTGAACAATTATTAGTGTCATGTTGCCAGAGGGCATTATTTGACAAGAGATTTATATGATGGGCAATTACAGCCACTCAACCTTGAAGGAGGGATAATTTTATCTTTTGATGGGAACAAATTGCCATACAGTTCAGTTCTTTTTTTAAAAAAAAACCACACACACAAACAAAACAATAACAAGTAGAAGTTTATGTGAAAGATTTAGAAAAGAAAAGATTAGGTTACAGTTTGCAAAAGATTGCAATTTACTGGCAATTTACTGTCTTGGTTAAAAAAAAACAACCAGTGGGTTTCTGTAAAGAATGATTATTATATAATTATATCACAGGGAAAAAGCTCTACTTATAGTTTATTTGATTTATATACCGCCCTTCTCCCTTTTGAGACTCAGGGCGGTGTATAGCCACAATAAAATAAACGGTACAAAATCTAAAACAATATGTTAAAAAGATATTAAATAAATGGCCTACATTTTAAAACCCCATACAAAATCCCCCGGCCATGTGGGGGATTTTGGGAGTCTCTCGGTACTCCCATGTAACACCTCTCCTGTGGGAGCTGCACCGGCTGCCTGTGGTCTTCCCGGTGGGCTTCAAGGTGTTAGTAACTATCTTCAAAGCGTTCCATGGCACGGGTCCTGGTTACTTGAGAGACCGCCTCCTGCCACATACCTCCCTTCGACCTGTCCGCTCCCACAGAGTGGACCTCCTCAGGGTGCCATCAGCTGGTCAATGCCGGCTGGCGAATCCCAGGGGAAGAGCCTTCTCTGTGGCGGGTCCGGCCCTCTGGAACGACCTGCCCCCCGATATCAGTACCATCATGGACCTACGCCTCTTCCATTGGATGTTAAAAGCACATTTCTTTCATCTAGCCGGCCTGACATAGACTAAGGATATAATTTTAAATTTTAATATTTATTTAATCTTTTATAGTATTTAAATTTTAGCACAGAGTTAATAATTTAATTGTTTTTTATATTTTGTATGCGTTGTTGGGTTTTTTATCTTTCTGTGCACCACCCTGAGTCCCCCCAGGGAAAATAGGGCGGTATATAAATCAAAATAATAAATAAAATAAATAAATAAATAAATAAAATCACTATAAAATCCCTTTAAAAACTACCTTTAAAAACTACGACAGGCCGGCAGCGCAGAATAAGTGCGTATTCAGGGCCCGACGGAGGAAATGTAGATCTGAGATCGTCCTTAGTCCAGGGGGTAGGTCATTCCAGAGGGCGGGAGCTGCCACAGAGAAGGCTCTTCCCCTGGGGGTCGCCAGCCGGCATTGTTTAGCCGACGGCACCCTGAGGAGGCCCTCTCTGTGGGAGCGAACTGGTCGGAGGGAGGTATTTGGCAGCAGGAGGCGATCTTGCAGGTCTTCTACAGGTCAGCAAAAAAAATGTTGATCTGGAGGATTTCAAAGCTGCGCACACGGAATGATATTGGCAAGATAACTTCCTGATCATTATTGTAGTACAAAGCCCACGCTGCAGGAAATTATTTCCCCTTCCAATTAGGCCAACTTGACAAAGAAGAAAGCAGAACATTGTTGGGTTCTTGGTGTTCTCTGAGATGAGTTGTTTTCCTTCAGATGTGTTGTTAGGTAGCATATAAAACCTTTGCCAGACCAATTCTTGAATACAGCTCGTCTGCCTGGAACCCACACGGTATATCGGACATTAGCACCAATGAGCAGGTTCAGAGGTATTTCACGAGACGTGTACTCCCTGTGCCACCAGGCTTGAAATTTTGGACTTGGACAATCTGGAACTGCTCCGCCTGCACTCCGATAGTACACAAAATTGTCTGCTACAATGTCTTTCCTGTCAGTGACTTCTTCAGCTTCATCCAAAATAACTCACGTGCAAACAATCGATACAAACTCAAGGTAAATGGCTCCAAACTTGATTGCAGAAAATGTGACTTCAGCAACAGAGTGGTCAATGCCTGGAAGGCTTTACCTGACTCTCTTGTTACATCCTCAAACCCTCACAGCTTCAACCTTAAACTATCTACTAAGGACCTCACCCCATTCCTAAGAGGTCTGTAAGGGGCCATGCATAAATGCACCAACATGCCTATTATCCATGTCGTTCTGTCCCCATTTATCGTTATTTACTTCCTTTGTTCACATTTATGCTCCTACCTTTTACTTATTCTCTTGACAAATAAATAATATCATCACTGCATGGAACCTCCTGCTATTTTGCAGCTTATCCTACTAGTTCTAGTTGGTGTTTAGGGTCTTCTTTGATTGTTCTTGTTTATCTGGTGCAGGGGTCTGCAAAGTCGGCTCTTTTAAGACTGGTGGACTTCAACTCCCAGAATTCCCCAGCCAGCTATGCTGGCTGGGGAACTCTGGGAGTTGAAGTCCACCAGTCTTAAAAGAGCCGACTTTGCAGACCCCTGATCTGGTGGAACAATCAAGGCAGACACAGTATCCCACCTAAAAGGCAATCAAGGAGGCAACGATATTCCAATCACAACTGATAGGAGAAGTGACACCATAAATCCAGCCAGCTGTTAACTCCATCTCCTCCTTCCTCTTTTGCGGTGCCTCTGGCAACCAAAATGGGGGGGCCATGCGCAGCACTTGTGCAGGCCGTTTTCATCCTGGATGGCCTCCTGCAGCACTTTGCTGGCCAAAATGGGGAGCACAGGAGCCACTCGTAGCCCCTGTGTGGCTGGTTTTGGCTGGCAAAATGCTGCAAGAGACTGTTCAGCAGTGGTGGGTTTCATATTTTTTAGAACCTACTCTGTAGGTGTGGCCTATTTTCTGGGCGTGGCTTGGCAGTCATGTGACAGGGTGGGAGTGGCCACCTTTTAAAATGTGGTGAAACTCATTTAACAACGCTCTTGCTTAGCAACCAAAATTTTGGACTCAATTGTGATGATAAATTCTTTCTTTCTTTCTTTCTTTCTTTCTTTCTTTCTTTCTTTCTTTCTTTCTTTCTTTCTTTCTTTCTTTCTTTCTTTCTTTCTTTCTTTCTTTCTTTCTTTCTTTCCTTCCTTCCTTCCTTCCCTTTCATTTCATTTCATTTCATTTCCATTGCGTCACTGGCAGCGGCGGGCCAGATTTACTTCCAGGTACGCCGGTGGAACCCCCTCTCACCGGTTCTCTAAATTTCACCAACCGGCTCTTGCGAGTAGGTGCGAGCCTGCAGAAACCCACCACTGCTGTTCAGGACAAAAATGGGCTGTGCGGGAGCTGCGCATGGTTCCCATTTGCCCCATTTTGGCTGCCAGAGGCACCGCAGGGCAGTCCTTTGCTATTTCCAGATTTAAACACCCTGCAGGCCAGATCTGACCCGCGGGCCTTGAGTTTGACACCCCTGCACTAGACAAACTCTTGGCACTGCTTATATGTGGGAAGTTTTAGAAAGCTGGTTTTCTAATCCATCGGGAACCTTTGTTCCTCATCGTGGAAAATACAAGCCAGAATACAGACTGATTTTTAACTTCAAAAGCAAAACAACAGCAGAATGAAGCATTTGGTGAAAATGATTTTCAAAAATGTATATTGTTGCAGATAAGCAGGGCAAAATGAAATATCATTTTGAATATAACAACATTTATCAGAGGAATAACTAGAGAAGAACCGTAGAGTATTGAACAAGTTTTATACTATTAGAGCTATTGCATCAAACTAAATTATACTATGTATTATTCAATTGTGCTTTCTTCATACACCATCTTGACCACTGGTTAATTTAATCATGACTTATAGAATTAACCTAATTTTCTGGGCTTCTGCTAACACTTCATCTTAAAGTAAGCATTTTAACAGGATATGTAAAATATGTGAAATAAGTAAATAAAATGCTCCTTTAATCAACTCACAATCTAGAAAGCGTCACTACTTTGCCTTGACCGTATAGGTTGCATGGAATAAATTCAAAGTGCTTTTCAACCCTATACTGGCACCTGATTTCTTGCACCTGACAGGTGGACAGTCATTATTTTATTCGGTGCCACAAAAATTTCCTGTTCTACAATATTTTGCAAATGTCTGTTCCCAGGGTCAGAGAATACTATCGTATAAAATTTACCATAATTTTTGACAACTGAAGTGATTTACATAATTTGCATAATGGTAATACAGATACTGACATTTTCCAAATTAGTTTCCTTATTCTAGGAGACTGGAATGCTAAACTTGGAAGTAAAATAACATCTAGTTTTACAGAAAAAAATTGATCTCCCAAAGCAAAGCACAGCAGGAGATAGACAAATGGAGTTGTGCTAAGAAAATTCAATGTCTACAATGAATATCTTATTTCAACGCTTTTTTAAAAAAAAGGACATTACCAAAGAGATAACATTGACTATAGCTATATATTTTCTCTATATACTTTATTTATACCTCTATGATATACATAATTGACTATACACATTTTAAGCAAAACTCTATTCAACCAGCAAAAACAAGACCTGGTCCTGATTATGATTTAGATCAAAAACGTTTTCTTCCCAAACTGACAGTTATTTCAGAGAGAAGAAATAATGTCAGAACAGCAAGATGCAATCTCACTAATATTCCACATAGTTATGCAGAGAGGCTAAATAATAATAATAATAATAATAATAATAATAATAATAATAATAATAATAATAATTTTAATACTTATAAACCGCTCCCTCTCCCCATAGGGACTCGGGGCGGTGCACAGGTAGAATAAAACAATAAATACATACAAACATTCCTTAAAAACAAATTAAACCTAACCTGCGCTAAAATTTCCCATTAAAACTGAACTATACTAAAACTACCCAGTAAAACCCCAAAGACAGAGAGACTATCTAATCTGTTAATAAGAGAATTAACAGATTAGATTTGATAAATAGAATTTCTGAAGTGACTCTGTAGATGATTTTTTGACATCATTAAAAGAAAGGAAAACAAGAGTATCCTGAAATGCAAAAATCAAAAGAATGTAAAATGCCTGTCTACAGATATTATTAAAAGGTAGCACAAAGTAGGGGAGAAAGCAAAAAGAAAAGAAAATTGGCTCAATTAAATTCTACTTCCAAAGGCAAGAAGATATATCAGCAAAAATAGTGCAAAGAAGTTAGGGATAACAACTGAATGACAAAGACAAGAAAATTACCGAAATCAAGGGAAATGCTGATGTATTAAACAGGCATAATGAATGCAAACATGTACTTCAGAAAGAAGATATAAAGAAGTAGCATGAACATACCAAAGAATTGTACCCAAAGTCTTTTTCTCCAGAATCAATTATGCATAAAAATGCTTGACCCTTTTAGCCAGATATGCTGGAAAGAGAAGTTAAATGGACCTTAAAAATATTTTTAACAACAAAGCTGCAAAAATTGGTGAAATAGCAGAATTGTTTAGAACATGGTGCAATTAAAGTGCTACTTGCCATTTGTAAGCAGATAGAAAAAATACAGCAGTATTAAGGACGGAAAAATATTAATTTATATCCCAATTCCCCAAAATGGCCAGAATAAAAAAGTGTTCCCAAACTACTGAACTACTTCATTTATCTCACATGCAGGCAACATAACATTCAAGATTTTGCAATCCAGACTCCAACAAAACATTAATAATAATTGTTGGATTTATAAACTGGATTGGAAAAGGGAAGAGTACTTGATATCCTATTTCATTACAAGTCGATAATTAAATAGGTAAAGGAGTTCTGAATATATATTTATGTTTACTAATTAGAGTATAATGACTTTATAAAACAGAATAAATTATGGGTACTTAAAAAAAAAAAGGTGCATCAGGCCACTGCATCTGCCTATTCAAAATTGTCTATAAATGATAGGGAGAAACACCTGTAGCAGAATATGAAGCAACTAAATTGGTCAGGCGTTATGTCTATAAAGATAATACAAGCATTTATTATCAATACGATGATAGTGAAAGCTAGATCATCAGAAATACCAAATGAAAGAAAAACTGTGGTCCCCGAGAAAATTGTTGAAAAAATAAATCTCAGATTGCAAGAAGAATAAATCATTCAATATTTGGTGAAGGAAAATCAGAATGTTGACTGGAAGCATTAATCACGAAACCAAAACTTGGGTAACTCAAACACATACTTAAGATTCTAAAATCATTACATGGAGCATTTCTTCCATGTCTGTCTCTAACCAGAAGCTATCCAAATTAGGAGACCAATTATGAATGTTTCCACAACCCTACTGCTAGATTTCTATCTAATTTGTATCTTTAGGTAATAGGCTCAGAAGAAAAATTACTTGGTAGATTCTATCAGCCAGTCTGTATCAATAATCAATGTTTTCAATAAATTAGCTTCATTATCTAGCATTTCGGATAGCATGCATGCAGGTTTTTAAAAAGTTTGTTCCTTCAGTCTCCACATTGGACCATTCAGTATACTTTCTTGATATATTCTTCGTTGCTCGACATTGAAATCTTACTCATAAATTTTCAAAAGCATTCAATATCTCAATGAAATATGGAACCCAGCTGATGTTTTCATAGTTTAGTTTAGTAGTTTATTACAGCCAAAGGCCAACAACTTAAAGTAGCTTGCAAGCATTAAACTGTCCAGACAATAAAATATACATAATGAAACAGATATTAACATAATAAATCAGATAACTACAATGTAAAAGTGGTGAGAGACTATTTACTATTGCTACTTACCTGTTTTGCTGGCTGATCTTATCATCTTTCCCCATACAGCCCAATATAGAAAGATTGACTGCCTTATATTTTGTAATAAGGTTCCTGCCCACAAGTAAGCAAGAATTTATCCTAATGGCCAGGAAAGTTTGCTAATGGGAGAAAAAATATGTTTACCTCACAGATCTTTATAACATTTGCAATGCGACAGGATATGCCTAATAGCCGATCCTAAACCACAAGAGTAAATGTATTCCTTATGAAGGGGCCCCATTAAATCTGCCTTCCAGCAAAGTAGAATATTAAATCACACCTGAAAGAAACTTCTTTGAAGACTAAAAAAAAAATTCTGTAATTTTGAAAGTAAAGCAATGTTTGGCAGGCTGAGGATTCACTTCACTGTTGCCTTCCAGGGCCCCAGGCTGTTAGGAACTAAATTGAATTCATTTTGCTATTCAGCGTCCAGATCTGTTATTTAAGATATAATCACTTGATTGTAATCCATGGGGACAGCAAAAATTTTGAATATAAGCTATGAAGCCAAACCTTCCCATTTTAAAAGGTAAATTATTGGATGAAAAAAACAAATTTCCCATCCACTAAATACTGTAATGAATTAATGGCAGGGAAGTTTCAGTCAATTCCAGTTTGACATTTTCTAAACTTAGTTTGTGAGAAAATCATAACTTGTTCAACCCAAAGCTAAAAATTGGAAATGGTGGGTGTCCATTAGTTTTCCCTTGCTCCATAAAAGGGATTGAAGTATTTTAGTGTGGGTTACATAACAAGCCCATTACATTACAAGGCATCTGGTAGTGACTTTTCCAGCTAACACATTTTATTTAAAATGCATAAGCATTCATGAATTGTGGCTCCTGTCATCAGGCACATTGAGTGGATTGACTGATGTTGGATTTAAATTGGGTTGTGGCAAAGCAGAGGCAGCGAATTTTCAAATTCAGATTCAGAATAGAGCTGGAAGGGATCTTGGAGGTCTTCTATTCCAACCCTCTGCTCAAGCAGGAGACCCTATAACAAAAGGTGTCAAACTTGTGGCCCATGGGCCAGAAGGGTCATGTGCTGGCTCCACCCCTGCCCAATTTAGCAAAGGGGGAGGTCCTGATACATCACATGACACCACCCTGATGACAGGAGTTTGACACTACTGCGCTATACCATCACAGACAAGTGACTGTCTTAAAAACCTTCTCTTAGAAACATTCAGCAACAGGTCAACAGGTCAAATGTGTGAAACAAAAAAGAGGGAGAGAGAAAGAAAGAGAGGCAGGCAAATACTTTAACCAAGATAAAATTAGGATATCTAACACATATCTAAAAAATTTCACACAGCAGTAATCTAATTGGTTCTCTGTCTGGATGATCTCTGGGTTGAGTGGAAGGGCAGAGAGGGATGACGTTAAGTCTCCTCCCTTAAAGGGGCCCTGAACAGGAGCTGTGAAAATATTATCTCATATATATATATATGCTGGTCTTGTTGTATTTGGGTGTTTTCCCGTGTAAGCATGAGATTGTTTTTGCAACGTTTCGGCAAGATCTCACTTGCCATCTTCAGGCTTCGGTCTGTGGCTACGAAGGTGCTGCCACAGACCGAAGCCTGAAGATGTCAAGTGAGATCTTGCCGAAACGTTGCAAAAACAATCTCATGCTTACACGGGAAAACACCCAAATACAACAAGACCAGCATACCTACACCCGTGCAAATCTATGAAAACATATTTATATATATTTATTGATCAGCTCAAAAACCTAACCCACACACACACACAAAACAACATCCTGTTAGGGCCCCAATTAAGGGAAGAAGCATACTGCTTTCCTCTTCTGCTTTTCGGCTCATCACCAGAGACCATCTAGACAGAAAGCCATGAGTCCCATTGTGTGATTTTTTAAATATGTGTGTTAGTTTTATGAGCTGATCAATAAATAAATCTATACTAGTCTCCCTGATTTATTTATTGATCAGCTCATAAAACTAACACACACACACACACACACACACACACATACACACACATATATATATATTGTTCACCATAGGGCAAGGAGCTTTTATATAGCCTGCCTGATGATGACAAGTGAGATCTTGTCGAAACGTTGCAATAACATCTCCATGCCTTATATATATATATACATATATATATATATGAAGAATAATTCTCACAGCTCCTGTTCAGGGTCCCTTTAAGGGGAGGAGACTTAACGTCTTCCCTCTCTGCCCTTTGACTCAACCCAGAGTCATCCAGACAGAGAACCAAATTAGATTACTGCTGTGTGACATTTTTTTAGATAAAAAATCTAACATATATATATATATATATGTGTGTGTGTGTGTGTGTGTGTGTGTGTGTGTGTGTGTGTGTGGGTGTGTGGGTGTGGGTGTGTGTGTGGGTGTGTGTGTGGGGGTGGGGGTGTGGGTGGGGGTGTGGGGGTGTGGGGGTGCTCCTGGAAGCACCAAGCCGGAAGCACCAGCCTGAAGATGATGAATGAGACTTCATCGAAACGTCGTGAAGATACTTCCAATTCTACGCGGGAGAAAACCCGAACAACCAAAGACCTACATACAAACACCCGCGAAAACCTCAGAAAACATATATATATATATATGTTTTTGTAGATTTTCACGGGTGTAGGTATGCTGGCATTGCTGGCTTCGGGGATTTTCCCATGTATAAGGCATGGAGATGTTATTGTAACGTTTCGACAAGATCTCACTTGTCATCATCAGGCAGGCTATATAAAAGCTCCTTGCCCTGTGGTGAACAATCATCTTTAGAATTAGAAACATAATAAAATTTACTTTAGCCTAATGTATTCAATGTATTTCTTATTAAAGAAACAGCAGGCAAAAACAACACAAATGAAGTAACTTAGAATTATTCAAGCCTTCGTATTAATAGACTGCAGGGTTAATTACAGTGTCATGACAATGGCATTTTCAGCCCTGCCTAAAGCAGACAGCAGGAAGGTTGAGAGAACCAGTCTGAAGGGCTGACAGGTAGAAGATAGGGAGGAATTGTTCACTGCTGTGTCAGGAAACAGGACAGCAGATTTAAATTATAAGGAAACAGATTCTGGTTAACAGAGAGCTCTGTTCAGGAATGGAACACCTGGCCTCAGAAGATGGCGTTTTCTCCTTCGTGTAAGTGTTGAAAAGGTTCAAGGTTGCTTGCCTGAATATTAAAGATGCTGTAGTAACACATTCTTCCTGAAGACCAGAGAAGTTAAACTCTGAGGTCCTTTCCAAACCATACATTCTATGATTCTATCTGGGATCCATACACATTCAAAATAGTGAGATAATATTAGCTTTTAATTCAGTTTTTACAATAGCTGGTTTTATTTATTTATTTTTAAATTTATATCCCGCCCTTCTCCACAGAGGACCCAGGGCGGCGCACAGGAAATTTAAAAACATACAAAATACAATAAATATAATTTAAAAACTATTAAATAAACCAATCCTGCGCTAAAACCAAAATTTAAAAACCCAATTTAAAACTATCTAAAAGTCCCCATGGGAGGTTAGGCTAGGCCGGCTTGTTGAAACAAATATGTCTTGAGACATTGGCGGAAGAGACGGAGGTCGGTGATGGTACGTAATTCAGGGGGCAGGTCATTCCAGAGGGCTGGCCCCGCCACAGAGAAGGCTCTTCCCCTGGGTGTCGCCAGCCGGCATTGTCCGGCCGACGGCACCCTGAGGAGGCCCTCTCTGTGGGAGCGTATCGGTCTAAGGGATGTATGGGGCAGGAGGCGGTCTCGCATATAAGTGGTTGATCCACTCTGCTTTCCTCCCCTAAAAAGGTAAAGATTCCCCTTGCGCATATGTGCTAGTCGTTACTGACTCTAGTGGGCAGTGCTCATCTCCATTTCAAAGCCGAAGAGCCAGCGCTGTCCTAAGATGTCTCCGCGGTCATGTGGTCAGCATGACTAAATGCCAAAGGTGCACAGAATGCACAGAAAAAGGTCCTATTTTTCTACTTGCATTTTTACCTGCTTTCGAACTGCTAGGTTGGCAGAAGCTGGGACAAGTAGAGGGAGTTCACTCCGTTACACGGCGCTAGGGATTCGAACTGCTGAACTGCCCACCTTTCTGATCAACAATCTCAGTGTCTTAGCCACTGAACCACCACATTTGGCTTACAATATGAAGGCCGCCCTGGGTCCTCTGTGGAGAAGGGCGAGATATAAATATGATTTAAAAAAAAAAGACTTTAAATCACCAGATTTTTATAAACTCCCTTTGAAGGGGAGGGAGTAATGGTAACCATTACCAACAACCACAAAGAATCCAAGTTCTCAGATGCATTATGGACTATTTGTGCTCCGATTCTGAGTAAATTAGGTCATTCATCATGCAAAAAGAGAAGACCAACCTCTCAATTGTTTTCTTTACTATCCGAAGAAGCTGACCTTTCTATTAAATTTTCTGGTGCAGATTCCTCTCCATTAATATTCAACAGAAAGGGAAGAGAAAAAGGAGAGAGAAGGAGCGAAAAGTATACTTGAAGTTCTTTTGTGTTGCCACTTCGTTGTGACCTTGATTATTTTTTATGACCCAATTATTTATTTAACCTGCAGTGAGAAAGATATCCAGTCTAGGATCATTAAGCGGAGGACTAATTTCAAAACTGCTTGAAACGTAAATTATTTTAAGCATGACGGAACACTGATATGAAGAGGAGGCAGTCTCATTCATTTCTTTGTCATTAACTCACATAATTTCATGCCTTTTTATCTGCCAATTATGTAATGTGTTTCTTTTCTGAAAAGAAGAAACTTTCTAGTTGCTTCAAAGCAAGGATTGGATTGCCTCAGCCCTTCCTGACACAACACAGGAAAACTAGTAGGCAGAAAATTAATTGGTGAACCCATCAATTTAGCCAAACTTATTGTGGCAAAATCAATGGTTAAAGAAATCTATAATTTACTGTAATGTGTGGACTCAGACTCTGAATTATAAAATGTGTGTGTGTGTACATATAGTATATACATATATACATGAATATATGATGATGATGACAATAGATAAATAAATAGATAGATAGATGATAGATAGATAGATAGATAGATAGATAGATAGATAGATAGATAGATAGATAGATAGATAGACAAATAGACAGATAGATAGATAGATAAATAGACAGATAGATGGACAAATGATAGACAAATAGACAGATAGATGACAGATAGATGATAGATAAACAGATAGATAGACAGACAGATGATAGATGATAAATAGACAGATAGATAATACACTGTCTGCTCTCACCCAACCTTTTGCCTTAAATCCAGATTACAGGTATCTCTAAATTACCCCAGACTTATGCAACACATCCCCCTTCTAAATTTGCACTCTTTCAACACTGGAAGTCTTTAAGAAGATGTTGGATAGCCATTTGTCTGAAATGGTATAGGGTTTCCTGCCTAGGCAGGGGCTAACAATAATACAATAGCAGAGTTGGAAGGCACCTTGGAGGTCATCTAGTCCAACTCCCTGCCTAGGCAGGAAACCCTATACCATTTAAGACAAATGGCTATCCAACATCTTCTTGAAGACTTGCAGTGTTGGGGCATTCACAACTTCTGGAGGCAAGCGGTTCCACTGATTAATTGTTCTAACTGTCAGGAAATTTCTCCTCAGTTCTAGGTTGCTTCTCTCCTTGATTAGTTTCCACCCATTGCTTCTTGTTCTACCCTCAGGTGCTTTGGAGAATAGCTTGACTCCCTCTTCTTTGTGGCAACCCCTGAGATATTGGAAGACTGCTATCATGTCTCCCCATGTCCTTCTTTTCATTAAACTAGACGTACCCAGTTCCTGCAACCGTTCTTCATATGTTTTAGTCTCCAGTCCCCTAATCATCGGGGACTAGAAGACCTCCAAGGTCCTAGGGACTAGGACCTCCAAGGGACTAGAAGACCCTCCAACCGACTAGAAGACCTCCAAGGGTCTAGAAGACCTCCAAGGTCCCTTCCAACTCTGCTATTGTATTATTGTATTATTTTAGTCTTTGTAAGACTTTGTAAAACTTTGAAGACCTTTTCCACAAGGTCCTGGGAAATAATTGGGTGATGTCATGTCATCATTGATTGGCACCAGTTGGTTTTTGTTTTTAATGTTTTCTGTGGTTTATGGTTGAGTTTAATACTTTTTAGATATGATTGTATATGTCTTTTAATTTTGGTTACTAAATAGTATAATATCACACTCAGGATCGTTTCTCTGAAATTCTTTTCCAGAAGCAAATTCTTTCATCCGAGTGAATAAAAACTCATTTTAAAAAGCAAGGCCATTTCTTTGAATAATGCTAGTTTTAAGCAAGTTGTGGCACAAAATAGTTGTGTCTCTGCGAAATCAAACCGGGCTTTAATAATTCAGACTAAGCAAATTCCATCTTCTTACACCCACTCCCCCCCCCTCCTCCCCATACTTAAAAAAACCAACAGATTTTTTTGGTGCGTGATGTGTGTGTGTGTGTTTGCTTTACTGATGCAACAGTTGGTTCTGAATTAGGATTTGAAAGTTTCAAAATATTGACAGCACTGTGGGGCATTTACCTCAGGTTTGATTTCAAGGCATTAGTTGCCTTTGACAAAGAATTACAAAGACCTATTCCTCCAGATATTTGACAGTATAGGAGAGATTCATTATTAATAGGACTATACATTTCTCTGTTCATTAAAAAAAAAAAAAACTCCACAGAGGTTGTGTCAATTACTATTTGAAGGGAGGGAGCTGAGCAACGAAATCTGAGGTAGTGTAATATCTGATCTCCGTAGTCCGTCTTAAAAACACCCAGTTTTATTTAATCTTTCTTTTTTTTCCTCCTCTTGCTTCCTGCCACTCTCAAACGAAACAAAGAAAATGTTAAAAAGTTATGATTTTTATGTAGTTACTTAACAATCACAACTAAATTATATTAAAGTAACATTCTTTACAATCCCCAAGACATGTCACAGCTTTTGAGCAACCCTACTAATTTTTGGAATTTGAGAGTTGAACATTTTGACACGCCCCATATGTTAAAAAAAAACCAAAATTCTAGAGATTTCAAAAGAGTAAGAGGCATGCTAATCAGCCAATAATACCAATAATATAATTGTACTATTGCAGATCCTTGCATAAGTGGGAATTTCTCTTCATAGTTTTCTTATATATTGTTTATTTTATTATGTTTCGCCGTCCCAAAAATGTACAGTTCTCTTCCTATTTAACCCTCAAATGATTGTAGATAAGAATAAATCCAGAGTGCTTTTTTTTTTTTTGGGATTTGGTGGCTCAGTGGCTAAGATGCTGAGCCTGTCAATCAGAAGATCAGCAGTTCAGCAGTTCAGCAGTTCAAATCCCTAGCGCCATGTAACAGAGTGAGCTCCCGTTACTTGTCCCAGCTTCTGCCAACCTAGCAGTTCGAAAGCACGTAAAAACTGCAAGTAGAAAAATAGGAACCACCTTTGATGGGAAGGGAACAGCGTTCCGTGCACCTTCAGCATTTAGTCATGCTGGCCACATGACCACAGAGACGTCTTTGGACAGCGCTGGCTCTTTGGCTTTGAAACGGAGATGAGCACCACCCCCTAGAGTCAGGAATGATGCTCACATATGTGCAAGGAGAATCTTTACCTTTACCTTTACTGTTTTTTCAATTAATCTACTATCCAAATTCTGGAAAAATACATTTGGTCTTCACAGTATATATTTGGGTCCAGATTATTCTGAATGTTCTATTATCTGACTCTCTGGTCACAACCTGAAAAGTTTAATTCATACTGGCAGAATGTGAGAAGGAATTGCAAGGCAAGTGTCAGAGCCTAAGGGCAGGGGAGTGTTAGATTCTCTGCACGGTGGAGAATAGAGGGAGTCCGAGCCAGGTTTGCTCAAAAACACAGCCCTTTATTTTAGGCAAGCTTACAATAGAAGAATGGTTCAGTTAAAGAAATAGGCGGTAGACAGGGGCTCCCGCGCTTTGACAGCTCTTTATATTTGGAGCTGTCAAAGGGGTAGCCAATCAGGCTGCAGCAAGGGCCAGGCGCACCTCAGCCAATCAGGCGCGTCTGTCAGTTGGCTGCCTTGCTACAGCCTGTTGCCAAGGCTCCAAAGGCAGCCTGGAAGACCTGCGGCCGGTCGTAAGTCGAGACCGGTCGCAGGTCGAGGATATAACAGGGAGGAAATTAAACCAAAATATAGGTAGTCCTTGATTTAGGACCACAATTGGGCTCAGAATTTCTGTTGCTAATCAAGACAGTTGTTAAATGACTTGTTCCTGATTTTTATGATCTTTTTTGTCATTAAGCGAATCTCTCCACTTAACTGAATGCTGTGTTTGTTAAGCGAATCTCGCATCCCCCAATGACTTTACTTGTTGGAAGCCAACATGGGGAGGCCACAAATGGCAATCACATGACAATGTTGCAACCATCATAAATATGGAAAATTGCAAAGTGCCTGGATTCCCTATCACATGACCACAAGGATGCTGTGATGGTTGTAAATGCGAGGATTAGTTGTAAGTCACTTTTTTTCCCAGTGCTGTTGTTTTTTTAACTTAATTTTAGGTTTTTTATGGGCAGTCTCTTT
Organism: Rhabdophis nuchalis; assembly: GCA_039707465.1. Taxonomy (NCBI): domain Eukaryota; kingdom Metazoa; phylum Chordata; class Lepidosauria; order Squamata; family Natricidae; genus Rhabdophis; species Rhabdophis nuchalis. The sequence continues at coordinate 10,803,878 of CM077657.1, read as the reverse complement.
TAAAAATGATGAGTCTCACCAACTGAAACCACTTTCTCTTTTCACTTCCTTCCATCCGGAGCCATCAGCAACTTTGCCAGCCTGGGGGCTGTCGGTTTACCGCCAGGTAGAAGCGCTTCCTTTGCATCGATCAGCGACTTTGCGGTGTCCCTGAGATCAGCAAAGATTCATCTTCCTCTTCACTGTCCCTGCAGGACAGTTTAGGTCCCATTGGACCGTCCAGCTGCAAAAGAATCGACGATGATCTCGCAACAGCAAGATCAAGCATCGTATTGTCGCGATGCAGGCTCCTCCTTCCTTTTTTCCCCAGTGCTGTTGTAACTTTGAACAGTCACTAAGCAAATGGCTGTAAGCCAAGGACTACCTCTAGTGGAAACAGGGAAGTTTGCCTCTGTGCCTCCTTGCAGAATAAGAGTGGGAAAGCAGAACATTGTCTCAAATATTGTTTGCGAAAATGATACTCTCATAACCAAATGTATTTATTTAGTTATTTATTTCTATCCCACCTTTACTATTTTTGCAAGTAACTCAAGGACTGGATCAACTCCAACCCTGTTCTGTTGGAAAGAAACAAAATATTTCTATCTGCAAATTCAATCCACGTTCACTTGCATGCCACTTCTTAATCAATATAGGTAAAAAGCATGTGTTTTCTCACTTATTATTCAAAACAGAACGTGTGTGAAATTTCATTGGTGCACAGGTATGTTCCTGTGCTCATTTGCATACAGGGTAGCCAGAAAGAGAGCGTGCAAATATCTTGTTTTTCTTGTAAATATCTTGTTTTTCACATAAATATCTTGTTTTTAAAACAGCCCCAGGGCCGGATTTGTTAGTTTTAATTCTTATTGATGGATATGTAATGTGCTTTTAATTACTATTAGTAGTACTATTTGGGAATAATATAAGTATTAATCAGTTACTGCTGCAAGGTGGGTGGCTATATAAACTATGTAAAACATAAATAAATGAAAAACTACCCACAAAAAAAAAGTGGGGGAAAAAGAAACTAGAAAGAATCCTGAGCATAAAGCAGAACGCTTTTGCAGAAGGCGAAAAGATTTAAGGAGTGCCAAGCTGGAGAATCCTTAACAATGTTCAATGCTTTGTTCTTCAGTCAGTTCCACCTTAACCACTCCTTCCCTCTTTAGATCTTAAAAAGGAACTGATATATAGAAACATAGAAACATCGACTTCAACGGATAATTAGAACTGCAGAAAAAACAATGGCTACCAACCTGCCTTCCATTGAGGACCTGTATACTGCACGAGTCAAAAAGAGGGCCACGAAAATATCTACAGACCAGAGGTGGGTTGCTCCCAGTTCAGCCTGGATTGGGCATACTTGGTAGTGGCGGTGGAGGGAGGCTCCACCCACCAACCTGGGTGCTTCTGCGCATGCGCAGAAGTGTCACATGCAGGAGCATGAGTGAACCGATAGCACTGGGATTTTCAACTCACCTCTGCTACAGATCCCTCACACCCTGGACATAAACTGTTTCAACTTCTACCTTCAAAACAACGCTATAGAACAACTAGACACAAGGACAGATTTTTTCCCCTGAATGCCATCACTCTGCTTAACAATTAATTCCCATAACACTGTCAATACTTTATTAATAATGTATTACTCTTATTCTTCTCTTCCTTCCTAGTATCTATCTCTCCCCACTTATGACTATAATAACCATGTTGCTTGTATCTTTCAATTTATATTGTTTTTATTTGCTTTCTAGTGCAATTTGATAGCTTATTGGCAACCTTGACTATCATTAAGTGTTGTACCTTATGATTCGTGACGAATGTATCTTGTCATTTTATGTACACTAAGGACATCTACACCAAAGGCAAATTCCTTGTGTGTCCTATCACACTTGGCCAATGAAGAATTCTATTCTATTCTATTCTATTCTATTCCCTATTCCTCATTCCATTCCATTCCATTCTATATACAGTACCTGAAGAAATTGCTCTTTAGTACTTTCTGGATCAGTTGAGAATTTTCAAAAGCACCAACAGCTATAATTCGGCTGGGAGAGGCAATAAAAAAACCATGGACTGGGATCAGGTAATAGTTACCTCCTTTCTACACACAGTCATTCTAATCCATATTAATTAAGCAAGCAACATGAGAAAAGTGAAGGTGCATATCCTTGATATATTGTCCAGCTAATTGACTGAAGTCCTCTCTTTAGGAGATGACCAGGCTGAGCCTGAGGGAGGAGTGAAATGCATCATAACTCATGTGTCCCTGTGCACCATCAACAGGTCAAAATTCAGCCCACCTTGAATGGCTCTCTTATCTCCCGCTCATTTCCCTTAATGGCCAGTTGACCAGATTCTTGTGAAGAGCATAAGCTTGCAATAAATCTTTATATTCATTTCAAACTGCCTGAATCTCCTGATTTCCCCAGTGCTTGACACTCTCAATCCAATCAGGAAAACAAACACTTTTTAGTAGCCCAAACAATATTGCAAAAACAACCAGAAAAGGAAGATTTATTTCACTCACTATACCTCCTCAATTTACTATGTTGTTACTTCCAATGCAACATTTCGCCCTTGCCTTTCCTGGTAGTATAGTTCTCTTGATAACCATTGCAAATGTATTCATTCTCTGCATTAACAACTGAGCACAAGAATCAGTAGTTAGAGGCAAAAAAACATGTCACAAATTTGTTTTCAAGCAGACTGGTGCAATTGTCAAAATGGAATCCATCATGACAGGCATTTTATTCACAAAGTGCAGGAAATTCTTCACTGAAACATTTTTTTCCTTTTTTCCATTTTTTCTTAAAATAGGCTTGTTAAAGTTGCAGCAAACAGCATATAACAATGTTTAGGCTGGAGAGAAATGTACATGCAATGTCATGTATTGTATATAAAGTTGTATGTACATGTATCTTAAGGAATGATGCATGAAAAAAAATCATGGGGACTTCCTTGATAATTCTTTTAGATGTGTGTAACAATGTAAAATAGATGTCAATGATTGCTATCAAACTGCCATAGAGAGGAGAATTCCATACATACCTGTGGTCAGAATGGAATCTCAAGCTGGCCTGTGAATGCTCATGTCTAAACTACCATCTCTCATTGGCTAATGTGGTTTATGACAAAGGCTGAAGGGAGGACAGTAATGCGGGCAAAGTTCAGAAGCAGATAAAGAAAGCAAAAAAGATGGCTGCAAATAAGAAATTCCTAATGAGGAAAGCCTAATGAACACTGTTATCCTAATGAGGAAAGCCTAATGAACATTGTTATCTTCCCACCAAAGGTGGTTCCCAGTTTTCTACTTGCATTTTTTTACGTGTTTTTGAATTGCTAGGTTGGCAGAAGCTGGGACAAGTAACGGGAGCTCACTCGGTTGCGTGGCGTTAGGGATTTGAACCACTGAACTGCCAACCTTCTGATCAACAAGCTCAGTGTCTTAGCCACTGAGCCACCTCATCCCCTAAAATAAAATAAAGACATTAGTGTTGAACAAAGAAGTAGTGAATTTAGCACTGATGGACACACAATCAAAACGTTTTGGACTTTCTGGTCAATGTATAGACCTCAAAGAAGACTACTCTGAAGTGTCAGTAAAGAGATTTTTTTTTGGTTCCTTAGGGAAGTGAAGAATTCCATCAAAACAAAAAGTCTACAGACTTTTTATTATGAAGTCTGAGATAGCAATAGACTTGTATACCACTCCATAGTTCTTTACAGCACTCTCTAGGTGGCTTATAGAGTCAGCATCTTGCCCCCAACAATCTGGGTCCTTATTTCACCAACCTTGGAATGATGGAAGGCTAGTCAACCTTGAGCCTGTCAGGATCGAACTCCTGGCTGTGGGCAGAGTTAACTGGCAGTATTGTGCCATCATGGCTGGAATATACATACAGGTTCACCATTGCAGATGCGACCTTAAGAATAATACATTAAATACATGAGAGCTTTTGCATTGACAGGTCATCAACAATGAAGGAGCAGCTACAAACCGAAGGGAGTAGGTTTTGCAAACTAAGAGGTGAACATAGAGTTGGATGAGAGAGAAAAAAGAAAGAAACAAAGCTTCATCTCAAATCATCTACATGAATGATTTCAGCTTCATTTCTGTTCTTCTTGCCAAATATACAATATGTTCCTTATGTCTTTGTACTAGCATACCAGTATTTATTTATCTCCCCTAAAATACTGTGAGTTAGATGTCAGGTACTTGATGTTCAGATCAAAAGACGCAGCACATGAAAAACATGAATTTGGCATAAATATGCAAATATTTATTTCTGATGTTCACCACACATATTTTCCCATTGTGCAATGCCATAAGCATTTAGATTATAAAGTTCTTTTTTTTTCCCCCGTCTGAAATATCAAAGGTAATGGGGCAAATTCATTAATTAAAATTGCACTTTTTCTTCATGCAGTGATAATGATGCTGTTTGCAGTGGGACATTTTCCATCAAAATGCATGTTAATTGACTTATTCAACACTCCCCAATTCCCCAAAATGTGAAGAGATAAATCTATATCAGCAGTCCGAGCACAATTTTACATTCTTCGTAACACAAGTACATGAATTCTCAATTCAGGCTAGGCTATTTTTTACAAGTTCTAAATGCCGAAAGAGACTTCTCTTTAGAGCGTTTCAATTTTGTGAAAGGTGAAAAGAGAAATTCTCCTTTGGGTGAACTTCCTGAAAATAAAGCATAATTGTACATAAATTGGAGAGAAAGAGAGGATAAAAGGTGTGCTTTCAAACCATAACATAACAAGCTATAATTTTTTTCTGAAAGAGTTGAAGAAGAAAATTGCTGAAGATAAATGCAAGAGATTGATAATGACCTTGGTCACCAAATAGCCAGAAGATGTGCTGTAGAGTTTCCTGTTTCCTGTTACAGTAAAACAGTTGAGCAGTAAAGCACATGGTGACTGTACTCTTTGTTTACTCTGTGGTGCTATATATAAGCAGAATTTCTAACACTCTTGAGATTTTTTCTCTGACTCTTTCAGTTTTTGTTCCCAAGATGGGAACCAACCATGCTGTTTCAAAACCACCAAACCATAGTGTTCTTCAAATGAGGCCAGGAATATTCTCTGCTCTCAGAGAATATTTGTTTTCCTCTAGCCACACTTATTGCAGAGAAGAAAAACCTAGGGAAAAGGGAGAGGTTTCCTGTTGCAAGGCTGTAGTGAAAGTTACAATTTGCAATAACATTTTCATAGAATACTTTCCCAAATGAACCACAAAGAAACAGCATTGGCAGCTGAGAATTGCTGCTCTCTTCATTCTCCATTAGTCAAAGCATAAATGATCGTGGAAGGAAATAGCCTTGTGGTCAAATGGAGGGGGGGGGGAAACCTACTTGCAGTGGGCTAATTGGAATTCTGGATTTTGTTGACCTCTTTCAGGTCTTTTCTCCCTGCAAATAAGAATATTCAAAGCTGCATTGTATTTTGAAGTTGAAAGCACCATTTTCCCAGGGAGTCACTTTGATTCCATTTCAAACTTCATCGACAGCAGACAACTGATAACAAGGAGTTATATCATTATTATGTGAGCTGCACTGGCTTTTTAGTAGGTTTCAAGCTATATTTCAAGGAGCTGGTTATTACCTATAAAAGCCTTCATGGCACAGAACCAAATTACTTGCAAAGGCACCTGTTTCCCATTAGTTCTCATCTCAGTAGGTCCATCTGGGTTGGCACACTTCTACTCACTTCTCCTAAGCCATACCATTTAACGGGACCTGGGAAATGTGTCTTCTTTGTCATGGCACCTGCCATGAAAGAGCTCCCCACCTGGGCTTTGCTCCTATCGGTCTTTCCTAAAAGTCTGAAGACCTGGCTAACTCCTGCAAGCACTGAGACAGAGTATTTAATAAGCCAATCTCTACAAAGTGCCATAAAATATTAATTTGTGTCCTTGGTTGGCATGTTGCTATTGATTATGATCATTAGTACATACACTATGCAGGATATAGTTGAGTCAAGCAGTCATGGAGATTTTACTGTGAAGACTTCTCAATAAATGGTTAGTGGGTTAGTTGTCACCAAGGCAAGGAATATAGACAGGTTGTTTACCTTACCTTCTGTAAGGATATGTGAAAATGACCTTGGCAACGATCTGGGCAGATGGGGGAAGAGATGCTGCATAGAGAATATCAGATAAGTGGGCTGAACTCACACTTCAGCACAAAACTGGGGGGGAAATTGCCAATACCTACAGTGGAAGAGTGATTGATGAAGATGAAGGAAGTTGCTGAAATGGTCAAATTGACTATTTCGATTAAAGAAAATATGTACATTTATTTCTGAACAGAAATCACTTCGGGACTTTTCCTAGAGAACAAAACAAAATGATTTGATGGTTTTGACGTTTAGACAGGAAAAAAATGAAGAGAGATGTTGTAAATGTAGAGATAACTTTATCATTCTACTTATAACTGTGGTGAAGAAGATTAGAAGCTACTTCTTTATATCTTTCCCCCCCTTTCTTTTCTCTTTTTCTTTTTTTCCTTTCTTGCAGTTTTATCTTTCTTTTTGATTTGATTTTCCTTTTTTTTTTCTTCCTTTGTAATCTTTGGATTCGTTTTTAATCTTTTAATCTTTTGAAAATAACAGATGCTGTCCATGTGTGTATTATGTGTATGTTTATATATGCATGTGTGTATATATGTGACACACACACACACACACATGTACACACACACATATTGAAAGAGGGAAACAGATAGTAAAGAAGGATGTTGGTTTTAGTTATATCAGCTTGTTCCTCCTCAAATGTTCCTCCACCAGAGGAATGCTGTTGATATAATTTACCTGGACTTCAGTAAGGCATTTGATAAAGTAGACCATAACCTACTATTAGATAAAGTAGAAAATTGTGGGTTAGACAGCACCACCAGCAAATGGATTCGCAACTGGCTGACCAACCGCACTCAACGTGTAGTCCTCAATGGAACTGCATCTACATGGAAGGAAGTATGCAGTGGAGTCCCCCAAGGCTCTGTTTTAGGCCCAGTACTCTTTAACATCTTCATCAACGATTTGGAAGAGGGGATAAATGGGGAACTCATCAAATTTGCAGACGACACCAAGCTGGCAGGAATAGCCAACACTCCAGAAGATAGGCTTAAGATACAGAAGGATCTAGACAAACTTGAACATTGGGCACTATGTAATAAAATGAAATTCAATTGTGAAAAAAGTAAGGTCCTACATATAGGCAAGAAAAACAAAATGCACAAGTACAGTATAGGTGGTACCTTGCTCAATAGTAGCAACTGTGAGAGGGATCTAGGAATCCTAGTGGACAACCACTTGAATATGAGCCAGCAGTGTGCAGCAGCTGCCAAAAAAGCCAACACAGTTCTAGGCTGCATAAACAGAGGGATAGAATCTAGATCACGTGAAGTGTTAATGCCACTGTATAGTGCCTTGGTAAGGCCACACTTGGAATACTGCATACAGTTTTGGTCGCCACGATGTAGAAAAGACATGGAGACTCTGGAAAGAGTGCAGAGAAGAGCAACAAAGATGATTAGAGGACTGGAGACTAAGACATATGAAGAACGGCTGCAGGAGCTGGGTATGTCTAGTTTGATGAAGAGAAGGACCAGGGGAGACATGATAGCAGTGTTCCGATATCTCAGAGGGTGCCACAAAGAAGAGGGAGCCAAACTATTCTCCAAGGCACCTGGGGGCAGGACAAGAAGCAATGGGTGGAAACTAATCAAGGAGAGAAGCAACTTAGAACTAAGGAGAAATTTCCTGACAGTTAGAACAATTAACCTCTGGAACAGCTTGCCTCCAGAAGTTGTGAATGCCCCAACCCTGGAAGCCTTTAAAAAGATGTTAGATAGCCATTTGTCTGAAATGGTATAAGGTTCCTGCCCACGCAGGGGGTTGGACTAGAAGACCTACAAGGTCCCTTCCAACTCTGCTATTGTATTGTATTGTAAATACATACATCTTTTCAGCAGACAGTTATTGCCAGAAGAGTATTTTGCTCCTAGTCCTGCTCTTCTAAAACCTAACTGCCTGTCAAAACTCAGTCTGCTAGAGCAGGGGTCTCCAACCTTTGCAACTTTAAGTCTGAAGGACTTCAGCTCCCAGAATTCTCCAGCCAGCAAAGCTGGCTGGAGAATTCTGGGAGTTAAAGTCCTTCAGACTTAAAGTTGCAAAGGTTGGAGACCCCTGTGTTAGAGGGCTTTTGATCTCATAGCTATTATTCTTTTAGCAACTTGAAATAATGCTACATCAAGCTAGTTTTTATCAGCATTGCATTAATGCAACAAGTTTAATTAGTTCTCTTTTTCAATGAAGAAGTCCGGCAATTCCCATTGTTTCTTTATTATATCTGTTTTCTTGCCTGCTCCCTTAATTCTGCAAGCTTCCTTTAAAAAAATCTCTTTCAAAAACACTCATAAAGACGTGGAAATGCAATTTTGCCAAAGATATTTTGAGTTGCCTTGCATCCTAATCTAGGGCATAAAGAAAATAAAACCACAATTTGCATGTTAATTACACTCGGTTTATTGCTCAGTAATTATTAGTTACTACAGAACTTTTTTTTTTTTTTTTACTTTGCTCAGTTTAGGTACTTCCTGTAGAGACTAAAGAAGTTGACCTTGATGGAGATATACGGGCAAAGGTGGCTGAAATATTTTTTTTAAAAAAATCCAGAACAAAAAGATCATATTTGGAACAGTTCAGGTAGATGCCTCCCTAATTCACTGGAATGTTAAAAAAAAGGGAAGAAGGTAAAACACAATCAGACTTGCAAGATTCCCTTATTATAGCCAATCTCAATAAAATTAGTTTCAGCCTTTCTGTGAAATAGATTTCCTTGTCTGGTCTACCTAGTGGAACTGATATTACCTGACTCCAACTGACTCTGAGCAGCTTACAATCTAACACACTCTGCAACAACAACAACAAAAACCCCCAGAACCAGATGGGATCTAGTCACGCTATATAACCTTAAACAAATCTAATAAAAAGTATGTACAACAAAGAGTTCAAGTCTTCTCAACCTCAAGACCAGAGAGAATTCCTGTAGTATCACCAGATTTGATATTTGTAGTCTACTAGACCAGGAGTCTCCAACCTTTGCAACTTTAAGTCTGAAGGACTTCAGCTCCCAGAATTCTCCAGCCAGCAAAGCTGGCTGGAGAAGTCTAGGAGCTGAAGTCCTTCAGACTTAAAGTTGTAAAGGTTGGAGACCCCTGTACTAGACAACCCATAGGGAGTCGCAATAGCTCAGTGGTTGAAGACATTGAGCTTGTCAGCTGGAAAGCTAACAGCCCAGTTTCAAGACTCAAGTACCATGTGATGAGGTGAACTCCCATCCTTGCCCCAGCTCCTGCTCATCCAGCAGTTTGAAAGCATGCAAATGCAAGTAGATAAAAAAGGTACCACTTTTTCTACAGAGGAATGATTGAGTCTGTCATCTGCACCTCCGTCACTGTCTGGTTTGGCTCTGCAACCCAACAAGACAGACACGGACTTTAATGGATAATTAGATCTGCAGAAAAAACAAACAGTTGCTACCAATCTGCCTTCCATTGAGGACCTGTTAAAGGTTACAGGAATCAGAGTTTTAGTAGTACATAGATAATATTATGCCATTATCATTTTTTTTTAATCATGGTTGTGTTTTAGAGAAAAATAAGGAAAGAAATTGGGGGCCAGACAAGAGTTCTTATAGGTCATCAAATTGGACATCAAATGTTATTTGAGCATCCATATGTTATGCCCTAGTTGGAAAAGAGAAAAAGACACCAAAAAGATTTTACGCAAAGGAATAGAATGTTCTTGACTTTGCATCTGGAGATTCACACATAATCCTAGACTTGAGGTTCAACCCATATCAGTGTTATAATTTTATCTTCAGAGGAACAGGGATGCTTGAATGTAAATGATAATAATTTTGTGACGCTTCTTCTCCGGTAACATTGTATTGCTAACTAGGGCATACAAAACCTTTGCTAGACCAATCCTCGAATACAGCTCTTCTGCCTGGAATCCACACTATATATCGGACATTAATACGATTGAGCAGACCCAGAAGTATTTCACAAGAAGAGTCCTCCACTCCTCTGCTCTCAATAGAATCCCTTATGCCACCAGGCTCAAAATTTTGGCCTTGGCAACCTGGAACTGCACAGTACACAAAATTGTCTGTTACAATGTCTTCCCTGTGAACAACTTCTTCAGCTTCAGCCTCAATAATACACAGGCAAACAATTGATTCAAACTCAAAGTAAACCATTCCAACTCAATTGCAAAAAATATAACTTCAGCAACAGAGTGGTCAACGCCTGGAATCTCTACCAGACTTCATTGTTACTTCCTCAAACCCCCACAGCTTCAACCTTAAACTGTCAACTGTGGACCTCACCCCGTTCCTAAGAGGTCTGTAAAGGGGGTGTGCATAAATGCACCAGTGTGCCTACCATCCCTGTCTTACTGAACCCATGTATTTGTATTCATTTCTTTCATTCATATCCATGTTTATATTTATACCTGCTACCTTGTACATATTTGACAAACTAATAAATACAAATACTAAGGGGAGATAAGATGAAACATCGACTTAAATGAAGAAGGGGACTGAAATGGATGTTCTACTTGGAACATTATGTCATTCCATAGTAGCCACTTTTAGCAGGCAATTGGGATTGAACAATATTGGATATGATCAGGTGGGTACCTCAATCATAAAAGTATCTATTGGAGAACAATCAATATGTGGGTGTTTCCATGCTTGTATATGCATGTGCATGTACCTTCAAACCATTTTTTGATTCCTCCCAACTGCCTGGAAATATCCCTACAGTTTTCTTGGGAACATTTTCTAAAGCGATTTGCCCTTATCTTCTTCCAAGGACTGAGAGAGAATGCCTGGCCTCAAATCTCCCCTGCTGCCTTCCATGCCTAAGGCAGGAGTAGAATTCATAGTTTCTAGCTTGCTGCCTTAAACTACTACACAAAACTGGCTCTCACTCAAACCCTAAAAGAAGCACAATGTTATTTAATACACTTTTGTGTCTCCGGGCTATTTACTTTATTTGAAATAATAAAACTCTGCCTGGACTTGACAATGTGTTTTGTTCTGCTCACTGAAACTTGGTTGCCATGAGGGAAATATCTCTCTTGACCTGGATTGGGACTACCTGTGGATTCCCTTGTGAGCAAAATCCACACCTCAATACTGTTATTTAGTATAATAATATAAGTTGACAAAAACATTTTTTGAAAAGGCAAATGAAAGAACGGCGCTTTGCAGTTCCAAAATTAATACATTCTATAAAGTATCGTAAAACTTGTCCTAAAACTACAGTTTGGTCAAGGTGCCTAGAAGTTATAATCTCTAGAAAACAGTCTAAGTTTAAAATACAACATACTAAAAATGGCTACTTGATAGTTTACATAAGGGATGGCATCTGCTAGAAGAAAGTTTATGTTTAGCTTCTGAGCCAAGTATTTGTCAATAACCTAGAGTGTGTTCTTTTCTCTTATTACCTCATAAAAGAGCCAGGACAGGCCATAACGTTTATTGTGCTTTTTCCTGACCACATGGACAAAAACTACCTTCAAAATACCCCAGCGGTATAGTTTAGAAACATAAGAAAATAAAAGTTTCCTTAATGGTGACTTAATAACATTAGAGACATATTGCGAAAGAAGACTATTGTCAGGCCTGCAGTCATCTTTTCTTTTGGATCTTTGGCCTGCCACACTTTCTATTATTCTGCTATGCATTTTCTATGGTGGGGAAATGGGAGGGGGGATTGTAAGGAGTGAGATGCCATGTAGCCATAACAAAATTCTTTGTAGAAAGCCAAGGTCATCCTTTGTCTCTGCACCTCCGCACCTGACCAGAATTGGATGGGTGGAAGCTGCCAGCATGGCAGTGGGAGATTGGACCGTGGGATGGACTTGTAGATGTGGGGGCAAGATCTTAATGTTCAACTGGGTGGGGAAAACTGGTAAGCTTTCAGATTCGGGTTTTCCCAGATGTGCCAACATGGCTCTCTTCATAAATTGGAACTTTGAGCAATACTTTTCCTTGGACTCTGATTTATTTTTGGATCCTATTTGGAACCTTGACATTTACCATACTTAATGAAGATAGTCTAAGGAGAACTTAGAAACTAGAAGCTTGGATGAAGTCAGTGTCTGGGATGATAAATGGAAAGAGAGCACAAAAAATAATAATGACCGTTTTAGTCATCCTTCCGAGTCAGGCCCATGTGTTATGCCCTATTCTAAATTGTAATGGAGACAGTTCTTTCCATCATAAGAACTGTAATAAGAATTGTAGAAATTACAACTATTGTATAAATTCTGTTTTTAATCTGCGGACACTAGGGCGCTCGTAAAAGGGATTTATGAAATTACTGTCAAATGGCAGTGTGATAGAAGAATGTATTAAAGCCTACAATCTCCTTTGAAGTTTAATCTGTTGAAGGTTCCACAATATTTTATGCCAATAGCAAAGTCCCTTTATTTAAAACTTCAATAAAATGGCACTGATATGCACTCTATGTTTTATATTTTATATGAGGTCCTTACTAAAATAAAGTTAGCTCTACTTCCCCCCCCCCCCAAAAAAAAAGTTATAAAATTTTCACAGCACAGCAGGTATCGCTTCGTTCTTATCCCAGTGTCCCAATGCAATGACTTCAAAGGGACCTTTGATGGCTGAAGTGATAGCGGATGTTGGGCAGAAAACTGGCTCACACACAAAATCAATATCATTTATAAAGATTAACGTCCACTTTTATTACTTCAGGAACTTTTTGTCTTTTACAGCTTTCTCTTTCATGGGTAAATATGCCAGGAACAGACAGATCTGTTGGATAGTGGATAGTGGCTTCAAGTTGGAAAGAGTTGTATTCTCTCTTGAATCCACTTTGTGAGACAGGATGAGTAGTTGTGGAGGGTGATTTAATGAGAACTAGAATATTTTCCAAATTCATCTTCCTCTAGAGCAGGGGTCTGCAAAGTCGGCTCTTTTAAGACTGGTGGACTTCAACTCCCAGAGTTCCCCAGCCAGCTATGCTGGCTGGGGAATTCTGGGAGTTGAAGTCCACCAGTCTTAAAAGAGCCGACTTTGCAGACCCCTACTCTAGAGAACTACTTCACAAAAATCACAAAGGTACACCTCAAAATACCTCCAACCAAACCCATTTTTTTTTTGTAAATTTGCTTAGCGACGGGGGAATTGAGATGAAATGGCTCCCCGACATTTTTAAAATATTGTTTTATTTTTATATAAATAATCCATTTTCCATTAACCAGTGTGGTATCTGGGTACAAATATTTTGTGCCAACATTAAAATATACCATCTTGTTCATTATTTAATCTCATTCTGGCTTAATTTCCAATACCTTAACTATCTAATATTATAACAATCCCATTGTAATTTATTTAACTCTATTAGTTATATTGACTATTAATACATTTTCTGTACTTTAGATAACTTCTTTTACTGTTAATTCTTATGTCCATTCTCTAACCACCATGTTGTAGCCACTCAAAAATGGACTGTTAGGAACACCTTACATACTCACAGAATGACTGATGGGTATAATTGGTCATAAAGCAAATTATAAGACAACCAATAAGGTTGCATCTTGCTATCTACTCTTCAACCATTCTGGAATTTCACCTTAACATTCTCTTTGTGAGGGGATAAGGTTGGGGCAGCTACAGGCTATTAAAAAAATTTTCTGAGACTGTCCAAAGACCTATTGTTAACCTTGCATTCATTGAAATATAATTGAGGACTGTGTTTTGTTAGACCAACCTACACTTTAAATTTGATTTAAAGTTACATTTTTCATATATTAAATTAATTTTAATTGGATTTAATTATAATTTTTTAAAATTAATGTATAGCTTTATACAAAACTATGTTTACTCTTTAAAACATAAAGAATTTCTTACTTTTATTTTTTTTCATTAGTTTTGCTGCTTCATTCAAAAGTTACATGAACCTGAATTCAATATACTTTAACTTATAATGTAAAGTTTATCCATGAAGTATATATACTTTAATGGATAACTGTATCATAGCATTCATAAAAAGTGCAGATAAAAATATCTATTTGTATTTATGAACTAGTAAGGGTAATGGGATTCAAATGGTGATTGAAATAGACATTAATTGAATATTACATTTATTTTATTTATTAAACTTGCTTGACTGCTGCCTATTTTGCCTCAATATTGTGAATATTGTTCTCCAACATCAGCCTGACTTCATCCTCACTCCTCATGTATAAACTGATACCCCCTTTTCTCATCTTGAATCTGAAACATCTGGAGAGACTGAAGAATGAATACAGGGCAATAAAAGTGTGATTCCTCTTATGTGCTATAAATGTTCACAAGCAAACGCTCAATATAGCCTTTACTCTTTCAAGTTTTATTATGGGACTCAGATAAGGTTGTATGTGTGTGTGTTTTGTTGACTCTTGAGTAATTGAAGCTGTATCAAATTGTAGTTAGGTTTATCATTCCTTACCAACTAATATCAAGAAAGAAATTGGTACTTTTGAATGTGGTCTAGGTTCAGTAAGAGGTTAGCTGCAGTAGAACAAATTGGATAAAAGTTGGAGACACAAATAATAAATTGGACTAAATTGGATAAAAGTTCCCTAAGAGATCATCCTCTAACAATAGAAGAAATCTACAATCTGAGGATGCTCCTTACACTACAAATGTCTCTAATGAAAATGATTGTAGCAAGGAACATTTTTGCAAAAATTATACCAAAGATATCAAAAGCAACCTTCCAAAAAACAAGAAGATTATTTCCCATTAGAGATTCTTTTACATTGTCCCAAACTGTGGGACGTGGTGTCTAAAATGCTGAGCTTATCAATCAGAAAGGTCCGCAGGTTGGCGGTTTGAATCCCTAGTGCCGCATAATGGAGTGAGCTCCCGTTAATTGTCCTAGGTTCTGCCAACCTAGCAGTTCAAAAGCACGTAAAAATGGAAGTAGAAAATTAGGGACCACCTTTGATGGGAAGGTAACAGTGTTCCGTGTGCCTTTGGTGTTTAGGCATGCCAGCCACATGACCACAGAGATGTCTTCAAACAGCGCTGACTCTTTGGCTTAGAAACGGAGATGAGCACCGCCCCCTAGAGTTGGAATGACTAGTACATATGTGAGAGTGGAACCTTGACCTTTAAACTGTGAATGTTCTCCCTTGAGACTTTTATTTGCACATAACTTTCTTCTAAAGGCTTTATCTAAGATAAAGATTTCCCTGTCAGTCATGTCTGATTCTAGGATATGGGGCTTATCTCTGTTTCTTGGTCAAGGGAGCCAGCATTGTCCGAAGACAATTTCCATGGTCATGTGGCCAGCTGGACACCTGGAACATTGTTATCTTCTCAGAGTAGTGATAACTATTAATCTACTTGCATTGACATGCTTTCGAACTGCTAGGAGGGTGGGAGCTGGGGCAAGTAACAAGGTCATTCATCCCCCTTACTAAATCAACCAGTCCAACAATCAAAGGGTAGAATAGATCATCTTCCTATGCTACAGCAATGTCCAAGCCCTAATGAATGACCCAATTCCTAATGAATTGTATGCCATGAAATGTCCTCTGTCTTCAAAACCATCTCCAACCTTTGATGCATAAAAACAGATAGAGTATTCCAAACAACTCCTCTAGCATAACATTTGTGAAACGCTGGAAAATCCACAATACCAATAACGTCGTGTGTGTGTGTGTGGGGGGGGGAGTATATTGCACATTACAGATGAAGTCATACTTTCCTGAATATTGGAGATAACAGGCTTCCTTCCTTTCTTCCTGGAACTTTAACAGTATCAATTTTCACTTAGGGAACACTATCACTTTTTAAGGCAGCTGTTCTCTATGGCAACTAAGGGTCATTCCGCTCTCTACGTGTTCAGGAGGCACTTTAATCAAGCCATTTATTTATTGCTTTTTGGCTGCAAAGTCTACAATATCTGTTCCAAAGCAGAATGGTTGCAAACTCCCTCCCTCCTCTGATTTGCTCTCTGAAATCGTGACTTTGCAAACTAATCTGTCATTTACTCTCCTGTAAACAGAAGCAAAGTATTCCTGGCACAGCTCAGTGTCACTTTAGTTCTAATGAGGCTAAGCCAATAGTTGCATTCTCCCAGGCGTGTGATTTTTCTGCTGATGTAAGCTGCTTATAGGTGAAAAAGAAGTATCAAAGAGGGGTTTGTTACTAATGTTGAATTCCTAGAGAAAGTAGTTTTGAAAGCAATGAGTGGATCTATTCTGCCTGCGGTTGCTAAATGTGTTTAACCTGAAAAGTACCATTGTCTAATAGGTCTCTTCAACACATCAAGGAAAATGAATTTACAGAAATGAGTGAATCATAAGTGTTGGGGAAAGCTGCCTTGCAGAAGTCTATTTATGTTCGTAAACAAATTGCATTCTGATTTTCCATCTAATGAGGATACTCAAGGCTACTAATGACCAAATGGAGTACAAAAATACATTCAATGTGACAGCTGTGATGTAATTAAACAGAAATAAGAAATAAAATTAGCCTCGAAATTGTTCAACGGGTCAAGTTAAAGAAGGACGTCTTGAAAGTTTTCTAAAAGCAGAGAGCATGACATTTGAGTCTAAGCCACTTACTGATTTTGTCTTTTTATTCCTTACTCCCCAACATCAGGAGTTGTGTTATTTATAGTGGTTCATTTTGTCCTGGGCTGAGCATTGAGATATGTGAATCATGGATTGTATCTTAGCATGTTTAATTTAATTATTATTAGACTTATGTTGTGTGAATTAAATAAGTAGAAGACAAATATAATACCTAAGGGAGCTTTGCATATGACAGACAGATAGATAGATAGATAGATAGATAGATAGATAGATAGATAGATAGATAGATAGATAGATAGATAGATAGATAGATAGATAGATAGATAGATAGATAGACAGACAGTCTAGATAGATAGATAGATAGATAGATAGATAGATAGATAGATAGATAGATAGATAGATAGATAGATAGATAGATAGATAGATAGATAACCCTCTGGGAGGCATCAGAAGGTTTTATTTTAGAGCATCATGGATAATCTCAACTGTACTATATCATTTTCTTCAATTTTCCTTCCTTCTATTGCTTTTTGACTGTACATTACATTGTGCTTATATTTCTGTACCCTTGCTTTTTGGTATTTGATTATAAATCAATAAAGTTAAACTTTGGTGACATCTTGAAAGGGGCCACACATTCTCTAGACAGATCATAATGGGAAATAGATAGACAACCGAGCCCTAAGCTATTTGGGGTTTTAGAAATTATAGCCAACACTTTACAATGTGTACAAAAAAAAAAAAAGCCAAAAACTATATCACTGCAATTTTTTCAAAATATCCATGATCCAACTTTGTGTACCCGTTGGCAGCCAATGGGCGTTGCAAAACATTGGATATGACTTAGTGACTGAACAGCAAAGCTAAATTTGTTTCTTTTTGGTAGATAGATGGCTATATCAATTTGTTTAATTAATAAATAATTAAATTTGTCAGATTTGGTGCATTTAGAGTTTCTAGATACCCTTTAAAGGTAAGGCATCTGTGGTGCATTTATTGTGATGTTTCCAGAGTATGGATGATAGTCACTATGTTCAATAATACAATCTGAGTAACACATTTAGCATTGTGGTTAATTTGGCCCTTAAAATGTTTTTGCAAAAAAAAATATTTTATGTTAAAAGATAGAAGATATGTTTCATAAAGCAAAATATCATGTGTTTGCTGGTTTGGAATGATTCCTAGAGATTTTAATAGAAAAAACATTGTTTCCCTCAGCACACATAACATTCTGTCACATTTGAATAGTTTTAATCAATTACTGGAGACAGAACTATGTATTTAAAATGTAATTATGCGCACTTGATGTATTTTCTTTTTTGCCATTGTGGAAATTAAGCACTTAAAATTTTGTAGACCTGGGAGCAGCAATATTTAAAGGGCACTAAAAGATGGAGGTATCAAGGTCTTGATAACCATCTTTAAAACGCTCCATGGCACGGGGCCTAGTTATTTGCGGGACCGTATCTTACCTCACACATCCCTTAGTCCGATTCGCTCCCATAGAGAGGGACTTCTCCGGGTGTCGTCCGCCGGGCAATGCCGGCTGCCGACTCCCAGGGGAAGGGCCTTCTCTGTGGCGGGCCCAGCCCTCTGGAACGACCTACCCCCCCGAACTTAGGACTATCACAGACCTCCGCTCCTTCCGCCAACATTTGAAGACATATCTTTTTCATCTGGCTTAGTCCCCATAACCACTTTTGTAGACTGAGTTTTAAATTGTTTTAATTGGATTTAAGGAGTTGGTAGGTTTTAGGGAATCTTTTAGCACAGGGTACTTTAAATTTAACTAGATTTTAGTCTGTTGTCCTATTTATGATATTGTTATGTTTTGTACTTCTGATTTTAATTTCCTGTGCACCGCCCTGAGTCCCTTCAGGGAGATAGGTGCGGTTATATAAATTGAATAAAATAAATAAATAAAAAATAAATAAAATGTCAAAATTCTGTGACAGGAATAAGAGACCAAAGATTTGTGTCTGACTTGAGGTGCAACTCTTAGACATGGAGGACCAAGGTCAAGGATTTGGAGAAGAAGAGATAGACATTGAGTCTCGGAATGGGAAAATATTCCCAAGACACCAGTAGTATAGTTCTAATCTTCCTAGGGAATCAGTTTCCTGAAGTGGTCTACCTAATAAGATTGATAATAAGGGTTAGTAGGATGAGATTAAAGATTTCAACTGAGGAAAAATAGGATGAAGACAAATATTCACAAACATGGGCAGAAGAAGGCATGATAGAAACTACTTCAAGAGATCGGAATTAACAAACAGTTACTTGAGACTCTAGAAAGAGTCCAAGGAAGAGATGATTAGGGGACTGGAAGCTAAAACATATTACCCTATTAAGTGTTAACTGACACGGTGATAATTTTTGTATCTCCTTTTTTTTTTTGGTGGTTTTTCTTCTTTATAACTGCTATTCTAATAGCAAATCCTTCATAAAAGTTATTGCATTACATTCTTGAGTTTGAGTTTTATTTGATTTGTATACCACCCTTTTCCCTTTTGGGACTCAGGGCGGTGTACAGCCACAGTAAAATCGGTGATACAAAATCTACAAAAAATATATTAAAAATATTAAATAAATTTGGCCTACATATTTAAAACCCCATGCTAAAATTTCATTAAAATCCCTTTAAAACTACGACAGGCCGGCAGCACAGAATAAATGCGTCTTCAGGGCCCGACGGAAGAGATGTAGGTCCGAGATTGTCCATAGTCCAGGGGTAGGTCATTCCAGAGGGCGGGAGCTGCCACAGAGAAGGCTCTCCCCCTGGGGGTTGCCAGCCGGCATTGTCTGGCCGACAACACCCTGAGGAGGCCCTCTCTGTGGGAGTGAACTGGTCGGTGGGAGGTATTTGGCAGCAGGAGGCGGTCTTGCAGGTAGCCAGGTCCCTTGCCATGGAGCGCTTTAAAGGTGGTCACTAATACCTTGAAGCGCACCCGGAAAGCGCGCAGGCAGCCAGTGCAGATCACGCAGGAGAGGTGTCACATGGAAGCATCTAGATGCTCCCAGAATCCCCCGTGTGGCCTCAGTCTGAACTAACTGGAACCTTTGGGTCCACCTCATGGGAAGCCCCATGTAGAGAGCGTTACAATAGTCCAGACGGGAGGTAACGAGGGCTTGGGTGACCGTGCATAAGGAGTCACGATCCAGAAAGGGGCGCAACTGGTGTATCAGGCGAACCTGATAGAAGGCCACCCTGGCCATGGCTGTCACATGATCTTCTAGAGACAGCCGAGAGTCCAGGAGGACACCCAGATTGCGAGCCCTCTCTGCGGGGCCAATGTCTTACCCCCGATGGTCAGAGATGGCATCAGCTGACTATACTGTGACGCCGGAAGCCACAGCCACTTGGTCTTGGATGGGTTGAGTCGAAGCCTGTTCCTCCCCATCCAGACTTGCACGGCCTCCAGACTCACACGGCCTCCAGACACCGGGACATCACTTCCACGGCATCGTTGGGGTGGTCTGGGGTAGAGATGTACAGCTGAGTGTCATCAGCGTACTGATGGAACTCCACCCCAAAACCACAGATGATCTCACCCAATGGCTTCATATAGACATTGAACAGGAGGGGCGAGAGGACCGACCCCTGTGGGACCCCACAAGTGAGGCCCCTTGATGTCGACCTCTGTCCTCCTGCCAACACAAACTGCGACCAGTCAGAGAGATAGGAGGAGAACCACCGTAAAATGGTGCCCCCCACTCCCAAGCCCCTCAACCGGTGCAGCATGATGCCATGGTCGATGGTATCAAAAGCCGCTGAGAGATCTAACAGGACCATGCTAATTTAACTTGATTAATCACGTCTCTGGTGATTGGAAAAGCTCAACAGAGACTTCATTTCCTTAGAGTCCTGCGGAAAAATCAGGTGGAATAACGGCTGATGACCTCTTTCTATCGGTCCATCATAGAAAGTGTCCTCACATATTGTATCACAGTGTGGTATGCTGGTTTAACAGTTGCGGAGAGGAAGGCACTACAGAGAGTGATCAATTCGGCACAAGAAACCAGTGATGCCCTCTGACATCACTGGATAACATCGCCAGATCTCGCTGCTTTAGCAGAGTAAGGAAGATTCTCATAGATGATTCACACCCTGGTTGGGATCTCTTTGCCCTTCTACCATCACGCAGAAGATATCAAAGTATAGCCAGCCGAACGAACAGGTTTAAAGGTAGCTTCTATCCATGGGCTGTGAGACTTTTAAATTCAACCGCAATCACTCCATGCACATGCTAGTTTTTTCTTTTTTCTTTTCTCTCTTTTTTGTTTCTGTTATAATTTTGCACCAGTGAAGTTAAAACCAATTTCATTGTAATTTTTACAATGACAATAAAGATTATTATTATTATTATTATTATTATTATTATTATTATTATTATTATTATTATTATTATTATTATTATTATTATTATTATTATTATTATTATTATTATTATTATTATTATTATTATTAAATTAGCATTCAATTGATATATAATTTTATGGGAATACTAAAAATCAAGTAGCATTATTAGCCATCAAATCTCAAAAATGCTGTACACTTTTCCCAAAAGGTTTCCACAATTTTGGCCAATACTGTACTTAATTTCAATCTACTCCAGGTACTGCTCGAAACTAACTACGAAGTGACTGTGGCAAATAAACACTTCCCTTGTTCGAGGGAAATCAATCCTTTTTTCTGGAGGTGGATCTTTTCTTCATGCAAGGAGCAAGAAGCTTTTTTTTTTTTTGTTCCTTGTCAGCATGCGAGGAGTTCCTGTTGCAGAAACTGACCGACCCCGAGAACTTTCAGGAGCTCTGAAACTAGAGTTCATCTTATTTCAGCAATAATAACACTATTCCCCACTTAGACAAAAGATGAGAAGCAGATGGCTAATGGGCCCTCTGCCCTGTTGTTCGGAGTTAGCCAACATAAAAGTAGACACATCAGTGCACTTTTAAAAAGCCCAGAGGGTTGCTGAGCAACACTTGATCTCAGTGAAATCAAAAGACAGCTCCTTAGGTTCTCTGCAGTTCCGACCGACCGATCTCTGAAACTGTGAGTGCCGCCGATGCAGTAAAATGGCCTTTGGGTTTTAACGCAGACAGATTTAAAGCAAAGGTGTTTCTTTGTAGAGTTAAAGAGTTAAATCGCATGTATTATTACATGACTGCAATATAAACATGAACTAGGCAGCAAGGGATAACTTAAACATTCTGTGTCTTACCTAAATTAAAGTTAGAGCCCGTTATATATTTAACTTTAATATTCCAGATTAACTGCACCAGGGAAACAGCAAATTAATTAGCAACGCAACAATTTGGAAGAGGAGAAGGAACAGTTCTACACTTTTATGGGAATAACTTAACACTTTTGTCCACTAGGAGCTGAGTTAGAAATTAAACCTTGTATTTCACTTAGCAAAGTGATTCATTAAAAAAAAAAAAAAACTTTCCACCAATTTGTGCCAGATTTCCCTAGAGGTGGAAGTAATACACAACTTGCCTCCTTGGGGGGGGATTGTAATACAGTGGTTAGGGTGTATAAGGTAAAGGAAAATGTTCCCCTGCACATGCATGCTAGTCATTCCCAACTCTAGGGGGCGGTGCTCATCTCCGTTTCTAAGCCAAAGAGCCAGTGCTGTCTGAAGTCGTCTCCGTGGTCATGTGGCCAGCATGACTCAAGGCCGAAGGCACACGGAACGCTGTTACTTTCCCACCAATGTGGTCCCTATTTTTCTACTTGCATTTTTAATGTGTTTTCGAACTGCTAGGTTGGCAGAAGCTGGGCAAGTAACGGGAGCTCACTCGATTATGCGGCACTAGGGACTTGAACTGCCAAACTGCCAACATTCTGATTGACAAGCTCAGTGTCTTAGCCACTGAGCCACTGTGTCCATTCCTATAGAGAGTATAAAGAATGGGCAAATGAAACCTTTGGTAGTGGCAAGGATCCCTATGTGTAGCCTAATTTGTAAAGGCACCTGAAACACTTCCATTTTCTTTTCTTTTTTTGGAACAGCCATCTACCTATAGAAATCAAAGTGTTAGAATAAAGAACTGCTTAAGAATGGGATCAGAGACTAAATGTGATGTTAAGTGATTATGTTCATGTAGGAGAAGACTAGTCTGAGACTGAAAGTGGAGTCAAATGCATCATCAGTTTGGAGTCTCTACACTCTCATAAGAGACCTAAGTCCAGCCACCTTGAAGTCCATTGACTCACCACTTTGCCTTGACCATTAGTAGCACCACAGATGTATCAACATGTCTCTCTTATTAAATTGGAATTTTGAGGAAAGCTCTGCCTTGGACTCTGATTTAATTCTGGATGATGTTTGGAACGCTGACACCCATTCTTGTACATTGGTTGCATGGAATAAACTCATGGTGCTTTTGAACTCTGTCCTGGTTCCCAACCTCTTGCAGTTGACAGTTCCTCCAATCCGTCCTTTATTTATTTTGTTCATTTTATAGTTGTACGCTACCGAGAGTCGTGTTTTGTGAAATGGGTGGCTATATAAATTATTAGAAAAAGAAATAGGTGAAAAATTGGGTGTTCCTGATCATGGGATTGAGTCCCATTCACCAGGCACCTTCTTCTTCTCCATCATGGCGCGCTCAACAAGATTGAGAGAGATAAAAGATGCCTCCAAAGTTGGCCATCCTTGCCATGAGGAATTGTCATCATTCAGAAATGGCGCTCATACACTGATTCAATGCAGGAGAGATTTGGGTCAATCACATACTGTGACAATTCATTCTTCTCTCAGTGTCATTCATCATTGTCGTTGTTGTCTCTTTTATTCATTAAACATGAAACTCAGTCAACTGAACAGTTAAAAATGTATCACAAATATCATTGACTGGTGCTGATGGTTGATGCTGCCAGCCTCCTAGGTATCAACCAAATATTTTCTTAAAGAGTACGATGTTCTGAGCAGTGCAATTTTTTGCAGTTCCATTGGTGTTATTGCAGGAAGCTGCAATTTCTTGATGCATTTTGTAAAATTCTTTGACACGGGGCACCAAGTGCCCCGATGACAATGGGTATCCCTGTTGCATGTTTCATCCACATTCGGGTAGTTTCAATGGCCAGGTCACGATATTTCATGATTTTTTTCCCCAAGCCCCCCCGCCCCGACTCTCGCATCTCCTGGTAGATAATCTCATTATTATACACTTTTATTCATTACACATGAAACTCAGTCAACTGAACATTTTGAAATGTTGCTGTTATTATTATTGTTGTTGCTGCTGCCGTTGTTGTTATGCAAAATTATTCAAATTATTATTTATTGCAAAATCACCCCAGATGTTGAGTCTGGACTTGACATTTTTATCCATCTATCAAGTCCTTCCCAAGGATGTGGAACAGGCAGGTGTTGATGGTTTATGGTGGCAGAGGTATCATTTCAGGATGTAAATTGTTCCAAGCAAAGATGCCTTTATTTTATTTATTTTATTTTATTCGATTTGGGAATGGGTGCGGTATATAAATCAAATAAACTATAACTATAAACTATAACCGCACCTCTCTCCCCAGGGGCACTCAGGACGGTGCACAGGAATTAAAACCAGAATACAAAAATACAAATCATACCAAGACTATAGTAAATAAGACTACCTATTAAAAACATATTAAATTCATGATATCCTGTGCTAAAAAATAACCTAAAACCTACTAACCCATTAAAATCCAATTTAAAACAATTTAAAACTCAGACTCCCAGTGGTTATGGGGGACTAGGCCAGACCGGCTAAATGGAAGAGATATGTCTTCAGGTGTTTGCAGAAGGAGCAGAGGTCCGTGATGGTTCTAAGTTCGGGGGGTAAGTCGTTCCAGAGGGCTGGGCCCGCCACCGAGAAAGCCCTTCCCCTAGGAGTCGTCAGCCGGCATTGTCCCGCGGATGGCACCCAGAGAAGACCCTCTCTGTGGGAGCGAATCGGCTGAAGGGCAGTTGACTAATATGCAGTTGACTAATATGGAATTTGTCAAAGATGGTGTTCAAATGGGACTCCAGTACATGCAGTTTTGTTTTGAATTGCTTAACATTCAGCATGAATATTTAAGGTAACAAAACTCTTGCTGGGACTAACGTGGTTGCAAAATCCATCATTCAGTTATCAAAAGTTTTTTTGCTTTATTCCCAGGATACTTCAGAATTCCTTCAGCGTTTCTCTTGGTGATATTGTTTTAGCTTACCTCGCCATTGGAGGTAACAAGTATACTACTGCAAGTGGTGTTGCATTCTCTTATACATATTTCCATTGTTTGAAATCTTCCCTTGCTGCTCACCTTTGGAAAGAATTCCCTAGGGATTCCACAGGAGTCTGAAAGTAGGGATACTGTCATCTATCAGAAGCAGGGTTTGTACTTATATTTTCTTTCTTTTCCTATTTTTGTTCATTTTTTTTCTTTTCCTACACGTTTTGCTCTTTTTCTTTCTTACTTCCTTTATTTGTGTAAGCTTTTACCTTCTTGTTTCAAAGATTTAATAAACATTACATTAAAAATAGAAGCAGAGTAACAGAACAAAAGTCAGAACATACACACCGACACCCACACCCTAAACCAGGGGTCTGCAAAGTTGGCTCTTTTAACACTTCACGTGATCTAGATTCTATCCCTCTGTTTATGCAGCCTAGAACTGGGTTGGCTTTTTTGGCAGCTGCTGCACATGGCTGGCTCATATTTAAATGGTTGTCCACTAGGATTCCAAGATCCCTCTCACAGTTGCTACTATTGAGCAAGGTACCATCTATACTGTACCTGTGCATTTGGTTTTTCTTGCCTAAATGTAGAACCTTACTTTTTTCACAATTGAATTTCATTTTATTAGATAGTGCCCAATGTTCAAGTTTGTCAAGATCCTTCTGTATCTTAAGCCTATCTTCTGGAGTGTTGTCAAAGCCATATTATTTTGGTATAGAATTCCAACTCCTTTATTAATATAGAAAATTAAATAAAGCAAAAGTAGAAGAAAATACCACTCAGTTCTATGATAGAAATATTAATAGATTAACAGAGTTGGAAGGGGCCTTATAGGTCATCTAGTCCAACCTCCCGCTCAAGCAGGAGACCCTACACCATTTCTGACAAATGGCAGTCCAGTCTCTTCTTGAAAGTCTCAAGTGATGAGGCTCCCACAACTTCCAAGAGCAACTTCTGTTCCAATTGGTTCATTGTTCTCGCTGTCAGAACAACAGGTGTCTTTGGACAGCGCTGGCTCTTCAGTTTTTAAATGGAGACGAACACTGCCCCCTAGAGTTGGAAATGACTAGCACATATGTGCAAGGGGAATCTTTACCTTTACCTAAGGAACAAGGGTCCCACTTCTGAATAATAAGATGGGAGAAATCCAGGGGGAAGAATTTGTTAAAAAAAAAAGTTCTGATTTAGATTTAAATGGTCCTGGCTTTTACAACCTTGATTCAATCTCTATTTCAGTTTTGTATCATACAGCAGCATAATTGGGTGAGGTTACCACAGAATCAAGACTAACTGTGGCCTTTTATCTAAATGTAGTAGATAGTAAAATATATTTAAAATCACCATAGGGGTTCTAGCTTCAGTGCAACTGTACTTATTTATCTTGGATTGCATCCTTAGCAATGGCAATATTTGAGAGAGACTTCTCTGGATATGTTGACTGTATCTTCTCCCATGAACTGCATGGGGATTATAACGGAATTTGTTATTTTCAATTATGCATGTCTTCCCTGGGCTTTAGATTAAAAAAAATGTGTGTGGGGTTTGCAAATCCATACCAGCTCCTCCCTTTGCAAAACAAAACTGAACCCCCAAACCCTATTAAGTATGTCTTTGTAACACAGAATGCTATAATATAGCTGCCACTATTAAATCCATGTTGTTAAGCGTATAAGAACAGTCAGGTTGGATCAGAGCAAAGGTATATTTGCTCCAGCATTCTGTTACCATGGTGATAAACCAGATGCTCCGAGGTAGTTCATAAGACAGATCAGAGCACAGTAGCATCTTCTCTTATGCCCAGAAAATAGATAACACCGCATCGTCTATGGGATGCCAAGCTGCTGTACCAAAATCTACTTCTAAGAACAAAACCTCATTAAATTCCTTTCATATTGGTCACTCACCTTTGCATTTAATCCACATTTCAGTTTTAAGTATTCCAGTAGAAAGCTGGGAATAGATAGAATAGGAACAACGTACACACACACACACACACACACACTTGGCTAACCAGGGTATACTGTACTCTTCATTGTTATATATGCTTAGTGTATTTGCAAGACTTCTAGTGAATAATTACAATAGGTATGTTGAGAATGAAGATAAAGAAGTACCCTACCAACATTTATCGAGATAGCATTGTAATAGAATTTAATTAAATGAGGTATATTTCAATTTAAAATAAAAATAAAATAAAAACAATTAGGTGCTACTTTCTTCTTTTCACACTTGGGAATGGTCTCTCATTTTTAACACACTCTTCTGCAGACTTACTCATGCTTTACTTTTTACATGTTACTCCCACGCTTTACACTAATTCCACCCCGCCCCCCCTCTCTCTTATCCAGTACCTGAATTATTGGAGTTTGCTCTAAAATCTAAAATCCAGGACTGCGTTTCCTTTTCTGCTCTGCCAACCTAGCAGTTCGTAAGCATGTTTAAAAATGCAAGTAGAAAAACAGGGACCACTTTGGTGGGAAGGGAACAGTGTTCCGTGGGCCTTTGGCGTTCAGTCATGCTGGCCACATGACCACAGAGACATCTTTGGACAGCGCTGGCTCTTCGGCTTAGAAACAGAGACGAGCACACACACCCCTAGAGCCGGAAACAACTAGCACATATGTGCAAGGGGAACATTTACCTTTACCTTTTACTGGTTAGCAATTGAGCACTTACTGAAGATTATGGATACCTTATAAGGATATCAGTATGTGCAGCACATTGTAATCGCTTCAGCTGGATGTGAACTATGGCAGAGACCAAATTGCCAAATCTGTCTGACTCAGCAAAGGTCACAGTTATTTAAATATACTCCTTGGGTCACGGCTACATGAAAATCCAGGTGCATTTCAGATACTTCAGAAGAGAGTGTAACTCCTTAACCTTAATCTCTTTCTGCTAACCAAATAGCATCGCTGATTGGGTCAGGCTTAAGGTTTTCAAAGTAGCTGATTGTAGAAAGCTTAATATTCTAAAATGGGGAAGGAATACAGGCAGGCAGGCAGGCATTCCTTGCAGGTAATCCTTGACTTATGACCACAATTGAGATCAGAATGTCTGTTGTTAAGTGAGGTGGTTGTTAAGTGGGTCACACCCAATTTTACCATTTTTTTTGTTTAGTGAACCGTTGAAGTTGTTAAGTGAATCCTGAAGTCATTAAGTGGATCTGGCTTCACCCATTGGCTTTGCTTGTCAGAAGCCAGCTGGAAAGGTTGCAAATGGTGATCACATGACCCCAGGACGCTGCAACTATCATAAATACATGCTGGTTGCCAAGCAACCTAATTTTGATCATGTGACCGTAGGAATTCTGCAACGGTTCTGTTGCAGAAAATTAAGGGACTCAGACTTCGGAATCAAAAGAAGTAACTTTATTTTGGCACCAAGGTTCAGGGCAAGTTAGCGAAAGCAAACCTCTGCACATCTGAACAAACTTCTTATGGAGAAGTGAGTTCTTAGATGTTCCTCAAAGACAGCCAAAAACGGAAATACATTACGTCTGCGCTAATTGGTCACATAATCTATAAGTTGCTGTTATTATGCAAGAAGCAGATAAACAGGTTTTCAAGTTGGGGGTCACAGTTAACTTGCAGGAAGCGTCTAAATTTTCAATAAAGCATTTGTGGTTGACTGAACTTTAACTGAACCTGTGGCAGGTATGAGTTTTGTGGCTTGACATTTAATCTTCCTGCTTTTCTACAAGACTCAGAAAGTGTTCCTTCTCTTTATTCTGTTTCATTTCAAGCCTCGTCTCACTCTTATGTCCAAGTCTCACTTTATGTCCTGCCTCAGTTCTAAGTGCTGGGACTGGTCGTAAGGCAATTTTTTTCAGTGCCACTGTAACTTTGAACGGTCTCTAAATAAATGGTTGTAAGTCAAGGACTTTGTACCAGAAAGGCAGGAAGATCATCTGAAGGCAGCGAAAGCTTTATATAAGGGCTGAGATCCATTTTCTGAAATCTTGAAAGACAGAGTTACTGACAGTTTATCGGCTATTTGCATAATTTCACTAAATTTTCCGCACCAAATGTCTTTGAGGGAAGGGAAGAAAATCAACAGATAGACAATCCTCAGTGAAATTTATAATTACCTGTCAATATTTTCATAATGAAGCAGGAAATGCATTAGTCCTGTCCGGGCATTTGTTATGCATAATGTGTGTTATCAGTATTTGAGAGGCAATTAGGTAACATGACTTCAGACACATTTGGTTGTGGCTTTAACTGCAGTTTAGTCTAGATTGATCCTGAGGAAATGCAAGGAACGGAAATATTGGGCGATTTCTATTCTTTTGGAGCTCATTTTGAGTTGGGGAAAAAAATAAGCATTTCAGTAGTGAAGATTGAAAATAAATGCTGCATTCTGTTTCTTTAACGACATGCAGGCAGCAATATGTTAAAATACAAGAAGTCATAAAACATGAATATAGCAGAGGAGGAAAGCAATTTATTTATTTATGTCTTCAATTCATTTATTTAAATTATATTGCTGCCTATTCGCCCATGGCAACTCGAGGCGGCTTACGGAATTTAAAACCACATTTAAAACAATAAAACTAATAAAAAATCACATAAATTAATATAAAGGTAAAGATTCCCCTCGCACATATGTGCTAGTCATTTCCGACTTGTGGTGGCGTTGTTCATTTCCATGTCAAAGCTGAAGAGCCAACGCTGTCCGAAGACGTCTCCGTGGTCATGTGGCTGGCATGACCAAAGGTGGTTCCTATTTTTCTACTTGCATTGTTTACGTGCTTTCGAACTGCTAGGTTGGCAGAAGCTGGGACAAGTAATGGGAGCTCACTCCATTATGTGGCGCTAGGGATTCAAACCGCTGAACTGCCGACCTTTCCGATCGACAAGCTCAGAGTCTTAGCCACAGAGCCACCACATCCCGCAAAAGGAAGCTACTGAGAAGTAACTCTGCATGTTGTTCTTGGGGACTGATAGCTTGCTTTCCAAAGTTTTTTTCAAAGAAACAGTGTGGTTGAATATGGCAAATGCTTGTATTGGTTTAGGGCAGGGGTCTGCAAAGTTGGCTCTTTTAAGACTGGTGGACTTCAACTCCCAGAGTTCCCCAGCCAGCATAAAGTCTTTACAATACAATACAATAGCAGAGTTGGAAGGGACCTTGTAGGTCTTCTAGTCCAACCCCCTGCGTGGACAGGAACCTTATACCATTTCAGACAAATGGCTATCTAACAACTTTTTAAAGACTTCCAGGGTTGGGGCATTCACAACTTCTGGAGGCAAGCTGTTCCAGAGGTTAATTGTTCTAACTGTCAGGAAATTTCTCCTTAGTTCTAAGTTGCTTCTCTCCTTGATTAGTTTCCACCCATTGCTTCTTGTCCTGCCCCCAGATGCCTTGGAGAATAGTTTGACTCCCTCTTCTTTGGGGCACCCTCTGAGATATCGAAACACTGCTATCATGTCTCCCCTGGTCCTTCTCTTCATTAAACTAGACATACCCAGCTCCTGCGCCGTTCTTCATATGTTTTAGTCTCCAGTTCCCTAATCATCTTGGTTGCTCTTCTCTGCACTCTTTCCAGAGTCTCCACGTCTTTTCTACATCGTGGCGACCAAAACTGTATGCAGTATTATTCCAAGTGTGGCCTTACCAAGGCACTATACAGTGGCATTAACACTTCACGTGATCTAGATTCTATCCCTCTGTTTATGCAGCCTAGAACTGTGTTGGCTTTTTTGGCAGCTGCTGCACACTGCTGGCTCATATTTAAATGGTTGTCCACTAGGATTCCTAGATCCCTCTCACAGTTGCTACTATTGAGCAAGGTACCACCTATACTGTACTTGTGTGTTTGGTTTTTCTTGCCTATATGTAGGACCTTACTTTTTTCACAATTGAATTTCATTTTATTACATAGTGCCCAATGTTCAAGTTTGTCTAGATCCTTCTGTATCTTAAGCCTATCTTCTGGAGTGTTGGCTATTCCTTTAAAAAGATGTTAGATAGCCATTTGTCTGAAATGGTATAAGGTTCCTCCCCACGCAGGGGGTTGGACTAGAAGACCTACAAGGTCCCTTCCAACTCTGCTATTGTATTGTATTGTATTGTATATTGTATTGACATTTTGCATCATTCCTTCCAAAATATTGACAAACTCTAGACATATATAACCTTATATATTGTAAAACACATAGAAAAATAATGACTAAGCCACCTCAAATTGTGCTTGTATGTGTGGTTATAATGCACAAAAAGGCATTTATAAAAGGAAGGCACTGCAAAGGTATCCAGATATGTACAGCACTCCGAACATATATCAAAGTGAAAAGGGGATTCTGTTATAAATTAACTTCCTGCCCAAAAAAAACCCCCATTAATTAGAAATGCACAATTTGGGGAGAAATGAAATGAAAGCTTTGGAAGCATTCAATAATACCTGTGATTTAGGGACAAACAGGGAATATTTGGGAGAGGTAAAGTCAAGGTTAACATGCATTTTAAAAATCATTATTTGACTTGTGCCATATTGAGAACGTAGAATTGATACAAACCCAAGTTGTGTCTTTTAAAACACTTTTGCGGCTCTAAGCAAAAGCACTATGTTCTAGGTGAGAAATAATAGGCAAATAAAAGGTAAAGGTTCCCCTCGCACATATGTGCTAGTCGTTCCTGACTCTAGGGGGCGGTGCTCATCTCTGTTTCAAAGATGAAGAGCCAGCGTTGTCCAAAGATGTCTCCATGGTTATGTGGCTGGCATAACTAAACGCTGAAGGGGCACAGAATGATGTTACCTTGCATTTTTACTTGCTTTCAAACTACTAGGTTGACAGAAGCTGGGACAAGTAGCAAGAGCTCACTCCGTTATGCGGTGCTAGGGATTCAAACCATCGAACTGCTGATTTTTCGGATTGACAAGCTCAGCATCTTAGCCACTGAGCCACCACATCCCTCTAGGGCAGGGGTCTGCAAAGTTGGCTCTTTTAAGACGGGTGGACTTCAACTCCCAGAATTCCCCAGCCAGCTATGCTGGCTGGGGGATTCTGGGAGTTGAAGTCCACCCGTCTTAAAAGAGCCAACTTTGCAGACCCCTGTTCTAGGGCAATGCAGATAGGCAAATACAAATGGCTAAATTATCATACTAGAATTTTTTCAAGGCGAATGTAATACAAATTTTATACAAAATAAACCCAAGAGAAGAACGGATGGCACAAGACACAGCTGCCAATTATTACAAAGGTTGATAGAACTAGTTGAGATTGACAAACTAAATTTATAGTTATGGTTCTGATGATTAAACAGAATAGATTATAGAAAGAAGAGGAATATGTTCTAACTTTAGAGTGAGAGTTAAAGTTATCATTGAACTTGTAACTACTGGAATTGGAAGCTACTGCTCTGATCTTTTTCTTTCCTTTCTATTTTTCTTTTACCTTTTTTACTTTCAGCTTTCTCTTTGATTTCTTTCTTTTTATTCTTTATGGGCTTGCGTTAATTGTTATCTTCCTTTTAAAAACTTTTAATGATATTATATATTTTTTAAAAAGGAAAGCATGGAATACTTAGTAGATCTCACCACTATTATTTAAGAACAACCTCCTTCCTTAGATGTCCCAACATGAAATTATGTCATTCTGCTGCAGAAATATATTAGAGACATAAAACTGGATATTTATTGTATCATTAACACTTCTCGTTTGGGTTTAACTTCAGCAGAGGAGCTGCTATTGTTATCTATAATATGCAGAACAAAGTCAGCATCTGTTGGACAAGTTAAATGGAATGTGGATTTTAGAAAAAAATATTCTCCCTATCAAAACGGTTGGGTTTTTAGAAAATATTTAAATCCTAAATCCTGGTCTGGGACTGAGGGAAGATTAAATATGTCTCCTCCCACATAAACCTAATACCATTTTATGTCCTTCTACTGTAAGAGTTATTACTAATGGGAGCACAATATAGATAAAGGTAAAGGTTCCCCTCGCACATATGTGCTAGTCGTTCCTGACTCTAGGGCAGGGATGTCCAAACTTGGGAACTTTAAGACTTGTGGACTTCAACTCCCAGAATTCCCCAGCCAGCATAGCTGGCTGGGGAATTCTGGGAGTTGAAGTCCACAAGTCTTAAAGTTCCCAAGTTTGGACATCCCTGCTCTAGGGGGTGGTTCTCATCTCCATTTCTAAGCCAAAAGAGCCAGCGCTGTCCGAAGACGTCTCCATGGTCATGTGGCCGGCATGACTAAATGCTAAAGGTGCACATTTGTTTAGTAGCCATCTGAAGTTACAACAGTAATGAAAAAAGTGATTTGTGATCATGTAATGGATAAAAAAACCCACTATAGACCGATATCTTTATTGAATGTGGACTACAAAATATTTGCTTCAATTATTGTAGAAAGACTAAAGAGATTCTTAAACCAATTTATACACAGAGATCAAAATGGCTTTTTATCTAAGAGACAAGTCAAAGGCAATGTGAGAATAATCTTGAACGTACTGGAATACTATGAAGCACATCCAGAGAAACAAATGGCGTTAATCTTCCTGGATGTGCAGAAGGCGTTTGACAACGTGAATTGGCAATTTATGTTGACACAACTAAAAGTGATGGACTTCGGAGAGAGATTTATAAAGATGATTAAGGCAACGTACTAAGGCGCATGGAACGCTGTAACCTTCCTACCAAAGGTGGCTCCTATTTTTTTCTACTTGCATTTTTTACGTGCTTTCAAACTGCTAGGTTGGGACAAGTAATGGGAGCTCACACCATTACGTGGTACTAGGGATTTGAACTCCCGACCTTTCTGATTGACATCTTAGCCACTAAGCCACCGTGTCCCTTTGAGAGCACAATAGAGGAATATCTTAATTCTTGAAATTCCTTTTCTTGGGAAACTAGTTTAGTTCTTTCTCAAGTTCTCTGTCAAGTCCTTGTATGAAGATTTTATCAGTTCTCCATCCTCAGCAGACAGACTGGCATTCTGGATCTACCAATTACGGGTACATCACCTTAATCGCCAAAGCAATTATTAAAATTCAGGTTTGCTCATTTTGTAGCATGAAATAACCCTTCAGAGACCCTTCTTTACCCAATGTATTAGCAGCGAACATTTCTGTAATTTTGAAAAGTTATACCCAGAGAATGGGTGAAGCACTTACGCTTTAGAAGATCTCAGCAGGAGGAACTACTGACCTTCCATAAACAATCTCATTCTAGGAATCTCTTGAGAACAAACATGAGGAAGGTTAAGAAAAATGATCTCAAACTCAAACAAAGAAAAATTGCAGACTACAGGAACCAAGAGCACCACTGGGGTGACCCTGAGGACACAGATAAACTTCCAAGTGCTTCAACTACCCTCTAAAACAGTGATGGTGAACCTTTTTAGGCTCGCGTGCCATAAGGGGGGGAGCGCAGGGGGGGGTTGTGTGCCGGCGTGCCACACCCATAATGCAATGCACGCACCCCCCATTGACTTCCGGTTTGCTCGTAGCATCATTTTTAGTCCTCCGGAGCCTTCAGGGAAGCTCCTGAAGCCTCCGGAGGGCCTCCAGGGGGGCGGAGGGCCCTGTTTCCGCCCTCATATAAAGCCTGGGGAGGCGAAAAATGGCTTTAAAAACAGCTGAATCAGCTGGCCAGCGTGCACATGCGTGCTGGCCAGCTGACAGGGCAACGTCTCGCGTGCCCTGCCCAATGGTGCCATAGGTTCACCATCACTGCTCTAAAAGGATGCAAATGCAAGGAATATAAATCCTTTCATTCCCCGCTATCCTGTCAGAGTTGAAGAAGCTTCTTGGATGAAAAGCAAAATGTCTTCAAAAAAACCAACAACCCAGAAAGTCCAGCTGCCTCCTGAAAAAGCACCTTTGGGACCTTTATCTCAAACATTAATATCAGTGCCCTTTATTTTTCTTAAACAGCTGGGTTGAAAGCTGGGTTCTCTGGAGAAGCACTTTTTGTTATGTGACATCTGCTCACAAAGTCAGAAGGCACCAAAAGCTGATAAAAGTTTGTCAGGAAAATACTCAGAGTTTTAAGAACAACAAAAATGATGGCTTAAATGCATTCATAATTGCCATCTTGAAAAGTCCAAATCTCATGCAGTTTCTCAAAAGAAGAAAGTCAAGCCTTTGGAAAAAAAATAATAATACAGTGGTACCTCGGTTCACGAACGCCTCTGTTCACGACCAATTCGGATTACGACCAAAAATTTCCCAAAAAATGTGCCCCGGTTCACGAACACCGTTTCGGTTCACGAACGGAAAAGTTCGTAAAAATACGCTCCGCTGCACGAACTCCGCCTCGCTGCACGAACTCCGCCCTCGCATCACGAACAGAAAAGTTTGTAAAAATGCTCGGATTCATGAACCCCGCCTCGCTTCATGAACCAGAGCCGCAGACATTTTAAAAACAAGGTCAGAACGGATTAACCGGATTTACATTGAACCCTATGGGAAACTGTGCCTCTGTTCACGACCAATTCTGTTCGCGAACAGAGTCAGTTCAAGAATCACGACCAAAAAACAAGGTTGGAACGGATTAACCGGATTTACATTGAACCCTATGGGAAATTGTGCCTCGCTTCACGACCAATTCGGATCGCGAACAGAGTCAGTTCACGAATTAAGTTCGTGAACTGAGGTACCACTGTAAAGGCAGATGCCCTGATAAATGTCCAATTGCTATGAAAATGGTCAGTGTGCCAGATTGATAAACTGAAACTCCAAATGGCACAATCTGTTGTGGCACAAAATGACTATACTGAATGCACGGTACATGTCTGCCCCTTTCACAGCTGATTTACCTTGTAAGTGCGGCAAAACAAAGAGTTTGATTTAAACGGAAGATATGCCATGCCACCAAAAGTAGCTACCAGACTAAATACTTTTCTGTGATACAAAGCATGTATTTTAAATGGCAAAGTCTGAGAGAAACAATCCCAAAAGATTTTATGAAAGTTATCCAGAAAAGGGATTTTGGAGTACAAATAAAGAATTTGCACATCAGAAAAATCACCAGCCCAGATTTAAAACCCAGGGTTTGAAAAATATATCTACAAATAGTAGTTAAAGTTAATTTCAAGATGTTATTGCTGATGCCACAATACTGTTGGCAATCTGGGGCCTGAAATTTATACCACATTATTTTCACTTTGTTGTGGGAAACTACCATTCATGTTTTCTTCCCCACCCACCTCCCAGCTTCTGGTCTCTAGGTTTCTGTTCTCTCTTTCTTCCATTCAATCATGTCCAGTTCTTAGAAACTGCTTAGACGAGTCAAGGTTTCTTGACAAGGCTTTTTAGAAGTGATTGCCATTGCCTCGTTCCTAGGATTGAGAGAAAGGGAAAGGCTCAAAGACATGCAGCAAGTTTTTCATGCCTAAAGTGGGACTAGAACTCTCCAGATTAACCTTCTGATTAAGAGAGTTGGAAGGGGACCTTGTAGGTCATCTAGTCCAACCCCTGCTCTGGCAGGTGACCCTACACCATTTCTAACAAATGTCAGTCCAGTCTTTTCTTGAAAGTCTCAAGTGATGAAAGCCCCACAACTTCCGAAGACAATTTCTGTTCCATTGGTTGATTGTTCTCACTGTCAGAAAGTTCCTCCTTATTTCTAGGTTGAATCTCTCCTAGGTCAGTTTCCATCCATTATTCATTGTCTGGCCTTCAGGTGCTTTGGGAAATAGCTTGACCCCCTCCTCTCTAGGGCAACCCCTCAAATATTGGAAGGCTGCTCTCATGTCTCCCCTGGCCCTTCTCTTCACTAGCCTAGCTATGCCCAGTTCCTGCAACTGTTCATCGTATGTTTTAGCCTCCAGTCCCCTAATCATCCTGGTTGCTCTTCTCTGCACTCTTTCTAGAGCAGTGGTTCCCAATGTGGGGCCCACACCCCACAGGGGGGCAATTTGATTTTTAATGGGGGCAATTTGAACCTTGTTTAAACCACTTTAATGGCCTTTTAGACTTCCTCCGCATGACTAGAGTTCACTTTCTGAGTAAAGTAAGAATTATATGTCACGCCCAGTTCCTGCAACTGTTCATCATATGTTTTAGCCTCCAGTCCCCTAATCATCCTGGTTGCTCTTCTCTGCACTCTTTCTAGAGTCTCAGTCTCCCAGTTTGCAGCTTCAAGCTACAATGCCAGTTTCAAGCTTGATGCCTTAACCACTATAAAACCTGAACTTGCTTAATCTCTCCAGTTTACAAAATAAAATTAAAGTAGGAAAGGATGGGAAGATTAGCTATATCTGACAACTCTAAGCTGCTGAGCAAGACACAGGAACTTCGGAGGAATTTCCTAGCCTTACTTACAGTGAGCTCAAATAGAGTCTCTTTAGAGTGCTTTAAAACACTTCCTCCCAGATATGAAATAAGGCGATAACCGACCTGCTTGAGGCTATATCTTGATTGTTTATCACCATGTTCTCGTCCCTTCCTCTCCCAGCCTGTCCACAATCTCACACAATAAGATTATTAAGTCAAAAAAATAAAAATAATGCAGGGAGTGCTCAGATAGCAGAGACTATTTGAAAGCAAATGTTGAGAGAGCCAAAGGCTAGCAGGAGGCCAGAAGCAAAAGTCCAAGAGTCAAAGCCCAGAGTTATCAGCAACAGGCAATAAGGTATAATCAACACTCTGGCGAGCGGATAGTCTAGCCACTGACCTTTTGATACTGAAGGCTTTTCAAGCTGAAGTCTTACATCTCTATGTGTGGCTCAGTTGCAAGCCAACGATTGGGTATTCAGCTCATGAACTTAGACGCTGCTGCCCTTTATCCATAAGCTCAGTCTTTTTATTCTTGCATGAGAATTTTTCTCAGCTATCAATCAAACCCACATCTTCTGCCCCTGGCACTACAGTGTGGTGTAGCTCAATTCCTCTTTCCGAGATTCACACAGTAAATATTCCCAATATTGGATCCAAACCTTTTATCTCCTCCTCATCCTTTCTCTTTCACAGATACTTCCATGATAACTAATTCCAGTTTTATTTTCTATACTGCACCAGCTTCCCAAAACAACTGGTGGTTGTCACAGTATTCAACTTTACAAACGTTAAGATTCATGGGCGCCCTTGCTGCTCCCTGAACTTCTTTTCCTGCAGATGTTTCATCAACCAAACTAGGCAAGAAAACAATAAAGCTCAGGGTTCACCAAGGAATCCTCATCCGATAAGTAAGTAAATAATAAAGGTAGTTACTCTTCTTTGTAAAACATCTTTTCTTTCCTTTTTCCCCCCAGAAAGGAATACTTGAGGTCATTTTGAAGAAAGTATTTGTTGTTTGTTTGGATTTAGACAAGTCAGGCTTCAGAAAATAGATAGTTTTCTTGAATCTTCAGAAAATTCTGCCCAAGATCGAATCCTTATATTCACCCATTACATAAACCAGTTCTGTTTTGCTTGGATGTAGCATGAAATTCACTGCATTTTTTTTGAACCATTGTTTATGTCTTCATGTTACAAACATCTGCCACTATAGATTTGACAAGAAACTATAACTACAACAAATTACAGGTTAGGACAACAGGTAAGCCCAGCTGGGATGTTGCTGTATTTTAGATGATATATTAATATTTTACTGGGCATTTTCTCAGACTTGTCATTCTCCAGGGTATGAGACAGTAAAAATTATTTTTAAGACAGTGGTTGCCATTCGTATGTTTAAAAATAATAATTTACTATGTAAATCACTATTCTTGTAAACAGCATTTTTTAAAAGTTAAATACAACTCTTAAGCATTTTTCTGGAGAACATATTACTTCCCAGGTCTTCTTTTTAAAAGAAAAAAAAAAACAAATAAGAACAAATCTAATTGCTTTACATTTGTTGGATTGTGTCCAAGTACTGGATAACCAGCTGTTGTAAAGGATGCTTAACACAAATCAAATTCATATTTTTCAGACACGGAGAAAAAGGAATGCAGACATTTTATTGGCTTTAAGACCAGTAAGTAAAAAAAGGAGACTGTGTGGTCAAAGTGTCATTAACCACCTCAAGGTCAATTTCATCTTAAGTAATGAGTAAGAGATTCATTTCAGTTTTACAAGTGGTCTTTTCAGTCACAGCTTTTGGGAGATATGCTGAGTATCTAAGAGCAGAGGCATGGAAAAAAAATGCTTTTATGCACCTTGACATTGGGATGTTATGGCATAATAAAAAAGGAATTAAATTAATTAATGCAACCTGTGATCTGTAGCATTTTCTGTCTTTAAATGACTCTGCCTCGGTATGGATCCTATGATGAATGTAATTTTCTTTGACAAAGGACTTCACCCTATAATAATTGCTACTGATGACTATTCTAAGTATGTATAAAAGAACAGATGAAGCAAAAATACTGCGTCTGCTAGCCAAGTTGAATCTTGAACAAAAAAAGTTGCTGTCGTGTCACCTTCACTTCATCTTCTGTCTAGCAATTGACTGATAACCAGGGGTACTTTTTCTCTGGAAGTGTCTGGTGTTGAAGTTGATATTAGAGGAGACACACACACACTGATTGCCCTCCAGAAAATGTTTTGATTGGGCTTCCATGCCCAGAGGGAGAAAGGCCTCAGACCTCAGAGGGGGATCAGGTATTTGTTCCTTCTCCCCTGCCTTATAGAAAGAGACATAGGAAGGCATGTTGTTATGGATGGGGTACGGAAGTTTTTAATCTGATTAATTAATGTACAACTGAGTCTTCCAACATAATACAATACAATACAATAGCAGATTTGGAAGGGACCTTGGAGGTCTTTTAGTCCAACCCCCTGCGTGGGCAGGAACCTTATACCATTTCGGACAAATGGCTATCTAACATCTTTTTAAAGACTTCCAGGGTTGGGGCATTCACAACTTCTGGAGGCAAGCTGTTCCAGAGGTTAATTGTTCTAACTGTCAGGAAATATCAGAAGAGGTTGCCGCATTTCAGCCCTCAGCCTCTTTAATCTAAAAATAATTATGAAGTTTTTAACCCTGTTTCTGTGACTGGTATAATACGTGCATTAATACATTTGAACCCAAGCTATATTACGCGGTGGCTCAGTGGCTAAGATACTGAGCTTGTTGATCAGGAAGGTTGGCAGTTTGGCAGTTCGAATCCCTAGTGCCGCGTAATGGAGTGAGCTGCTGTAACTTGTCCCAGCTCCTGCCAACCTAGCAGTTCGAAAGCACATAAAAATGCAAGTAGAAAAATTAGGGACCACCTTTGGTGGGAAGGTAACAGCATTCTGTGAGCATTCAGCATTTAGTCACGCCGGCCACATAACCACAGAGACATCTTTGGACAGCGCTGGCTCTTTGGCTTTGAAACGGAGTTTAGCTCTGCCCCCCTAGAGTCAGGACATATGTGTGAGGGGAATCTTTACCTTTATTTTATATGGTAAATATCTCTTCCTTTTATATATGCTAAGCTCTGCCATATATAATTATCTTGAGATATTACTGTATGCAATATTATTGTCTTTCTTTCTGTCTGTCTGTCTGTCTGTCTGTCTGTCTGTCTTTCTTTCCTTCCTTCCTTCCTTCCTTCCTTCCTTCCTTCCTTCCTTCCTTCCTTCCTTCCTTCCTTCCAGAACAGTTATCATTCTTTCCTATTTTTCTCCACTACAACAACAAGGTTTATCCAAACTACTTAGCTGAAATGGACATGAACTTGACTCTGTTCAGTTTTAGTGCACACCTTAAATAAATATCACATCGTTTTTTTTGGAGTCTGAACCTTTCTTATTGATGGTCCAGAAGCTAAATGGAATTGCTCTGTAAGAATATATGATTATACTTTGATGCTTTGGTATTTTTAATATGTGGGATTGAGGCAGGAATAGAGGTTGTATTCAGCCCGTTCTGACCAGTTCTAGCGAACTGGTAGCGGAAAATTTGAGTAGTTCAGAGAACCGGCAAATACCACCTCTGGCTGGCACCACCCCCATCTATTTTATGCTTTGCAAGTCCCAGCTATCGGCTGGGTTTTCTTCTGTTGCCCTGCACAGGAGAACAGAGCTGGACAGCAGGTTAGTGGGATGGGGAGGGAATGGGGATTTTGCAGTATCCTTCCACTCCCATGTCTACCAAGCCACACCACACCCACAGAACTGGTAATAAAAAAAATTGAATCCCACCACTGGGCAGGAAGCCACTATATATGCCTTATATATTTTATATATTGAATTACTACAAGGTTTTAAATGTGGTTAGAAAGAGGAGAAAATCCATATTTGAATATTTAGATTTACCTCAAACATAAGAGAGACAGGTGAATGATAAACAGCCCTTATTTTAGCAGCATTACACAGTATAACTCATTCCCTGTGAATCACCTATTAAAAATTAATTAATCTGTGGCCCTAATTTAACCCAACATCATGTGGATGCAAAGACAATGCAGACAATGAAAATGAAACAGTGAGGAAAATTCGCTTTTGTGCCGTATAATCAGAGTCTTCTTAAGAAGCTTCATTATTGAGAATTAAACA
Organism: Rhabdophis nuchalis; assembly: GCA_039707465.1. Classification (NCBI taxonomy): domain Eukaryota; kingdom Metazoa; phylum Chordata; class Lepidosauria; order Squamata; family Natricidae; genus Rhabdophis; species Rhabdophis nuchalis. The sequence continues at coordinate 10,762,628 of CM077657.1, read as the reverse complement.
CCCTGTGGATTAAAGCACTATAAAATGCACAGGAATTAATGATTGATATTGATGGTTAAAGGCAAATGCGTAGATTTTTTTTTAATGGCGTTCAACTGCTTTGGGAGATGTAGCTATATGTTAACATTTTCCTTTTGGTTATTTTGAGGTATTTGTTAATGGAATCTCCCATCAGTGTAAATTGTAGAGTTCTCTCATTCCTGCCTTTAATATATATGTGTGTGTGTGTGTGTGTGTGTGTGTGTGTGTGTGTGTGTATTGGCTTGCTGTCTAGATGGTCTCTGGTGATGAGCCGAAAGGCAGGAAAGGAAACAGTATGTCTCCTCCCTTAATTGGGGCCTAATAACAGGTTGTTGTGAAAAAATTACCTATACTAATATACCCTGTCCCAGCTGATGCAATAAGGGGAACCGGCTTGGCTAAAGTGCTAGGCTCCTTACCTAGCATGCAACACAGCCCCGGTTCGAATCCCAGTAAGGGGTATGGCCAGCTGATGAGAGCTAATAAGCTCAAAATAGATGTATCCTGGTCTCTCTCTAATTTAATTTATTGATCAGCTCATAAAACTAACACATATATGTATATATGTATATATATATATGTGTGTGTGTGTGTGTTTGTGTGTGTTACGTTTTTGAGCTGATCAATAAATAAATCAGGGAGACTAGTATAGATCTATTTCGAGCTTTTTAGCTCTCAACAGCTAGTTGTATGCTTCCTCCCTTAATTGGGGCCCTAACAGGGTGTTGTGGAACAATTGTATAATAATAATAATCTTTATTGTCATTGTAATAATATTGTAATAAAATTACAATGAAATTGGTTATATATAAATGTTCCACAACACCCTGTTAGGGCCCCAATTAAGGGAGGAGACATACTGTTTCCTTTTCTGCCTTTCGGCTCATCACCAGAGACCATCTAGACAGAAAGCCATGAATTCTGTTGTGTGATTTTTTTAATATGTGTGTTAGTTTTATGAGCTGATCAATATATTACACACATATTTTAAAAAAATCACACAACGGAACTATATATATATGTTAAATTTCTTTAAGGGATGATTAATAATAATTATTTGTATATATATTACACACACACACACACACACACACAGAGAGAGAGAGAGGGGGGAGAGAGAGAGAGAGAGAGAGAGAGAGAGAGAGAGAGAGAGAGAGAGAGAGAGAGAGAGAGAGATTATCAAGCAGAGTACTTATTACAAAGATCAAAATAGTGAAGATTTAGGCCATAAATTCAATGCATGGATGTGTTCATCGTTTTAGAGCTAGTGCCAGAATTCTTACAAACCAGCTCAGAAATGGACTTCAGAAGCATTTAAAATTCCCCGTCCTATGAAAACTGAGCTTCTAAGGCCCCTTTCTTTGGTAAGCCCAGATCAAAATCAAAGCCGGAAAAGAATTTGTAATTTCCCTTCTTCCTATTCCCAGCAACTATATCAGGGGCGGGGGTGGTGGGGATTTCTGTTAGCCCATCTTCTTTATGGTACAAACATATGTGAGCAGTCGAAGAGCGAGGTTTCGTGGTGCAAAGAAATAAGGTTCCTGTTTTATCTCTCTTTTTTTAAAAACAAAAATGCTGAAACCTACCCCAAATGGATTTTATTCAGAAATATATGCACAACAGCTCATTATAGTATACACTCTCTTTCTTTTGCCAAAATCACCAACCAATGTAAAGCCAGAAAAATGGTAATTGCTAGCTTTGGACATAGTACACACACACACACACACACACACACACACACACACACACCTCTGTCCTCAAGATCAATACTATTGTCACCTGTGGGTTCTATTTTCTTTTTATAATTGCATTTGTAAAAAACAAATGATGTTGCACTTGGCTCTGCCTTAGCTATTTTGCTTCAGATTTCTTTTAATGAATCTTTCTTTTTAATGGATGTGTTACAAAGATGGCACACCTGCTTTATACATCAAAATAGTCCCGTTTCAAAGGCAGATGATGAAAGACTAAGATTGGAAACATCCCTTATAATCAAGCAGGCCTCCATGCTTTGATGTACATCAATGTGCTTTAATTCTAACTTGCTGTAATTGCAACAGGGGAACATTCCTTCTCGGGAGAATATTTCGAAGAGCATTTCTCAGCATATTTCAGTTCTCGTACATGTCTTTGTCTCTATGAATATTTCAGATCTCAAATGGACTTCTGGCAACTAGAAGGTATCATCAAATTGTAAAACTGAATCCCTGGGATTTGAGATGTAGATCCAGAATGGCACCTTGAGAATTTTTATAGATTATCTGTCCAAAAAGATAGGCATGCTTTAAACGCAATTTTGTTAAAACTTGAGGGAAATTTCAGTATAGTGGCAATCGGCCACTTTAAAACCAAGCAAGAAATTTCACTCGTGCCCCTCAAAACTGTGAAAAGAGATATAGGGCTGTGGCACATTTACTTTGAATCATATGGAAACTTGTTTTAAATCAATAGTAAACGTAAAGGTTCCCCTTGCACATATGTGCTAGTGATGGCTAACCTTTTTTGGCTTGCGTGCCAAAAGTGGGGAGAGCGCAGGGGGGTCATGCGTGGGTGTGCCACACCCACAATGCTATGTGCGCGCCCCCTGCTTTTGGCACACTTTTTTTGCCCTCCCCAGGCTCCAGAGGCTTTCTAGGAGCCTGGGGAGGGTGAAAACAGCCTCCCCCCCACTTCCAGAGGCTTCAGGAGCTTCCCTGAAACCTCCAGAGGGTGAAAAACGGCCTCAAAAGAAGGCCTAAATCAGCTGGCCAGTGTACACATGCGCGCTGGAGCTGACAGGGCAACGCCTCGCGTACCCTAAGAAATGGTTCCACGTGCCACCTGTGGCACCCGTGCCATAGGTTCGCCATCACTGTGCTAGCCATTCCCAATTCTATGGGTCGGTCCTGATCTTTGTTTCAAAGCTGAAGAGCCAGCACTGTCCAAAAACATCTCTGTGGTCATGTGATCGGCATTTCTAAATGCCGAAGGCGCATGGAACACTGTTATCTTCCCACCAAGATAATCTCTATTTTTTTACTTGCATTTTTACGTGCTTTCGAAGTGCTAGATTAGGAGAAGCTGGGACAAGTAACAGGAGCTCACTCTGTTATGCAGTGCTAGGGATTCAAACCTCCGAATTGCCAACCTTTCTGATCGAGAAGCCCAGCGTCTTAGCCCCTGAGCCACCACGTCTGACACTGTAGGGTATGCAATAGGAAGTGGAATGTATCAAGATATTGTGATTCATAGATGCAACTGAAGGATGGAAGCATCTTTGTACCCTCTCTACATTAAAGAATCACTTTATCAACAGCTGCTGGCATTGCAGATCCCCGTTGCTTGTAAAGTGAAGATGTTTACACCCTAACGTAACCTTCCATTAAAGCTCGGAAGACCTGGCTCTTCCCTCAAACAAGATTAGACAAGATTAGAAGTTGCACATAGGGAAGGTTGACTTTGTGCCTAGTCTTTGTTGTTTTTAATTATTTCATGGGCTTAGTTTTATAGTTCTAATAAAATGTTATATCTTTTTTTTTACTTTTGATTGGAAGCTGCCCAAAGATGATTTGGAAGATGAGTGCCTATGTAAATGTCAAACTGGATAGAATCAGATATGCCGGAAAGCCTAGAATATCCTGCTACAAAGAAAGTTGGAAAATAAAAACAATTGTTGAGTAAGATTTCAAAGGAATATAAAAACTCTCATTCTTTGTATGTAAAGGCTGCCAGCAGGCTGAGGTCTAATTAATGCCAATATATAGCAATAGCACTTAGATTTATAGACTGCCCCATAATGCTTTGCAGCCCTCTCTGAGTGGTTTACAGAGTGGTTTAAAGCAATTTCCTCCAACAATCTGGGTCCTCATTTTACTGTCCTTGGAAGGACGGAAGCCTGAGTCAATCTTGGGGCCCTTCAGGATCAAACTCCAAGCTGTGGTCAGAGTTAGCCTGCAATACCACATTCTAACTACTATGCCACAACTGGACCACCAGTCTCTATACTGTAATTAATATTTATAAGCATAATTGTGAATTACTTTATGATGAGAAAAGTAAAAAAAGACTGAATATACAGGGGTGTGTGTGTGTCTCTGTGTGTATGTATATATTCAATACAATACAATACAATAGCAGAGTTGGAAGGGACCTTGGAGGTCTTCTAGTCCAACCCCCTGCGTGGGCAGGAACCTTATACCATTTCAGACAAATGTCTATCTAACATCTTCTTAAAGACTTCCAGGGTTGGGGCATTCACAACTTCTGGAGGCAAGCTGTTCCAGAGGTTAATTGTTCTAACTGTCAGGAAATTTCTCCTTAGTTCTAAGTTGCTTCTCTCCTTGGTTAGTTTCCACCCATTGCTTCTTGTCCTGCCCCCAGGTGCCTTGGAGAATAGTTTGGCTCCCTCTTCTTTGGGGCACCCTCTGAGATATCGGAAGACTGCTATCATGTCTCCCCTGGTCCTTCTCTTCATCAAACTAGACATACCCAGCTCCTGCAACCGTTCTTCATATGTTTTAGTCTCCAGTCCCCTAATCATCTTGGTTGCTCTTCTCTGCACTCTTTCCAGAGTCTCCACGTCTTTTCTACATCGTGGCGACCAAAACTGTATGCAGTATTCCAAGTGTGGCCTTACCAAGGCACTATACAGTGGCATTAACACTTCACGTGATCTAGATTCTATCCCTCTGTTTATCAAAAGCAGAGGACATTGAAAAGGCAAAGAATAAACTGGAAACCCGTCAAATAAAGAACAGGTAGAGAAGAATTGTCTTGTGGATTCAGAAGGGGAAAAAATAGAAGAAGAAAAAAAGATGAGGATAAAAGCAAAGGAGAAAATGATATAATGGTGGGGAGAAACCTTCATGGGAAACCTTGCAGAGCTGTCTAAAATCACCCATGCTATTTCCATCCCTTCCAAAGTCAACTTCTCAAAGTTATGTCCCCGTCTGATGGACAGGTGTCAAGCAGAGCTGCTATTTCACATTGGCTTCTGGGAATCAAATTGTAGACGGCCGAGCTGGTTGAAATGGAGCAAAAATAGCACCCGTGTCAGGTGTTGAGACATTTTGCACAACTGTCTGGGCTGAATATATCTTGTCACAAAAATGCAAGACAGAAAGGCAGAACACATTTCAAGGAATGGCAGACTTCAAATCTGAGAACTTCAGGCCAATTACATATGGATGTCCAATAAGGCAGATAGACCACCTCTTGCTGGCACACCTGTTAACAGCTTTAGCAAGAGAGGGGGACACAAAGACTTACGTAATTTAATTTAATTTAATTATTAGACTTATAAACCGCCCCTTCTCCCCGAAGGGACTCAGGGCGGTGCATGCAGAAGTTGCAAAATTTAAGCCCAATATGGGAAAAGCGATAATTCAATCACAAACCATTTTACAAATGGATATATCTTCCAAGATCTTGGAACTCTGTAAATTATGTATTTATTATCAATCTGCCTAATAGAAAACACATTAGTAAATAATAGATAAATCATGAGATCTTACAATTTAAGAACCCCTTGTGTTTTTGTATTTGAACAATAATATTGACTAAATTTTAGGTTTATTTCCCACTTTTGTAATGACAAAATTTTAATCTGAATTACTTTTTATAGAAAGAACACTTCAGGTGTTTTACAGTCCTTTTCATTGTGTTGAGAGATAATGCATAAAATAATCCTTAATTATTCCAAATTATTAATAACCGAATCGCCCTGAATATCTAAGACCTATTTTATTATTTATTTGATGTTTGTTTTTGGTTTGTTTTTCAGACTGAATCATCAAGCAGTAAGAGTTTAATAAGGAACAATTATCTGATCTTAATTGTTGCTATAGTCCCTTTACCATGGGTCTCATTAAATCTCTCTTTAAAGAAACAGAATGCCATCATGTCATTTTTCTTACCGCACTGTGAGATATGCTTAGCAAATGGAAGAAGATGTGATAATTTTGTTTCACATTTAAATAGTTTAACACACTCTGGACTAAAGTAGAGAATGCACAAATTATCTAGCTATTGTCAGCCCATATATTAACACAGGGGTTCCCAAACTTGGCAACTTTAAGACTTGTGGACTTCAACTCCCAGAATTGGAGTGGAGTGGAGTGGAGGATGGGATGGGATGGGATGGGATGGGATGGAATAGAATAGAATAGAATAGAATAGAATAGAATAGAATAGAATAGAATAGAATAGAATAGAATAGAATTCTGAAAAAAACCTTGGAGATCTTCTAGTCCAGCCTCCTATTCAAGCAGGAGAACCTATACCATTTTAGATAAGTGATGGTCTAGTTAACATAAATGGAGTGGGTTATTTAAAATAATTCTGTTTAAAGACAACAATGAAAACATGTACACAAATGCACCACAGAATTCTGGACTTTCTTCCTCTTCACATGTGGATCCCAATTAAAATTAGTCCACTATTAACCGTTAAGTATCAGGAATGTGAGCAGGATGGCATGCAAATTTGCATCTTCCATAGTTTCAGTCTTCTGATATTTGTGTTTAAGTTCTATTCTGGGGTTTTGAGGAGGCAGGTTACTTTTTCGTAGCAAAATAATGTCATATAGTGCACAACTGTGCCAAAAATTTCGAAATGAGACAGTTAAGAGAGCTTTGCTCCATTTTATGACCTTCCTTGACAAAGTTACTGTAAGTGAACCACTGCAGTTGATAATAACCTGGTTGTTAAGTGAATCTGGCTTTCCCATTGACTTTGCTTGTCCAAAGGTCGCAGAAGGCGACCTTGGGACACAGAAATGGTCATAAGTATGAACCAGTTGCCAAGCATCTGTATTTTGATGACATGATCATGGGGATGCTGCAAAAGTTGTGAAAATTGTTTATAAGTCACTTTTTTCAGTGCTGGTGTAACTTTGAACAGTCACTAAATGAACTGCTGAGTAAGTATGTCTAGTTTAATAGAAAGAAGGACTAGGGGAGACATGATAGCAGTATTCCAATATCGCAGGGGTTGCCACAAAGAAGAAGGAGTCAAACTATTCTCCAAAGCATCTGAGGGCAGAACAAGAAGCAATGGGTGGAAGCTCATCAAGGAGAGAAGCAACTTAGAACTGAGGAGAAATTTCCTGACAGTTAGGACAATTAATCAGTGGAACAGCTTGCCTCCGGAAGTTGTGAATGCCCCAACACTGCAAGTCTTTAAAAAGATGTTGGATAGCCATTTGTTTGAAATGGTATAGGGCTTTCTGCCTAGGCAGGGAGTTGGACTAGATGACCTCCAAGGTCCCTTCCAACTCTGCTATTGTATTATTATTAAATGTAAGTTGAGGACTAGCCGTATAACTGTTACAAGCAAAATATCCCCTGATGAAGGTGGGCCGATGCAGAACATTTGCACTTCGATTATAAAACCCCAAACCTTATGCAAGAATCCAGCACAGCTTCTCCAGACTCGAGCAAGTTTGGGGAAAATGTATTCTCCCGAAATGTTGAGGACAAGAGCCGACCCAACATTATAGATGGAAACGATTCCTTATTCCAAAAGGCAAAGGGTTCAGGGCATCATGATCTACTTCACGCAGACTATGAATTTTGCACGTGGCAGAATTTGAGCAACATTCACTGCTGAAATACGTGCTACTCACTTTGATAATGGTAATGAACTCCTATTTCTAACTTAACTGCGTGCTTATTTCCTGGATTCCATGACAATAGGCCATGTCACGAAGAAAAGAACATATTGATTTTACTCTTGGTTGTCAGCCTGAATTTACTCTCTTCACCAAATTGCACAAAAGGTGTAGCTATATTATAAGCAATCCATGGTGATACTTGAAACAAAAGCTGTTGTAACATGAAGTCCTGTCGTAGTGGGGTGGGGAGGGGGAGAGAGAAATCTAGCAGCCTTCAATAACTCTTTTTAACACTGTAATTTCTTGCTGGGTATAATAGCTGACATGGCTGCGGTGGACACAGAAGGCTGGAAAGGCATGGACTCTGGGATTATGGTTGACCAGGATTGAAGAATAAGTAGGGCCTGTTGCCGTGTCAAAAGGCCAGGGTTAGAGAAGAAATAGCAATGAGAATCAGGAGCAATCCAAAGTTAAAGGCACCTTACAGCTCAGATATAAGAAGCCAGTTTGGTGTAGTGGTTAAGGCCCTAGGCTAGGAACCAGAAGAACATAAGTTCTACTCCCAGTTCAGATATGAGGGACTTTGGTTCAGTCCATCTCTCTCGATCCTAGGAAGAAGAAGGAAAGAGAAAACCATTTGTGAAATCTCACTAAGAAAATTGCACAGATATGTCCAGGCAGTTGCTAGGAGTCAAAACTGACTTGAAGGAACACATATATACAAAGACACAGATACAAAGAGGAGCATCTTGGGATAACAGGGTTGGAAGGAACTTCTTCCAGTCCAATCCCCTGCTCAAGCAGGTGACCACAATGTTTTTTTCTTGAAAACCTCCAGTGATGGAGCACCCAAAATTCTGAAGGCAAGCCGTTCCATTGATTAATTGTTCCCTTGGTCAGGAAATTTCTCCTTTTTTTCTAGGTTGGTTGATAAATAAAGTTGATTACATTAATATTTTATATTATAATTTAAAATACAGTATATAAATTTATAAACTCTCTTTCTCCCTCTGACTCAAATGCATGTATGCACACAAAACCCTATATACTGTATGATGTAGTTTAAAAAAGACTGACTATGAAGTCCATTAATCATCTTCCTGCCCAAGAGTAAATAATGGCTAACCCAGAGGTCAGCAACCCGTGGCTCAGGAGCCACACGTGGCTCTTTGCTGCGGCTCCTTGTTGCCAGTTGGCACCACGATTTTGAGAGGAGCTTCTGGTTAGGGAGGGTGGAAAGCACCAGGAGACTCAATGGCAAGGGGCGGATTTTCTGGTCACCCTCACAATTGATTGGGCTTTCGGTTAGGACAGATAGAGGAAAAAGGATGCCGCGCTAGGAGGAGACTCTATGGTGGGGAAACCGGATTTCCGGTCGGCTCCAGAATTGAATGGGGGGCTTCTGGTTAGGACCTTTGTGGCTCTATGAGTGTTTAAGATTGCCGACCCCTGGGCTAACCCAAGAAGATGGAACTGGAAGACGGGATTAGAAGAAGAAAAGTGGAGCCTCAGAAGGTTGTGAGTTCGATCCTAGGTAGAGGCAGATGTAGTGTCTCCTGCTTGGGCAGGGAGTTGGTCTAGATGGCCTGCAAGGTCCCTTCCAACTCTGTTCATCTGTTTTCCTCTGTTTCATTCATTACAGAGGATGCCCCTGACTTTGTTGTTGCTAAGGATGTGTTGGGATGTGAACACACCTTTATTTCAGGCATTGTCCCAATGTTGGAACTCTCTGAAAATCAGATGATATGAATGGACGTTTTCATTTTATTTTCTTCTGCATTCATTTCAAGTCCTTTCTATTGGGATTAAGAACAGAAGTGTCCATTTTCAAAACTTCGTACTAAAACACACAAATCAGTCCAGATTTCCATCCATTCAGTACCTACTACTATTCTCCGTCTATATAAACTTTATCAAAGGGCAAATATTATTTGGGCAGACCAAGAGGGCAAGACAGAGAGAGAGAGGGACTGTATTCTTCTCATTTTATTGTTGGCTGGAAGTTTTGTGAATCTAGAGCAGGGATGTCCAAACTTGGGAACTTTAAGACTTGTGGACTTCAACTCTCAGAATTTCCCAGCCAGCATAGCTGGCTGGGGAATTCTGGGAGTTGAAGTCCACAAGTCTTAAAATTCCCAAGTTTGGACATCCCTGATCTAGAGATAATGGATTAGAAACAGGCACTCATAGTTTAGCACATACTTAATCATGATTAAGCTAAGCAAGTTTGAATACAACCTCTAATTTTGAATCAATGAAATGGGCTCTAGCTTTATTCTACATGGTTTTTTTTTTATCCCCCTGCATATTTTATTTTGATCTTGTCAGGAATTTATTTGGGGTGTCCAAACTATCATACCTTTAACCAGAGGTGACTTGCAACTTGTGTCCCTGACTGTTACCCACTGCATCAATTTGTCTTTCTCCTCATGTGTCTTCATCACCGTGAGATTCTCATTCATGTTCTTCTCTTCCTTCCACCTTATTCCCCCCCGTAATCATTTCTTCCCTGCTGAACTGAATTGCTGTTCATGAAAGAAGGCCCTCCTTTTCAAATACAGCAATTGCTCTCACCTGCTGAGAGGAGATTTCGCTTTCCAAAAGTGCAAATTCAGCCCAGTGAGGAAGAAGCACCCAGAAAGCATCAGTAAGAAGCCAGAGATACCAACAATAGCACTCTCTCAGTACTTGTGGGGCTGAGATGAGGGAGTCCTCTATTTTCCAAAGCAACAGAGGGCAGGATGAGAAACAGTGGATGGAAGAACATTAGAGAGAGGTCCAACCAAGAACTAAGGAAAAGTTTCTTGGCAGAGTGGGAAGAAATCTCCATCTGGGTTCAGTTCCAAGGGGTGAAGGAAATTAATAATAAATTACTCTTTTATAAAAGGGTTAAATGCTATAAAGGTCTTCCTGTTGCAAATTAACCACCAAATGTGCTCAGTGAAACAGTACATGATGACTTGCTAAAAAACTAACTTCCTTTGAAAACAGAAACATTTGCTGAGGGAAGGCCACCATTGGGTGAGATACGAACATCCGCTGCCTAGGGTGAAAACTATAAGGAAACAAAGATAAGATTACTGGGATTCTGCAGGACCCTTTGTAGTAAAACAGTGTTTCTCAATAAGGGTGGAGATAGCATCCATGTATGGGTTAAACCTATCCACACTCTGATTGGACTGAGTCATAATATTAAATAATTAATTAATTAGGCATGGTATATAACCCCCTACGGAGTAGCCACACCCAGTTTCCGACTCAGTCCAGCTCTGGGACTGTTCGGTGTTCCAACTCTTGGTGTTCGGCCTTCTGTAGGAAGAAAGAGCAAGGCCTATGCGGCTTGTGATGAGGCAGTTCTTTGAGGAGTCAGCACATTCTGCACGCAGTGCAATGGCGACTTTGGCCTGGGCGACGCAAGCTTCTCTGGGAGAAATTTGCAGGACTGCAGCATGGTCTTCTCCATCCCCTTTCATGCGGCATTATAACGGGACCCGTTTGCCTCGGCTGAGGCCAGCTTTGGCTGCTGGGTTCTGCAGTCTGTCCGTCCTCGTTCATTGGGGCAGGTCTGATCTCGACCCTCCCGTGGGTCCTTTTCAGGGCTTTGGTATGTCCCATACATGGATGCTATCTCCACCCTTATTGAGAAAGAGTGTTGGTACTTACCTGATACGCCTCTTCTAATAAGGGGGGAGATAGCATCCGGCCCATCCCTTTCTCATTCAGCCCTGCCTGGCTCTTGCTGTTCTTGGTAGTGTTACGGTTGGATTTTTCTTGCTAAAGGAGTTGGTTCGTACCGGTGAGTCTATTCTTTTCTTTGTCGAAAACTGAGTGTGGCTACTCCGTAGGGGGTTATATACCATGCCTATTTAATTAATTATTTAATATTATGACTCAGTCCAATCAGAGTGTGGATAGGTTTAACCCATACATGGATGCTATCTCCCCCCTTATTAGAAGAGGCGTATCAGGTAAGTACCAACGCTCTTTCTCAACCTTGGCGATTTTAAGTCCTGTGGACTTCAACTCCCAGAATCCCCCAGCCAGCATAACTGGGAGTTGAAGTCCACAGGACTTAAAGTCGCCAAGGTTGAGAAACACTGTAGTAAAGGGTAAAATTACTTAAAAGAATGACTTAGGAGAAGAGGAGGGCTTCTTCTTAGGTGTGAACATGAAGAATGCTTGGAAAGGACCACATGGGTTTTTTGGGGTGTCCTGGGCAAAATGAGTACATGGGTGAGACAGGGAGAGAGATTTATACCCTCTTTTGGGCCCCACCTTAGAGCTTCCTGTTCCTGTGTAAGAAATGTACTCTAATTGGTTGTCAGACTCCTATGGGGCCAGGTTGAATCTTGCTAGGTGATGATGTAATGAAGGGACTTTGGACAATTCCTATTATGGCTTAAATGGCTTTGTGCTGGTTTGGAATTGAATCCTATCACCCTGGAGCTGAAGGTCTTTTGTGTTGTATATAATAATAATAATAATAATAATAATAATAATAATAATAATAATAATAATAATAATAATAATAATAATAATAATAATAATAATAATCATAATCATAATCATAATCATAATCATCATCATCATCATAATCATCATCATAATCATCATCATAATCATCATAATCATAATCATAATCATAATCATAATAATTTAATACTTATAAACCGCTCCCTCTTCCCATGGGGACTCGGGGCGGTGCACAGGTAGAATAAAAACAATAAATACATACAAACATTTCTTAAAAACAAATTAAACCTAACCTGCGCTAAAATTTCCCATTAAAACTGGCTCAGCCTTTGTTTTGTAGATAGGTTGGCACCAAAATATCTGTTTGGGGGGGCAGGGCAGGGAGCTGAGGCTCTGAGTTTATGTCTTTAGAAACATGTTTCTCCTTTAAGGGAAATATAATGTTCTGCCTTTATATTTCCTAGAATATTTCATTTTCCTAGGAGACGGAAACTAACTTTTCTGGGTGGTAATGTCCTACAACAAGGAGAACAAATAATCAATGGAATGACTTCCCTCCAGAAGCTGTGAGTGCTCCATCACTTGAGGTTTTCAAGAAGAGATTGGGCCACCATTTGTATGGGAAGGCCTAAGGTCTCCTGCTTGAGCAGGGGGTTGAACTAGAAGACCTTCAAGGTCCCTTCCAACTCTGTTATTTTGTCATTCTGGTGCCAAACGATCTGTGGCAAACCTTCAAGGAGACAATGGAGGCATTGTTGTAGGAATGCAACAGCAGCTGCACTCTTTGGGGTCATAATGGTTTGCAGAAACAATTGTGTGGCTTAAGAAAGTCTCAGGGCAGGTCTGCTGCATTTTGGCGCTTGAATTTTTGAATTCATTCAAAAAAAGCATAGAGGATTTTAAATTTTTCTTTTTGAGAGAGAGAGACAGCTATAGAGAGATACATATGGGGTGTGGGGAGAGTGCTGGGTAATAAAAATATAACATTCAGAGGAGACTATGCCAGGTTATATATATACATATACATATACAGGTTATGCTATGGTAACCCTTCCCCTCTTAAGCTTTAAGGAAAATCTTTCATTAATAAGAGTTGTAGTGGGGTCCTTGAGAGATTCCCATATCCAATGGTCTTTTCCCTTTGAATTATTATCTAATATGTACATTAATTAGATCGGATGTATGGAGGAGAGGGCAATATTTTGTTTCAAAGACCATGGGAGGGGGGGATATTCTGCCTTTTTCAAAAACCTATTTGTTTCATCAGGCCGGCTTGGCCTAATCTACACGTCTCGCCCCAGTCTGTTTTCTCAAATTGTTTATTGGGTTTTAATGGGTGGTAATTTTAATGGTTTTTTAATTTTGTGCAAGGTAGTTTAATTTGTTTTTAATTTGTGTGTATTGTATGTTTTTAGATGGTTTTAGTGCAGGGACAATTGAATTGAGTTTAATTTGGTTTTTAACTTAGTGTATTTATTGTATATGTATTTTATGCGTTTTAATTTTTTCCCTGTACACCGCTCCGAGTCCCCGTCGGGAGAGGACGTGGTTTATAAAAATAAAATTATTATTATTATTATTATTATTATTATTATTATTATTATTATTATTATTATTATTAAATTTTCCTGTACACCGCCCCAAATCCCTTTGGGGAGAGGGGGCGGTTTATAAATATAATAAATTATTATTAATTATTAACTGTTAATATTATTTAAAATGCCACCAATGTTTGCAAGCAGAAATGTCCCTGCCAAAAAGAGGGTTTTTTTTTTAAAAAAAAGATCATTAGAAAGAAATATCCCACTAACTCTTTTATTCTAACCTTCCTCATTTAACACTATATCAAAAACTCTCGAAGTCTCAATAGGAATACTATTTTATTGTGTAGGACTCAGGGATGGGTTGTTGCCGGTTTTACTACCAGCTTGCAACCTGCTCGGCGGTTTGCTGTTCAATGTAAATTGTCCTGTGAACAATGGACAATGAACTGTGCATGCGCAGTCACTAAAATCCAAAATGGCGGTGGCCCAGTGGCAGTGAGGGAACCGGTTCTGCGACCCAGGGCTGAATTACCCTACCGGTGCCAAACCAGCAGCAACTCACTTCTGGGTTGATTCAACATGAATCAAATCAACCTTTATTATGATCAAAGATTAGCATAAGGAGGATCAGATACAATTCATAAATAAATACATAATTAAAGTCACATTCTCAACACGTTCTCTTACAAGTTTTCTAAAAGTAGCCTTCTCCATCTTTGTCCTGGTATGAGAAAAAGGAAACCTACATAAAAGCATATTTCTCCTTACAGATTTATGAGTCTCTGGATAAATAAATGGTTCCATTTTAATTGAATTGAATTTCTATTTTATTTTGTTTCCTATCTTTGCCCATCTGGGAAAAGAGTCAAGTCATTCTAGAACTAGTCTGCATAAATGTAGATTTAAGATTGGTTCTATCAACATGCAGTTTAGAAAAAAAATGATTATAAGCCTGTTGTGGCCCGCCAGCAGCCAGCGAAGCTGTCTGAGGAGGTTGGGGAGGAGCATGGCCAGTCCTGGAATCTGATGAGGGCTCTGCATGGAGGCAGAGATGGTGCCAGGGCCATCTGACAGTTATCAGCTACCTTCTGATTCAGAGATAAGTGGGCTGAAGAACAGCTGGAGCCTGTTCCTAATGTGTGCATGGGCAGAGCTGTCAGGAGAAGAGAACAATTAAGGAACAGAGGTCGACTTGGGAATAAAGGTGCAATTCGATTGTGAATGTCCCCTGCCAAAGAGAATAAGGAGGAGCAAAGGGGGAGTGGAGTTTGCAGGAGACAATTAGTTCGTTAGTCTGAAGATTTGCTTACCTGAGAGACTCCTTGCCAAGTATTTCCTTCTACAGTGTTGTGCCTGGCAACTCTCCAAGGACTGATAAGGTCTGTGGTTGCAATGCACCCTTGAAAGACTATTTGCTGGGACTTTGCTGGATGTGAATGCTAGGAATTCACATTAGCCAAATAAAAAAGGTCAGAACAGTGCCATCAAATTGTTTTTGACTCCTACAAACCACACACATAGATTTTATCCATTATGATCTATCTCTAAACTTTCAAGTCTTCCAATGTCATCATCACTGAATTTTTTTTAAAAAGAAAGTGTCTCACAGTATCCAGCTTCCTGGGGATTTCAGACATTGTTTTAATTCTAGTGTTGTTGAACTAGGCACAATTTCAGGAATCATTCCATTCAGCTTGAATACCTGTTCTACTTGTGAAAATAATCCCCACTTTAAGCCACTTGTTGAGGTCCATAAAGCAAGTTTTCTACTGTTATTTCTGACTCCTTTTTCTTCCTAGAAGAGTTCAGAATCTCAGTGAAGAAGCAATAGCCTCCTTAGCAGATGGAAATATTTCGTGTTCTTAACTCCATTGTGCTCACTAGCATCTTGTTTAATGGGATATAGAGGTAGATTACAGTTTTGTGCTGTTTTGACTACTGAGCTCTTCAATAGAGCTTTGCTGGAGTTCCTGCATTAACCTTCTCATCAGGAAGCAACAATTGAGTTGTTCAGGCCAGTCTTGGCAGGCTTTCACAATTGGCCGCTCAGAACAAGCAGTAGCAGAAACAAATGAAGGGAATTAAAGATTTAACATTTTCCCTGTGATAATTAAATGGACCTAACCCGAGGATAGTTCTGCATTAAACGATTCAGCGAAATCCAGCAATGCAAAGAGAGGTTGGCCCTGATGCTATCTGATTGGTGATTATGAAATTATATAATAGAGCCTATCCTAGGAAGGGTTGTGTTTTCCAAAGTCTTCAGAAGGTATTTAACATTCTGCAAACATTTATGCATCCTATATAGACCATGAAGCCAGCTGCTTGCCTTTCCATTGCACAGATGGGCAACCTTAGCAATTGATTGATTTTAATGGGCAATTATTCTAACTGAGTAAAGTATTTCTGCAGATAGCAGCACCCTTCACTGCTATTTGGTTTATGATGGTTTTGTGTTGTTTTTTTAAGAGCAACTACTACACGTGTTCAGACAGAGGAAATTTTGAAAAGAAGAATTAAGTATGGGATTTCAAGAAAGTGGAGATGGATAAAATTTGTGAAACAAAAATCTCACTTGGCAACCAAAGTTTTGGGCACAATTGTAGTTAATAATAATAATAATTTAATAATAATAATAATTTAATTTTATATCCCGCTCTCTCTCCCCAAGGGGACTCGAGGCGGGGCACAGGCAATTAAAAATACAAATAGAACCACAGACAAATACAAAATACAAAGTTAAAAATAGATTAAATTGATCCTGCGCTAAAACCCATAAACTAAACTAAAAATTACCCCTAAAAACCCCTAACCTAAAAAGAGACTACCCAAGGCCGGCCAGACGAAAAAAGTGCGTCTTTAATTTTAAGCGGAAGGAGCGGAGGTCCGTGGTTGTCCTGATATCGGGGGGAAGGTCATTCCAGAGGGCTGGGCCCGCCACAGAGAAGGCCCTTCCCCTGGGCGTCGCCCGCTGACAAAGTCTAGTGGACGGCACCCGGAGAAGTCCCTCTCTGTGGGAGCGAATCGGCCGTGAGGATGTATGGGGCAGGATCCGATCCCGCAGGTAGCTAGGTCCCGAGCCATGGAGCGCTTTGAAGATGGTAATTAACACCTTGAAGCGCACCCGAAAGATGACAGGTAGCCAGTGCAGCTCGCGCAAGAGCGGTGTTACGTGGGCAAACCTAGACGTGCCCATAATTGCTCGCGCGGCTGCATTCTGGACCAACTGAAGCCTCCGGGTACACCTCAAGGGGAGCCCCATGTAGAGAGAGTTGCAATAATCCAGTCGGGATGTCACGAGAGCATGAGTGACTGTGCGAAGGGCGTCCCGATCCAATAGGGGGCGCAACTGGCGTACCAGGCGAACCTGGTAAAACGCCCTCCTGGCCACGGCTGTCACTTGATCTTCCATGGACAGCCGGGTATCCAGGAGGACACCCAAGTTGCGCGCCCCATCCACAGGGGCAAGATGTTCGCCCCCTATGGCCAGCGTTGGAGAGAGCTGGTTGAATCGGGCAGCCGGAAACCACAGCCACTCGGTCTTGGTCGGGTTGAGCCTAAGTCCGTTACTTCCCATCCAGATCCGCACGGCTTCCAGGCACTGGTACAGCTGGGTGTCATCAGCGTACAGGTGGTATTCTACCCCAAAACCACGGATGATCTCACCCAGCGGCTTCATGTATGCGTTAAACAGGAGAGGCGAGAGGACCGACCCCTGAGGCACCCCGCATGTGAGGGGTCTCGGGGTCGACCTCTGCTCTCCTGCCCGCACAGATTGCGATCGGCCAGAGAGGTAGGAGGAGAACCACCGTAAAACGGTGCCTCCCACCCCCAACCCCCCCCAGCCGATGCAATAGGATACCATGGTCGATGGTATCGAAAGCCGCCGAGAGGTCTAATAGGACCAGGATGGAGGAACATCCCCCATCTCTGGCCCTCCAGAGATCATCTACCAACGCGACCAATGCCGTCTCGGTGCTATGCCCGGGCCGAAAGCCGGACTGGCGCGGATCTAGATAGTCAACTTCCTCCAGGTGACGGGGAAACTGTTGTGCCACCACACTCTCAACAACCTTCGCCAAGAAGGGAAGGTTGGAGACTGGACGGTAGTTGTTCAAAAGAGCTGGGTCCAAAGAGGGCTTCTTGAGGAGGGGCCTCACCATGGCCTCTTTTAGGGAGGCAGGCAAGGAACCCTCACTCAAGGATGCGTTGACAACCTCTTGGAGCCAGCCTCGTGTCACCTCCCAGGATGCCAGTACAAGCCAGGAGGGGCACGGGTCCAATAAACATGTGGTGGCTCGCAGTCGCCCACGTAGCCTGTCCATATCCTCGGAAGTAACGGAGTCAAACTCCTCCCAAACAAGATCTCTCTCGTGGCATCCCACTGGGCCATGAATGGGGGTTAGCTCACTCTGTATCTGGGCGGTTTTCTCCTGCAGAAAAATCACAAATTCCTCTGCTCTACCCTGTAGTGGGGCTTCCCGTTCCCTCTGTTGAAGGAGGGCGCGGGTCACCCTAAACAGGGCGGCAGGGCGGTTTTCTGCGGATGCTATGAGAGTGGCACAATGATGACGTTTGGCCACCCTCAGCGCCACAATGTAAGTCCGTAAATGGGCTCTTACCTGTGTCCGGTCAGATTCAGAGCGGCTAGCCCTCCATCTTCTCTCTAGGCATCTCTTGCGGCGTTTCATCACCCGCAGCTCCTCAGTGAACCAAGGAGCCAGGGTGGTTCGCCGCCACGAGAGAGGCCGCAAGGGCGCGACCCGATCTAAGGCTCCCACGGCCGCACTATTCCATGCGGCCGTGAGGTCCTCCATCGGGGCGCGGGTCAGGGATACAGGAAATGGCCCAAGTGCTGTCTGGAACCCATCCGGGTCCATCAAGCGCCTGGGGCGGTACCAGATTGGTGACTCTGGTTCCGCCTCCCCGCGGAGGGGAGCAGCGGTCGGAAAGTCGAGCCGGAGAAGTGAGTGGTCTGACCATGACAAGGGTGTGATGACTATATCCCCTGTACCCAGATCACTTTTCCATTGGCCCGAGACAAAGATGAGGTCCGGCGTATGTCCACCCTCGTGGGTGGGGCCCTGAATTACTTGGGTCAGGTCCATGGCCATCATGGAAGCCATGAACTCCCGAGCTACCACGGATGATTCGCCCAACGATGGCAGGTTAAAGTCCCCCATGACTATAAGTCTGGGGGTCTCCACTGCCACCGTAGCGATCACCTCCAGGAGCTCGGGCAGGGCTGCTGCTACATAGCGGGGAGCCAGGTATACAACCAGCAAGCCCAACTGCCTCCCTAGGCCCCACTTCACGCAGAGGGACTCACAGCCGGAAGTCTGGGGCACAATGGTCTCTCTCGGCTCAAGGCCTTCCTTAATAATGACCGCTACCCCACCACCCCTGCCTAGGGCCCGCGGCTGATGAAATGCGCGGTAGCCTGGTGGGCACATTTCAACGAGGGGATGTCCTCCCTCGTGGCCCAACCAGGTCTCCGCGATTCCTACCAGGTCCGGCTCCCCCTCTGACACAAGGTCACTAATGAGGGGGGCTTTGTTGACAACGGACCTGGCGTTGCAAAACATCAGCCGCAGACCCTGGCTCTGAATTCCCTGGCCACCTAGCCTGCGGGGGTTGTGGCACCTGACCGTTTGTAACCAACGGCTACGTGCCTCCAACCGGGAGGAAGGAACTTGTCTCCCCTCGGACCTGCCCCTCCCCACGACCCTCTGGATGGGGAAGCCCTCCACCGGAATGACTTGTGTTTCCCCCCTCTTAACGGAACCATCCGCCTCCCTCCGTCGTCTGCTGGCTTGGCCCGTTCCCTTCTGGCTAGTCTCAACCTGTCTAAACCCTCCCCCCTCCCTGGTACCCCCTAAAATAAACAACAATTTTTTAACTAAAAAACCCCTACACCTGCGCTTTCGCCACTTCTCCTGACTTATTAGTCCCTCATCAAAGTTGTAAATTGTAAATAGAAGACTACCTATATAGCTGTAGATATAGGGAATATAGGGAAAGGGTTTGCTTCCTCCTGTGGCTAAACAGATGTATTAATCAGGATACACTGTTGTTTCCCCAACAACTAATATTCAGAAAAAAACTACTAAAATGCAGTGGGAACTAGCTCAAAACTGAGAGAAAATAGTTTAAAATATATCACAGAAACACATAACATTTTGCATTGTTGTTGTTTTTTAAATAGCAGATGAATATGGAAGTGATCCAGAATGAATATGAGGGGGCATATCTGACAGTGAATAAGTTTCTCTCATCCCTTATTTCTTATCTCTACTATGGAGCTTCAAGACAGCTTACAAACCTAAATTAAAACCCATTCCAAATGCAATCCAAATAAAACCAAACTGAAATCCACCCAACCACATAATCCAGTCAAAGAAATAGCTGTGGCAGTAAGATAGCAATGTGTAAAGGAGAAGAAAAAGGAAGCCACTGAATACTGATGAAAATAAGGTGGGTTTTGACTTCATGCCCCAGATTAAAAAGTTGACATTTCCTCTGTTCAAGTTCCTGGTAATTTCAAAGATATGGCAATTGTAAAAATTCCATTAAATGCAGTTGGGTTTACTGCTGGAGAGACTTATATGGTTAATAGATATGCTTAGGAACATGGGTCATTTCCTAATACATATTCATTAAGGAAACTTTAAACAATGGCTCAAAAGTGTGTTTTGGTAAATTAAACACAGTTGCCAGATTAACAATCTCTTCCCATTTAAAGAGTCTCTATTGATACACATAAAGCACACAGAATCAAAGCATTTTAATAATTTCCTTGGGGAAGAGCAAAAAACCACGATGAATTGTAATGATTTTTTGCTGAGGGAAATTAGTAATTCAATTCAAAATATAAAACAAAGAGCAAAATGCAAATTAAAGGATATCTCCAAAGAAGCGTTAGAGATACAGATTTTTTGGTCTCCAATTTTTGATTTCATTATTCTCTTAAAGGTAAAGGTTCCCCTCACACATGCGTGCTAGTCATTCCCAAATCTAGGGGGCAGTGCTCGTCTCCGTTTCAAAGCCAAAGAGCCAGCACTATCCAAAGACGTCTCCATGGTCATGTGGCCAGCATGACTAAACGGCGAAGGCACATGGAACGCTGTTACCTTCCCACCAAAGGTGGTTCCTATTTTTCTACTTGCATTTTTACGTATTTTTGAACTGCTAGGTTGGCAGAAGGTGGGACAAATAACAGGAGGTCACTCTGGATTGTGGAGCCTACCAACAACAGGAAGCTGCAGCAGAGGGATGAAAGAGCCACATGCAGCTCCAGAGCCATGGGTTGCTGACCTCTGCATTAGGTGATCATAGCTGAGGGTCATCTAGTTCTGAATGCTATAGGATGTCCATGTTTTGAGGGACAGGTGGTTGATCAATGCTGAGCCACAACAAAGAAGGTTACATGGCCAAAATCACAGCATGAATTTTATTTTTTTCCCCTCCACTAATAACAAAGATAATTATATAGGATGTCATCTATACTTCAGTATGGTGCACAAGGTTATTAAAATCTGACCCAACTCACTCTGTTTCATTGGGAAAACAAGATACTGCTAATTAGTGCAACTGATTTTCAGGGGGCATCCATTCACACTGGGTAGTACAGACCAAATCTTTTCATCCAGCCAGAAAGGAAAGCCTCACTGTTAATTATAAGCAAGGCTAAGGTTGTTAATTTTCTCTTTCTGTTTTTAGTTTTGGAGAATTAAATGGAGGGATCTCACTTAGAGTGTACAGCTTTATTCTAGACTTGTCAGCTGGGAAATATCACTGCCACACCTTAAGTTCTAATTAAACTCATTTACTGTTCATGCCTATGCACAGGAATCTAGTTTTGGTACTAGATAAGGGTTCGTGGAATTCAAGAGTGATTGGATTTAGACTACTTGTGACAACTAGCAATTGCAGGCTGGTTCCTCTTTTAACTCCACCCCTCATCCTTTGCCACTCCTTTTCTTACAGCACTCCTTCCACCATTATCATCCACGTTTAGTACCAAATACCAACCAAAAGGCATATGTTTTCTAAAGGGAGCCCTTTTAGTTATTATAAGTAGGATGTCCCAGCTGAGCCTAAATGGGCGATAGAGGAACATTTTTGGCATGCAGGAGATATCAAGTACTGTATGTGGCATTTTTAAGGAGGGGCAGAGATCAGATATAGAGGGCAGAGACAGACAGACAGGAGGAAGCACCACTACTGAGGGAATAGTCATATAAAAAGGGCCAGGAGTCCAGGCCAAGAATACAATATGAGTAAAAACCTTGGATAATTTCATCCTTAGTTCACATGAAGATAAAGGGAAGAAGGGGAGGAAGAACATTCACACTTTCAAGCTTCTGTTACTACAGCTTCAAAATAAAAATAGTGCTGACCTACATGAGAATTAAGAAGTGAAAAACTTGCACTTTACACCTGCAGATACTCCAATTAAAAGCACGAAACTTCCCTTTGTTTACAGCACCCCCACCAGATCATGGACAAATATAGAACCTACTTTAAAATGATTAAATAAATATTAAGGATTTTTTAAAAAACAATTTTGTATAATTTTTATGCAACTAGATAAGAAGCGAGGGGGTGAAATCTCAGTAATTAAGATTGTAATTTTTACAATGACAATAAAGATTATTATTATTATTATTATTATTATTATTATTATTATTATTATTATTATTATTATTATTATTATTATTATTATTATTATTATTATTAAAGATTTATTGCATTTATATACCGCCCTATCTCCCTTTCGGGACTCAGGATGGTGTACAGCCAACAGTAAAAATGAGTAATATAAAAGTTAAGATCAAATGTTAAGATATAATTAAATAAATTGGCCTGCCAAATTAAAAACCCCTACTAAAATCAATTTAAAACCTACGACAGGCCGGCAGCACGAAATAAATTGCATGGTGACTTCCCAGAGAGGAGGCTGCACATTCCAGAGATAGGTCCCTGTTGTGGCCCAGCCGGCTCTGGATGAGCTGCTGATGGACTCTTCTAGTGAGGAGTCCTATGAGTCTGCCCTGGAGGAGGAGGGAAACCTTGAGGAAGCAGAGAGTCTGGTTGGCCACCAGGAGGCGCCTGGGTCATGGAGCAGTGGGGAGGATCAGGGGCAGTTTGTCCCTAATGCTAGATTACACAGGGCTGAGAAAAGGAGGCAACAGTTACATAAGAGGCAAGCTCGGAGGCCCTGATGAGCACCAGCTGGTTGATGAGTGGCCCCTCCCAAGAGAGCTTATAAGGAAGGCTTTGGGGAGGGGTCATTTTCAGGAAACAACATTGACAATTCCTCATTGGAAATTCTGTTAGTTCGCATCTGCAATTCTCTGTCTGTCTTTGTTACATGAGTTAGGGCTCGCAGCCAAGGAGATAGTGGCAAGGAGCCAAGGAGATAGTGGCAAACAGCCAAGCTTGTGTGCGTGTGCGTCTGTGGGGGCAGAACAGGTCCCCAAAAAGAGATTGCGCAGTCTTGAATTGGATGGAGGTTTAGAGTAACCATACCATATCACAGTGATGTCGAATCTATGGCAGGCATGCCAGAGCTGGCACACAGAGCCCTCTCTGTGGGCATGTGCTCCATGACCAGTGTTGGGTTACGACTGGTACAGGCACCAGGTCATCCTCACGGCCGATTCGCTCCCACATAGAGGGACTTCTCCGGGTGCCATCCACTAGACTTTGTCAGCGGGCGACGCCCAGGGGAAGGGCCTTCTCTGTGGCGGGCCCAGCCCTCTGGAACGACCTTCCCCACGACGTTAGAACAACCACGGACCTCCGCTCCTTCCGTCAAAAATTAAAAACACACTTTTTCTGCTTGGCTGGCCTAGGGTAGTCTCTTCCTTGGGGTTTTTAGGGTTGTTAGTTTTAATGGGTATTTTAGCGCAGGGATAGTTAGTTTAATTGATTTTTATCTTTTGTATTTATTGATAATAATAATAATAATAATAATAATAATTTAATTTTATATCCCGCTCTCTCTCCCCGAGGGGACTCGAGGCGGGGCACAGGCAATTAAAAATACAAATAAAACCACAGACAAATACAAAATACAAAGTTAAAAATAAATTAAATTGATCCTGCGCTAAAACCCATAAACTAAACTAAAAATTACCCCTAAAAACCCCTAACCTAAAAAGAGACTACCCAAGGCCGGCCAGACGAAAAAAGTGCGTCTTTAATTTTAAGCGGAAGGAGCGGAGGTCCGTGGTTGTCCTGATATCGGGGGGAAGGTCATTCCAGAGGGCTGGGCCCGCCACAGAGAAGGCCCTTCCCCTGGGCGCCGCCCGCTGACAAAGTCTAGTGGACGGCACCCGGAGAAGTCCCTCTCTGTGGGAGCGAATCGGCCGTGAGGATGTATGGGGCAGGATCCGATCCCGCAGGTAGCTAGGTCCCGAGCCATGGAGCGCTTTGAAGATGGTAATTAACACCTTGAAGCGCACCCGGAAGACGACAGGTAGCCAGTGCAGCTCGCGCAAGAGCGGTGTTACGTGGGCAAACCTAGACGTGCCCATAATTGCTCGCGCGGCTGCATTCTGGACCAACTGAAGCCTCCGGGTACACCTCAAGGGGAGCCCCATGTAGAGAGAGTTGCAATAATCCAGTCGGGATGTCACGAGAGCATGAGTGACTGTGCGAAGGGCGTCCCGATCCAATAGGGGGCGCAACTGGCGTACCAGGCGAACCTGGTAAAACGCCCTCCTGGCCACGGCTGTCACTTGATCTTCCATGGACAGCCGGGTATCCAGGAGGACACCCAAGTTGCGCGCCCCATCCACAGGGGCAAGATGTTCGCCCCCTATGGCCAGCGTTGGAGAGAGCTGGTTGAATCGGGCAGCCGGAAACCACAGCCACTCGGTCTTGGTCGGGTTGAGCCTAAGTCCGTTACTTCCCATCCAGAATATGTATATATTTTATGTGTTTTAGTTTTCCCTGTGCACCGCTCCGAGTCCCCTAGGGGAGAGGACGCGGTATATAAAATAAATATATTATTATTATTATTATTATTATTATTATTATTATTATTATTATTATTATTATTATTATTATTATTATTATTATTATTATTATTATTATTATTAGGTACTGTTCCGGTATGGTGCTCCGGAGGGCCCACCCACCCACCCATGCTCCTTACCAGTATATGAGGTTTTCAGGGATTCCGCGTGTGTGCAAAGAGCATATGGCACCTGTGCGATGCTCCACCAAGCAGTTGGAGCATCATGGGCAGTAAGTACGCATGCGTGCATGTGCACTGCGCATGTTCATGTGGTGGACATCCGGCCCCGTTGCACCGTACTGATTGCAACAGGATCTGGAACCCATCACTGGCCATCACCAGCTGCTCTTCTGGTTTCCGGCTCACCATCTGACCTGCGCCAGAGTCCTGTAAACTTGAAGACCAGCTGGCCAGTGAGCATGCGCACGCTAGACACTTGGTCTTCAGGTTTCCAGTGCTTTAGCATGTGCAAAGACCAGCTGGCTGATATGCACATGTTCACTGGAAACCAGAAGACCAGGTAGCCAGTGCACACATGCACATTGGCCCGCTGGTCTTTGAGTTTACAGGGCTCCAGCATATGCAAAGACCAGTTGGTTGGCACATATGCACGTGCCGAAAACCAGAAGATCGTGCATGTGCTGGCCAGCTGGTTTTCAAGTTTCTGGGGCTCCAGTGCATGCGCGTGTTACAGTTCCGAGGGAAAAAACATCATGAAACTTCACGTGACAACAATGTGACGCCTGGAGTTTGACACTCATGAGAGAGAACAATCAAACTTTGATTCTAAACTACATCTATAGCTTCAGTAACTTTTGAAAATGGAGATCCATTCTAATTAAATAAAAGCAGCATGAAACCTTTGACTAGTATAACAAAGAAATATCAGCAGAAGGATGCAAAATAATACAAATTAAAGTAGGAGAGTATTAGGCCAAAAGAAAGACTTCAAATCATATAAAAAATTTCAAATAAAAGTCACAATTGTACAATGAAGAAGAATGTTTAACAGCAGCAGAATACATATAATCAAGTTTTGTATCCACATATTCAATAAGGAGATTATCAGTTTCCTGGAACCATTACATATTGTGGGACAAATTTCGTAAATTTGCAAGAGTGTCTTTTTTGCCAGTAAGTAAGAAAAAACAAGTAAAATTGGAAAAAATAAGAGCAAAGCTTCTGAGATTTCAGCTGCAAGAAACAGTTCTCTCTCTCTCCCTCCCTCTCTCTCTCTCTCTCTCTCTCTCTCTCTCTCTCTCTCTCTCTCTCTCTCTCTCACTCACTCACTCTCTCACTCTCACTCTCACTCTCTCTCGCTCTGTGTGTGTGTCTGTGTGTCTGTGTGCCTGCCTGGCTGTTGCCTGTCTATGCATGTGAGCAACAAAGATGAACACTTGAAATGGGCGCATTCTGAATTTGAGTACTAAAAATATAATCCGATTGTGAGAAAGCCAATTAAGAAATGTGTGCTCAGAGAAATTAGTAAGGTTTTGATCAATCAATATCATGTCAATTTTAATTTGCAAGTGTAAAATAACTGATAATAAGACTCCAGAATAGAGAAATTTGGTAGTCATATTGGTAGCTAAGTAGATCAATCAGATCAGTTTCTATATCTCTAGAGATGCAGAAGCTAAAGAAACAAAGATAGGTTCTGGATGATTGGCAGCTTCTCAAGGCCTCTCAAGGTTTCCATCTGTTCTGCCAAATCAGACAGCCCTATCTTTGAATTCTTGTAGCAGGGAAAAAGAAGGAAAAAACCACCGAAACTTTTCTTCCTTTTCAACACTTTTAACTTTTATATAAAATCCCAGTAACTTTTCACCGGAACTTTGAAATCCCTTAAATACATTGAATCTATCCTTCGAGTAAGCATTTTTTTTAAGCGTAATTATTTTGGGTCTTTAAGAACTAACAAAGGTTGGTATTTCTCCCCCTCCTCCCGCCCCCCAGTTTGAATTAATATGCCTTTTACTATTGATCGGATTCTGATTTTAATTAATTGCATTGCAGTTTTTGTTTTTGACCTCCCAAAAAATGAAAGTCATTGCCGTACATTGCAAAAGGTTTCTTTAAATGGTATATGTTCATTTCTCTGCAGCCCTGAATTTAAAATGCACTCCATTGAATAGAAACATATGCAGTGCCATTGTTCTGCCACAGTATTTGGAATCTTTTTATTTATAGAGTCAACCAATTTTGTATGGAAAGTCCTTGCAAGGGGCTTCATTTATCTGTTTCTGAACTTCATACGCCATTCAATTCCAAAAAGCTCTGAGCAACTTTCTGAGGTGGTTCACTGACAATATAGCAGTACATCAAGTGCCTGAGAAAAGCATATTGCTGTTTTTTCATTTAGATTTTTCCCCCTATAAGGTCTGAAAGAACTGTGGAAATAACTACTTTTATGGTTGATTTGTTGCACATAAATCACCCCTGAGTTTTTAACATCAATCTCAAAAATACTAAAGGATTTAAGGTTTGTGCTATATTCGGAGCGTAGGGATAGACGGAACAGTAGCTCATCCATATTGTAAAAGCAAGAAGCAGGTTTTTTTTAAAAAAAGAGGCACAAATAAGTTGTCGCTAGCTAGAATTCATTTAAATATAAGCAAAATAGCTTCCTGTTTTACAATGGAGACTGTGAATTCTCCATCTCTGGGTGTTTTATAAGACGAAACTGGGCAGCCACCTCTTGGATTGTTCAAAACAACCATAAAAATAGTTATTTCCACAGTTCTTTCAGACTTCCCACAAAAAAAAATCTGAATTCAAAAACGGCCATACACTTTTCAGATGCTTAATGTACTGCTATATTGTCATTTTTCTACACATGTCAGAGAGTTAGATTGGGTGATCCATGTGGTTTCTTCCAACACTTCAATTTTATGGTTGTGTAAATGGAAAACTGAACCAGGCAAGACTAACAGCAATCTGGCATGAACATCTTGAAGAGAATATTGGTCTATCTATCCTAGGTTGAACAATATTGGAGATTTCATTCTCTCCTGGCATGTTCCTGAAGAAGCAAGCAGTATTGCTTAGAACTGACAGAATTCTGAATGTGAAATTGGAGGGCACCAGAGGTGGTAAGACTTGCTATTTTTCATACAGCTGCCAGTTAAAAACAAAGCTATAACAGTGGCAAAAAAAAAAGTTGTTTTGACAAAGTACTGGGAAATATTGCAATGTTTAGCCTTGGTGCCTTCCAGATTTCAGATGCAATTAAAGGTTCTATTACCTTCTTCGTGTTTGATATATTCCTGTATCAGTCATTAATTATTGTGCTATTGAGAATTATGTAGTCCGACATTAGGAAGATCCTGAAAGAGAAAACCTACCTTAGGCAGAATGTCTATGGTGATTCTCAGTCATCCAGGTCATAGTTGTCTCTTTTTTTCAAGAGGCAACTAGACTTCCTTGTTTTTCTTTAAAGACATTTTGCTTCTCATCCTAGAAGCTTCTTCAGCTCTGACTGGATGGTGGGGAATGGAAGGGTTTATACTCCTTGCAGACAGCTGGTCATTTGCATCCTTTTTAAGGGTCGTTGAGGCCACTTGGAGGTTCATCTGTGCCCTCAGGGTCACCCAAGTAGTGCAAATGGGTGTGGAGCCTTCTTGGAACTGTCGAAAGGACTGTGTTGTAGACTAGAGATAGATGATGCCATATCCTATCCCTTCTGTTGAGAGAGGGAAGCTCAATGTTGACATAGATGGCATCTTTGACCCCTCTTTCAAACCAGCAGTCCTCTCTGTCCAAAACATGGTCTTTGCTGTCTTCAAGAGTGCCCTTTGTCTTTCAAATGATGATAGAGTGCTGAATCCTGTTCTGATGGGTTTGTTCTCCTATGTTGTGCCGTCTGCTTATGAACCACGGTGCCTCAACAGCTCTCTAAAAAGAATGCAAATGACCAGCTGTCTTCAAGGAGTATAAATCCTTCCATTCCTCACTACCCAGGCAGAGCTGAAGAAGCTTCTTGGATGAGAAGCAAAATGCTTTCATAGAAAAACAAGAAAGTCCAGTTGCCTCCTGAAAAAGCACCTTGGGCACAACCATGACCTGGATGACTGAGAATCCCTACAGACCTTTAGCTACACAGTTTGGGATGAACACCCTTTGAATGGTGCGGGAGTAGGAATGGATTTCCAGAGGAAAAAATGCAGACTCCAGGAACCATTTGCACCAGTCAGTTGACCCTGAGGACACAGATAAACCTCCAAGTGCTTCAGTGACCCTCTAAAACAGGGGTCCCCAACCCCCGGGCTGCGGACCGGTGCCGGTCCGTGGCTTGGTAGGCACCGGGCCGCAGGGCCAGAGAGGAGGAGGAGGAGGGAGGAGGGGGGAGGAGGGGGCAGAGATTCCCTTCCTCCCTCCCTCCCCCTCCCTCCCTCCACAGCCGGCATGCTGGCCACTCGTCGTCTTCCAGGGGCTGCCGTTCCACACACACACACACACACACACACAAACACACACACACGGAGGCTTCTCAGCTCCTGGAAGGAGCCTGAGCGAGCGAGCGAACGAGCGATCAAGCACGGGGGGCAGCCAGGCGGCCGGGACAGGCTAAGGCGAGTGAGCCGGGCTGAGGACGCTCCACGGGGGTGGGGGCGGGGCAGGGACGACGACAGACAGACAGAGAGAGGCACAGACGCAGAGAGAGACAGGGAGGGAGGGGGGAATCAGAGAGTAACAGACACACACAGAGAGACAGAGAGAGGGAGGGAGAGAAAGAGAGACACAGAATGAGTGATTAAGTGCGTGAATGCGAGACAGACACACACACACACATAGTGATAGATGGGCAGACGAAGGAGAGAGAGACAGAGAGAGAGAGCGAAAGAAAAAGAAAGAAAAAAGTGGGAGAGAGAGAAAGAAAGACAGACAGAGAGAAAGAGATAGAAAGAGAGACAGAAAGGAAAGAGAAAAAAGAGAGAGAGAAAGAAAAAAAGAGAAAAAGAGAGAAAGAAAGAAAAAGAGAAAGAGAAAGAGAGAGAAAGAGAAAGAAAGAGAGAAAGAAAGAAAGAGAGAAAGGGGGAAAGAAAGAAAGAGAAAGAAAGAAAGAGGGAAAGAAAGAGAAAGAAAAAGAAAGAAAGAAAGAACTTATGACCACAATTGAGTCCAAAGGTTTGGTTGTTAACCAAGACCATTGTTAAGTGAGTTTCACATTTTCCAAGTTGGCCACGCCCACCCAGTCACATGACTGCTGAGTCACTCAGCCGGTCCGCAAAACTTTCTTTAAAATGAAAGCGGTCCCTGGTGCAAAAAAGGTTGGGGACCCCTGCTCTAAAAGGATGCAAATGATCAGCTGTCTGCAAAGAATATAAATCTTTCCATTCCCCACCATCCAGTCAGAGCCAAAGATGCTTCTTGGTTGAGAAGTGAAACGTCTTCACAGAAAAACAAGAAAGTCCAGTTGCCTCCTGAAAAAGCAACTTTGGGACTTCCTCAGGCTGGTACTATAAGTGCATTGAATCTAGTAACTGCTGTAACAACTTGAAAAAGCATCTGAGCTAATCTACCTTTAGATACAAATTATATATACCCCACCAAATGCCACATTTAATTCTATCTGAAGGCATATTTAATTGAAGATTAAACCAAGCCTTAAGTGAAATGAATGGGTTACACTCTACAGTTAGACTTTTGAGCAGAAGGGGGTAATGAGTATCTCTCAAACTCTTATTGAACTGTAATTCTCTTCACTCCCATCATTGGTCATGCTGATGAGAGGTTGTGGAAATTGGACCACAATTTGGTAAAATGTATTTTCTAACTCTGGCTTTGAGGTCACATTCTAGATGTGGGTTGTTGTTGGTGGTTTTTTCCCCCTTCTTTGAGATAAGCTCAGTGAACTCCATGAGATTTCTAGGAAAACATGCTTGGATTATATGGATATCCTCACTGATGCCAATGGGACTTTTTATCTCCATTATGGCCTGTGATTGCAAATTCCCTCAGCTGTCAAAAGGCTTCAAGACCAATCAGTCAAGATATTTCAGTATATTGAGGCTCAATACTTTAGCCCAGAGTTCAAATCAATATTTTGCACAGTGAGAATACAAACCCATTAACAATTCGTCAAATGTTGAAATTAGTTTAATTGGGAAAAAAACAACACCCTGCTCTTTGGCTAATTATAGAGACAGAATGCCATGATAGCATGGTATGCTATGCACTGATGGGGTTTATTGGTATTGTTTCATGCTGGATTCTTTTTTTCCTAACCATAACTAAACTGGAAGGAAGCGAGTAAATCATAGGTAGAGTTACCCTTTTCCTGGCTGACTAAACAAAAACTGTGAATAATGCCGGGGAAAAATTGAAGAGGGTTTTACACCTATAACATAGAAATAATACAAGGTAAACAAACCACTTCCAACTATATGTCTTTATTTTGCAGATTTTTTTTTAAAAAAAACACACTAATAAATCGTTAGCCAATTTCTGGCAATGACTGGCTCTTTTGCAATCCAGGGTGGAAAACAAATCTCAAAGGTTGTGAGTTGCAAAGTCACCCATTAATTGAAGCCAAAAAAGGCAGATTACTATTGGTTATCAACCTCCCTAACATTTGACCCTAAAGGTCACAAGCTGGCTAATGCATTCTTATAATTAGACATTTTTAAAGGAAGTGTCTGTAACAAGTACAAAAGAGAGCATTAAAAATGACTAAAAGAATATAGATAAATAAAACAGGGTTTTGCTTAAAGGTCATGCAGGTTGCAGCTATTTCGAATGTTTCCTGGCTTCTAAACAAATATTTTAATGAGTGGAAGAAGGCTGTACGAAATGAGAAAACTGAACTTAAAATGGAAAACTAACTATTTGTCTTTATGGCTTCATGCTTCAAGACTTCCTTCTGCAACCAGTATCAGCATGACCAACATCCAAGGTGTAGCTATGTATAGTCCCACACTTCCAAGATATTCTGGCGTGACAGGTGGCTCTGCAGTCAATGCATTTCTTTGCAAATGAAGCAATTTGGAACAGCCATCTGACAGAAAACAGGTTGCCGTTCTCCTTGCTGTCTTTTAGGAGAATGTAGAAGACCACACTATTTGTGGATGAATTCCTCTTAATGTGATAAAGGTAAAGGTTCTAGCACATATGTGCTAGTTTTTCCTGACTCTAGAGGGCGGTGCTCATCTCCATTTCTAAGCCAAAGAGCCAGCGCTGTCTGGAGATGTCTCCATGGTCATGTGGCCTGTATGACTCAATGCCGAAGGTGCACAGAATGCTGTTACCTTCCCACCAAAGGTGGTCCCTATTTTTCTACTTGCATTATTACCATGCTTTCGAACTGCTAGGTTGGCAGAAGCTGGGGCAAGTAATGAGAGCTCACTCGGTTACGCGGCGCTAGGGATTCAAACCACCGAACGTCCAACTTTTCTGATCAACAAGCTCAGCATCTTAGCCACTGAGCCACCATGTCCCTTTCTTAATGCAATATATGGTACCATATCCCAAAGGTGCTTTTTCAAAAGGCAACTGAACTTTCTTTGGGTTTTTTTTCCTTGAAGGAGTTTTGCTTCTCATCCTCGAATCTTCTTCAGTTCTGGCCGAAGCTTCTTGGATGAGAACGAAAGTTCTCCAAGGAAAAATAAGAAAGTCCAGTTGCCTTTTGAAAAAGCACCTTTGGGGCAACCATGACCTGGATGACTGAGATTCTCCGTAGATATATACGGTGCCATATTTTAATGCTATTTTTGATTGCCCTTGTTTTAGACCTTTATCCAACTTTCAATGTTTTAACTTGTCATATTCTAGGTAAGGTGCCAGGAATCATTTGATTGTGATGGGGTAGAAGTTAGTTTGATGAATAAATAATCAATCACTCTTGGGGAACAGAACACATCACTCAAATCCAGGCACCTCTAACTTGGATAGAGATAGATGAGAGAGAAGAAAATTAGAGAGAGAATTTTTGGCAGAGAAAATTCAAGAGGTTGGTGTTTGTTTGTTTGTTTGTTTGTTTGTTTGTTTGTTTATATCATTTATAAAACTATTTTTTATTGGCCAAGTGTGAATGGACTCACAAGGAATTTCTCTCCAGTGCATAAGCTCTCAGTATACATGCAAACAACAAAGTGGTAAGTCATAGATCATAAATCATAAGATTTAAACAACAAGTGATAAATCATAAGAGACCAATAGGAGAAGGACGGTAGTAGGAAAGATGAGAAAGATGAGAAGGATAATAGTAATACAGCCTACTACATGGGTAATATCTTTAGGTACAGTGCTGTAGGAATTAGGTAGGAATTAGGTGTTTAGCAGAGTGATGGCATGGGGCGGTGGGGAGGGGATCTTTTTGTTTCTGGTTGTTTTGGCATGCACTGTCCTATAACAGGGTCCTGAAGGGAGCAGTTGAAACAGTTTATATCCAGGATGTGAGGGATCTGTAGATATTTTCTCAGCCCTCTTTCTGGCTTATACAGTATACAGGTCCTCAATGGAAGGCAGGCTGGTTGCAAATTGTTGTTGTTTTTTCTACAGTCCTTACTATCCATTGAAGTCTGTACTTGTCCACCCATCTTATAAAAAACCCTAAAAATAAATGAAATATTCTAATTATAGCTTGCTTTTATCTATTTCATCTTTCTTCAGAATAAGGTTGCCTAGTGTGTATTTTTTTTAAAAACTCTGATTTTGGTACCTCCTGTGGGGCACCATTAACCATTTTGCATAATTTCATCTTTATATATATATGTTTTCGTAGATTTTCACGGGTGTAGGTATGCTGGCATAGCTGGCTTCGGGGATTTTCCCGTGTATAAGGCCTTATACACGGGAAAATCCCCGAAGCCAGCTATGCCAGTATATATATATACACACATCTAAAAAATGTCACACAGCAGTAATCTAATTTGGTTCTCTGTCTGGATGACTCTGGGTTGAGTCAAAGGGCAGAGAGGGATGACGTTGAGTCTCCTCCCCTTAAAGGGACCTCTTCACAGGAGCTGTGATAATTAGTCTTCATATATATATATATATGTTTTCTGAGGTTTTCGCGGGTGTTTGTATGTAGGTCTTTGGTTGTTCGGGTTTTCTCCCGCGTAGAATTGGAAGTATCTTCACGACGTTTCGATGAAATCTCATTCATCATCTTCAGGCTGGTGCTTCGGGCTTGGTGTATATATATATATATATATACAGAGAGAGAGAGAGAGAGAGAGAGAGAGAGAGAGAGAGAGAGAGAGAGAGAGAGAGAGAGAGAGAGAGAGAGAGAGAATTTTCCTATGCTGCTCTTTAGCTGTCCTGAAATGTAAGTTTCCTAAGTTTCAAATGGTTAGAGAAAACTTTTGGGGTGGATCTTTGTTGTAGCAAGAATTCTTATTAAGGATCAGATTCCATTTCACTCTCATCATATGAGGAAGAAAAGTTTTTTTTATTCTTGTCAAAACAGGTGAATGGCATGTTTACTCTATTTACCTGGTTAGAAAAAATAATGTACTAAATAAAGTGGCTATAGACACCTCACTGAATCAATCTATGAGAATACAGCTCATCTGCCTGGAATCCACATTGTATATCGGACATTAATACGATTGAGCGGATCCAGAGGTATTTCACGAGAAGAGTCCTCCACTCCTCTGCTCACAATACAATCCCTTATGCCAGCAGGCTTCAAATTTTAGGCTTGGACAATCTGGAACTGCGCCGCCTATGATCTGACCTAAGTGCAGTACACAAAATTGTCTGCTACAACATCCTGCCTGTCAGCGACGTCTTCAGCTTCAACCTCAATAATACACAGGCAAACAATCGATACAAACTCTAAGTAAACCGCTCCAAACTCGATTAAAGAAAATACGACTTCAGCAACAGAGTGGCCAATGCCTGGAATGCTCTACCTGACTCCATTGTTACATCCTCAAACCCTCACAGCTTCAATCTTAAATTGTCTTTCATAGACCTCACCCCATTCCTAAGAGGTCCGTAAAGCGTGGCATGGATAAGTGCACCAGCGTGTCTCCCATCCCTGTCCTACTGTCCCCATTTATTTGTATTCATTTCTTTTGTTCGTGTCCATGTTTATATTTATACCTGCTATCTTGTACACAGTGGTGGGTTTCTGCAGGCTCGCACCTACTCGTGAGAACCGGTTGGTGAAATTTAGAGAACCGGTGAGAGGGGGTTACACCAGTGTACCTGGAAGTAAATCTGGCCCGACGCTGCCAGTGACCCAAAAGGAAGGAAAGGAAAGGAAAGGAAGAGAGAGAGAGAGAGAGAGAGAGAGAGAGAGAGAGAGAGAGAGAGAGAGAGAGAGAGAAAGAAAGAAAGAAAGAAAGAAAGAAAGAAAGAAAGAAAGAAAGAAAGAAAGAAAGAAAGAAAGAAAGAAAGAAAGAAAGAAAGAATTTATCATCACAATTGAGTCCAACATTTTGGTTGCTAAGCAAGAGCGTTGTTAAATGAGTTTCACCACATTTTAAAAGGTGGCCACTCCCACCCTGTCACATGACTACCAAGCCACGCCCACAAAATAGGCCACACCTACAGAATAGGTTCTAAAAAATTTGAAACCCACCACTGCTTGTACATCAGGGGTCCCCAACCCCCAGTCCATGGACCGGTGCCGGTCTGTGGCTTGATAGGAACCGGGCCGCAGTGAGCGGCACAACTCTTAGAAAGGGCTGGAGAGGAGGGAGGAGGGGGCATTCCCCTGGGCAGAGCGTGCACCAGGGGCGGGAGATCACAGGCACGGCTGCTCGCGCCATTGGGGGGCCGAGAGGGGCGAGTGAGCCGACTCACCCCCCTGCGCGCATGTGCCGCCTGTTCCCCCACTCCCCCTCTACGGCGGCCGTCCACAGAATTTTTTTAACATGAAACTGGTCCCTGGTGCCAAAAAGGTTGGGGACCCCTGTTGTACATGTTTGACAAATACAAATCAGAAACTGCTTATAGCAGGTGATCATGGTCTGATACAGTGGTGGGTTTCTGCAGGCTCGCACCTACTCGCAAGAGCCGGTTGGTGAAATTTAGAGAACCGGTGAGAGGGGGTTCCACCAGCATACCTGGAAGTAAATCTGGCCCGCCGCTGCCAGTGACCCAACGGGAAGGAAAGGAAAGGAAAGGAAAGGAAGGAAGGAAGGAAGGAAGGAAGGAAGGAAGGAAGGAAAGAAAGAAAGAAAGAAAGAAAGAAAGAAAGAAAGAAAGAAAGAAAGAAAGAAAGAAAGAAAGAAAGAAAGAAAGAAAGAAAGAAAGAATTTATCATCACAATTGAGTCCAAAATTTTGGTTGCTAAGCAAGAGCGTTGTTAAATGAGTTTCACCACATTTTAAAAGGTGACCATTCCCACCCTGTCACATGACTACCAAGCCACGCCCACAAAATAGGCCACACCTACAGAGTAGGTTCTAAAAAAATTTGAAACCCACCACTGGTCTGATATCTAAAATTAATCAAGAATAGGCAAAGAGTAGTTCCTAAGGTAGCAAATGCCACCACTCAGATGCTGTTGCTGAAATGACACTCAAATGACACAGTATCAGAGACAGGCTGCAATTCTGCAGAAACTTCGGTTCCTGTTGACTTAAGTCAATATATAAAAGGGCAGAAAAACATTATTAGGAACATCTTCAGGAATATAGATGAGCCTATAATTCATCGCCTACTTCAATCTCTTCCCCAAACACGCATTAAATTCTAATAGCTTCATCATTATTATAACATTTATGATCATATATTATTTGGGAAGCAACTATATTTAGGTTTTTGCTTTGGAAAACACTCATTACATTAAAATATGTGCATCAAGAGTTACTGGACACTCAAGAGAACTGCAACAGTTCATATTTATAGCAGAGTTTAAATATCACACTATGATTTACTTTGCTCATTAGTTTAGGTAGACACGTCTGTCTTTTTGTAATAATGGATGGCATTGCACAGGAACTGATTGATTTCAGTTTCTCGTGGTTTATTAGAATAGAAAACAGATGAGCAATATACCTTGGTGATCCACCAATATGTTTTCAGCTATTTAAGCTATATTAAATGACCTTAGCTTTGCATTCTGCTTAAGAACACAAGAAACTTTTTTCCAAATCACATTGAAGATCTCAATAGAAGACATTAAAAGTTCATACACGAGTTGGCATTTATTTGCTCAATTTATAGAGTGACTTACTGTATATCAAATGCATGGCCTTGGGCAGTTTGTGAAGTTAAAACACACATTCACACACACATTACAAAAAATAACCAAATCGTATAGCAAAAGTCCAGTGAAAGGCAACAATGATACAATAAAACAATAAAAACTATAAAGAGCATAATTTGCCAAAGGGCAGTGACTATATTGTCATTTAGATTCTATTGTCAATATAGTCGTTTAGAGGCTTCATACCAGATTCCCCAGGCAAAATCAAATCTTCAGGTTCTTCCTAAGGCCTGAGTGCCAATCTAAGTACCAATCTTTTCATAGTGGATCATATTTTTAATCACTGCAAGCGTTCACGTATACCAAAGTAGGTTTCACAAAGTTATATAGACTGTGGTAGTGTCAGGCCTGCAGCTATCTTTTCTTTTGGATCTTGCCACACTTTCTATTATTCTACTATGCCTTTTCTATTGTGGGAAAATGGGAGGGGGGATTGTACAGAGTGAGATGCTATGGAGCCATAACAAAATTCTTTCTAGAAAGCCAAGGTCATACTTTGTCTTTGCACCTCTGCACCTGACCGGAACAGGATGGGTGGAACTGCCAGCATGGCAGTGGGAGATTGGACCATGGGATGGACTTGTGGGTGTGGGGGCAAGATCTTGAACTTTCAACTGGGTGGGGAAAACCGGGAAGCTTTCAGATTCGGGTTTCCCTAGATGTGCCGACACGGCTCTCTTAATAAATCAGAACTTTGAGCAATACTTTGCCTTGGACTCTGATTTACTTTTGGATGCTATTTGGAACCCTGACAGGTAGAGTAAATCAAATGAAGATTGTTTCGTTTTATACATATATTGCTCCAAAGTAAGCATGTAAAGAATCGATCTCCACATTTTTCTTCTTTATTTGGATTACTGCATTATCATTTGAAGTTAATAAAGGTTGTCAGTCAACAACATTGTCCTAAAGGACAGCTGATATCTGTCAATCCTAAAATTAAAAGTTACTATTTATAGAAGTTAAAAACGGTAAAATAGCCAACATCTTGGGAGCTAATCAAATGTTGCAAGAGTTTAATTTTCCCATTAAATTTTTGCAGGTTATCAGGCAAGGGAACTGCCTGAAAATGAAAACAGGGCACTATCCTAAGATATTGGCTTTTTAAAGTGTTATTTGTTTTTCACAACTATCATCTCTCCTTGATAGACCAGACAAGAAAACCAGCTACACAGAAAAAAATTATGTTTCCTATATAGAGATTGACAATAATAATAGAATGTTGCACATCTGATTGTCCTGTGCCAATTCTTCCCACTTATATTCCAATGAATTAGGGCGACCTCTGGTTGGTCTACTTCTGAATGTTATCTCCTAGCTCTCGTCTAAGTTTCAATCCTTTTTGCCTATGTATCACCTTCTGTGTAGAAGATTTAAAATAGATAAAGAGAGTTATGGGTTTGATTTATCTAAAAATGAATTGGAAATCTCACTGGGTGGTAGTGATGAACATGTTATTGCTAAGATTTATAAAATGTTACTGAAATTGAATTTAGAAAGTGGACATGTGTAACATTGCAGGATTCAGTGGGCAAGGAATTTTGGATACAATGTGACTTTGGATATAATTTGGGTGCTTGACCAATGGGAAAATATGGGGATGAAAGATTTAAAATGTACACTAAACTTTAATTTAAAACAAAATTTCTATAAGGTGATGTATCACTGGTATTTAACACTGGATAAGTTATTTAGAATGTATTAAGGTATTTCAAATGAATGTTCGAAGTTTAAAAGGAAAGAAGGGACTTTTTATCATTTATGGTGGACGTGTAATAAAGATAAAGATGAAACCAGAAACTTTTCTTTTGTGTTTAATGGAAAAAGACTTGGGGAAAAAAAATTGGAACCTGCATCTTATACATGTTGTCAGCAGCAAGAGTACTATATGCACAAAAATAGAAGGTCATTTTGATTCCCACCATGGACAGATAGCTATAGAAACTGATGGAGTTGGCAGAAATGGCTAAATAGACCATTTTGATTAAAGAAAAAGAATAGAAGTACTTTTCTTGAAACATGGAAACCATTTCTGGACTACGTCCTTGAGGTGGGAAAAGAATGAATGATGTTTATTTTTATTTATTTTATTTTATCGAATTTATACCCCGCCCTTCTCCTTGTTAGGACTCAGGGCGGTGCACAGAAAGATAAAAACCCAACAACACATACAAAATATAAAAGACAATTAAATTATTAAATCTGTGCTAAAATTTAAATAATTAAAAGATTAAAACTAGTAAATATTAAAATCAAAATTATACCCTTAGTCTATGTCAGGCCGGCTAGATGAAAGAAATATGCTTTTAACATTAAATGGGTTTTTTAGCACGGGTTTAATAATTTAATATGTTTTTAACGATGTATATTGTTTTATTGTGGTTTTAATAATGCCTGTGCGCCGCCCTGGGTCCTAACAAGGAGAAGGGCGGGGTATAAATTCGATAAAATAAAATAAATAAAAATAAACATCCGACGGAAGAGGCGTAGGTCCGTGATGGTACGGATATCGGGGGGCAGGTCGTTCCAGAGGGCTGGGCCCGCCACAGAGAAGAATGAAACTTTGATTTTGGGTTTTACCAATTAGATTGATTTGTTTTTATAGAAATTGCTAGTTTATATTATTATGGAAAAGTAAAATGTTGTGGTTTGATACTAATTTTACTGTAACAGAGGGAGTTGGAAGGCAATACTTATTTTTCCTTTCCCCCCTGGAGTCCTCTTACTTCTCTTTCCCCCTTTTTCCTCCACGGTGTCTTTCTATATTCTACAATCTAATAAAATGTTTAAATATGAAAAAAAAATTAGAGGGATTGAATGATTGCTAAAGTATTAAGTAGTTCTACTGCACGATGATACTTTCCAGTTTGGTTTAAAATATCAGCTCCAATTGTCAAAAGACATCAATGAATGTAAAGTCACTGCTCAACTGTGCCTCAATTCATGTTAAGAATGTGTTGCTATGAAAACCTGAATCCAGATCTTACAAAATGTCTACATCATTGTTTCTCAACCTTGACAATGTTAAGACGTGTAGACTTCAAGGCTGGCTGGGGAATTCTGAAAGTTGAAGTCCACACGTCTTAAAGTTTGCACAGTTGAGAAATCATAGTTTGCAATGAAATATAAGTTACATGGATAAAGGCATATGAATATAAACATTTTCTTGGGTCCACATCTTGGAACTACAACATGGAAATGTAAGGTTTCAATTGTTAAAAAGAAGATGTGACACCTTACAAAGTCTAAAACAATCTGGCAAGCTGGCAGCAATAATCAAAATGAATGTATGCGGTCCTGTTTGATTTGAACCATGGAATTACTGCATTCATTGCTCAGACGTTTGTGTAGTATTGCAAGAACTGGAATCTTGTTTGACTTTTCTTCTTTCCTTGAATGAAGCATTCAAAAACAAACTCTTAAAACACTAGAGATATCACATGCCTTGAAGCTTCTGCATATCTTTTGATGTTTTGCACGCATTGCACTATAATATGAGGAAAGTACCTTGAAAACAAATCGACAAAATCTGCTTTATATACAGTTCGGTGAACTTTAAGGCATCACTTCTAACAGAGGGTAGCAAATACGTCATTTCAATGCTTTACGGAATATATAAATATATATAATGGCTTGCATTGTGTACCTTGGTATCTTAGTAGTAGGTATTTTTAAGTGTTGCTATTTGCAAAATCAGTTTAAATAACATAATAGGACAAAAGAAAGTCATATTTTATCCAGCCTTGTGCTGGTGCCCTTAAAGAAGATTGTAGGGACACCCTATGCTTAACCAGCCAATACTGGCTATGTGCTAAATGTATCCTGTTAATAGGATTGATTATTTGAGGCTCTATGTATATCTTCGAAGAGATGCTATATTTCATAGGAACTTACCTATAAGTACAATTTCAAAATGAAGCTATGAATTGTGCAGTGACAAAAATCATTCAGGGATGTCACAAAGTGTTTTTTTTTCTACTCAATTATATTCTACGAAATATAACAGATCCCTTCAACTTTTAAGAAAACCAGTCTCAGCATTACACAAAATATTAAGAAATATTACCTACATTCTAAACAGAAACTATATTCTAAAAAGTTGATTAAAATAACAACAATGGCTTTGGTGTTGCATTTTGAAACAGTCAAATTTTAGATATATTCTTGAAAACAGGCTATTTGAGTTTGCTGTTTAGCAAAGTGTCCAAGCTTATGTTACATCAAAATGCAATACAATTAATGTTTAAAAAGACATTTCAGCAATACTTTTAACAATTTTTTAAATATCCACTTGAACTGCTCTACCAAAAAATCCTTTTTTTTTTGCTTGTACAAACATACTTTTAAATCACTGATTTGTAAAACTCCAAAGCAATATGACACAATATGAAACTTTCAACAAACATTCAGTTCACTTGTGCCCAAAAGAAACATTTTTTTAAACTTCAGGATAAACAAGAATAATCTAATGTCATATCCACATTCCTAAAATGAAATTTCTGAGAAAACACCAGCAGCTTTCCAGATTTTTTATAACATCCTATATTTTTTTTTCGCTTTCAGCCTTCCACAATTGCACAAAGCCAGATGACCTGAAACACTTGTCATTAAGAAGTACAAAGAACAACGGCAGGAGAAGACAAAGCTGTCCCAGATAAAACTTTACCCAACTCATGATGAAATATTCATTCATTCCTATGAAAATATAATAGTACATTAACTCTCAGTATAATTTTGAATACACCAGAGCATGCTTCCTTCCTTCCTTCCTTCACAACACACAGACAATTTATCGTAGTAAATTGGAGAGAAAGCAACAATGCTACTTGCTATAAATATATATAGCAGATGTTCCTGTTTGAAAATGGCTCATTTCTACTTTATTTGTGACATGGACTCATTTAGAAGGAGACAACAGCTGCAGTTCCACTGGCTGCATTTTAGCACTCGGAACACACTCCCTACTTCCAGGTGAGAAAAGGGACCTTCTGCTACTTTAAAGAGCACTCAAGAGTACGAGCACATCTCTGAGCAGCACCCTGAAGGTTTCCTCAAGGTCCTTTCTATTCAGGATAGGAAATACCATCGCCAACACGACAGGAGGTCTGAAAAAGTGAGCCCTTGCAGAAGAAACAAGTAGCCAAGACAAGTATTGAGAAAGATGCCAAAAAGTGCTTCCTACCTGTGATAGGTTGCTACTCCCCTTAAGTCTGTCCTCCCCTTTAGATGCTGCCTCGTCTCCTTAGCAGGAATAACACATGTCTCTTTAGTAAGAAATGGGGAGAGAGACTACTAGTGGCTCTACCTGCTCCTTGGAAAAAAAGGTTACTTCAAATGCTGCTGCTTCCTCCCACTTTATTCCCTCTCCTGTTGGAAGAGGTGCTTATAAGGAGAGTAACCAAGTGTTTATCCTGGCTCGTGTGTGCAATAACTGCTTGCTCCCTGCAGTATAGCCGTGATGTGCATACTAAAGCAGCTCTCCCGTTTGTCAGTCCCCACCTTCTGTACGTATCTGAAACACAGCTTAGCTTCTTGGAAAACAACGCAGCAACACAGGCGCAAGGAGGCAGAGGCAGTTCTGACACAGAACGGGAGTCAGAACTGGAGAGAGATAAATCCAGCGGCAAA
Source organism: Rhabdophis nuchalis (assembly GCA_039707465.1). Lineage (NCBI taxonomy): Eukaryota > Metazoa > Chordata > Lepidosauria > Squamata > Natricidae > Rhabdophis > Rhabdophis nuchalis. The sequence goes on along the minus strand of CM077657.1, from coordinate 10,720,176 downwards.
AAACCAGCATTGTATTTAATCACATGTTCAGCCCCAGATTCACCCCACGTTGCCGAAATTTTAAAAAAATAAAAAATAAATGCAGCAAAGCAGCTTCTAATTATATAGGTGAAAAGACAATCAACACCAGTGCTAAACGAGTTGGCTTCAGTTGGTGCAGAGTTTATGACACTTGGCACCAGAAGCTAATGAGACACGGGTAACTCGGAAGCATATTTTGCATGCTGTCGCCTCTCAAGGCCAGCGTGAGCAGCGTGGAAATTTTTTTTAAAAAGGCAAAACCTTTGACCAACGTTTGACCAGCTAGTTAGGCTTTGCATAGATGTGGCGACTATCAAACCGGTGGGATGGGAGGAGTGACCCACATTTCCAGGATGTAGGGATTGTAAAGACTTTGTTTCTCGGTGATCAAAAGCCTCCTGCCATTTACTTTCGAAACTCTGCCCCAATTGATTCCTTTTGGGTTCTTACCATGAATGGAGCATCGTTGGCGAGACAGCTACAACTGATGAATTTTTCATTCCTCGTCTGAGAAGGACCTCCAGAGTTGATCTCTCTTTGCCAACTTTCCCACAGTTTACAGGAAAAAAAGGGGGGTTTCTTCCTGAAAGAAATAGATTTAGAAATGGCCATTTATGGGGATTTTTCCATGCACCTCCCAGTCCGAGTCTAATGTTCTTAGCCGGTGCATCACACATGCTAACAATCTGTATAATATTCAGAAGCTCCACCTGTTCCCAAATCTACCCTTTTTCTACCCTTTTAACTCCTCCTTGGCTACAACAGTAATATTTTATTTATTATTTATTTTATTTTTATTTTTTAAATTTCTATACCGCCCTTCTCCCTTCCAGGACTCAGGGCGGTGTACAGGCAACAATAAAATCACAAGTAAAAAACATAGAAACCTTTAAAAATACATTAAATGATAAATAGCCTGTCTTAAAACCTTGTTAAAATCCCTGCTAAAAAACCATTCAAAACTATACCATTTAAAACTATGCCAGTTTAGAAACTATGCCAGGCCGGCCGCACGAAATAAATAAGTCTTCAAGGCCCGACGGAAAAGGCGCAGGTCCATGATTGTCCGTAGTCCAGGGGGTAGGTCATTCCAGAGGGCAGGAGCTGCCACAGAGAAGGCTCTCCCCCTGGGGGTCGCCAGCCGACATTGCTTGGCCGACGGCACCCTGAGGAGGCCCTCTCTGTGGGAGCGAACTGGTCGGTGGGAGGTATTTGGTAGCAGGAGGCGGTCTTGCAGGTAACCAGGTCCCTTGCCATGGAAGGTAGATGTGTACAGTAGTCCTGGAATTATAACCATCCATTTATTGACCATTCAGTTGGAAAAAAGTGCTTATGATCATCTTTCACACTTATGACTGTTGCAACATCTCCATGGTCATGTGACCAAAATTCAGACATTTGACAACTGACTCATATTTATGATGGTTGAAGTGTTCCTGGGGTCATGGGATCACCTTTGGTGACCTTCTGACAAGCAAAGCCTGTGGGGAAGCTAGATTCACTTAACAAGCATGTTAGTAACACCTACAGTGATTCGCTTAACAACTGATGAAAGAAAGGTCATAAAACAGGGTGGAATTCAAATAAAAACTGTCTCATTTGACAACCGAAATTTTGGGGTCCGTTTTGGTCATAAAGTGAGGACAACCTGTACAGTGGTGGGTTTCAATTTTTTGTAGAACCTACTCTGTAGGTGTGGCCTATTTTGTGGGTGTGGCTTGGCAGTCATGTGACAGGGTGGGAGTGGCCACCTTTTAAAATGTGGTGAAACTCATTTAACAACGCTCTTGCTTAGCAACCAAAATTTTGAACTCAAGATGATAATTTCTTTCTTTCTTTCTTTCTTTCTTTCTTTCTTTCTTTCTTTCTTTCTTTCTTTCTTTCTTCCTTCCCTTTCCTTTCCTTCCCTTTCCTTTCCTTTCCTTCCCGTTGGGTCATTGGAAGCGGCGGGCCAGATTTACTTCCAGGTACGCCGGTGGAACCCCCTCTCACCGGTTCTCTAAATTTCACCAACCGGTTCTCGCGAGTAGGTGCGAGCCTGCAGAAACCCACCACTGAACCTGTACCTTACCTCCGGATCCCATGCCAGGGGGAACATCCAAGGCTCCAAAGTTTGGGATCCATGTGTTTTGCCATGAAATTGCTTGTGTTTTCTCAGAGTTTTGCATTGGGTAGATGTCAAAGTCAATGGGGAAGCCAGATTCACTTAACCATTGTATTATTAACTTAACAACTCAGCAGTTCACTCAACAACGGTGGCAAGCAATAATAGTAACTATAATAATAGTAATGTTTATTTCAGAGATGAATGAATGGCTAAATAATATCTTACGTTTGCCATCTGAAAAGCGATTACTGTATTGTACTGTTTGGTAATAATTATCAATATGCATACGTTCTCTTACTTGTACACAATTAGTCAGTTTGAACATATAAACATATCCCAATTCTTGACAGATAATTTCTTACTGATTAAGGGTTTATCTTTTCACTGCTATTCTAGTTAATATTAAAAGATGGGTTGCTTTCCTATTGTTAAATAAAAGCATAGTCTTTGTATTGTGCACATACGACACACACACACACACACAAAGAGAGAGAGAGAGACAGAGAGAGAGAGAGACAGAGACAGACAGAGACAGAGAGACATAGACATAGAGAAAGACAGAAAGAGGGAGGGAGAGAAAGACAGACAGATAGACAGACAGAGAGAGACAAAGAGAGAGAGGGAGAGAGAGGGAGAGACAGAGAGTATGTATACCAATACCAGCTTCCTGCCTATGCAGGGGGTTGAACTAGAAGACCTACAAGGTCCCTTCCAACTCTGATATTGTATTGTATTATTGCACTATTTAGGTTATTTTTGTTCTCCTTTTCAAGACTATTTCCTTCAAAACAATACTTTGTAGTGGTTAAGATGCTGGTCTATGGTCAGGAAATCAAAGACACAAGAGTCAGTTTTCAATTAAGTTCAGACTCTGGGCATGTCATTCATTCATTCTTTCTAGATCCTACGCTGAAGAATTAAAAAAACATATTTTCTACCAATTCACACTCAATTACCATGATAGATTACAGTCCATAGAGTCACGCAGTCACACAGAGCCTGGTGAGAATCGAACTGCCAAATTGCAGCCAGCCAGCAGTCAGCAGAAGTAGCCTGCAATACTGCACTCTAACCACTGAGCCACTGTGGCTCATAATGATATGATAATGAAACATCTGCAAGAAAACAACAAAGATCAGCAAGCACTAAGGATCTCACAGTTCCATTTGAGCTACAAATATTCTCTTCTATTGAGTCCATAGTTTTTCAAGAAAGGACCTTCATCCTGCCCTGGATTGATTCACATAGATAATAATTCCACCAAGATCTAAAAGAAGGGAATAATCAATCATTTCCTGAAATAAATTGGGGTGGTGTTTTTTTTGGTTCAAGGTACAAAACTGTAGATTCATTTAAGCACAACAACAGCAAAAACCTATTTGGTATTGGAGTGACAATACCACCAAAAATAGACTTTCTGTATTTATTCTGACATCTAGTGGTTATCAGCCAAGAAATTAAAAGAGGCTTGCTCCTGTGGAGGAAAGCTATGGCAAATCTAGACAGCATACTAAAAAGCAGAGACATCACCCTGTCGGCAAAAATGTGTATAGTCAAGACTATGGTTTTCCCAATTGCAACGGATGGCTGTGAAACATGAACCATAAGGAAGGCTGAGCACCAAAGAATTGAGGCCTTTGAACTATGATGCTGGAGAAGACTCCTGAGAGTCCCTTGGACTGCAAGGCGATCAAACTGGTCAATCCTAGAGGAGATCAACCCTGACTGCTCTTTAGAAGGCCAAATCTTGAAGAGGAAACTCAAATACTTTGACCACCTAATGAGAAGAAAGGACTCACTGGAGAAGAGCCTCATGCTGGGAAAGATGGAGGGCAAAAGAAGAAGGGGACGACAGAGAATGAGATGGCTGGATGGAGTCACTGAAGCAGTCGGTGTCAGCTTAAATGGACTCTGGGGGATGGTAGATGACAGGAAGGCCTGGAGGAATGTTGTCCATGGGGTCGCGATGGGTTGGACATGACTTCACAATTAACAACAACAAAGTGATCATCTGGATATTTACTAACAATAGATCATCAAATAATTGGAGTGGGGAGTGGGGGCTCTTTCCAGATACAACTTTCCTTTTTTTAAAGCAATTTCCTTGGATGATTCTACCAAGCTAATAATTTGATCAGTATTTATAGCTCAGTTAGAAAGGTGTACCATAAACAATGTTAAAACTTCATTTTTAAAAAGAACTAACAAGGGCCTGGAAATATGTATTGATGTCTTTTTGAACTAGAAAGGATCCCCTTGTAGAACAGCTTTGAAAGGTCCTTTAGCATATAATTATTCAGAATATCCTTTCTTTTAATGTCCATCTATCTGGAAAGAGTGGAAGAGTAATGCAGCCATCTTCTTCCTAAATGCTATTTGGATTTAATGACTTTCTCAGAATTGCTAGGCATATGCCAGAGAAAAGTAGTTTTTATGGTCCCAATAATTAAAAGAAATAACACAGAAAATCATTCCTGCTTTATTTATGTATCACTTCCATAGGCAAGATCCTCCTGAGGACCAGGGGGTATCAAACTAAGTTTAGTAGGGTAGCTAGAATGTGACTGGATTCACATTCCATATGAGGGTGTTGTAGGGTTAGGACAGGGGTCTGCAAAGTTGGCTCTTTTAAGATTGGTGGACTTCAACTCCCAGAATTCCCCAGCCAGCCATGCTGGCTGGGGAATTCTGCGAGTTGAAGTCCACCAGTCTTAAAAGAGCCAACTTTGCAGACCCCTGGGTTAGGAAGAACAAGGTCCATTAATTTGTTGGGACTTGTCCATTGTTTTGGCCTATTGATTAAACCAAGTCATTTTATGAAGCAGAATTCAAAAATAAATAGTTTTGTTAGCTCAGGTTTGGAACTGATAGGTTAACAAAACATTTTGGTCTGTCTTCACTTTACACTAAAGCTGGTTAAAGGATTAGCTAAATTAAGTATATACTCTCAAGATCAAGGAGAAGAAGTAAAGGCACTTGGTACAAAAATGGAATAGACTTGTAAGCAAAACTTCAACCGAATACAAATTTCAGCAATGTTCTTATGCACAATTTTAGAGACAAGGACCAAAAACTGTCACAGAAAACAAGGCCATACAGCCGTTGAAATTCAAAATAAGGAGAAACATACAAATGAGACCAATCAGCATCAATATACCAGTCAAGATGCAGCTGCACAGCCAATCAACACACTCACAACAATAGTCAGCACTCCACCCCCCACCAAGATTTTAAAAAGGGCCATGCCTTCGCAGTCAGTCACAGACCAAAGCCTGACGATGACAAGTGAGATCTTGTCGAAACGTTGCAATAACATTTCCATGCCTTATACACGGGAAAATACCCGAAGCAAGCAATGCCAGCATACCTACACACATATATATACATTCAATTACATTGATAGTTTGGTTCATAGCAAATTAAGCCATCGTTTATTTATCCATACTTTATTCAATAAACTATTGTTGACTGGTTTTACATAACACACTACTAATAAATGGGGTGGGTGTTAAATGTTGTTTTTATCGTTTTAAAATGCTTTTAATATCTTAATTGTAATTTATATTTTTTAAATTGTAATCTGTCCCAAGTCATTTTTTTCATGTTAAAATAAAAATAATACCTTTTAGCAATCCTTCCAGGGCAGTTTACAAAAGCAAGGGAATGCTATTGTGTTATTATTTTAAGAATCTGTTCATTTTGTAAATTTATAATTTATATCTTGTTTCTTTCCAATGTTGATTTTTAAATCATTTATCACAATCTATATGGAACAGTTCTGTTTTGAAAGATGGTATACACCCATGAATCGAACAGAAGAAAAGGTTGCATCCAGAAAGGGGATGGATGACTCATTGGGATTCGAACCATGAGCTTTGAGTAACTTTCTTTTTCTCACTTCACTGGTGAAAACACAACTGGAAAAAGGGTGTTTTGAACCGAAAAATGCTCAGGACAGAAAGGTTAAATAGCTTCACTCCATCTGCCCAGTTTTCTTGGCTGCTTGACTCCCTTGGTCACCAAGAAGAGGAAAAGAAAATTATTCTGATCCTGGTAATCATTGCCTTTGCCCTGATGCTAGCAAACATAATTAGTTCTTTTAGTCTTTCTGCTCCTGGAAGGGTTGCATTTCCATGTGGCTTAAGACATCCGTTTCTTTATCCACTAAGCTTTTGCCCTCATTCAATGGAAGAGATCCTCTTAAAGAGCAAGAGGAAAACAGCAGTAATACTGAAATCATTTGTGATATAACAACATTCTTTTTAAAATGGCAATGCGGAAGACTGTCTTTTTGTGAGTTCGGAAAACTCAGCTTACCACCAAGAAGTTTTTTTTTTAACAGGTAGTCCTCATTTAATGATCTCTATTGTTAGGAACTATTTACAGTTACAATACAAAGTAACTGTAGAACCATTCCTTGCATTTATGACCTTTGCAGGTCTGTAAAGGAAATAAAAGTTGAAGTATTCCAACTTCACTGGTATTTGCAGGAGCCAGAAGTCAAATCAAACAAAATAAAATAAAAAAACATAGCAATAGTACTTAGACTTATATAATGCTTCGCAGTGCTTTATTGAATGGATGGAAAGCTAAGTCAACCTTGAGCTGGTCAATATCGAACACCTGGTCTGCAATACTGCGTTCTGACTTGTTAGGAAAGTAATTGACAGAAACATAGCAGTTTCATATTGGTTTTAGAAGTTTGAAGCCATGTTCCTTGGGGAAATGTGCTTCAACTTTATCCCCTTCATGTGCTAAAATGTGCAATGCATCACTTTGTCTGTTTTTAGTGCAGTGAGATTATTAACTGTAATTTATTAGATTATTTCATGTTGCTTTTCACCTTCTTACTCTAAGAGAGATATTGTAAATGGTTCAGAGTCCTCCGGGTAAATAAATATCATAAATACAAAAATACAACATTACATGTCCTTTTAAAGAATTCTCATTTTAGCAAAGGCTAAAAGAATGAAAAGAAACATAAATGCATAGCCCCTTTTACCTATTATTTGATATTGACTTTAAATCTTTAAACTCATACCTTGAGGTGTACTATGAACAGCCAATAAGAATGGTTGAGTAGAAACCTTTTCATTGCCCAAAAGGTTGAAAAGAAATTTAAAGCATGATGTCAGCAATACTGTTGGGGAGGAATGTCCAACCTTAACAACATTAAGACTTGTGGGCTTCAACTCCCAAAGTTCCCAACTGACTATGGGGCATTGTTGGCTGGAGAATGCTGGGAGTTGAAGTCCACAAGTCTTAATGTTGCTAAGGTTGGACATTCCTCCCCAACAGTATTGCTGTCATCATGCTTTAAGTTTCTTAAAACTCCTGCTCTAGGGTCAAAGAAATAATTATGTCACTTATACTCCTGTGGCATACTTAGCTATTTGTGGTCAAGATCATGCCAAACCTATCCCATCATATGAAGGATTACTAGATAATTGCCATCATGAGGTTCTTTGTGTCATTTGAACCCACAAGAAAAGGTTAATTTGAGGCTAGCCGTTCAATGAAGAAACAAGAGGTGAGAGAAAATGAGGTTGTCATGAACATGTTTCTACCTTCCACGTTATCCTTCCTTCCTATATCTCTAAATCTCCAGGAGATAATTTATTTTCACATAAGAAGCATCTTGAAAATAATGAGATTAATTTAAAAAAAACTCTGTTTAATAAAACAAGAAATTATTCTTCATGATTGCATAGCTGATTGTTAAAGAAAACAGCCTTTACAATAGTACATTATATAGCAATTAATTGAAAACTGAATAATCCATTTTTCTGATACAAAACAGTCCAGGCGCTAAACTGAAAATATCTCTGCTTTGAAACACAGTTTGTTTAACCAGGTACAGGAAATGTAGACATTAACAATGAGCAGAATGCTGAACTCTTTCCCATTTAAAGCCTGAAGATATTTTCATGAAAAAGAAGCTGCAAATTTTTTACGGGCTAGAATCTTACCCAGATAGTCCCAGTATGCTCAAGATTTGCGACTCTTCTCAATATTAATCACCTCGCTCAGAAAATCTTCTGAATTGAATATTTCAACTGCTAGTATTCTCTGATAAATAATTGAAAGGCAGATTTCAAGTCTTGAATAATTACAACATGCATCGCAATGGATTGTTTTCCAACAGGATACCAAGGAGACTTCCTATGTGAGCAAAATGATGCTGGATGAACATTTCTGATGTTTCAGAATAAGGCAGAATGGTTATCCCAAGGCCGAAATCCAGATGCTTCAAAATCAGAAACTTGGTCACCAAACATTTTGCATATCACTACTTAGAATCTCAGACGTTTAGAAACGGTTGATCATTGCCATATGGATATGGTCAAAGGTGGTTGAGATTCAAGTGAAACATGGTTTGATAAGAAAAGTGACTGATTTGTCCATGCACACTTTAAACCTGGTTTAGAAGATTACTTTGGATCTGTCAGACACCGGGGAAATCAGGAGATCCAGGCGGTTCAAATGAGTGTTAATATTCATGGCAAACTTAAGCTCTCTACAAGAATCTGAACTATTAATGGCCCAAGCAAATTAGCAGTAGATAAGAGTCACATGAATTCAAAGTAGGCTGGAGTTAGATCTCCTATGGGCACCAAGGAACTCACAACTGATGATGCATTTGACTCTTCCTTCGGTCTCAGCCTGGTCATCTCCTGCAAGATCTCTTGCAAACTCAGAACATTTCCATTATTCATTAAAGTCCCATTATATTTTGTTTCCTTTTGAGTGAATCAGGAAAGAACGTTCTGTTCCTTGAAGACTTGGATTAACTTAATAAGGGGATTTCTTAAAGCAGATATTCCTTTCAGGTTCATATTTACACAAGATCTGAAGTGCTTCCTTATGGGTGATTTTTGAAGCATGCGGTTGCCTTAGTTATATAGTAATTTTTCGTTGTAATTAGTTGTTTATTTAAGGAAGTGGATTTTCAGTCATTCTTTTCCTTCTTACCTTTCTTTGGAAGAATATTTTAGTACATGATGAATAGTACTCTCCATCATTCTGTTGGAAAAGCCTCATTAATGAGCACTTTGTTTGCTACCTTATTAGCATGATGGGCATGCTATAATTGGGATGAAGAACTGTACTTCTAAGCATACTCCGATACTGATCGGATGCAGTTTGACGTGGAGTGGAGATGACTTGTATTTATTCCTGACCTCTTTGGGGCTACCACGCTGTGAATAATAATTTTCATATGCAGATGAGATCCCCGGATGCAGTCCTCAGACACTTAGCTGCCACCTGATGTTTCCGTCCCTGATTATCACTAGATGCCTTCTAGGTATTACTTGGTTGTCATAATGCACTGAGCATCAATGATCTCACTTTATTTATTAAGTTCAGTGGGGTAAAACAAGTTTTTCAGGTACATTTTAATTTAGATTCATTCACATAGCCATTTTTCCACGAGGCTTCTCACAAAGTCTTTATATCAGGGAATTAATAACGTGAGCAAAATCAATTTGACTCAACTGGGAGAAAATAAATTTTAATCAATACCATCCAAGTCAACTTTGCGGCTACTTGTTTTCATTTCAGAGCAAAAGGAAGGGGATGGGGGAAGATTCTCAAGGGTAAGGAATGAGTAACTTCTACACAGCGAAGGCATAGTCGGAGCAACAAAAGCTTATGCAAAAACCTTGTGCAGTTTTTGAATGCATCATGTGCTAGAGAACATTAAATTACTTGAGAAGTGCCTTTCTAAAAAGAAATCTCCATTGTGGATGATTCAGTGTCCTTAAAAAGCAAGGAGGAAACCTGAAGCTACACAAAGGAAGTAGATAGCATAGGAGAGAGAGAGAGGAGAGAGAGAGAGAGAGAGAGAGAGAGAGAGAGAGAGAGAGAGAGAGAGAGAGAGAGAGAGAGAGAGAGAGAGAGAGAGATCACTAACTCTGCTATCTAGGAGGCGTCTTGCAGATAGAGTTTATATTTTCTAGGATATAGAGGTTTCCTTCTTTGGGAATTATGTTTGTTATTAATCATGGTTTATGTTGTTGTTAGTTGCAAAGTCATGTCCAACCCATCATGACCCCATGGACAATGTTCCTCTAGGCCTTCTTGTCCTCAACCATCCTCTGGAGTCCATTTAAGCTCATGCCGATTGCTTTGGTGACTCCATCCAGCCACCTCATTCTCTGTCTTCCCCTTCTTCTTTTGCTCTCCATCTTTCCCAGCATGAGGCTCTTCTCTAGGTAGTCCTTCCTTCTCATTAGGTGACCAAAGCATTTGAGTTTCACCTTCAGGATCTGGCCTTCTAAAGAGCACTCAGGGTTGATCTCCTCTAGGACTGGAGGAGGACTGGATCACCTTGTAGTCCAAGGGACTCGCAGGAGTCTTTTTCTCCAGCACCATAGTTCAAAGATCTCAATTGTCAATTGAGAATTGGTCTCAATTGGCACTCAGCCTTTCTTATGGTCCAACTTTCTCAGCCATCCATTGCAACTGGGAAAACCAAATCCTTGTCTATAAACAATTCTGTTGGCAGGGTGATGTCTCTGCTTTTTAGTATGCTGTCATAGATTTGCTATATCTTTCCTCCCCAGGAGCAAGCATCTTTTAATTTCTTGTCTGCAGTCCCCATCTGAGGTGATCTTGGAGCCCAGGAAAATACACAATGGTGGAATGGGTGAAAATATAATCTGGTTTTGAATGAGGTAGCTTCCTTTGTTTTCAGATGGTTGTTTCTTGGATGAAAACATTTTTTTCCCTGCATAAGCTCTGCCTCTTCCACAGTGGGCATCTATAATTCCTTGAATTTCTAATTGTTAATGCTACAAGGTGCAAAAATGGGAGGGAGGGAAGTTAATCCCCAGAAACTAAACTAAAAATCCACTTTCTGTTCTTAGCTGTTAATGACCACTTTGCTAGTGTGTAATAAAAAAGGTTTTTTTCTATTAAAAACATTATGGAAATTCTGTTCTTCAGAGTTGGTGTAAAATAAACTGTTTCTAAATGATTCAGAGGTGCTACTGATGACTAGTTCATTTGAATTACGATCATGTTGAACAGCAATTACTAAAAGTGACAGAAAAATAAATTATTCCTTTTATTATTCCAACAGAAAAGGGTTTTTTCCCCCCAAATAAAATGTTGGTAATCATCTCTATTTCCAACAAACATGGAAATAAGTCCCAATCATATTAAGAGTATTTTGATTTTAGTTTCTATGTTTAAGACTCTTGTTTTCTCTCTCTGGTTAGAAATCTATACAATTGTTTGTAAACTGTGAAACCTTGAATAGTTTCAGAAATTTTGCAAATTAAAATAAATGTTGATTTTTTTTCCCCCTAAAAGGTTTAACATAAGAATAGACGTATCAAAATATTACCCTAGTAAGACAGTTAAGAAGAGTCAGGTAACTTTGTATAAATTTGAAAAATAAGTAAATAGACGAACGAAAATTAGGTGAAACAATAATAAATAAAAGAAACCATAAGGACATACACGTTCTGACAACATGACAAAACTGCCAACATGTATTATATTTTCAAGAAATGACCAATTAATTTTTAAAAAAATCTAAACTACTGAAGCCATTATGAAATTGCCCATTCTTGCAATTGTTTACTTTCTAGAATTGAAGCAAATTGTTGAATGCAAAGGAGGAAAAATGAAGGAGTGACAGCCTTCTGAAAAGGCTACATGGACAAAGATTTGGCTCAGCATGAAAAAATACATTTGGTGCACTTTATTGTATGTCTCAAAACATTGTTTAATTTAATTCATTTTTAACTTTGTATATATTGTATGTTTTATATGGTTTTTTAATTTTTCCTGTACACCGCCCCGAGTCCCTTTGGGGAGAGGGGGCGGTTTATAAATCGAATACATTTGAATTGTTATCAAAAGGTTTAAACAGCCACGCTACGTTTGATCATGAAAAATGCACATATCCACAATGAAAAAGTTTGAGCAAACACAGACAATTTCACAGAAGGACACATGGATCACAAATTCTGGATGTTCCCCTCTGGCAAGGGATCTGGAGGTTAGGTATAGGTAGACCTCTATTTATGACCAAAATTGAACACAAAATTTCTGTTGCTAAATAAGAACAGATTTTAATTGAATTTTGCCCGATTGTATTAGTTTTCTTGCCATCGTTGTTAAGTGAATCACTGCAGTTGTTAGTAACGTGGTCCTTAAGTGAATCAGGCTTCCCCATTGACTTTGCTTGCCAGAAGTCCATAAAGTGGGATCGCATGACCCCGGGACACTGCAACCGTCATAAATATGAACCAATTGCCAAGCATCTTGTGGTATTGCAATGGTAGTAAGATTTTAGAAAATGGTCATAAGTCACTTTTTCAGTGCGGTCGTTACTTCGAATGGTCACTAAAGAAATGGTTGTAAGTCGGGGACTATCTCTAGTTTATAAGCCACACAGGTGTATGTCTAGTTTTTTCATTAAACCAGGAATTTTCAAAGTGAAAGTGAGACAGTGTTTCTCCATCTTGACAACTTTAAGATGTGTGGACCAGGGGTGAAATGCTACCGGTTCGGGCCAGTTCGCCTGAAATGGTAGTAAAAAAAAGAGTGCCAATGATTGTGTGACACATCTGATTGTAAAAAAAAGGTTCCGATGATCAGCTGTGACTATCAGCTGTGTCGCACAATCGTGGGAACCTTTTTGTGTGTGTGTGAAGTCCAGCTGCTTTTGCACTGTGTGTGAGTCAGTTGTAGCTTTTCTGTTATTTTTGGTTTTTGAGCTCTCTGTGAAGTTCCTGCTTCTTGCAGGGGCCATTTTTGTGTGAAGTCCAGCTGCTTTTGCATTGTGTGTGAGTCAGTTGTAGCTTTTGTGTTATTTTTGTGTAAAGTGTGATAGTTGGTTTTTGAGCTTTCTGTGACTCTGTGAGGTTCCTGCTTGTTGCCTGCCCGGTCACACGACCACCAAGCCATGCCCACCCAGTCACATGACTACCAAGCCACGCCCACAGAACAGGTAGGGAAAAATTTTGAATTTCACCACTGATGTGGACTCCAATTCCCAGAATCCCCAGGAAGCTATGTTAAAGTTGTCAGCATTGAGAGAGACTAAATGAGGGTTATGAGAAATATAGAGAATTATAAAGGGTTTTTTGAAATGGTAATCAGATGGGCATTAAACTGTGTTACAAGCTTTAATTTATAGCTGTGATTTATTTCACAGAAAGTTGGCAAACCTCTGAAGTGGCAAACATTATACAGGTTTTCTCGAAAACGATACACACTTCAAGAGTTACTCCTCTCTAATAACCTAGTGAATGTTATGTTTTTATCTGAACATATTTGGAAGATTTCCGGCAGGGTGTTTTTGTTAAAAGTAAGTCCAACTAAGAAAAAAGTTGCATATTCTACAAGTTTATGTTACATATATTCAATAAATGATTTTAAAAAAAATACAATGCATTAAAACTCTTGCTGCTGGCAGTTAAACATTATTGTTCAATGCTGTAAATACCTAGATAGGATTTCTATTCAAATATGACATGAGATATTATTCAGGTCAGGTTGCAAAAGTTGAAAGTTTCTATAAAAATGTACCTGCTGGATAAACAAATTGGAGAAATATCCTTTTTACAAGGAGTGGTGTGCATGATATTTGATATGCAAATGATAAAGCATGCTCTTTTAAAAATTATTAAGATTCATGAAAAATGTGATGGGGTTTTATAATGGGATGTAAAGCAGAGCGCTCTGTTGTGCTGGATGCATAAATGTATTCTCTTCCGCTGGAATAAAATATTCAAATTTATATATATTTTATCTAAACTCCTAATAGGTATGATGCCCTTTAAATGGCATTATTGAATATTGAACAGAGTCAAATAATTATACTTGAGCTGCATAAAGGTGTTTTCTGAGCTCACTCAGAAGAAGAAGCACTTAAAAGGATATCAAGAAATATATTATTAAGTGGACAATCCCCGCTGGTACTTATTTTCACATAATCCCAGATTTATCAGTAGAGCTATGCTTCCTGGCATAAATATGCAGCTGCTGCTTTTTTTTTTTAACCACAAGAGGAGTAGATTTTAAGAAGCTGCAGATAGTCCTCATTTAGCGACCTCCGCTTGGAACGAGCAACTCAGTTCTTAAGTGAAACATTGCAATTTCATCTCAGCTGCCCTTTGCTTGAACAGACCTGAAAAGGTCATAAATGCGAGGACTGATGGCCAAGTTACTTTTCATCCCTGCCATCATTGTGAATAGTTGGTGAATGGGTCAGTCACTAAATGAGGACAGCACAGCATTTAAGAGATATCTCCCCACCTTAAGGATTTGGGGGCTTTAGGACTGTGAATAATAACAATAATAACTGTTGTTCTCATTTACTCATTGCCTCCACAGATAGATACTGTTTGTTTGAGGGCTTGTGTGTTTGTTTGTGTGTTTGTTTGTGTGTTTGTTTGTGTGTTTGTTTGTGTGTTTCTTTGTTTGTTTGTTGCAAGGAAGCTTCCTCCTACCTGCTAGCCCAAGCGAGGCCATCAGTCCCCTCGTTGAGTTTTCGCTCTGAAGGTCCATTATTCTCCTCATGATATTTTCTGGGCTTGGTTTGGCCTTGTCCTTTCATGGCCATGAGGCGAAATATGGCTTGGACCTAAACCAACTCTTGTTTCAAGAAAGATATGCTGCTCAAAACTGCTTGGTCAAGCCAAAGAAACGTGGAGAGAAGATCCAAAACCAAGCCCATGTTACGACAAACAGCTCCAGGGACATTTTTGGCCCACACAAGGTCTCAAAAGCAGGAGCCATGAAGGACAAGCATCAACCCTCAAGCCTGCATTTTTTCCCTCCATGCTCAGGTGGTCTTCGTTAGCCTCAAGATTCTATCTTGTGCAATTTCTCTCAGGGCTTCTTGTAAATGCAGGAAACCTTCAGGAATTGCTCATTTCTTTTGGGCACTGCAAGGCCCTTTGTGGGTTGTTTTTTTAAAGTCAAGATAGTGGTCGACCCTACGACACCCACTTGTGTGTGTGTGTGTGTGTGTGTTCCCAAAATGTGAGAAATCAGAGCCACCCTTATGCATTTCCTGACAGTTAGAACAATCAATCACTGGAACAATTTGCCTCCAGAAGTTGTGAATGCCCCAACACTGCAAGTCTTTAAGAAGATGTTAGATAGCCATTTGTCAGAAATGATATAGGGCTTCCTGCCTAGGCAGGGGGTTGGACTAGATGACCTCCAAGGTCCCTTCCAACTCTGCTATTGTATTTGTATTTATTTGTATGTTTCTGTTGTTTTTAACATGCATTCCACATGCCAGAGACAGTAACAGGAACCAGACTTCAACTGCACCATTGGAAGGAGGCAAGCTGAAAATGATTTGTTATTTCCTTTATTATTGTTAAATTTATTTGCCACCTCTCTCACCATGGGGCCACTCTAGGCAGCTGAGCCTACTATAATACAAAGACAAATCCACACCCTGGTCATTGTCTCTTTGCACTTCTACCATTGGGCAGAAGACAACGTAGCATAGCCAGCCGAACAAATAGGTTTAAAAATAGTTTCTATCCTTAGGCTTTCAGACTTTTAAATACAACCACAATCACTCCATGCACATGTGGAAAAGTATGACTGGGTTTTTTTTTCCTTTTTCTTTCCTTTTTCGTTTCTGCCATAATTTTGCACCAGTGAGGCTAAAACCAATTTTGTTCTATTTATTTTGTATAATGACAATAAAGACCACTATACTATAAATGAAAGAAGGAGTGTAAACAGAAATGAAGTAAAGTAATAGAACAATAAGGTTGGGACACAACCCCGTAGTTTGCTGAGGAAAACAGAACATTTACAGAGCGTTTAAGCTCTCGGGAGGCACATTTTGACATTTTAGGAATGTGCCGACATCCACTGAGCTTGTCGATCAGAAAGGCCGGCAATTCAGCGGTTTGAATCCCTGGCGCCACATAACAGAGTGAGCTCCCGTTACTTGTCCCAGCGCCTGCCAACCTAGCAGTTCGAAAGCACGTAAAAAATGCAAGTTGAAAAATAGGAGCCACCTTTGGTGGGAAGCTAACAGCGCTCTGTGCTCCTTTGGCATTGTGTCATGCTGGCCACTTGACCATGGAGACGTCTTCAGACACCGCTGGCTCTTCGGCTTTGAAATGGAGATGAGCACCGCCCCCTAGAGTCAGAAACATATGTGCAAGGTGAACCTTTAACTTTATATATCTGCATCTCTATCTCTATCTCTATCTCTATCTATATCTATATCTATATCTATATCTATATCTATATCTATATATCTATATCATCTATATCTATATCAATATCTACGTAGCCAGCTAGCTATATCTATCTATCTATCTATCTATCTATCTATCTATCTATCTATCTATCTATCTATCTATCTATCTATCTATCTATCTATCTATCTATCTATCTATCTATCTATCTATCTATCTATCTATCTATCTAACTATCTATCTATCTATCTATCTATCTATCTATCTATCTATCTATCTATCTATCTATCTATATATCTATATCTATATCTATATCTATATCATCTATATCTATATCTATATCAATATCTACGTAGCCAGCTAGCTATATCTATCTATCTATCTATCTATCTATCTATCTATCTATCTATCTATCTATCTATCTATCTATCTATCTATCTATCTATCTATCTATCTATCATCTATCTATCTATCTATCTCTATCTCTATCTATCTATCTATCTATCTATCAATCTATCATCTATCTATCTATCTATCTATCTATCTATCTATCTATCTATCTATCTATCTATCTATCTATCTATCTATCTACCTACCTACCTACCTACCTACCTACCTACCTACCTACCTACCTACCTATCTATATCTATATCTATATCTATATATCTATATCTATATCTATATCTATATCATCTATATCTATATCTATATCTATATCTACGTAGCCAGCTAGCTATATCTATCTATCTATCTATCTATCTATCTATCTATCTATCTATCTATCTATCTATCTATCTATCTATCTATCTATCTATCTATCTATCTATCTATCTATCTACCTACCTACCTACCTACCTACCTACCTACCTACCTATCTATATCTATATATCTATATCTATATCTATATATCTATATCTATATCATCTATATCTATATCTATATCTACGTAGCCAGCTAGCTATATCTATCTATCTATCTATCTATCTATCTATCTATCTATCTATCTATCTATCTATCTATCTATCTATCTATCTATCTATCTATCTATCTATCTATCTCTATCTCTATCTCTATATCTATATCTATATCTATATCATCTATATCTATATCTATATCAATATCTACGTAGCCAGCTAGCTATATCTATCTATCTATCTATCTATCTATCTATCTATCTATCTATCTATCTATCTATCTATCTATCTATCTATCTATCTATCTATCTATATCTATATCTATATCTAAATCATCTATATCTATATCTATATCAATATCTACGTAGCCAGCTAGCTATATCTATCATCTTTCTGTCTTGGTATGTCTCTATCTCTCTATTTCTCTATCTTTCTACCTATCTCTCTACCTACCTACCTACCTACCTATCTGTTTGTCTGTCTATTTTCAGTTTCCCTTCATCTTTTTTTTTCTTGCATCTTTTGATTTTTTTTTTATTGTTTCTCCTTCTGTTTCCTTCAATGGTGGGTTCCTACCAGTTCAGACCAGTAATGGTTTGGTGGCCTGGGTTGCTGGAGCCTGCCAGTTCTCCGGGTAGAGCCTACGGTGTCCACCATCTTGTTTTTTGCTTCTGCACATGCACCAAACAATTTTTATTGCACTGCGCATGTACACGTAGTGCACATCAAGAGTGCATTTGCGGAGCGGCCACGAATACTGGCTGCCGGAACATTTACTTTGCATTAGTTTGTCTTAGTTTTTATCTCGTTGATGAAATGTTTTAATAAAAAAATATATACAGAAAAAAACAGTGTGGGTGTTTGCTTTCCTTATTATTATTCCTTTCTTTTCTCTTCTTTTGATATTAGCTTGTATTAATTTTTATACTCCTTGTTTAAAAGTTTCCATAAAATATGTACAGAAAAGAAAAACGTGGGCGTGTGAGAGACCTGGGGAAGGCAATCGCCAGAGAAGACTGTGGGAATTTTAGGAACTGGCACATTTCAACGACCCTCTCAGATTCCTCTAACCCAGGGGTCTTCAAAGTTGGCTCTTTTAAGACGGGTGGACTTCAACTCCCAGAATTCCCCAGCCAGCTATGCTGGCTGGGGGATTCTGGGAGTTGAAGTCCACCCGTCTTAAAAGAGCCAACTTTGCAGACCCCTGCTCTAACCAATTTGTTCAGACCGAAGAAGCTGCTTAGATGGATAGCAAAATGCCTGAAACCAACCAGAAAATAAGTCTGCTTGCCGTGGCTTAACTTCCAGTCAACTTAAGTGGGAAGTCACGTCCCAGTACAGGTAGTCCTTGATTTCCAACAGCCCATTTAGTGACCAGAGTTACAATGGCAGTGAAAAAAGTGAATTATGACAGTTTTTCACACTTATGACCCCATGACCATGATCAAAATTCAGACGCTTGGCAAATGACTCATTTTTATGACGGTGGTAGTGTCCTGGGACCATTGGAAGAGAAACGAACCATCTGATCACTGAACACATTAACAGTGGTTGCATTCTCACAACATGGAGAACCTCCCACTGTTGCCTATAACGCTCTGCACGTTCACCTGGGGATCAATTTTATTTGATGCGCTTGAATTGTAATTGAATTCTGTTTTTCCTTAGTCTTCTCAAACCTAGTCCTTGGTATTAGAGCTGAGGAAGCTTCTTGGATGAAAGGCAAAACATAAAGTTGTTAAAGGACCAAACAATCTCAACACACACACACACACACACACACAGAGAGAGAGAGAGAGAGAGAGAGAGAGAGAGAGAGAGAGAGAGAGAGAGAGAGAGAGAGAGAGAGATGGAAAATATCAGAAGAGAACAAACTTTTCACAAAATTAAGATCCGTTTAGCTTCGTTGAGGACTCACCCCATTTTTTAAAAAAATATATATATATTGCACCTTTATTATTTTTATAAATAATTCAAAGTGGTGATCATACCCAACACATCTTTTTCTTTCTATTTCCCTCACAGCAACAACAATGTAAGGTGGGCTGGGCTGAAAGAGAATAACTGGCTCAAGGTCAGCCCAAAAATTCAGCCCATACCTACTATTGGAACATAAGTCTATAACTTGGAACATTCTGTGTAGTTTTATCAGCCTTTTATTTTATTTCTTCTTCCTTGGATTGTCAGCAATTGACAAACATGTGTCATGTCACTTAAGAACAAAGCATTCTTGTAGAGTGCTAGTTTAAACAATAAAGGGACATACCTTTCTCCCGGCCATCTATCAAGACTGAACCGAAATAAATCCTGCAGTCATTTGGAAAATAAAAGCTCTCAGGTTAATATCAAATGAGAACATGGATCATCTCCCTGATACAAAAGAGTTCTATAAAATAAAGGTCTGGAGGAAAAGTTCACAGATCTGGGGGTCATCGCTTTATATTATCTCCTTTTTTTTGGTTATCTGTTTGCATTGGGGACTTCATTTATTCTGATACTTTGGTTTCAACAGCAATCTGTCTATATAAAAGCCAAATGCCACTCACTCATCATGAAATCTCCAGAAATGTAAAGACTACAACCTTGAAATTTGGTATATATGTTCCTTTTGACTTCAAGGTCCTCGCTAAGAAAGGATTTTTCAAAATGACCACCAGATCATTAGTATTTTTTATACAGTAATTAACACGCTCTGATGCTTAGGAGTTAGACATTCTACTCCCCCTCCCCACCTGAAAAGAACTCTGTTCCAACTGCCAGTTACCTCACATTCTATTATCTCAGTTCAGACTGGCAGACATTCCACTCCTTCACTCAGGAGCAGTCTGGGGCTCCTTACAGTACTAAACATCGTTACCTCACCAAAATGTTTATCCTTCCACCTATGGAACTGCTTCCGGATTCAAGATGGCGGGAGCGATATTCCCTTATGTGTTTCAGTCACCAACCATCACTGAGCCAACAAATTGAACCAGAATGAACCGTATTTCTTCCGCATTGCCCGATCACATAGTTTTATCACGATGCACGGGTGTCCAGCTAGTAACATAATAATAATTTATTCCACCCTTTATTCTACCCATCAATAAGTCTGTGTGGCAATGCAATTAATATCTGCAGATACTGAAGTCAGGTTTAAAGTTGCTGAAGGAAAATGCAGTTCTCTGAATGGGCACAAATTAAAGTGACCTGTATAACAGGCAAGTAGGTCATTCAACAAAGAACATATGCCTCTTTTGAAAAGGTTACCAAGCATGGCGATCTTTTTCAGAAGGGCTTGAGGGCAGGTTTGTACTTCAATTGGCCACTCACTCATGTGTTTACCTGGGCATCCAAACTTTCCTGGGGGAGGGGGTGGCCAGGGGAATCTTGGCATTTACATTTCAGGGTTATCCTTGAAGAACTTCATGTAGCAAAACGTTTATTCTTTTTTCATTCTAGAGAAATGAGAGATTTCAGACACAGGAAAACAGATTCCGATTAACCGTTAGAAAAATCAGTTGAACAACAGAATCTATTACCCAGAGATGGTTAGCTTCCCATCCTTGGATGTTCCTGAGCAGAAGCTAAATAGCTATCCTGACCTGCTTAAGGTTGACTTAGTCTTTCATCCTTCCAAAGTCAGTGAAATGAGGATCCAGATTGTTGGGGGCAAATAGGCTGACTCTATAAACTGCTTAGAGATGGCTGTAAAGCACTATGAAGTGGTATATAAGTCTAAGTGTGATTGCTATCTTTCTGATGGGGGGGGGAATCCAAGCCAGGAGAAAGATTAGCATTAACAGAGTTAGAAGGGACCTTGTAGGTCATCTAGTCCAACCCCCTGCCCAAGCAAGAGACCCTACACCATTTCTGACAAATGTCAGTCCAGTCTTTATTCCAGTGATGAAGCACCCACAACTTCTTGAAGGCAACTTCTGTTTCATAGTTTGAGTGTTCTCACTGTCAGAAAATTGTTCCTTTTTTCTAGGTTGAATCTCTCCTTGGACAGTTCCCCTCCATTATTCCTTGTCTGGTCTTTAGGTGCCTTGGAAATTAGCTTGACCCCTTCCTCTCTCTGGCAGCCCCTCAGATATTGGAAGACTGCTGTCATGTCTCCCCTGGTCCTTCTCTTCACTAGAAGAGTTCACTAGAACTCTTTGTTGTATGTTTTAGCCTGTAGTCCCCTAATATCTTTGTGCTGCACGCTAGAAATAAGTGCTGCAAGGAAAGAAGTTCTCTGTTTATTTGGATTCACTGTGGTTAATGAAGCAAGAATGGCCAAGAACGAGATTGCCATCTTGAAACAGATCCCGAAAAAGATTAGAGAGATAAGGAGGAAATATTCCTTCTTATCCAAAAGATTATTCAAAAAGGGGGTGTGGTTCAAGTGGGTGATGCCTGAGGGAATGTTGGTGTTCTGGGAGGGGGGGAGAGTAAGAATTAAAACAATTGCAGAGGCGAACGCCTTTCTCAATCCTGGAGGATGAAAATGGGGGAACGGAGGGGGCCACGGCTCCACCCACTGGAGGTCAGGGAAAGGAAGACACAATTGCCAAAAGACTTAGATCTCACAAGTGACTTTATTTTTGCTTAGTGTAACTTTTATTTGGATGTTTATAAATGATTGATTGCATAGATTTTAAATTGAAATATCTGTATCTCTTTCCACTTTGTAGAACAAATGAAAATTTTATTGTATTATCTATTTTTTTTATGAAGCCTCGGAGGGGGCCAACACCTCCAACATAGAGGTTCTCAAAATGTTTTTGTATCACCTTATACCCTTTTCCTATTTCTACTAAAATTTGTAAAACCCAATAAAACTTTTTCAAAACAAAAAGAATGGCCAAGAACAACATGGAATAAACTAGAAGCAGATAAATATTTTCTCCATAGGTGTGTGTTTTTGTGTGTGAACACGCATGCAGCTTTGAAGTCCCCAACAGAAAAAAAATATCTCTCAATGTTTCTAAGACCTTCATAATATGGACATAACCCTTCCCTTCTACTTTTGGCCTCTGCATTATTTCACCGATATGGTTGGTAGGAAATTTAATCTAACTTTCCATTTGTTGAGAATAGAAAATATGGAAGCTCTCTGAACTTTTTTGCTCTTTTTCAGTAGTTAGTTGTCAGAGGAACAAGGGTTGGAGTATTAGACAGTAAACATAAGTGACAGTGGATGCATTCTATGAGGAATTGATAAGTACTCTTTGAAATATATTGCACTCTGCAGATAATAGCAACATCGAAGTCCTCTTTCAACATCAATGATAGAGAACAGAAAATCCTTGGCAATATGTTACAACTGAACATTCTCTCCAAATTTGAATGTACAAAGTCCGGAAAAAGCTACTGAAATGGCAAATTCCCCACTGCCATCTTCTACAGTAAGATTTCCTGTTATCCAATTGTTAACTGCTTGAAGTTACTTCGGAAGTTATGTATTTAAGTTATTTCAGCCAATTTGTAAGCCACCCACGCGTAGTCCTACAATTGTCAGTAGAAAACAAGGTCTAAAAAATAAAATAAAATCAACATTAAAAATACCATAAAAACAGCGTGCAGGAGCATTTACTGAAATTCTTAAGTTAAAAAAAAACCCTGTATTTTGACTTCGATAATCAAATTTATTGATAATATAAGTAGCCACCCACTACCAATTGGTGTTATTCTCTGTAATCAAAAAGGGCCAATCAGTTGCATATTGAACCCATTTTTTTTCTTTTTAAAACCATTTATTCCCTTTATTTCTGGGTGGAGTCAGGGCAACTGAATGGAGCTTTGCATTTGCTGGCTGGCTGCCCTTATTGATGCCTACATGGAGTTCACAGCAGATATTTTCTCTCTGTGCCCTAATAGAGAAACATCT
This sequence comes from Rhabdophis nuchalis, assembly GCA_039707465.1. NCBI lineage: Eukaryota > Metazoa > Chordata > Lepidosauria > Squamata > Natricidae > Rhabdophis > Rhabdophis nuchalis. The sequence goes on along the minus strand of CM077657.1, from coordinate 10,697,085 downwards.
GTGTATATCCATATCTCTCTAACTCTCTCTATCTCTATTTATATCTATATCTATCTAGAGCTAGAAGTATGTGGTGGCTCAGTGGCTAAAATGCTGAGCTTGTTGATCAGAAAGGTGAGCAGTTCGGCAGTTCGAATCCCTAGCACCACGTAAGAGAGTGAGTTACTTGTCCCAGTTTCTGCCAACCTAGCAGTTCGAAAGCACGTAAAAAATGCAAGTAGAAAAAATAGGAACCGCCTTTGGTGGGAAGGCAACAACGTTCCATGCGCCTTTGGCATTTAGTCATAAATGGAAGGGACCTTGGAGGTCATCTAGTCCAACTCCCTGCCTAGGCAGGAAGCCCTATACCATTTCAGACAAATGGCTACCCAACATCTTCTTAAAGACTTGCAGTGTTGGGGCATTCACAACTTCTGGTGGCAACTTCTGTTCCACTGATTAACTGTTCTAACTGTCAGGAAATTTCTCCTCAGTTCTAAGTTGCTTATCTCCTTGATTAGTTTCCACCCATTGCTTCTTGTCCTACCCTTGGGTGCCTTGGAGAATAGCTTGACTCCCTCTTCTTTGGGGGAACCCCTGAGATATTGGAAGACTGCTATCAGGTCTCCCCTAGTCCTTCTTTTCATTAAACTAGACATACCCAGTTCCTGCAACTGTTCCTCATATGTTTTAGTCTCCAGTCTCCTGATCCTCTTTGTTGCTACACAATTTCTGACAGATGGCAGTCCAGTCTCTTTTTGAAAGCCTCCAGTGATGAAACACACACACCTTCTGAAGGCAACTTCTGTTCCATTGGTTGATTGCTCTCACTATCAATAAATTTATAAGTAATGGCTTGTCTTTAGAAGTTATGAGTGCTCCAACACTGGAGTTTTTCAAGAAGATACTGGACACTATCTTCTTGAAAAACTTCTTTTGGCAGTATCTTTTGACAGTATCAAAAGTCTGGGATGATATGAGGTCTACTGCCTTGTGCCTTGTTGGAATAGGTGACCTCTGAAGTGCCTTCCAGCCCTACAATTCTATGTTCTATGAACCAATGCATATGTAACCTGGCTAGTAAAACAAAAATCAACCATAAACAGCTACATTTCCCCCCCTCCCAAAGCCTTTATTGACCTTTTCTGCACTTGCTCCTGCTTTTTCTCTTCATCTTTTAAAAAACTTACTACCCCCAGAATTCAGGCATATTTGCCACCTTTAAATGCACTGACACTGTTGTGTATAAATCACTTTTTGGAGATTAAAAAAAAAATTGTATGGAAATGAAATTATAAACAAATATTCTTAAGATTTACAATAATTGGCTATTTTGCATTTACAGTTAATTATGTATTGTGATTAATGCAGTCTCTTTTGGAATCATTTTCCTAATGATGCTTTTTTTTTTTTTTTTGAAAGATACTAAAAAAATGAAGGGACAAACAAATTGAGTTTTGCTAAATGTATTCGATGCCAGGGCTGAATATTAAAATTATTGTATGACACGCTATTTCCAGTAACTTGACCTTCAATTACTTTTTAAGAGGGAGAAAAGTGGGGAGAGGGGAATGAGAGCTCAGAAGACCAAGTTACGATGCCAGATGTTCGTTTATAAAAGACAAGATGGAGATCAATCACAAGAACTTTATATTTGAAGGAGGGCAAATCATTCCGGAGGAATTTCAATTCTTGAAACAATTTCAGAAGGAAAAGAGGGAAGGAGGTAGCGTAGAATAGTGCCAGGTCCCCACATGATAGGAGGGAGCAGACAGCATGGGGACAAGCTGTATTTTTATAACCTTTTTCCTGGTGCCCAAGTGCCCTGCGGTATTTTCAATTTCTTTGGAATGTACCGTATTTTTCGGAGTATAAGATGCACCTTTTTCCCTCAAAAAAAGGGGCTGAAAATCTGGGTGCGTCTTATAGACTGAATACAACATTTTTTTCTGCCTCCCAAGGCCCCGCCCCCTTCACCAAAATGGCGATGGATAGCCTTTGGGAGGTTTTGCAGAGTGCTCCTGAGGGCAGAAATGAGCAAAAAAAAAACAGCCCGCTTTTTGCTCATTTGCCCCCCTAGCCCCCAGGAACAATCTCTCTAAGTCTCCTAAGGGCTATCCATGCCCTTTTCCTGACAAAAAAATGGGTCCATTTTTACAAAAAATGAGTCCTTTTTGCCACACACCCCTCTCCCCCCTGGCAGGAGCACTCTACAAGCCTCCTAAAAACGATGCATGCCCTTTTTTGCAGAGTGCAACCCCCCCCTTTTTTTAAAAAAAATTGCCTCTTCAAAACTTTGGTGCATTTTTTTTTACTTCGGTGTGTCTTATATGCCGAAAAATAGGGTAATAAGGAGGGAGGGCCATGTGGAGTATTTCAGGTTGTTGAAAGAAGAAGAAGACTCTTTGTTTCCCTTTTGAGGGAAAAAGGTGTGTCTTATACTCTGAAAAATACGATAGATAGATAGATAGATGATAGATAGATAGATAGATAGATAGATAGATGATAGATAGATAGATAGATAGATAGATAGATAGATAGATAGATAGATAGATAGATAGATAGATAGATAGATAGATAGATGGATGATAGGTAGGTAGGTAGGTTGGTAGGTAGGTAGATAGATAAACAGACAGACAGACACAGGTTTTTTTTTTAAAAAAAAATCTGCTTCTTTAGTTCCAATTCATATTAGAATGCCTGTGACCTAGGGTGCAACGAGGATTATTAGGTGCTGGAACAAGACTAGTATGGGGCCCCTCACCTACTCATGGGCACATAAATCAATAATATCTTAGTTGTACATTTACAACGTACAGCGTTTTTGAGCTCCAGATTTTTGAGATGACATTTCATAACCCTTCATAAACAGAAATGAAAGATAAAATACATTCACGGATGAAATGAAACTAAACCGTCAAACTTAAAAAAATGAAATGAAATTAAAATTCAATAAATTACATAAATAACTGTTCAATGAGTTTCAGATTAATAAAGGTTATGCTAAACAAGGCTGCAAGGCGGTTTTGCTATACACACAAAGTATAGAGTATGAAGTATATATTGTTTGTTTTTTTAATTTGATTTTGTAAAATTGTGTAAAAATTTTTTTTAAAATGTTCCTCTTCATGGGCCCCCTTTGAACTCCATGGGCCCCCGAACAATGTACCAGCTGCAACCCCTCTCCTCAGGCCTGCTTGTGACAATATAGTTATAATGCAATATAATGCAAAGTTACTTTCTTGCTATTATTATTTTCATTCTGAACACTATGAAGAATCTACCATGTGTGATAATTGAGCTTTAATTAGGCAACTTCAGATGCTTAGAAGCCATAATGAAGAATGTGACAGACTAATTGAAATGACACAGTCAAATACACAAAGTATTAAAAATGCCATCAAGGCTAAGAAAGGAATAACCTCTGTAGTTTCTCACAGACTGTCCATTTTCTTACCTTAAAATTCTATTTGTCCCATTTCTAGGTTAGGTTTTCACTCCATTTCATTTATTTACACAGCAAAAGTAAAGACTTCCTTAAGTTAAGCCTGATGTCATTCACATATTCACATAACGGTTGCAGGAACTGGGTATGTCTAGTTTAATGAAAAGAAGGATTAGGGGAGACATGATAGCAGCCTTCCAATATCTCAGGGGTTGCCACAAAGAAGAGGGAGTCAAGCTATTCTCCAAAGCACCTGAGGGCAGAACAAGAAGCAATGGGTGGAAACTAAGCAAGGAGAGAAGCAACTTAGAACTGAGGAGAAATTTCCTGACAGTTAGAACAATCAATCAGTGGAACAGCTTGCCTCCAGAAGTTGTGAATGCCCCAACACTGGAAGTCTTCAAGAAGATGTTGGATAGACATTTGTCTGAAATGGTATAGGGTTTCCTGCCTAGGTAGGGAGTTGGACTAGATGACCTCCAAGGTCCCTTCCAACTCTGCTATTGTATTGTATTGTATTGTATATCCTGTGTGGAGGTTTCTGGCAGAAAGACATTTTTGTAAGGAATTTTCTCAAATAAAATACATTTTTGCACATTCCTTTTACTTATTTACGCTCCGAATCCCTATGGGGAGAGGGAGCGGTCTACAAATTAAATTATTATTATTATTATTATTATTATTATTATTATTATTATTATTATTATTATTATTATTATTATTATTATTATTATTATTATTTGTTTCCCCCCCCAATTTACATGACTGCCCCCCAGTGGTGGGTTCCAGGCGGTTCACCCCAGAACAGGCATACAGGTGGCAGTGGTAGCAGCTGCCACCATACCTAAACAGCTTTTCCATTGGGCTCATTTCTTACCTCTTTTTAAGCTAGTGGCCCATTTGCACCTGTGCGCGCATCGTATGGCGCCTGCATGATGCTCTGCTGAGCAGCTGGAGTGTCGCAGGGCAGTGGGTGTGCATGCATATGCAGCATACTTGCCAGTGGTGGATGCCCCGCCCCATCGCACCATACCAGTTGCGACAAGAACCCACCACTGCGGGCCCACCCCCTGGAAAGTGAGTCTGGGCAACAAGGAACAATTCAGCAAAACAGTAAAATAAATAAAGCAATCATTACCTAAAACCATATGACAATTATTAAAAGAGCATTAAAAACTATAAAAGCAGAACTAAAAGAGAAAAAGAGAATAATAGATAGAGAAATATCAATTAAAATGCAGCCACCTCAAGAATTCTGGGAGTCCCCATAGCTGTTGGCATAATCCGGTTTTGGAAGGACTTTGAAAGGTCAAGTGTCAGGGTTCCAAGGAACACCCCCAACGAAAGAAGACTCCGGGGCTTAATGTCAAGCCTGCAGCCATCTCTTCTTTTGGATCTTTGGCCTGCCACACTTTATTGATAACGTATTTACCAATAAACGATTCCATTTCCAAATGATTCCTTAGAGAGGGCTGTAAAGCACTATTAGTGCTATTGCACTATTTTGTTCTAGATTTTCCTTCCAAAGTTCAAATCTAGGAAAATCCAAAAAGTCCTTTACAGAACCTGTTGCTCCCACTTGCAAACCTGACTATTTTCATACTTCATTAACTCGATCCTCACTTTCTTTGCTATCACTAATCACGATATTATTTGTAAAACGTATTTTTCTTATTTTCTATTTCTATCGTGCATATACTACCAAATTCCTAACGACCCTTGGATGACTTATAATTAAAACTACTTTTAAAAAAAGGGGAAAAAAGGGAATAATGAAAAAGGTAAAAATATGTATACAATGTGAAGAGAAACTTTAGTTAGGTCTTTAATAAGATTCAGAATGTCATCAGGATTGGAGACACATAAGATAATATCCCTTAAGCAATTTTGATCTAATTTGCAATATGGGTTATTTGCCCAACATTGTTTCTTGCAGTGCTTAGAAGAGTCTAGTTTAAGTATTTACTTGGAATGCATGTAAAATAGAAAACCTAAACCTATAGGAGCTGTTGTTACTCATTGAATTTTTGTTTATTAATAGAGGAATGTTTAAAGCAGAGGTTCCCAAACGTGGCAACTTTAAGACTTGTGGACTTCAACTCCCAGAATTCTCCAGCCAGCTATGGAATCGTTTATTGATAAATAAGTTATCAATAAAGTGTGGCAGGCCAGAGATCCAAAAGAAGAGATGGCTGCCCCGGAGCCTTCTTTCATTGGGGGTGTTACTTGGAACCCTGACACTTGACCTTTCAAAGTCCTTCCAAGACCGGATTATGCCAACAGCCATGGGGACTCCCAAAGCTCTTGAAGTGGCTGCATTTTAATTGATATCCCTCTATCTATTATATCCCTCTGGTTTAAAGCATCAAGTTATATTCATGCTCTTTTTCATGAATTAGAGGCAGCTGGCAATAAAAAGACTTCAGTAATAAAAATTAAAGCATCTTTGTAAAACCAATGAAAACAATTGGTGCTACATTTAAACAAAATAATATATGCTCTCTCAAAGATTGAGACTCACGCTGCAAAGAACGAGCAACCTTAGCTTTGGAACTGTGGAACACAAAAGATTTCATACAACAAAGGGAGAAATATAAAACACAAGACAAGATGAATTTGAATTTACTTTTAAAATAGGGAGAGGATAAATAAAAATTTATCCTGTTGGTTTCAGTTTCATTCTCCGCTTTCATTTCAGTATTTTTCTTAATTACATCAAGTTTGCCTGATAGTATTCTGTCTTTGGAAGGATTGACAATTGTTAATATGAAGAGAATTATCAAAAAGATACTTTAATTATTTTTATAGCACTCTTGGCCAATGCAAGGATCTATGCCTGTTCCCGTTTAGTATAGGTGGATCTGAAAGTTGGATATCAATCACCATCTTTTAATGACCCCATAATTTCTTGTGGAGTGGAGTCTGGGCAACTGAATGAAATTAGCAGAGCATTTGATGGCCAGATACACTTTCTGTCACCAATGCGGAGTTTTGTTCAGCAGATATATTCTCATTGTGCCCAGGGAGAGAAATATCTGCCTTTAACTAGGATCGAACTCCCAGCCTCCAGATTGTCAGGTGAAAGTTAGATATCAATGGTATCCACAAATCTGTCATTTTTGTACTTCTAATCAGTGGTGGGTTTCTACCAGTTCAGGCAACCCAGTAGTGGTTTGGCGGTCTGGGTCGCTGGAACCGGCAGTGACCTAGACCTGCCATGCCCCCAAACCAGTGATAGGTTTCTGCAGGCTCCCACCTACTCGCAAGAGCCGGATGGTGAAATTTAGAGAGCCGGTGAGAGGGGGTTCCACCGGCGGACCCAGAAGTAAGTCTGGCCTGCTGCTGGTGGTAACCCAATGGAAAGGAAAGGAAGGCAGAAAGTAAGAAAGGAAAGAAAAGAAAAGAAAGAAAGAAAGAAAGGAAAGGAAAGGAAAGGAAAGAAAAGAAAAGAAAGAAAGAAAGGAAAGGAAAGGAAAGGAAAGGAAGGAAGGAAAGAAAGAAAGAAAGAAAGAAAGAAAGAAAGAAAGAAAGAAAGAAAGAAAGAAAGAAAGAAAGAAAGAAAGAAAGAAAGAAAGAAAGAAAGAAAGAAAGAAAGAAAGAAAGAAAGAAAGAAAGAAAGGAAAGAAAGAAAATTTATCATCACAATTGAGGCCAAAATTTTGGTTGCTAAGCAAGAGCGTTGTTAAATGAGTTTCACCACATTTTACAAGTTGGCCACTCCCACCCTGTCACATGACTGCCAAGCCACGCCCACAAAATAGGCCACTCCTAGAGAGTAGGTTCTAAAAAAATTTGAAAGCCACCACTGCCCCAAACCAGTTTCTGGGCAGCGCCATAGGTTCTGCCATCTTGTTTTTTAGTTCTGCAGATGTGCAGAACAATTTTAATTGCACTGTGCCTGTGCCCACATGAGCAAACCAGCAGTAGTGCCCTTGCCTCCAATGTTTATGAACAATAATATAATAGTTCATCAGTTATTGTTTATGCCTGCTTGGTTAATCTTCCATTAATTCCTGCGAGCAGGGAAAGAGAGAACTTCCATGGTGACTCAGATTGCAATGCTATGAATTTCTGACAACGTATTTAAAGAATAATGTCAATCAGAAATGTCCTTATTTGGTGTAAACTAATTTCTTAAGTGAAATTCAAGAAAATGTAATTGTGCCCTAGAGGCTGGGGGTGTATTCTTTATTCAAGACCCTAGATTTTGAGTGGCAAAACATTTTTTAAAGCCCCAAAGCGCTCTAATCAAGTTAGAACATTCGTTTTCAATTTCATTTCCACAGGAGCATTCATTAACCCCTTGTCACAAAATCAAACTATTTTGACAATACGTTTTGTTTTCGCCTTTTCCTAATTCCATAGCACAATCCTTGTTGGTCCACATAATTAACATATTTATTCTACATGCCAGTTGGGCAGAAATAATTCCAGGTGAAGCCCTCAAGGCAGAACAGATTTTTCTTGGAGAAGCGGACTTTTTAGTGAATGTAATGTTTTTATACCTGGACCTCAAACTACACCAATCTTTGATTATTCATGATAATACCTTGCCTGTCATGTCTTATTATGTAAATAGTTCTTTCAAGAGATTGTTTGTGAAATTTGAAGAATGGACTTTGTACAGATTTCTAGCCAGCTTTTTCATTCTTGGTAATTTTGCTGTCAACATTCCATTAATCTGTGCCTATTTTTGAATGAAATACAGAAGCTCATTATCATGGACAAAACAATACAAAAAAGAAAATAATAAGAATGCCAGTAAACAAAGCTGGTTTGGTGGGTGCATTTGATTCTAGGACAGGAACTGAAATCGATATGGATGTCTCTTATTTATTTGGGCTCCATCCTAGGTTTCCGTCTCATAACAAAAGCAGATGGGAAATCATAAAACATTACCATTGAAGCAGTGCCACTAAAAAAAGAGAAATTGGGGCAAAGAGGGGAAATATGAAGTTTCTACTAGTATTCTTCTTGCATTGAAAAGAAAAGCAAATCTTCTATTAATAATCTTGAACAAAGGAATAAAGACATTTTAAAGCAATATTCACATCATCAAGATGTATGGGATTATATTTAAAAAAATTAATTCTTAATTATTATTGCTTACCTAGTGTTTCTCAACCTTGACAATTTTAAGATTGGTGGAGTTCAGTTCCTAAACTTACTTGGCTGAGGTGGTGGCTAGAGAATTCTGGGAGTTGAAGTCCACCCATCTTAAAGTTGCCAAGGTTGACAAACACTAATCTAGAGGTATCACCGTGACTTCATTAGCTGGCCTTGCTCTGGGTAAGATACTCCTCAAGATCTCTTACAGAACAATTCACAAAACAATAAAATATTCTTCCCCCTCAGGCAAAATAAGGCTTTAGATGTCCAAAGAACATCTATCACAAAACATACTTCATTTTGTGAATGTCTTAGCAGTTGGTCTCATATGATATGCTAAACCCAAAACCCAGCTCAACAAAATGCTTTTCGGTACAGAATGTAATGTCTCAACAATATATCATTTCATGACTTAGGTTAATATCTTTGTTCATTAACATGCTAACATAATGGTTGAGTTCCCCACTTTTGTGATCCACAAGCTACCCAACTAAGTTTCTTAGCTCAGTTGAACATGTTTGGCAAAATTTAGACAGTGAGTTACATTTAAAATAGAAATAGCACAGGCTTATATACCACTTCCCAGTGCTTTTACAGCCGTCTCTAAGCAGTTTATGGAGTCAGCATCTTCCCCCCAACAATCTGGGTCCTCATTTTACCGACTTCGAAAGGATGGAAGGCTGAGTCAACCTTGAGCCGGTCTAAATCAAACTCCAGGCTGTGGGTAGAGTTAGCCTGCAGGGATGCATTCTAATCATTGTGCCATATGGCTCTGTAGTATTATTTACTACTAGCTGTTGCTGTTATTTACTACACACGTTGCTGTGGCCCAGTCTGGTTAAATGGCCAACCAATCTACGTGTAGATCTACACCTGTACACACTAACCCATACAAACAACCACCATATAACCCCCAACCTACCTACCTACTGTATTTCTCCCTCTCCCTCTCTATCCCTCTACCTACCTACCTACCTACCTACCAACCTACCTACCTACCTACCTACCTACCTACCTACCTACTGTATTTCTCCCTCTCCCTCTCTATCCCTCTACCTACCTACCTACCTACCTACCTACCTACCTACCTACCTACTGCATTTCTCCCTCCCTCTCTCTATCCCTATAGCTGCCTACCTACCTACCTACTGTATTTCTCCTTGCATCTTATGGACAGAGTATTTATGTCATAAAGGATGACATAATACCCGTGGCCCACTGCTCTCTCTGTATCCATCTACCTAGCTTTTTAACAATTTTTTACATTTCCGTTGTGTGTACTTGGCACAGGTGTGAAATCTACACAATCTGTATATATATATATATACAGATTGTGTTGTACTTGAAAGGAACATTGTGTGAAAATTTGGAAGTGATCGGTGCAGGACTTTAGGAGATTAGCAGTTTTGAACAAACTCTTTTTACATTTTTATTTATATAGAAGAGAAGAAAGATTACAGAGCTATGGACCATTCTCATAACATAGTTGGACAATGTGATCAACCAGGGGGGTGGGGGAGAAGGAGAAACTATTGTTTAATTGGGCAAGCTGGTTTTGTTTCTTCATGATGTATCCAATAAAATGTTACTTACAGGAATTCAATTCTCCTGTGAGTGTTTCCTCATTTTGGGTTGACTAATTGGACAGTTGACAGGTAGTTTGGGGGTGTCAGTGACCATGCCAGACTTTTATAAAAATTATATTATCATCACACTCGGATGTATGTACAAAGAAAATCATTCACCCCATCAATAATCCTGAGCCAAAAGTATCAGCCCCCCATTTTTGAAACTGTTCTTGGAAGATTATGCCATGGGAATGACAGATGCACCTCTCTGTGTGTATTTTCTTTGCAAACAGAGTCAGAATACATGCAAAATGCAAATAAATGGAGTGAGCCAGGATCACGTTTATTTAATCTGTAAATAGGATTTACAGAGGTGACTAACAGTGCAGGTCTTCTGCAGGGAACCAGCTTACTATTATACAAGACTGCACTTCTTCAAGGAATGGGATAGCAATCGTCCTTGATAAATGATTGGTTGTAAAAATAAAATCTCCCGGGCTGGAGAAAATTAATGTAAGAAGAAGGGATAATCCATGCTTTGATTTAGATTGTGACGCACGTATTTCTCAACTTATGTTAGTCTAGCGTTCAGAAATGAGCGAAAGAAGAAACTGTAATTGTTGCAAAAAGATTCCAATGAGGATTTTCATTTCGCTGAATCTGAACCCAAAGGATTCAGTAGAGAAGAAGAACAAAATATTATCCAAAAAAAAAAAAGATTACAAAAAATAATCCAACCCAAAACCTACCAAGTGACCCCCCCCTTTTTTTTCCCAAGAGGCATCTGGACTTTCTGGTTTTTCTTTGAAGATGTTTCACTTCTCATCCAAGATCTGACTGAAGAACTTTCTTGGATGAGAAGCAAAATGTCTTCAAAGAAAAACCAGAAAATCCAGTTGCCTCTTGAAAAAAAGGACCTTTGGGACAACCATGACCAGGATGAATGAGAATCTCCATAGACATCTACCAAGGGACCATTTTACAGTTCTGTATATATTTTGTATGAGGAAGTTTGTGCTCCAACCTGGTTAAAGATTGTTAAAATATTCATGACTGGGAGAGACATGGGAACAAAGTCAGCCAATGGGAGCTTAAACAACTAAATTTAGCAACTAAATCAGCCAATGGGAGCTTAAACAGATCTGAGTCTGTGCAGAGAATTGAAACAGAAACTTAAGCAGTCTGCTGCTCTGAGAAGTAAACTAGCAGTCTGTCTGGGCTTGTCTGCTGATATGAAACGAACTACTTGTGTTTGCCTGTAACTCTCCTGCCTTGTGTTTCCTTGGAAGAACCACCTGGTGGTATTGTACATTTATTCATCTATTCTTATGTATATAAAAAAGTTAATGAATCCAGCTCTTAAATAGTGGGACTTAACTAAACAAAAATTCCCACTTGGAGGGAAGGGAAACATCAAGGACACCATGTTTTAATATTAGCCACATCATTTCACAATCCATCCAGTCAGAGGTTCTCAAAGTTTGAAATGACATGACTTCCGAAAATAAATTTGCCAGAGACAAGGTTGGGCAATAAATAAGCATACAAAAATATCATTTTTTATCTGCGGGATCGGATCCTGCCCCACACATCCTCCCGGCCGATTCGCTCCCACAGAGAGGGACTTCTCCGGGTGCCGTCCACTAGACTTTGTCAGCGGGCGACGCCCAGGGGAAGGGCCTTCTCTGTGGCGGGCCCTGCCCTCTGGAACGACCTTCCCCCCGACATTAGAACAACCACGGACCTCCGCTCCTTCCGTCAAAAATTAAAAACATACTTTTTCTGCTTGGCCGGCCTAGGTTAGTCTCTACCTTTAGGGCGTTAGGGAATGCTAGTTTTAATATGGGGATTTTAGGGCAGGGACAATTAAATTTAATTCGTTTTTATTCTATTGTATTTATGTATGTTTTATAATGTTTTAATTTTTCCCTGTGCACCGCTCCGAGTCCCCCTGGGGAGAGGACGCGGTATATAAAATAAATATTATTATTATTATTATTAAAATAATTAAACATTATTATATGTACCAGATAAAACAATGATGCAATACTACAATGGTATAAAAGAAAACCATTCATTGGAAATAAAGAACAAGCCCAATACAGTTTTAGCCATATTTTTATTGGTGAATATGAGTATATTTATCTTTACATTAGGTTTCATTAGAAATTGCTTTCATTTGCCAGAACGGGGATGGAGGGGAACAATTCTGTTGTAAACCAGCTTCCCTTAAACTACTGTCAAATTATTGTAGCTTGCAAAACATTAGTAAGTTATGTTTTCAGAGTTTAGTACAGACAGATTGAGTTGACACCTCTTTCTCTCTTCCCTCAGCTCAGATGGCCAGAATTTTGCAAAAACAAAAACAAACCCATAGCCTCTAGGCATAACTGCTTCTTAACTAGGCAAACTTGATGTCTCAAAAAGGGACATAGTGGCTCAGTGGCTAAGATGCTGAACTTGTTTATTGAAAGTCCAGCAGTCCAGCAGTTCGAATCCCTAGTGTCATGTAACGGGGTAAGTTCCTGTTACTTGTCTCTGCTGCTGCCAATCTAGCAGTTCGAAAGCATGTAAAAAATGCAAGTAGAAAAATAGGGACCACCTTTGGTGGGAAGGTTATTTTATTTTATTTTATTTTATTTTATTATTTTATTTTATTTTATTATTTTATTATTTTATTTTATTTTATTTTATTTTATTTTATTTTATTTTATTTTATTTTATTTTATTTTATTTTATTTTATTTTATTTTATTTTATTTTATTTTATTTTATTTTATTTTATTTTATTTTATTTTATTTTATTATTTTATTTTATTTTATTTTATTTTATTTTATTTTATTTTATTTATTTTATTTTATTTTATTTATTTTATTTTATTTTATTTTATTTTATTTTATTTTATTTATTTTATTTTATTTTATTTTATTTTATTTTATTTTATTTTATTATTTTATTATTTTATTTTATTTTATTTTATTTTATTTTATTTTATTTTATTTTATTTTATTTTATTTTATTTTATTTTATTTTATTTTTTTATTTTATTTTATTTTATTTTATTTTATTTTATTTTATTTGACTTTTATACCACCCCCTCTCCGGGTAGGACTCGGGGCGGTGCACAGCAGATAAAAATACAAATAATACGTACACCTGAATAAATACATTCATACCACTAAAACCAAATTAAATTAAAAACTGTGCTAAAAATTTAAGACACTACAACCCTATAAAATTAATTATTAAAATCGACGTCTAAACCAGGCCGGCCAGGTGGAAAAAATATGTCTTGAGCTCCCGGCGGAAGAGGCGTAGGTCCGTTATAGTGCGAATATTGGGGGGCAGGTCGATCCAGAGAGCCGGGCCCACCACAGAGAAGGCCCTACCCCTGGGGATCGCCAGACGGCATTGACCGGTTGACGGTACCCTGAGGAGGCCCTCCCTGTGTGAGCGGACAGGTCGAAGGGAGGTATGTGGTAGCATTCCGTGTGCCTTTGGCGCCTAGTCATACCAGCCACATGACTACGTAGACGTCTTCGGACAGCGCTGGCTCTTCAGCTTTGAGACAGAGATGAGCAGGCATGTACAAGGGGAACCTTTACCTTTGCTAATGTCTTAAAGAAAACAAATGAAAGAAATTCACAAAGGCCTCTGAAACGAGCATCGCTCTGCATTCAACCTACTTTTGCATCAGGCTGATAAGTCTGTCAAAAAATAGGTAGGCAGCTCATCAATTGAGAAGACGGCATTAACTGACACACAAACGCTGTTGCATTGTTAAAAATAAGAGTCCTGGATATGGGAACATGCTATGAGAACATGCATTTTCTATGCCAAATGTGTATTTGTATGTGACACATTTTTATCTCTGGCAGGATAATCCACTCCTGTGAAGGAGAGCAGAGGGAAGAGAGAGAGAGAGAAAGTGTTGATAATCTGCGGTCTAAAAATGAATAAATCTGCTTTTGAGCACCAAACAGAAGGTAGATTACACTGCAGGTGAGACTGACAGTTACAAATGCCAAATACAAGACAGTGTCTTTTCTAAACAACCTCGAACAGATGGGTAGCAAAAGTGTGCTCTAAGGAGGGTGGCTAATTGAGTGGCCAGGGACACTGTTTAGAATTTTTTTTAAAAAAAGAAGCAACAAACAAATTAGAAAAGTGACTACTAGATAAAAAAAAAAACTTTGAACCTGTGAGATGTATTTGACATGCAAAAATTGAATTAGATGGTTTTTTTTCCTTTTCTTCCAAATTTGGCACCCGAAAAAAGCTTTTCTCCTCTTTCTCTGTGAAGCAAAAATGTTTGATGGGATAAGCTTTGAATTACCTGCCATTTGTCCTTCTTCAAAGGTACGATAGATAGATAGATGATAGATGATAGATGATAGAGAGAGAGAGAGAGAGAGAGAGAGAGAGAGAGAGAGAGAGAGAGAGAGAGAGAGAGAGAGAGAGAGAGAGATGAGAGAGAGATGAGAGAGAGATAGATAGATAGATAGATAGATAGATAGATAGATAGATAGATAGATAGATAGATAGATAGATAGATAGATAGATAGATAGATAGATAGACAGACAGACAGATAGACAGACAGACATGTAGATAGATAGATAGATAGATAGATAGATAGATAGATAGATAGATAGATAGATAGATAGATAGACAGATATGTAGATAGATAGATAGAGAGAGAGAGAGAGAGAGAGAGAGAGAGAGAGAGAGAGAGAGATGAGAGAGATGAGAGATAGATAGATAGATAGATAGATAGATAGAGAGAGAGAGAGAGAGAGACAGACAGACAGACAGACAGACAGACAGACAGACAGACAGACAGACAGACATGTAGATAGATGGATAGATGGATGGATGGATGGATGGATGGATGGATGGATGGGCGGGCGGGCGGGCGGGCGGGCGGGCGGGCAGGCAGGGATGGATGGATGGATGGATGGATGATAGATAATTATTATTCTAAAAAAACTCTTCAATGTTTTTGAAACAACATTTTAAAATAACTTTACCAATATATTCCTCAAAAATGGAATATATTTCTATTTTAATTTTTAAAAAAATACTAGCTCTCTGGGATTCTCTGCATAGAACAACTGTCAATTTTGAGTTATCAGGCTGTGCTGTGTGGTACTCATACTTGGGGGAATTACCACAGATTCAGTTGTGTTGTTTCTATATGCAGTTATGAGAATGCAATAGTATCCCATCCCTTTTGTGATGATGTAGTTTAAAAAAAAAAAAATTGGGAACAACAATCCTTTAAAACACGCACAACTTTCGGTGTTTCTGTCCTTTCCCTAATGAAGATTTGGTGATGTAAATTCCAAAGGGGTTTTAGGGAATGCCGTTAATTTGCCTTAAATTGATTTTAAATTTCCAGAATTAAAACTGATCAGGGCCTAATTCCCATTTGAATTCTACTCTCAAATTTGGGGTAGAGTCCTAAACTTTATTTATTTTTTAATAAAAATATTAACTTAACTTAACTTCAAAGAATGAGTATTTTGAGAAAAATTTTAGACTATGAACATAATAACATATGATCTTGGAATCCTAGTGGACAACCATTTAAATATGAGCCAGCAGTGTGCAGCAGCTGCCAAAAAAGCCAACACAGTTCTAGGCTGCATAAACAGAGGGATAGAATCTAGATCACGTGAAGTGTTAATGCCACTGTATGGTGCCTTGGTAAGGCCACACTTGGAATACTGCATACAGTTTTGGTCGCCACGATGTAGAAAAGACGTGGAGACTCTGGAAAGAGTGCAGAGAAGAGCAACCAAGATGATTAGGGGACTGGAGACTAAGACATATGAAGAACGGCTGCAGGAGCTGGGTATGTCTAGCTTGATGAAGAGAAGGACCAGGGGAGACATGATAGCAGTGTTCCGATATCTCAGAGGGTGCCACAAAGAAGAGGGAGTCAAACTATTCTCCAAGGCACCTGGGGGCAGGACAAGAAGCAATGGGTGGAAACTAATGAAGGAGAGAAGCAACTTAGAACTAAGGAGAAATTTCCTGACAGTTAGAACAATTAACCTCTGGAACAGCTTGCCTCCAGAAGTTGTGAATGCCCCAACCCTGGAAGTCTTTAAAAAGATGTTAGATAGCCATTTGTCTGAAATGGCATAAGGTTCCTGCCCACGCAGGGGGTTGGACTAGAAGACCTACAAGGTCCCTTCCAACTCTGCTATTGTATTGTATTGTATTAAATTAGAGTATGTTTTGGGATTTTTTTTTAGAGTAAATTGCATTCCCCTTCAATATGAAGAAAATTAGGATTCAGCAGTGTATAGTCTCCTCTTACAATTTAGAGAGTTAGGAACAATAGAAGCAATATAACACCCCACAGTACAGTCACAATTATGATTATAATTACAAAAAAAAGCCAACACCAAAGAAATGTCTGAACATCAAACAAAAACTAGGGTAGAGGCTCCCTCTTCATAGCTGTTTACTCCCGAGACTTTCTTGAAAAGCCATTTCCACCTAAAGCTTAACAAGGTGAGAGTTAATCTGATATTTATTTATTTAATTTATACCCCGCCTTTCTCCTTGTTAGGATCCAGGGCGGCGCACAGGCATTATTAAAACCACAATAAAACAATATACATCGTTAAAAACATATTAAATTATTTAAACCCGTGCTAAAAGACCCATTTATAACCCTATCTAATTATAATTTATCCATAAAAAGTCAGAAACGGGGGGCTATGCTAGGCCGGCCTGTTGGAATAAAAATGTCTTAAGACGTTGGCGGAAGAGGCAGAGGTCCGAGATGGTGTGTAGGTCGGGGGGTAGGTCGTTCCAGAGGGCCGGGCCCGCCACAGAGAAGGCCCTTCCCCTGGGTGTCGCCAACCGGCATTGCCCGACCGACGGCACCCGGAGAAGACCGTCTCTGTGGGAGCGGATCGGACGAAGGGATGTATGGGGCAGGAGGCGGTCTCGTATATAGCTAGGCCCCGAGCCATGGAGCGCTTTGAAGATGGTCGTCAAAACCTTGAAGCGCACTCGATATATTCTAATAGTAATTTCTCTGAGTGGTGCTCTTTATGTAGCCCAAATGAAATCATCCATGCACAAACTGAAGACATAGCCGTGCTCAGAGAATTCTGAAATCTGCAGAATTGAAAGAATCCTAACAAATGATAGGGCTTTATGGTTTAGGTTTGGTTTGGTTTATTTAATTTATATACTACCCTTCTCCCTCTCGGGACTCAGGGCAGTGAACAGCCACAATAAAAAGAAGAAAAACAAAAATTAAAATAGCAGATTAATAAATATTAAATAATTTGGCCTCTTAATTATAACACCCAATGCTAAAACCCAATTAAAAGACTATGACAGGCCGGCTGCACAAAATAGATGTGTCTTCAGGGCCCGACGGAAGAGACGTAGGTCTGTGATTGTGCGTAATTCAGGGGGGAGGTCATTCCAAAGGGCAGGGGCTGCCACAGAGAAGGCTCTTCCCCTGGGGGTCGCCAGCCGACATTGCAGGGCTGACGGCACCCTGAGGAGGCCCTCTCTGTGGGAGCGAACTGGTTGGTGGGAGGTATTTGGCAGCAGGAGGCGGTCTTGCAGGTAACCAGGTCCCTTGCCATGGAGTGCTTTGAAGGTGGTTACTAATACCTTGAAGCGCACCCGGAAAGCCACAGGCAGCCAGTACAGCTCGCGCAGGAGAGGTGTCACATGGGAGCGTCTAGATGCTCCCAAAATCCCCCGCGCGGCCGCATTCTGAACTAACTGGAGCCTCCGGGTGCACCTCAAGGGAAGCCCCATGTAGAGAGCGTTACAGTAGTCCAGGCGGGAGGTGACGAGAGCTTCAGTGACAGTGCGTTTATCACCCTATATTAGCCGTAAGTGGTTCATACCAACCTTTGCCTCAGCTGAATTCTCACCCCATCGGTCTCATCCCTAAAGTCCTATTGGAATTTGTTTCCATATAGTAATACCCTTGGGTTTTTTAAAGCCAGAGACTCAACTTTCTAGTCCTATTCAGAGAGAAAGGTCACAAAATACAGACAAGCGGATAACGAAGCATTGTAAAAACTAATTAGAAGACTTCCTGCCCAGGGGTGGGTTGATATTGGCATTATTGCCATATTTATACCTAAAAAGGTCTGCAGATGTGCAGAACGTAAGAAAAGTTGGAAAATTACATTTCTGCAATGGAGATTTCCTGGCATGCCATCTTGATTTTTGAACCCTTGCCCAGTTCCTGCAACCATTCTTCATAGGTTTTAGCCTCCAGTCCCCCCAATCATCCTGGTTGCTCTTCTCTGCACTCTTTCTAGAGTTCCAACATCTTTTTTGCTAGTGTGGTGACCAAAACTGGGTGCCGTATTCCAGGTGTGGTGTTAGTAAGGCTTTATAGGGTGGTATTTGGTATGTATATCGTAATTTCAGGTGCTCAGCCAAAATAGGTGAAACCTGCAGAGTGATAACGCAATGTTGTTTTCATCCTTTGGTGTCCTTGGTGCTCTTTGAGTTTAGTGGTTTACTTACAAATCTTTCATTACCCAACTAGCTAACACAGGGATGTCCAAACTTGGGAACTTTAAGACTTGTGGACTGGCTGGGGAATTCTGGGAGTTGAAGTCCACAAGTCTTAAAGTTCCCAAGTTTGGACATCCCTGAGCTAACACCATCACTGCTAGAAGGGAAGAAGGTTCACACTCCATTTATATGGGACCTAGTTATCTGCGGGATCGCATCCTGCCCCATACATCCCTTCGACCGATTCGCTCCCACAGAGAGGGACTTCTCCGGGTGCCGTCCACCAGGCAATGCCAGCGGGCGACGCCCAGGGGAAGGGCCTTCTCTGTGGTGGGCCCAACCCTCTGGAACGACCTACCTCCCGAAATTAGAACAACGACGGACCTCCGCTCCTTCCGCCAGAAGTTAAAGACTCACTTCTTCCATCAGGCCGGCCTGGCCTAATGTTACATTCCTAGCCGCAGAACGAAATTGTATAAAAAAAATTTAGGGGTATTGTTAGGGTTTTAATAGTGATTTTAGCACAGGGGTTAATTTAATTCGGTTTTAACATTTTGTATTTGTATATTGTTGTATTTTTGGATTTTTAATTTCCTGTGCACCGCCCCGAGTCCCCATGGGGGAGAGGGGGCGGTCTATAAATTAATAAATTATTATTATTAATTATTATTATATGCAGGTGGCTGGCCCTGTCAGTATGAATGGAGGTGTTAGTGGTGATTCCTTGATGAGGCTGTTGTTTACTGTTAGCTTGTTTGTCTGCGTCAATACTGTAGTTCCTTGATTGGTATACTGTTTACTCATTGATTGTTGGTCTAATGTTAATCTCTGCTCATATCAGTGTCAATTGCTGGAAAGGAGGTGTTTTGGGGTTTTTTTTTGTTTGATTTAGGTCTTTTTGATTGTCTATTTTGGATGGTTATGTAGATGTTGTTTGTTTCTGTTTTTCATACTGTTCATATCAGCAGCACTTCTGGGAATGTGGAGTAATTTCCACTGATGGCAACTTTTCTTGGAATCTAACAGAAATACAGGATGTCAAAGCTGATGGAGAGATTATCATATCATTTAAAGGTAAAAGGTTCCCCTCACACATATGTGCTAGTCGTTCCCAACTCTAGGGGGTGGTTCCCATCTCCGTTTCAAAGCCGAAGAGCCAGCGCTGTCTTAAGACGTCTCCATGGCCATGTGGCTGGCATGACTAAATGCCAAAGGCACACAGAACGCTGATACCTTCCCACCAAAGGTGGTTCTTATGTTTCTACTTGCATTTTTACATGCTTTAGAACTGCTAGGTAGGCAGAAATGGGGAGAAGTAACGGGAGCTCACTCCATTATGCGGCGCTAGGGATTCGAACCACCAAACTGTGACCTTTCTGATCAACAAGCTCAGTGTCTTAGCCACTGAACCACCGTGTCCCTATCATATCATTTAAGACAAGTTAATTATGTAGGCATAGGCACAATTTTGGCCACTTTTTCACTGATTAAATGCAAGCACACCACACCACAGAATAACAGAGTTGGAAGGTACATTGGAGGTCTTCTAGACCAACCCATTGCCCAGGCAGGGAACCCTACACCAGGAAAGTCCTCCTTAGTTCTAGGTTGGTTCTCTCCTTGATTAGAAGACCTCTTAATGTCTCTCTTGTGTTGGAAGGAAAGCATTTCTAAAGCAAATTCTCTTTTAACAAAATGACTAAGAATCTTGGAAAAATGCAGTAGAATTTCTCTGTATACCTGTCATACAGGGCAGAGGGTATTCAGCAGGTTCTGACCAGTTCTGGAGAACCAGTAACATAAATTTTGAGTAGTTCGGAGAACTGGTAAATACCATCCCCAACTGGCCTCACCCCCATCTATTCTCTGCCTCCAGAGTTCCAGTTGATCAGGAGGGAATGGGGATTTTGCAGTGTCCTTCCCCTTGAATGCGGAGGGAATGGAGATTATATAGTATCCTTCCCCTGCCACTCTCACCAAGCCACTCCCACAGAACCGGTAGTAAAAAAAATTGAATCCCACCACTGATACAGAGAGAAAAGATGGAGATTCTCTGTTTGCTAGGTGAGCCTTCTTAGTCACATCCCCAACACTTTCACACAGCATCTTCATCGTAGCTAGCAAATGCCAGGATTTGCAGTTAACAGATTAACAGAGTTGGAAGGGACCTTGCAGGTCATCTAGTCCAGCCCCCTGCCCAAGCAGGAGACCCTACATTTGCCTCTACCTAGGATCGAACTCACAACCTCTTGCTTGTGAGGCAAGAGCTCCACCTCTAGGCCACAGCAGCTTCTACATCTCTGATGTAGTGCTATTCTGATTTTCCCTTAATGCCCCCAGCTTTTCTTTGTTTGTTTGGATTCTCTTTTACCTAATAATGAGTAAAGAAAAATAGTGTGATCTTATGAACAATTAATTAGGTATTCAATGTTCAGTAAAGTTTAAGCAAATTTGCATATTATTGCATCCCCTTAAAAATATTGGTCTCAGAATTAAAATACGGTAGTTCTCACCTATGTTCTCTATTGCAGTCTATCCATAAACTGACCACTGTATATTTTGTTTCTTCTTTTTAATGTCCACCAATCCTGACTCTTTTAATCTCTTTCAATCCTGACTCTTTGTTCCTCTTGGCACGGGACCTGGGTATTTGCGAGACTGCCTCTTACCACATACCTCCCTTTGACCTGTCCGCTCGCACAGGGAGGGCCTCCTCAGGGTGCTGTCTGCCAGTCAATGCCAGCTGGCGGCCCCCAGGGGAAGGGCCTTCTCTGTGGCAGGGCCAGCTCTCTGGAATGACCTGCCCCCCCCCTCCAATATTCGCACCATCACGGACCTGCGCCTCTTCCGTCGGGAGCTCAAATCACATTTTTTCCATCTGGCCAGCCTGGCTTAGAGTTTAATAATGTAAATTTAATTTTAATAGAGGGTTTTATAGTTTTAATCTTTGTAGCACAGCTATATTTATTTAATTCGGTTTTAAATTGTGGATTGTATTTATATGATGTGTATGCTGTTGTTTTTACTTTTTATCTTCTGTGCACCACCCCGAGTCCCATTGTGGAGATGGGGTGGTATAAAAATTTGAAAATTAAATTAAATTAAATTAAATTAAATTATCTGTTGTTCCCATCCACTCACCTTCTATGTTCCTTCATCTTCTTTCCAAATACATTTCTATGTTCCAAAGATTTTTTCTCTCTGCTTCTTCAATTGCCTGGTGTTTCAAAACATTCCTCACAAATGCACAAGCAGACCTTTCCAGAGTGTTTGGGGGTCAGGGGGGGTGGAAGCTGAAAGAGAGCAATTTAGCTTATGGAGAAAGACTACTGAGATTCAGTCTCCGTTTCAAATAAAGAAGAAGAAAAAAGGAATAGAATAGCCAAGAATGAGTGAAGGATTAATCTCGAGGCAAGAAGTGATGGGAGTTGTACTACAGCCCAAAAGTCGTCAAAGAAAGATTCATGTGATTAGCATACTTTGCCTAAAGCATTTTGCGATTAAACCTGCTGCACTAAAAATAAGTCAAAATGAAGCAGAAAACTAGCAAGAGAAAAATTCCCACAATGGGAACTGTGTTTGAAATTTGCAGCATTCTAAAAAGTGATAAGTATCTTACAGAAACCTGGCTTTTACATGATAACGTAATGTAAGACGTGGAGTCAAGAAACGGATGTAGTTTCTAGTTTAATGAAAAGAAGAACTAGGGAACACATAATAGCTGTAGTCCAATATTTGAGGGCCTGCCACAAAGAGGGGTCAACCCATTCTCCAAAGCACCTGAAGGCAGGACAGCAACCAATGTATGGAAACTAAGCAAGGAGAAAAGAAATCTAGAATAGGGAGAAATTTTCTGACAGTGAAAAAAATTAACCAGTGGAATGGCTTGCCTCCAGAAGTTGTAGGTGTTCCATCACTTGAGGTTTTTAAGATGAGATTGGACAGGTGTTTTGTTTGAAATGGTATCGGGTTTCCTGCCTGAGCAGGAGATTGAACTAGAAGGCCTCCAAGTCCCTTCCAACTCTGTATTATGTATGGGTTATTCTGATACAGTAATCCCTCGTTTTCCGCGGTTAATGGGGACCGCAACTGAAAACCGCGAAGTAGGATTCGCTAGGAAACTTGAATTGGTGGACATGTTTAAAGCAACCACTAGGGGGCGCTTGCCTCCTACCAATGCATTTTTTTGTATTTTTTTAAAAATCCGCGAAGCACTGAAGCCGCGGGAAACGAAGCCGCGGAAAACGAGGGATTACTGTATTCTGATTCTTGCTCACCCTGATCTTTGCTAGCAATCTTTCCTCGCCCTGGAAAACTGAACTACTGTGTGTTGTGGCCCAGCTGCCTCCCGATGAGCTGCTGATGGACTCCTCTAGTGAGGAGTCCTATGAGTCTGCGCTGGAGGAGGAGGCCGACCTTGAGAGAGCAGAGAGCCCGGCTAGTCATCAGGAGGCACCTGGGTCTTGGAGTAGTGGGGAGGATCAAGGCCAGTTTGTCTCTGATGCTAGGTTAAGATGGGCTGAAAAAAGAAAGCTTCAGTTGCAGCAGAGGCGAACTCGGAGGAGTTGAATTAGTCCCAGCTGCCTAATGACTGGCCCCTCCCAAGAGAGTTTAAAAGGAAGCCTCTGCTAAGGAAGTTTGCAGAGAACAACGTGTCATTTCTAGGTTCGCGTGTCTTGAGTTGAGTTCGTATGAAGAAGCTTCGTCTCTGTCATTCAGGCAAGCAGCCAAGAGTCTTGTAATTAGTTGAAGAAAGGGGGGGGGTCAGAACACTGTGTTTCCCCGAAAATAAGACAGGAACTTATTTTCTTTCAACCCCCGAAATAAATGCTTGGCCTTATTTTTGGGGAGGTCTTATTATTTCTGAGGTGTAGGAGGAGGTGAGCATGGTCACCTCATGGCTGCTGCTGTGTTGCAATATTTTTGGGGAGGGTTTATTTTTTGGGGAGGGCTTATTTTAGCGCATGCGCTCAAAAGCCCGATTGGGCTTATTATCCAGGGAGGTCTTATTTTCAGGGAAATGGGGTATGCCAATATGGCTTCTCGTGTCAAGTTCTATGGGGCTATCAAGAGTTTGATCATCAGTCCTGCAGCAAGGGGGTGATGTAGCTCTCTAGATAGATCACAATGAATTGTATCAGTGCTTCTTAGCCTTGGAAACATGAAGATGTGTGGACTCCAACACCCTGAATTCCCATAAAGCATGCTGGCTGGGGAAGTCCAGGAGCAGAAGTCCACTGTCAGGGTTTCAAATAGCGTCCAAAATAAAATAAGAATCTGAGGCAAGAGATTACTCAAAGTTCCACTTTATTAAAAGAGCCATGTTGGCCCATTTGGGGAAACCCAAATCTGAAAGCTTCCAGGTTTTCCCACCCAGTTGAAAGTGCAAGATCCTGCCCCTCACACCCACATATGTTCATCACATGGTCCAATCTTTCACTGCCACAAAGACAGATTCCACCCATCCAGTTCCAGGCCAGGTGCAGAGACAAAGATGACCTTGAGTTTCTAAGAAGAACGTTGTTATGGCTACATATCACCCAACTCCACATCATCCCCCCTCCCATTTTCCCACAGTAGAAAGTAGACAGTGGAAAGCGCGGCAGGACTGAAACCTGAAAAGAAAAGATGGCTTGCACGTCTGACATCCACACTAGCTTAAAGTTGCCAAGGTTTAAGCTGATACACTAATCTATGTAACCAATACTGACAGAATATAAACAGGAAAGCTTTCAGTCAAGCAAGTTCCCTATTCAGTAGGGGGAAATGTCCACTCTTTATTTTATCAGCCTAAAAGAGAGATCACTAGATTGACTCTGGGGATTGAAAAAGAGATTGGAGCATCTCAAAACATTATTAATGAAGAGCAGATAGATACTTCAGAATCAATCTTGCCAGGAAAAGGAGAAACAGTCCTTTAGTCTTGCATTAGAGGTTCAAATAGCTCTCAAAGACCACATCTTAAAGAATTCATTAATAAACATATGGTGTAGTTTTTGACCTATTTACTTTCCAAGAACCTGATATGAAGTCCTTATCTTCTTGAGAAGAAACTACCCTAATGGGAATTCATTTATTTGGGGGTTATACTTAGCTGTTAAGAGCCTGGCACAGCCTTTCATTAAGAAAAATAAGATTATTTTATTGTCATTATAATAATAATAACAATAATAAATTTTATTTGTATACCGCTTCCTCTCCCCAAAGGGACTCGGAGCGGTGCACAGGGAGTAAAAAACCAATATAAAATACATAGAAAGATAAATAGTTAAAATACGAATTAAACAATTGTCCCTGCGCTAAAATCCCCTAAATTAAATTGCACTAAAAAACCCTAAAACCCTATCGAAAGACGGAAGACTAACCTAGGCCGGCCAAGCAGAAAAAGTGTGTTTTCAATTTTTGACGGAAGGAGCGGAGGTCCGTGGTTGTTCAAATTTCGGGGGGAAGGTCGTTCCAGAGGGCTGGGCCCGCCACAGAGAAGGCCCTTCCCCTGGGCGTCGCCCGCTGGCATAGCCTAGTGGACGGCACCCGGAGAAGCCCCTCTCTGTGGGAGCGAATCGACCGCAGGGATGTATGGGGCAGGATCCGATCCCGCAAATAACTAGGTCCCGAGCCATGGAGCGCTTTAAAGATGGTAACTAACACCTTGAAGCGCACCCGAAAGACAACAGGCAGCCAATGCAGCTCGCGCAAGATCGGTGTGATGTGGGTAAACCTAGAGGTTCCCATTATTGCTCGTGCGGCTGCATTCTGGACAAGCTGAAGTCTTCGGGTGCACCTCAAGGGGAGCCCCATGTAGAGAGAATTGTATGTATATACACAGTATACTCATAAAACGAAATTCACATAACACCCAGAGATCAGGCCCAACACACATAACAATCCCCAAACAAACCCCCACCCACCAAAACATTCCCCGCCCCTAAACCATCCAAACATCCACACAACAGACCAAGTAGTGCTGCCCAACAGCTCACTGATAGTGGCCCTTTAGTTCATTGTTGAATGCAATTATATCTCTGGGATAAAAGCCATTCAGAAGACGTGGGGTCCGAGTTTTAATTCTTCTGTATCTTCTACAAGAAGGCAACAGTCCAAAAAGGTTGTAAGGAGGATGGGAAGAGTCTCTGAGGATGCCGTGCAACTTCCTCAAACAGTGAGATGCGAAGATGTCATCCAGGGCTGGTAGGCTGGAGCCCGGTGATATTCTGGGCAGTTTTAATGATTCTTTGTAGAGCATTTTTCTCCGCTACAGAGCTGCTCCCATACCACGCAAGAATGCCGTATGTCAGGGCACTCTCCATGGTGCTGCAATAGGGTGTTCCCCTGTTTAGGGGAGTGGGAGCCCCAAAGTATGGAGAAGAGAAAGTCATAAGCTGATCAAGAAAATATATATATGTTGCTTTACTGATAATCCAGAAATGTTTCTAGTTCATCCCTTGGTATATGGTGAAACATTAGAGAGGGAGATTCCATTATCTTGATACAACACTGCTTTCAAAGGGCCGATTCGCTCCCACAGAGTGGGACTTCTCCGGGTGCCATCCACTAGACTTTGTCAGCGGGCGACACCCAGGGGAAGGGCTCTCTCTGTGGCGGGCCCAGCCCTCTGGAACGACCTTCCCCCCGACATTAGAACGACCACGGACTTCCGCTCCTTCCGTCTAAAACTAAAAACACATCTTTTCTGCTTGGCCGGCCTAGGGTAGTCTCTCTCTATGGGGTTTTAGTTGTTTTAACTGGGAATTTTAGTATTTTAATGGGGTATTTTAGCACAGGCATATGTTTAATTTGTTTTTAATGTGTCTGTATATTTATGGTTTTAGTTTTCCCTGTGCACTGCTCCGAGTCCCTGTGGGGAGAGGAGCGGTCAACAAATTAAATTATTGATATTGATTAATTGATCTCTACCTTCAGTAACTGGTGGAAATTTTAAGCTGTTGTTTATGATTTTGAATTATATAATGTTGTATAAGATACATGATTTGTATTGTATGTTTCTGCTTTTCACATTATTTAAGCTCTTGGACTGCATAAAGGTAAAGGAAAAGGTTCCCCCGCACATGTATGCTAGTCGTTTCTGGCTCTAGGGGCCGATGCTCATCTCCATTATAAAGCTGAAGAGCCAGCACTGTCCAAAGACATCTCCATGGTCACGTGGCCAGCATGACTAAATGCCAAAGGCGCACGGAAACTGTTACCTTCTCACCAAAGGTGGTTCTTATTTTTCTACTTGCATTTTTACATGCTTTTGAACTGCTAGGTTGGCAGAAGCTGGGGCAAGTAGCAGGAGCTCACTCCATTACGCGGCACTAGGGATTTGAACCGCTGAACTGCTGACCTTCTGATCGACAAGCTGAGCATCTTATCCACTAAGCCACCGCATCCCATACACTGCATACAAACTAGTAAATCAATAATTTTAAAAAATCAATAATAATTAAAAAAAACTCTGAACTTTTCAGGGCACCCAAATGTTACTGAATGAATAACTATAACATAGAATAATAGGGACCTTAGAGGGTTTCTAGTCCAACCCTTGCTCAAGCACCATTGCTGATGAATGGCTCTCCAATCTCTTCTTGAAAAGCACCCACGATGAAGCACCCACGACGGAGCACCCACAATTTCTGGAGGCAAGCTGTTCCACTGGTTAATTGTTCTCACTGTCAGGAAATTTCTCCTTAGTTCTAGGTTGGATCTCTCTTTAATGATCTTCTGCTCGTTACACCTTGTATTTTGAAAAAAAATATATCTCCAAAGTGAACTTCCTTTGGAAAGAGGAAAAGGAATGAAGGGGTGGGGGAAAAGATATCACATCAGGTTTGTCCACCAGAAAGAACTCTGAGAAATTTGGCTCTGCTTTTGGACTTTTTGGTCCAGATCTTTTTAAACAGATTAACAGAGTTGGGAAGGACCTTTGCAGGTCATCTAGTCCAACCCCCTGCCCAAGCAGGAGTCCCTACATCTGCTTCTACCTAGGATTGAACCCACAACCTCCTGATTATGAGGCAAGAGCTCCATCTTTGGGATCCTAGTCTTGCTATCTCTGAATCGTTTGGCATAAGATCCCTTCTTTAAATAAAGTCAACTCACCGCTACACCCTTGATCTTGGCTTCCATCTCCTGCCCTAGTATTGTGCTTCCCGCCCCCTCTGTACAATTGCAAACTTTCTTTCTGATGTGCTGCCTTCTTTGGGCCAGAATTGTCTTGTTTTATGTTGTTTTTACTATTGATAATGCATGTACTTTTCATAGCAGGAGACTGGAATTATTCCTCATTAAAAACTGCATAGAATTTCTTGGAAGATCTCCTGTTAAAACTGTGGTCAAATCCATGTAAAAGCAAAAAGCCAAGGTCTAAGCAAGGGAAGAAATTAGCCTGTAACAGTGAGTTATCACTGCGGGTAATAGTAGGTAGTCTTGGGTTCCACCATGCTGTGAAAAGCTATACCTGCTGATCATTACAGAGCAAATAGCTGCTACTCACAGGAGGAGTATGAACTAGGGAGTCACGATTCAAAAAGAATTTTTCTTGTTTTTGAAAGAATGTTTCTGATTGATAATAAGATGGAAAAATTAAGAATCCTTCAAGTCAAGCTTAATTCCAGGGAATTACCTAGATAAATCCATGCAATGTACAAGAATTGTGGTTTTTCAAATTTGGATTTTGTTTCCATTTGCAAATGTTTGATTACCACCTAGGTATCGTCTTCAGTGCTATGGCTTTGGATAAACGAGGGTTGCTGGTTCATTTGCTCCACAATGAACTAACCAACCATACTTCTACAAGATTATAGGACTGAAGACATTACCTAAGTGGATAATGAAACGTATGCAGGTGTAAAACAAAATCACCTACGACTCAACACTCCAATTCTGAACTACATATATTTGCAACCATCGGGCTTTCTTGGTCGTATCTCATACAGACCCTAGCCAGGTCTAATCCATTTTAAGAAGTAGCCAAGTCAGCTAAGAGCTACCAACTGCATAGAATGGGGATATTTCATAACATAGTATTCCATGGGGTTGAATGGCTTTTGAGGAACAAATACATGGAAGAGACATTTGTAGTGGGATATGTTGGCTGGAGATTATGTAGATATTTCTACAAAGGGCAGACAAAGGGCAGTTATCCCAACCTTTAAATCTAAAGGTCTTTCATCTTCTTTCACTTTTGCAATATATAGATACAGTATATTGCTCAAGCCTATGCACAAGAATCTAGTCAACTAGAATTCAATAGTAAATTAGTGCCAGATAAGGGTCAAAGGAATTCAGGGGGCAGTTTGACTTGGGTTGTTTTGGGGTGCATAATAACTTTAGGCTGATGACCCATTTAACTCCACCTCTCATCTCTGCCTGCTCTTTTCCTATACTATCAGATCATCCCATTGGAGCTGTGTGCATCCCTACTAAATAACCAAGGGAAAGGGGATAGACAGGGGGTGTTTTAGATATTGAATGTGGGAAGAAATTAGTGTTCATTTATTGTATAATGAGAATATTTTCCTACCCAGATCTATGCATAAGACTTCTCCAACTTTGCCCTATTGTTGCAAGAATATATTAATGTGTTTTCTTGGGGTAAAAGATGTTATGTTATGCTTCCATAATGGTACAGATACTTAACAACAAAGCATTTTTTTTTTGCGGGAGGGTGGGGGATCCTGATTTTAAAGGAATGGTTTTCTTAGGTGCTAAATCCTAATGAGCTTTCTCACTTGTGCCTTTATGTGTGAAGACGGTTGTGGGCCTCTGGTGTGAGATTGTTTTAGCCCCTTGGAACAAAGAGCAATTGTGGGAACAGCTCTGTTGTTCCTCCCCATAAATGATAGGCCAGTTTGAAAATAACTTGGATGATCCTGAAGGCACACTAAAATTAATTCAGCTCTCTGCTATGCAGCTATTAATCAAATAAATAATAATAACAGCAACAACAACAATAGAGTGTTTCTTGCAGTAAAAGCCGAAGCATTTTAAAGCATGATAAAAACATTTCATTAAAAAGAATTAGTGTCTGTGGAAGAGCCGACATAAGCAGATATTATAAAAGATGCCTAAACACACCATCATTGGAACAGGGCAAGAAAAGGGAAGTAGTTCCTTGGAACCAATGATTTCTCAGAGAATAATTCAATTGACGGAAGAAAATATTTGTAATTCAGGGTTTGAACTCCTTGGTGCTCTCTGAGCTTGGTTATTTTCTTTTAGACATTTCATTACCCAGCAAAGTAACCTCATCAGTGCTGGAAACCCACTTCCTACTAGCACTCTCAGATTTGTGGTTTCTTGGGACTATATCAGAGGTGGATTCCTACTAGTTCGGTCGAACTGGTAGTGGTATGGCGGCTTGGGTCGCGACCCAGGCCTGCCACGCCCCTGAACCAGTTCCCCATTTGGCGCCATCATCGCTGCCATCTTGTTTTTACGCTCTGCAAATGCACAGAATAATTTTAATTGAGCTGTGCATGCACACACAACCATGCGCACGAGCAAACTGGCAGTAAAGCCAGCCAAAACCCATCCCTGGACTATATGGGGGGAGGAGGAGGACTCATTAAGCTAGCCTATAGTCCTGATATTGCCAGCATTTGGCGAAAAGAGTGAGGTTCTACATTTAGGCAACAAAAATGAAATGCACAGGTACAGTATAGGTAAGTGGTACCTTGCTCAATAGCAGTAACTGTGAAAGGGATCTTGGAGTCCTAGTGGACAACCATTTAGATATGAGCCAGCCGTGTGCAGCAGCTGGCAAAAAAGCCAACCCAGTTCTAGACTGCATAAACAGAGGGATAGAATCTAGATCACATGAAGTGTTAATACCACTTTATAAGGCCTTGGTAAGGCCACACTTGGAATGCGGCATTCAGTTTTGGTCACCACGATGTAGAAAAGATGTGGAGACTCTAGAAAGAGTGCAGAGAAGAGCAACAAAGATGATTAGGGGACTGGAAACTAAAACAGATGAAGAACGGTTGCAGGAACTGGGTATGTCTAGTTTAATAAAAAGAAGGACTAGGGGAGACATGATAGCAGTGTTCCAGTGTCTCAGGGGTTGCCACAAAGAAGAGGGAGTCAAACTATTCTCCAAAGCACCTGAGGGCAGAACAAGAAGCAATGGGTGGAAACTAATCAAGAAGAGAAGCAACTTAGAACTGAGGAGAAATTTCCTGACAGTGAGAATAATGAATCAGTGGAACAGAAGTTGCCTCCAGAAGTTGTGAATGCTCCAACACTGCAAGTCTTCCAGAAGATGTTGGATAGCCATTTGTCTGAAATGGTATAGGGCTTCCTGCCTAGGCAGGGAGTTGGACTAGATGACCTCCAAGGTCCCTTCCAACTCTGCCATTGTATTGTATGTTGTGCTTCTTTATTTTTTTAAAAATTAGAATTCATAACCCACTATTTCAGCATCCTAAGTAAAAGACATTTCTCAGTTTCATTCATTGGTGGATTGCTAGCCTCTTCCTGGAGAATTAAACTTTATCATAATCATTACACCAGGGTGGAAAATTAAATCTTATCATAGCTATAATAATCAAGTTTAATCATTACCGTACATCTTGAGATACATAGCAAATGTGGTAATTAGAATAAATGTTAGTGCATATTATCACCTAAAATAACATGTGTACTTATGTAGCCATGTGTGAGTATGTATATGTTAGGAAGCATTGATCTAAATTGCAAAAATAAAGTACTTCCAGAAAGCAAAATAAGCAAATTAAAAATATGGTGGGTTTTTTTTTAAAAAAGACCACCAGACCAGCCATCCTTTGTTTAATATACTGTTCTGATTAAAACTATGCAAATAATAATTATTACACAAAGGTTTTTCAGAAAGAGCTAATTTTTAAAGAAATGCAAATGAATTCACCATAGAAAGAGGAGGCTGCTCCCACATCAGGGAATGGAGAAAGATTTAATCTTTGGAGGAAAATAAAATGCAGATATTTCTGTTTCTATCACAACTCACTTAATCATTTTGCGCCCAGCACCAATTTCATCCCCCCAATTTGTTAAATATGTTAATTCAAGGAAAGGTTGTTTTTTTTAAGAAATGGGTTTTTGTTTTTTTTTGGTGCTGCATTTATATTCATAAAAAGTTATAGAGGGAAAAGTTAAATCTCATTCATCTGATTAACTTGATGCCAAACTGAAATACTTAGTGAGAAAAGGGAAAACAATGCAATAGAGGGTTGGTCAGAAAAGATAATTATCTCCCTGTTGACAATCTTTGTTATTAAATATCTCCTAGCACTGTACATTTTTTGATTCTTCACTCAAAAAATAAAAAGTGAAAAACAAGCGGGGACTATTGATTCTCCCATTCCATCAGGCTAAATTTTTGATGTTCTAAACCTAGTTGGCTTTGGATAGCATTTGAAAAACAAAATCAATTAATTTGGATGAATAAAAAGTTTTGTTTTATGTTCAATGCCTCCTGCTTTGTTTCTTTGGTTTGGTTCTCATATATTTTATTCTCAGTGATGCTGATTTTATTAATTTAGGGTTTTCCTTTAAAAAAAAAACCCTGCTGGGGGTTCAGTGATTTTTTTAAAAAAAATGCAGAACGTGTGTTTATTAAATGACTGAATGAACTTGACTTGGCTTGACCTTGAGTTATAGAATAGAATAGCAGAGTTGGAAGGGACTTTGAAGGTCGTCTAGTCTAACCCCTTTGTTAGGCAGGGAACCCTATACCACTTCAGACAAATGGATATCTAACATCTTCTTAAAAACATCCAGTGTTTGAACATTCACAACTTCTGGACGCAAGTTGTTCCATTGATTAATTGTTCTAACTGTCAGGAAATTTCTCCTTAGTTCTAAGTTGCTTCTCTCCTTGATTAGTTTCCACCCATTGCTTCTTGTTCTGCCCTCAGGTGCTTTGGAGAGTAGTTTAACTCCCTTGGAACACTGCTATCATGTCTCCCCTAGTCCTCCTTTTCATTAAACTAGACCTACCCAGTTCCTGCAACCGTTCTTCATATGTTTTAGCCTCCAGTCCCCTAATCATCTTGGTTGCTCTTCTCTGCACTCTTTCTAGAGACTCTACATCTTTTTTACATCGTGGCAACCAAAACTGGATGCCGTATTCCAAGTGTGGCCTTACCAAGGCCTTATGAAGTGGTCTTAACACTTCACGTGATCTTGATTCTATCCCTCTGTTTATGCAGCCTAGAACTTTGTTGGCTTATTTGGCAGCTGCTGCACACGGCTGGCTCATATCTAAATGGTTGTCCACTAGGACTCCAAGATCCCTCTCAGAGTTGCTACTATTGAGCAAGGTGTTAGGAGTAGACTCCTAGAGTTGGGTAGGCAATATATAATATCATGACAAATGGTCATTGTGGCTTTAAGGATGTTGGAATGTTAGAATGTAATTGGAGAATGTAATTATCTCCACTATAAGAGGAAGTAAGCAGAGCGCAAACTCTCTCTGCCGGATTTGCTGATACCTCTGCTTGAAGGTCTATCTACTGATAACTGACTGCTCGTGTGCTGTGACTAACTGTGTTTGAAGAAGGAAGAAGTGTGGTTTACTGACTGTACGCAAACTGCTATTTGTTAAGAGTTTGTTTGACTCACTTTACCATCACTGCTTGTGAAGCAGTAGCTTAGTTTTACAACACCAGTAAAGCTGATTTGTTTTTACTAACAGTGTCTGGTCTACTATTTGTGTGCTTAATAGCAATGTTTCTCTGGCTGCACATTCTGTATACCACCTATACTCTACCTGGGCATTTTGTTTTTCTTGCCTAAATGTAGAACCTTACTTTTTTCACCACTGAATTTCATTTTTGTTATGGTTTCTTATATGAGGTTTAATTCCTAGACTTGTTTCCAAAATATAACCTAAAAGCAAATAGGCTTTTGAGATTCTTCATAAAGAAACTGAGAAGGCCACAGACCCCTGAGGAGAGGTCTATGCCAGTGTTTCTCAACCTTGGTGACTGGACGTCCTGTGAACTTCAACTCCCAGAATCCCCCAGCCAGCATAGCTGGCTGGGGAATCCTGGGAGCTGAAGTCCACAGGACGTCCAGTCACCAAGGTTGAGAAACACTGGTCTATGCGACACTGTCCAGTCAGGACTCTGAGGAAGTCCCTTGATTACCCCATAACTAAATAAGTGTAAGACGGTCCATGCTCCGTGTGACGGTCCTTTTTTTTTCTGTTTCTCTGACAGCAATTTGGAAAGTCTTCTTTTCTTTAATCAATCTGAAAGATGGGAATTGGCTATCTTTATTTTAAAATCCCTTCCATCATCTCAGGAGCCTCACAAGAAGCAGAAACGACACAAAATTCTTTTCAAAAGCCACCGTAGTAAGAAACGATTTGAACTTCTTCTTTGGTAGACCATGACCTACTGAAGCCCTGCAAAGTGGTTTCCACAGCAGTCAATGCATTGGCAAATGTCAATTTTCAGCTTGCAAAAAGTCAAGTGCTTTTTTTTGGTGGGGGAGGGGGGTGTTACAAAAAAAATATCAGATGATGTGTGTTTCTATGGGAGAGGGAGTGTGTGTCATAAAGAGGTTACAAAGTCCTCACTTCAGGTATCTGATGAACTCGCCAACCCGACTTTCCATCTCAAAGAACAGGGGGGAACTGCAAATTGTAGGCCAGGATGACAGCGGCTGAAATGAAGAGATACAGATAGATAAAAGCCCCGTGTAATTCCCTCCACTGGTATCCCTTGCTTTTAAGGGACGAAATTTGTTGTTCGTTATAAAATTGCCATTAAATTCTGCTTTTGATAGCTTGTGGAACAGAAAAACAGGGCAATTCTTTTACAAAACTGAGGTTCTCAGCATGCAGTTCACAGTCTAATTGATGGTTTTCCTTCTTTCAGCACAGCAGTGAGATGTGTGTGGTTGGTATGACCGGTCCAAAGTTACCCAATTAAATTTGAAGGCAGACAGGGAGTCAAATCCAAACTTTATGACCAGACATAGGGTCATTTGGCGTCTCCTTCCTGGACTCTTAGTCTATCACCTATCATCATTGAGCTACCTGGCGTTGATCAGATACGTTTGTCAAAATGTAGGACTTCAGGCTCTCTGTCCAGCACTATCTTGTTGCTACAAAACTCTCATCCATGTAATGAGGTGCTGGGAGAATATCTGAATTGTATTGTTAAAACAAAACCCACGCAGTAGAAGAGATATAGAGGGACCTTAGCCAACTTTAACCGGCCTCACGCCATCAATAATGAATAAATCCACTGTTAGAGGAAGAATTATGCAGTGCTCTGCTGCAAGGCGCCTTCCATAATTACGGTGCCTTGCGATTTGTAGCTATCCTTTGGTATCAAGGAAATATTTATTTTACAGGTTGCAAGTGGGAGCAGAATGAAAGCTGCAAAAGAAATGCCTCCTTTGATTAGAAGTAATCTGGGATCCCGCTACAGCCAGTTCTCTCTTATTTGGACACCAACGACAGCTTCATGGTGGGTGTAGAAAGAAGCCACCATCTGTCATTTCTGCCACACAATCAAGTGGTTTGTTTTGACACAAAAACATATATGTTTCCTAATGGGCTTGAGAGCTGGGAAAATAAAGGCTCATTTGCTGGAAATTCTTTCCTGTCTCGCTTTGCAAAGTTTTTTTTTTTCCCCTCCTCGCTTGTGCTTGGGTAAGAAATAAGGCCTGTGTGTTTCAATACTTTTAGGCAATCAATGTTCTCCTGATTGAAAAGAAGTAGAGAAACTAATGACTTATTTGCAAAACAAAACAAATAAATTATAATAATAATAATAATAAATTGGGATTTATTAACCGCACCCTCTCCCCACAGGGACCCGGGGCGGTGCACAGGCATAATTAAAAACAATATACAATAATACAAATATTTCTTAAAATCGAATTAAATAAATCTACCCGTGCTAAAAACATAAATTAAAAACCCATTTAAAATTTATAATTAAAAGACAGAGAGAACTATTCAAGGCCGGCCAGTCGAAAGAGATGGGTCTTCAATTTTACACGGAAGGAGCGGAGGTCGGTGGTCGTTCTAATATCAGGGGGAAGGTCGTTCCAGAGGGCCGGGCCCGCCACAGAGAGCGCCCTTCCCCTGGGCGTCGCCCGCTGACAAAGTCTAGTGGACGGCACCCGGAGAAGCCCCTCTCTGTGGGAGCGAATCGGTCGTGAGGATGTGTGGGGCAGGATCCGATCTCGCAGATAGCTAGGTCCCGAGCCATGGAGCGCTTTGAAGATGATAACTAACACCTTGAAGCGCACCCGGAAGACGACAGGTAGCCAGTGCAGCTCGCGCAAGAGCGGTGTTACGTGGGCAAACCTAGAGGTGCCCATAATTGCTCGCGCGGCCGCATTCTGAACTAACTGAAGCCTCCGGGTGCACCTCAAGGGGAGCCCCATGTAGAGAGAGTTACAATAGTCCAGTCGGGATGTCACGAGGGCATGAGTGACTGTGCGAAGGGCGTCCCGATCCAATAGGGGGCGCAATTGGCGAACCAGGCGAACCTGGTAAAACGCCCTCCAATAGGGGGCGCAATTGGCGAACCAGGCGAACCTGGTAAAACAAAACCAAACCAGCTCATCCTTGGGCCGAAAAAGGAAAACGGGGAGAAATGAAACCCCATCGTTTGCTAGGAATGTTTTATTGTCAGGTGGAATTCCGTATACTTCCATCTGTAATGCATCTGTTGGAAGACATGTCCATCTGGGTCCAGTTCCAAGTGGGGAGAAAGACACTGGAAACATGGAGAGGGCTTGAAAAGATGGTTTTAATGGTGCACAAGGACCACACGGTTTGAGATCCTGGGCAAAAAGGGAAGAGATGCTGAGAGTGCCTGGGTTTTATGCCCTCTTTGGGCTTTTGAATTTGAGCTTGTGTTCTGATTGGTTGGCAGACTCCCATGGGGCCATGCAGGGACAACTTTGCCGGTTGTGATTTGGAGTCCCAAGCTTGGTTGAGCCTTGAAGCCTCCTATCCCTTGAAGGACAAATATGAATTTTAAGCTTGACAAAATCCATTTTGACAATATTCAATTTTAGGTTTGACAAACTCCATCTTGTGTGGCCCTCACTCTCAAGGCCATTTATTTGGGCCACTATAAGCACTATAGTAAAACATGACTTACGATTCCACTGCATTTGACCCACAAAGCCATATTTAGTTATAATAAGCAGTTATTATAAGGGACACTTTGACATTTTTCTTCTAAGACATCACAGAGGAAGAGCTTATCTTGAACCAGAGTGAAGAATCCTCTACATTGTTATATATCTCAAGTAGGTAAATAAAACATTCCCATCAGCCAAAATTCAAAAAGACCATCTCTATCTCTATCCTCTCCATAATTCTCCTTCCTTCCTTCTTTCCTTCCTTCCTTCCTTCCTTCCTTCCTTCCTTCCTTCCTTCCTCCCTCCCTCCCTCCCTCCCTCCCTCCCTCCCTGCCCTGTTCCCTCTTCCTTCCAATCAGTGTTGACTCCAGGCAACTGCCTGGACAATTCCCTGCAGCTTTCTTGGCAAGGTTTTTTTGGAAGCAGATTCTGTCAAGATTTTTAAAAATGCTTAAGCTTCTTGTAGCTATTATTGCTTTTCAGCTGGGGGGAGGGAAGGGTGAGATGCAATCCAGAGGCTCCAGACTTCAACTGTGAGAGCCAAGGACCCTTCTGCAGGTAGCAGCCAAGACATGGACTGTTATCAAAACAAAAGAACACTTCCTAACTGGATAACATGACCTATTCCATAGGAGGAGGGTGTGTGTGAAACCTATTTCTTAACTTTGCAAGCTTGCGCGGGAAAATTTAGAGTCGGTTTTGCTTTCTTCAGTGCTGAAATGATATACTCAATAAAATTTTGCTTTTGGGATTTTAAAGTTCCTGAGAGTGCCTGCTTTTGTTGGGTTCATTAGACGGATGACAGATTGCTCTTGCCTTCTTCCTAGGGCTGAAAGAGAGCTGACTGGCCCAATGTCACCCAGCTAGCTTGTGTCTAAGGTGGAACTAGAATTCACAGTCTCCCAGTTTCCAGTCTGGTGCCTTAACACCCAACTGGCTCTCACCCTCCCTCTCCAGAATCATCTATGTATAACTTTTGCAAAATAAAGGCAAGGATGCAAAACAAAAAAAGCAAAGGGAATAGATTAACAGTAGAGGACTTCTAATGCGCTCGTTCCTCTTCAAAATCAAAAATGGGTAATTCAGGACATCAGTATCTGGGGAAATATATATGACAGAGAAGTTAGAAGCATTGCTTCACTTTGATGGAATTGTTTCTTCTTAGTAAATAGCTTTCTCCTTGTAAACAATGATGAGCTTTATATGAAAGATATAACAAGAAAGGATATGTAGCTAAACATTTGTCTGGGGAAATTCACGGAGTCTGGAAGAAACTTTGATTTGTATAAATATGCATTAGACATATGCACTTTTTTCTAAAAAAAGAAAAGCAACAAAACCAAAAATCTCTAGAATAATATTTGATAAAGCGAAACAAAGCATTGCTTTAAAAAAATTATTAACATGATTGAATGTTTTCCCTCTTTGCAAAGTCTCGTATTTCTCTCCTCTTTTTTTAACAGTGAAAGATGCATTTCTGGCAAACAAATTTCCTTGAGTATAATTCCTGAAGCCCTTCCCTGGCTTCCTATTGGAAATATATTAGTTACTTTTGTACCTTTTAAAGAGAAACACGTAAAAGTTTTAAGAGTATTTTCAGGGAGCTCCGGCACAGATCTAAATAATTGAGAGAAGCTTGTTAAATATTTAGAAAATATGTCTTGCCATTCTGCTACTCCATTGCACTCTTCCATTAAAATTTATAGAAAGGAAGTCTTTCTTGAGCTTGAAAGAGAGAGGGAAAAAAAGCACTTTGGCAGGAATAAAAGGATTGAGGTGCTGTTGTTATTTTCTTGTAGCTGGGATATTCCTTGTCTCAAACTTCTAAAGCAAAGAGAACGAGGGGCAGCTGAAAGACTAAACAGGTTGGAGGCAAAATTCTAGAGAAATTTCCTTCGTATGTGTTCCAATTCAATGGAACGTAGGTAAAAAATTACGGTATGTGAAAGGGGCTAGTATCCTATCTATTTCTTCATCCATATAATAATTGTTCAAATCAAAACAGTAGAGGAAAAAGACTTGCTTCACTGCTAATATTTAGGAAGTGTTTTTTAACATTATGACCATTTCAAAGGTCATGGGAGCTCTTGGGAGCCCAGAGGCTATCTGTAGCTTCTTCCTGGATCGTAATTGATATCAATGCTCATCGATATAAATAAAAATGTAACTATGAGTTTGTTCGAAAGAAGGTAATCTCCGAAAGTCCTGCACCGATCGCTTTCAAATTTTCACACAACATTCCTTACAAATACAGCACCAATGATATACATAGATTGTGTAGATGTCACACCTGTGCCAGATACACGCAATGGAAATGTAAAAAATGTAAAAAAATATGAGCAGTGAGCCACTGGTGTTGCTGTTTTTTGACATCCTTTATGACATAAAATACTCTGGTAGGTAGGTAGGCAGCTATAGGGATAGAGATAGGGAGGGAGAATTGCAGTAGGTTGGTAGGTAGGTAAGTAGAGAGATAGAGAGAGGGGGGGAGAAATACAGTAGGTTGGTAGGTAGAGGGAGAGAGGGAGAAATACAATAGGTAGGTAGATTGGGGGTTATATGGTGGTTGTGTGTACGTGTGCAGGTGTAGATCTACACACAGATTGGTTGGCCATTTAACCAGACTGGGCCACAGCAACACGTGGCTGGGAACGGCTAGTTATAAATATAAATATATAAACATATATACACAGTATAACCATATAACGAAATTCACATAACACCCAAAGACCAGGCCCAATGCAAAAAACAATCCCCAAACACCCCCCACCCCCAAAAAAATTCCCCGCCCCTAAACCACCCAAGCATTCACACAACAGACCAAGTAGTGCTATCCAACTGTTCATTGATGGTGGCCCTTTAGTTCATTGTTGAGTGCAATTATAGCTCTGGGATAAAAGTTATTCAGAAGACGTGTGGTCCGAGTTTTAATTGTTCTATATCTTCTACCAGAAGGCAACTGTCTAAAAAGATTGTAAGCAGGATGGGAAGAGTCTCTGAGGATGTTGTGCAACTTCTTTAAACAGTGAGTTGCAAAGATGTCATCCAGGGCTGGTAGCTGGAGCCCGGTGATATTCTGGGCAGCTTTAATGATTCTCTGTAGAGAGTCATTATGTTATGCATGTTACTAGATGGATTATCATTTTGTCCCTTCTTTATGGTGATTGTACACTTGTCCTGTATTTATTGTACTACCCTGTTTATAAGTTGCTTAGAGCCACAGTGCTGAAGTGGCATAACTTCTCTTGTAAATAAGCAACACTCGATTCTTTTTTATTGCATTTTATGATTTCTTCTTGGGAACAAGTACTTGTGGGATTTATGGAAAATATTCTAATTCAACCCTGGGCCTCCTTACCTCGCTCATTTAAATAGTAATAAAAATAAATGGACATCTGAGTCTTCTTTGATGCATGTTCGGTGTCAACTTTGGTTGCAGGGAAAGTTTCTAAAAGTCATTTCTTCTCATAGGTTTGACTCTTTGAAAGTTCATTAAGGAGCCCAGAACAATTAATCTCAGAATTAGGAGCTAACTGAGTACTCAGCTTTGTCTAATCAGATTATTAATAATACAAATAGGCTTTTAATTAATCGGTGGGTGTATTTCTCTCCCCCCCCCTCTCTCTCTCTGAATTTCCAAAGACTCTCATTAATAATGATCTCACTCTTTGTTTCTAAAAGCCTTGTAAAACAGCAGACTTCACCAAAGAAATTTCTGACATTAACTCAAACAGTTTTTGTCTCTTCATTATGAAAGCAATCGTCACAGAGTAGATTTCTCTTCCTGAAGTAATAATTCAAACCCTATTGATTTCAGTGAAAATATTTGGAACATAGAATACTGGAATAGAGTAGAGTAGAGTAGAGTAGAGTAGAGTAGAGTAGAGTAGAGTAGAGTAGAGTAGAGTAGAGTAGAGTAGAGTACTTTATTCACCAAGGTCTCATCTTTTCTACTACCTTCTATTATTATTGGATAATCTTTGGTGAGATTCACAGCCTTTGGGGCTGGTTAATAGCTCAACAGCTCAAGTCCTAACCAAGGACCTAGGAACTGTTAAGGGAACATCGGAGGATATAAGCTGTTCCAAGTAGGGTGGTATTTTGTAAATGTTATAACTTCCTAACCCCACTGAACATAATGACACATACCTCTGAGTAAAATGATACTGAACATAAAAAATGTAGATATGTATATTTATTTCCTGATATTCTAGCTCAAAGATTTAAGGGTAGATTTCTTGGGCTGAATTCATTCTACTACTAAAGCATTTGCATACAATAACAGATGTTAACAAACTACCTATAAAATGACAGTACTCATATCAGTTGAATTTTATCGGAGTCATGACACTAGAATTTAACATTTCCTTCCTGACCATTTATATTTTTTCCTGAAGTTATCCCAAGGCAGGAGTAGCCATCTACAGATAACTATGCACTTTTATGATAATTCATTCAATAAAGCGTAATGGGTTGGATTCATACCTTCCAAAGCCATCAGCCATGGTTAGCAAACTATCAAGCTGACTTCATGAATCACACTAAGGCATAAGATATTTGAAACGCTTTAGTCTTAAAGATTCATAAAAGTCAGTGAAATTGAATGCAAAAATTATTCTGCCATTTTTCACATCAGGGACTGGTAAGGACTACATCTCCTGCTATAGATCAGCAGAAGAGACCTTTGTGAAAATGTTTCCAGCACACAAGGCAGAACCTCGTCCTATGCAATTCCCAAACTATGCAATGCTCTCCTAGAGAGGGCTATTCGGCCCTCCCACCTCACTATTTAGGAAAGCAGAAAAAAATGCGTCTTTCAGGTGAGCTTTGAATTGCTAATTGATTTTAGCAGTGTTGGTTTTGATTTTAATTCTACCTTCAAGTTCCATGCCTTGTTGTATTACCTGTAACCTGCCTTGAATAGGCTAATAGAATGTGTGTGTGACCTTAGGGGACAAGGGAAACAGATGTTGACTATGGAATAATCAGACAAGAAAGGGGAAGTAGAGGAAGAGTTTGTTACAGCAATCACATCCAGAAAGCACACACAGGTAACTGATTCAGCAGGATTCATTCACATCTCTTTATATATAATATAACACAGGAAATAAGTGTACAATACCCCAAAAAAACAGGTTTTCCAATGTGGTAGTGAGTACAAGCAAACACAAGCAGAGGAGAGAATAGTTTCAGTTTCAGTTTAGAGCAGCAGACTAGTTTAGAGTTCAGCACAGACTCAGAACTACAGTGTAGTACTAAGCCACACCCAGGCTTCTTGCTGTCTGAATCAGCAAACAAACCCCATTGGATGACCTTGTTGCCATGTCTATTCCAGTCTATGAACATACACGGACACATCCTAATGGATCAAGCGGTTACAAGTGGCAGAAGAAGGTTTGTACCTTCAAACTTGAAAGA
Source organism: Rhabdophis nuchalis (assembly GCA_039707465.1). Taxonomy (NCBI): domain Eukaryota; kingdom Metazoa; phylum Chordata; class Lepidosauria; order Squamata; family Natricidae; genus Rhabdophis; species Rhabdophis nuchalis. The sequence continues at coordinate 10,654,955 of CM077657.1, read as the reverse complement.
TTCTGTTAACGTAGCCTTGCAATAAGGAAGACTTACCTAATCCTGACACATTTTTGGTCTGGTTTATCCAGAACAGATGCCAGTCTTGAAAAATGAGTGACTCTTACATTTTTAAGTCCCTCTTTTTCCTCCCTACATGTTCACTATTAAAAGGGAAGCTGCTGTGGCCTAGAGGTAGAGCTTTTGCCTCACAAGCAGAAAGTTGTGAGTTCGATTCTAGGTAGAGGCACATGTAGGGTCTCCTGCTTGGGCAGGGGGTTGGACTAGATGACCTGCAAGGTCCCTTCCAACTCTGTTAATCTGTTAAAGGTTTCAAATAATTCCTGAAGCCATGCTTGCAAGCTTTCCATAATCAGAACAAAAGCAAAACCACTGTAGATGCATGCTTTACACACACATCATGTATGCACCCACCATTATGATGATGATGATGATGTTCAGCCATCGTGTTCGAAGAGGTCCTTGACATCTAATTGGGGGGGGGGGATGTTAGACGTGTGTGAATTGGATTAAAGTGCGGGAGAGGTGCGCATAGTCAGCCTCACACTCTCTTCCCAGATTCCATCTTGCTCCAATAGCAGGACAAGAGTTGAGGCAGTTGGAGATGTGCTGGGCGCAGTGGTTGACCAGGGTATCTTTCATGTCTTGCCATGCTCTTAGCATACCACATAGAGACTGCCTTCATGAGCGTTGTCCTATTCTATTAGGTTTCATCCACGTAACCTGCCAGAATCTGTCTTCACATGCTCAGAATAGACAAGTTCCTATCTCACCGAAGGTCAATGACCATCAATGGCTACTGTCAACCAGTCTGTCAAAGCTGTTGCCACTGCACATGCTACAGCTACTAGGAGCAACAGGTGAGAGCTGACAGGTGGGGACCAAAGGGGCTTGAGCTGCCCCAAAAGCTGCCCTAAAAGGACATGACATGCCCCTACACCAGAGATACTACCCCTCCCTGCACACCCCATACACCCCAATGATGACACACAGGAGAAAGTGCACACATAGTGATCAGCACATGAAGATGTCATGCATGGAGAGAACAAGACAGTGCATATATAAGGATTCCAGAAGTTATGTTCTGTATGATTTCTCTACCCCTTCATCAAATCCATTAACCTTCTTTTTGTTGAGACAGCAAAGCAAACAAATTCAACCATTCATCTATTCTATTTTACAATGCAAAACACGAGGAATTCCCACAAAAATTTCTAGGTCAAAACCCTTAACGCAGGACAAGCCAACCTAACGTCACAACACAAACAAGCCTCACTGAACTCCGTTTTAAATTAATGAAGTATGTCCAAATTTCATTGATTTCCAGTGCAATCTTAACTGTAATTGGAAGTGACGCCTACTGACTTTAAGGGGTTTCTTACAGATAAGTGGATATGTCATTCCAGCTTTTGTCTTGGTGAGATTCTGGACCAAGTGCTAAAATCCAGGTTGGGGCAGTATCCATCTACATTCTCCTAACTGACTGTTTTCATTATGTGTATTTACTTTCATAGTTTATACATAATGTTTCCAGGGGTGGGCTTCAAAAATTTTAGGAAGGACTTCTCTGCATGGTTGCTGGGTGGGCGTGGCCTAGTTGGTCTTCTGCACCATGTGGGGGGAGGGGGATTTTTGCCCTCCCTGGGCTCCAGAGGTTTTTTTTCGAGCCTCTGGGAGGGCAAAAATGGTCTCCCCGGGCTCCGGAGGCCCTCTGGAGGCCAGAAATGGGCCTTGTCTGCCTTCCTGAACTTCTGGTAGGCCTGTTTTCACCCTCCCCAAGCCTCCACGTGTGCCCTGCACTTACCTGCATCCAAAACAGGCTGCATGGGGGCTCCTGGGAGGAGCATGATGGGGAGGGCATGGCCAGCCAGTAGTGGGATTTGGGGGTTCTCCAAACTGCAAGGAATCTTAGCTAGAGGTTCTCCTGAACCCTTGCAAACCCCCAGCAGCTCACCTCTGATATTTCTGCTTATAAGGCACTCCTTTCTTTTCTTTGCTGTCCAATCTTCTTGAAGTTTTAGAAGCTGCCCTCATTTTCTGCAGGTTGTTGATCCACCTACGCTCTCTGCCTGCTAACCTTTCCTTCGAAACCATTCTTAAATATAGATCAGGTATATCTCTCGCACATGCAGAGACACACAAGGAGCTCAATTATTTAGCTCCTTCTTATTGATGAAATTATCACAAAGGTGCTGCGGAGATGACAAACAGGCTAACGGCTAACCTGGGAATCTGTTGGGAAGAAAAATATCTTGACCTTCAGTTGGTTTCAAATGAAGGTTGCGAGAGACCTTCATTTCTTTAGTCTTCTGCGAACTTGAAGGATGAGTTCTATTAAGACGCTAACAATACACACGCACAGCGGGAAAAGGCACAAAAAAGAGAAGTCAACACAGAGGAAGAATATTATTTCTTCTTGGAAACAATGGCATAGAGACTGACCTTCAATTATATTTTACCTTCTTTATAGGGGATTCTTAAAATAGAGAAAGTAGAGAATGGATGTGTGAGTCGCCTTGTGTTCAGTTTTGTATGCATTTAATCAGAAATCCATTTTATCCAGCTTTAAACCTAAAATTCAGGTAAACAAAAAAGATGTGAATTTTCAGGTGCAACGGTTGCTAGCAGATGTGTGTGGCAGCCTTCTTAATTGGGGATGTGGGAGAAATTTGTGTGCTTTTTTTAAAAAAATGTAATCATTGTTATTTACATATTTATTTATACAAGATATATTTTTTTAGAAATTGTTTGCATTATTAAAACCAACCTACCTACCTTCCTTCCTTCCTTCCTGCCTGCCTGCCTGCCTGCCTGCCTGCCTGCCTGCCTGCCTACCTACCTACCTACCAGTGGTGGGTTTCTGCAGGCTCGCACCTACTCGCGAGAGTCGGTTGGTGAAATTTAGAGAACCGGTGAGAGGGGGTTCCACTGGTGTACCTGGAAGTAAATCTGGCCCGCCGCTGCCAGTGACCCAACGGGAAGGAAAGGAAAGGAAAGGAAAGGAAAGAAGGAAGGAAGGAAAGAAAGAAAGAAAGAAAGAAAGAAAGAAAGAAAGAAAGAAAGAAAGAAAGAAAGAAAGAAAGAAAGAAAGAAAGAAAGAAAGAAAGAATGTATCATCACAATTGAGTCCAAACTTTTGGTTGCTAAGCAAGAGCGTTGTTAAATGAGTTTCACCACATTTTAAAAGGTGGCCACTCCCACCCTGTCACATGACTGCCAAGCCACGCCCACAAAATAGGCCACACCTACAGAGTAGGTTCTAAAAAATTTGAAACCCACCACTGCTACCTACCTACCTACCTACCTATATACATACACATACAATTATATCAAATGAAAACAACATTTTCAGCCTATTTAAAGCATGAAGATAATGCATTCAGTTTTCAGTGATATTTCAGCAAAGAATTGCACATCATTTTTAAATTCATTCTTCCCTCTGTCTCACAAATCACAAACCGTTTCCCAGTGAACTTCAACATGCTCAGAACAGCCTTTTATTCTTTGGTTGCAATTCACTTTTACAGAAACTTGGTAGAAAATGAAGATCAACCTGCTGTCAGCTTTGGAAGCCATATTAACACCAGAAGCTCCCACACTGCCACATTCTTGTGCTTGCGAATTTGGGAGAGGGGGATTTAGTAGAGGGAATGCAGTTAGACATAATAGCATTCTTTTTTTCGGTCAATTTTATTTTTATTTTTTATTTTAATCACATTTATATCCCGCCCTTCTCCCCAAAGGACCCAGGGCGGCGCACAGGAATTTAAAAAACATACAAAACAATAAATATAGAATTTAAAAACATATTAAATTATAATCCTATGCTAAAATCCAAATTAAAATCCCCAATTTAAAACTATCTAAAATAGTCCCAACGGGAGGTTAGGCTAGGCCGGCTTGCTGAAAGAGATGTGTCTTTAGACACTGGCGGAAGAGGTGGAGGTCCGAGATGGTATGCAATTCAGGGGGTAGGTCGTTCCAAAGGGCAGGGCCCGCCCCAGAGAAGGCTCTTCCCCTGGGTGTCGCCACACGGCATTGCCCGGCTGACGGCACCCTGAGAAGGCCCTCTCTGTGGGAGCGGATCGGCCGAAGGGATGTATGGGGCAGGAGGCGGTCTCGCATATAACTAGGCCCCGAGCCATGAAGCGCTTTAAAGATGGTCGTCAAAACCTTGAAGCACACCCGAAAGGCCACAGGAAGCCAGTACAGCTCGCGCAGGATTGGTGTTATATAGGAGCATCTAGAGGCTCCCGTAATCACCCGCGCGGCTGCATTCTGGACTAACTGTAGCTTTCGAGTGCACCTCAAGGGAAGCCCCATGTAGAGAGCATTACAGTAGTCGAGTCAAGGTCATGGTATTCCTGCAACTGGAGGAGGAGTGGTTGGAGTGATGTCTCAAGTTAGGATGGATTGGGATTGAACAAAGCGATGGACTGGTGGGTGCAGGGATTGAGTTTGGACTTTTGATTTACTGAGGGAAAACCTGGAAATCTCAGATTCGGGTTTTCCCAGATGTGTTTGAGTTTGAGTTTGAGTTTTATTGGTTTTTTATACCGCCCTACTCCCGAAGGACTCAGGGCGATGTACAGCCAGAATAAAAATAAATATACAAAAGTTAAAGATGTGTCAGTATACCTACTCTAATAAATGGGACCTTTGAGAAAACGCCTGTCTCTGAGTTTCCAGAACACTGACACACCAGTGGTGGGATATGACCAGTATGGGTGTACCGGTGCCTGCTGGGAGCACCAGGTACCGTTCCAGTACAGTGCTCCAGAGGGCCCACCTGCCTGCCTTCCCTCCTTACCTGTATTTGAGCTGATCGGAGCGTATGCGCGCATGCATGATGCATATAGTGCCTGCGTGATGCTTCACCAAGCAACTGAAGCATTGCGCAGCCATCGTGAAGCGTCATGGGTGGTAAGTACGCATGTGCGTGCTGAGCATATGCATGTGGTAGACGCCCGACCCCGTTGCACCGGGATCTGGAACCCACCACTGACTGACACATACATAACCCGAATAGAGACAGGAATTTGCTGCAACTGTGGAAAAGGGTTCCTCTAAGTATATTTCATTGTGGGAAAGGGATAAGCCAAGAACTTCCCATTTTCTCCCTTACACTGGCCAAGCAAAGCATGTCTAACTAGCGATTCCTACTGCCTGTTCAGTGAGAATGCGCTCCATGGCTTGGGGCCTAGTTATATGCGAGACCGCCTCCTGCCCCATACATCCCTCAGACCGATACGCTCCCACAGAGAGGCCTCCTCAGGGTGCCGTCGGCTGGACAATGCCGACTGGTGACACCCAGGGGAAGAGCCTTCTCTGTGGCGGGGCCAGCCCTCTGGAACGACTTATCCCCTGAACTCCACACCATCTCCGACCTCCGCCTCTTCCGCAAGTATCTGAAGATACATCTATTCCATCTAGCCGGCCTAGCGTAACCTCCATTACTGACTATTAGACAGTTTTAAATTTGGGATTTTTAATTCGGTTTTTAGCGCAGGGTTTTATTAGAATAAGTTTTTTACATTTTATACGTTTTGTATGTATTTTAACATTCCTGTGCGCCACCCTGGGTCTGTTTGGAGAAGGGCGGGGTATAAATTCAATAAAATAAAATAAAATAAATAAATAAAGTCTTCCTGTTACCCACCATGGTTTTACCATGTGGAAGGAACCTCATGATTAACTCCTCAGGCCAACCTGCTTGACCTGTCATTTTTTATTACGTTGTTCTTCTATTGTAACTTTAAAAAAAAATACATGTCACCCTCTGGCATTCTACATCATACCTTCCCGTGAACACTCCAGGAAGTACATAGATCAGAGGAGAGGGGTGAAATAAAGATGTCACAAGATATTCCTTTCAAAGATTAAAATAGTTCGGAGAAGAAGAAGGAGAAAAAAGGAAAAGGAGCAAATCATTTAGAAACCCAGCTCATCTTGGGTAGCCTCCTTGGCTGTCTTGGTTTCCTGGAATGTGCATGGAACTCCGAGACACAATGAGCTTCCATGAATATTAGCCAGTAAAAACAGCTGTGAAGACGGCGGATTTTAAAACATTGAACGCAACAAAGGTCTAGACCAGGGATGTCCAAACTTGGGAACTTTAAGACTTGTGGACTTCAACTCCCAGAATTCCCCAGCCAGCTATGCTGGCTGGGGATTTCTGGGAGTTGAAGTCCACAAGTCTTAAAGTTCCCAAGTTTGGACATCCCTGGTCTAGAATTTCACACAAATTCTTTCTTTCTTTATTTATGGAGAAATGGGTTTTTCCTACCCTAAAGGTAAAGGTTCCCCTCATACATGCATGCTAGTCATTTCTGGCTCTAGGGGGCGGTGCTCATCTCGGTTTCAAAGCCGAAGAGCCAACATTGTCCAAAGACGTCTCCGTGGTCATGTGGCCAGCAGGACTAAACGCCGAAGGCGCACGGAGTGCTGTTCCCTTCCCACCAAAGGTGGTCCCTATTTTTCTACTTGCATTTTTATATGCTTTCGAACTACTTCCTTCCGTCAAAAACTGAAAACACACTTTTTCTGCTTGGCAGGCCTTGGTTAGTCTCTACCTCTGGGGTGTTTAGGGAATTTAGTCTTAATGGGGTTTTTTAGCGCAGGGACGATTAATTTAATCTGTTTTTATTTATTGTATTTATTGTTTGTATATATTTTATATGTTTTAATTTCCCTGTGCACCGCTCCGAGTCCCCTTGGGGAGAGGACGCGGTATACAAAATTAAATATTATTATTATTATTATTATTATTACTAGGTTGGCAGAAGCTGGGACAAGTAATGGGAGCTCACTCCGTTATGCAGCACTAGGGATTCGAACCGCCGAACTGCCGACCTTTCTGATCGGCAAGCTCAGCGTCTTAGCCATTGAGCCACCGCATCCCTTTCCTACCCTACCACATCCCATAAGTGTCGAGAAAAGAATCTCGACACGATCCCTGGAACAAAGAAGCAGTCTGGGAAGAAACCTAGAGAAGCCAACTTCTTTTAAGTACTTTTATCTAAACCAGGATCATAATCAATTCCTTGAAATATGGCCAGAATCATGTAGATAACCAAAATAGTTAAAATAAGAATGCTACAACCCTTTCCGAATTATTTAGGACCAACAAAAATTCTAGCCATTTATTCTTTGCTTCTGGAAAGACAACATAACGATGGTACGATTGAGGGGTTACAAAGAGGTATGTTTTGGCCTGAATGCAAACTCCACAATAGTCACAGGTAGTCACTGGATAAAATATTTGCCGTACGTTTCCTGCAGCAGTAAGAAAAGTTGGCATAAGAGCCTCTCCCTCCACCCCAAAGAACATGCCCAGTCTTTAGAGACTCAATTTTTATCTAGAATTTCACAGGTTCCTAAAAGGTTGAGTCCCCAACAGGTATCATTAATCCTTCCAGGCCAGCTTGCATTTGTGTGGTTGGCATTTTCCCTTATCTGGTTAGTGCATTGCTATTTTTGGCACAGCTGAGGATTTCAAGTCTTTATTTTTGCACTGAGTTTGCAATACTATTTATGGAACAAATACATATGAGCTGGGATGGGTGAGTGTCCAAAGATGCCCCCCTTGCATTGTCTCCCATAACCAAGACATTTATTTTGCCCCTCTTCCTGACCCATTTGTTTTTAAAACCAAAAGCTGATTAACCATCACTGGACACTGGACACTGCAGTGATGGCTAAACTTTTTGTCGAGGCGTGGGGAGCATGGGTGGGGTCGCATGCGCATGTGCCCACACCAGGGGTGGGTTCCTGCCAGTTCTAGCCTCTTCTATAGAAGAGCTTCCACAAATCTCCAGTGCCCTTTAGAACCGGTTCCAGCTCCTTCCCCCCGCCCGCCCATCAAGATGAAAAGCGAGAGGAGGAATTCTGGGAGTTGAAGTCCACAAGTCTTAAAGCTGTGAAGTTTGAACACCCCTGGGGTTTTTTTTCCTAAAGGGTGAGGGGTGCGAGGGTCTTGTAACTTGACAGCTTTAAGACTTGTGTGCTTCAAATGCCAGAGTTCCTGAGCCAACATTTTGGCTGCTCAGCAAGGGTGTTGTTAGGTGAGTTTCTCCACATTTTACAAGTTGCCCACGGCCACCCAGTCACATGACTGCCAAGCCACTCCCACCCGGTCACATGGCTGGCAAACCACTCCCACATGGTCACATGGCCGGCAAGTCACTCCCACACAGTGACATGGCCGGCAAGCCACTCCCACAAAGCAGGCACACCTACAGAAGAGGTTCTAAAAATTTTGAAACCCACCTCTGACCCACACCCACAATGCAATGCGCTCCACATACATGCACAAGCCCCCACCCCCAAGTCTCCAGAGGGAGAAAAACAGCCCAATGAGCAACCCAGGAATTCATCCCCAAACTTCCTGTGGGCAGTTTTTTGCCCTACCCAAGCGTCAAGGAAGCCGCCTGAAGCCTCAAGAGGGCGAAAAACAGCCAATGCGCAAACAGGAAGTCCATTCCCAAACTTCCGGTTTGTGCGTTGGGTGGTTTTTCACTGAAAAATGGCTGAAAATCAAAGCTGAAAATAAGCGTGCCAGCACGCAAATGCACACTGGACCTGACAGGGCAATGCCTCATGTGCCCTCAGAAATGGCTCTGCGTGCCACCTGTGGCACGCATGCTATAGGTTCGCCATCACGGCTATAGTGGGTCAAGCCAAATCCATTGAAACCAGCCTGCTATAAAATAAGCACTTGGAAGGGTGTTTATGTATATGCTAGGGCAGGGATGGCGAACCTATGGCACGGGTGCCACAGGTGGCACGCGAAGCCATTTCTTAGGGCATGCGAGGCATTGCCCAGTCAGCTCCAGTGCGCACGTGTGCGCCTTGCCAGCTGATTTAGGCCTTCTTTTGAGGCCGTTCTTCGCCCTCTGGAGGCTTCAGGTAAGCTACTGAAGCATCTGGAGGTGGGAGGTAGGCTGTTTTCACCCTCCCCAGGCTCCTAGAAAGCCTCTGGAGCCTGGGGAGGGTGGAAAAAGCATGCCAAAAGCAGGGGATCACGCATATAGCATTATGGGTGTGGCACGCCCACACACAATCCCTCTGCGCTCCCCCCACTTTTGGCACACGAGCCAAAAAAGGTTAGCCATCACTGTGCTAGGGAAACCTTTGAGAAATTGGGAAATTCTTTTCCACCCTTCAGACAGATTGGAAATTCAAGCCCTCGTTTGAATTGAGGGTTAAGCGCTCCCAAACAGTAGAGAAAGACATCTTGCTTGCTCTATCTTGACTGAAGTCAAAGGCAGAGAAGAGCTATTCATAATTCGACATGACTAAAAGGCCTTTTTAGAATCCTTATCACAAGTTCAGTTACCAGATCAGCATAAGGTGCAACTTATTAAAACGGATAGAAGAGTGTTTGGATTCTCACTCTCCGTAGAGGAAAAGAGCATAAAATAGACGTCTTTAAACCTGTCATTCAAATTTCAGCACCCAGGACTGCTAGGACTATGGCTCTGCATCTGCGGTTGACTTGATTTAGAAAGACTTGGCAAAAAGCACTGGGCTTCCTGGCACTCAGGCCACCTTCTGAAATACGGCATGTCTTGAATATGCAAAATGTGAATGGCTCTTATCCCAAATAGACACACCAAGCCCTGATGGCTTTGTTTCTTGCTACAAGGATTAGTTTTTGTTCTGTTTTTGTTTTGGTAAACAGCCATGGTCCAAGGTGCAACTAAATTGAAAGGACATGAAAGGCGGGAGGAGAGTGATTGCAAAGCTCAGTTGTTATGACCGAGACCATAAAAATCACACGCTTAGTCCCAAAACCCCTCTTTTTATTTCAACGGCTGTGAATTATGTTCGTTCACTGCCCGTAATGAGTCACAAACAGTTTGTGAAGAGTCCGACAGAAGTCTGCCACGGTCTTTCAGGATAAAGCTAATAAGCACCCACCTTTATCTCCCTTGAAGTGCTGCCAAAGACCTAATTGCCAATTAGTTTTGCAATTTGCAAACGGAGCACAGAGCACAGAGTCAAAAACGGAGCTTCAGAGTTTAAACTGACCAGAACGAACAAAGTTACTTCCTGCAAAGGCTCACGTCTGTTTGCTCCTCAGACGAACAGCTGGAGCCTGTTCCCCGTGTGCACATGTGCAGAGTTGCCAGATGAAGGGAAGGAATAAGGGTCGACTTGGGAGTAAAGTCACAGGTGGATGGCCCCTCCCATAGGGAATAAAAGAAGAGCAAAAGGGGAGGGGTGTTTGCAGGAGACAGTTAGACAGATAAGAAAGAAAGATATCGGCCTGGCCTCTCTCCAAACCTGATAACAGTCAGTATTTATGAACTATCTTGAAAGACTGTGGGAGAGGAAAGACTTTGCTGGAGATGAATTGACTATAAATTAAATAAAAGGGGTTTATCGGGACGAGGACTCGGCTTCGTGCTGCTGGGGGGAAGCCTAGGTCAGAACAAGAGCCAACCATTCATCACTAAACCAAATCAAGTCTGAATGCTCATTGGAAGCAAAGATCATGAAACAGAAATCATATGTTGGACTTCATGTGGGCTGATGCATCTGTGGGAAAGAAGATCATTCTGGGCAAGGAAGAGAGGAGGAGAAGAAAATCACTCTTCTCCTCTTCCTCCTCCTCCTCCTCCTCCTTCTGGAAAAATGGTCTACAGGAAATAATAATAATAATAATAATAATAAATTTTATTTGTTACCCGCTCTCTCTCCCCAGGGGACTCGAGGCGGGGCACAGGAAAATTAAAAAACAGTAAACACAGCAAAATACATAATTTAAAATCACAATTAAACAACAAATCCTGCGCTAAAACATCTATAAAAAAACTAAAAAACTGCCCTAAAACCCCTAAACACTAAAAATAATTAAAATTACCCTAAAAACCCCAGGACAAGGAGGCTATCCCAAGCCGGCCAGACGGAAAAAGTAGGTTTTCAATTTAAGACGGAAGGAGCGGAGGTCCGTGGTCGTCCTAATATCGGGGGGAAGGTCGTTCCAGAGGGCCGGGCCCGCCACAGAGAGAGCCCTTCCCCTGGGTGTCGCCCGCTGACATAGTCTAGTGGACGGCACCCGGAGAAGCCCCTCTCTGTGGGAGCGAATCGGCCGTGAGGATGTATGAGGCAGGATCCGATCCTGCAGATAGCTAGGTCCCGAGCCATGGAGCGCTTTAAAGATGATAATTAACACCTTGAAGCGCACCCGGAAGACGACAGGTAGCCAGTGCAGCTCGCGTAAGAGCGGTGTTACATGGGTAGACCTAGCGGTCCCCATAATTGCTCGCGCGGCTGCATTCTGGACTAGCTGAAGCCTCCGGGTGCACCTCAAGGGCAGCCCCATGTAGAGAGAGTTACAATAGTCCAGTCGGGATGTCACGAGGGCATGAGTGACTGTGCAAAGGGCGTCCCGATCCAATAGGGGGCGCAATTGGCGAACCAGGCGAACCTGGTAAAACGCCCTCCTGGCCACGGCTGTCACTTGATCTTCCATGGACAGCCGGGCATCCAGGAGGACACCCAAATTGCGTGCCCCATCCACAGGGGCAAGATATTCGCCCCCTATGGCCAGCGATGGAGTGAGCTGGTTGAATCGGGCTGCCGGAAACCACAGCCACTCGGTCTTGGTCGGGTTGAGCCTGAGTCCGTTACTTCCCATCCAGATCCGTACAGCTTCCAGGCACTGGCACATCACCGCTACGGCATCGTTGGGGTGGTTTGGGGTAGAAATGTACAGCTGTGTATCATCAGCGTACAGATGGTACTCTACCCCAAAACCACGGATGATCTCACCCAGCGGCTTCATGTATGTGTTGAACAGGAGGGGCGAGAGGACCGACCCCTGAGGCACCCCACATGCGAGGGGTCTCGCGGTCGATCTCTGCCCCCCTGCCAACACAAATTGCGATCGGCCAGAGAGGTAGGAGGAGAACCACCGTAGAACGGTGCCTCCCACCCCCAACCCCCCCAGCCGATGCAATAGGATACCATGGTCGATGGTATCGAAAGCCGCCGAGAGGTCTAATAGGACCAGGATGGAGGAACAACCCCCATCTCTGGCCCTCCAGAGATCATCGACCAACGTGACCAATGCCGTCTCGGTGCTATGCCCGGGCCGAAAGCCAGACTGGCGCGGATCTAGATAATCAACTTCCTCCAGGTGACGGGGAAACTGTTGTGCCACCACACTCTCAACAACCTTCGCCAGAAAGGGAAGGTTGGAGACTGGACGGTAGTTGTTCAAAAGAGCTGGATCCAAAGAGGGCTTCTTAAGGAGGGGCCTCACCATCGCTTCTTTTAGGGAAGCAGGCAAGGCACCCTCATTCAAGGATGCGTTGACAACCTCTTGGAGCCAGCCTCGTGTCACCTCCCAGGATGCCAGTACAAGCCAGGAGGGACACGGGTCCAATAAACATGTGGTAGCTCGCAGTCGCCCACGTAGCCTGTCCATATCCTCGGAAGTAACGGAGTCAAACTCCTCCCAAACAAGATCTCTCTCGTGGCATCACACTGGGCCATGAATGGGGGCTAGCTCGTTCTGTATCTGAGCGATTTTCTCCTGCAGAAAAGTCACAAATTCCTCTGCTCTACCCTGTAACGGGGCTTCCCGCACCCTCTGTTGAAGGAGGGAGCGGGTCACCCTAAACAGGGCAGCAGGGCGGTTTTCTGCGGATGCTATGAGAATGGCACAATGGTGACGTTTGGCCACTCTCAGCGCCACAATGTAAGTCCGTAAATGGGCTCTTACCTGTGTCCGGTCAGATTCAGTTCGAGTATACCTCCATCTTCTCTCTAGGCATCTCTTGCGGCGTTTCATCACCCTCAACTCCTCGGAAAACCAAGGAGCCAGGGTGTTTCGCCGCCGCAAGAGAGGCCGCAAGGGCGCGACCCGATCCAAGGCTCCCGTGGCCGCAATATTCCATGCGGCCACGAGGTCCTCCATCGGGACGCGGGCCAGGGGTACAGGAAGTGGCCCAAGCGCCGTCTGGAACCCATCCGGGTCCATCAGGCGCCTGGGGCGGAACCAGATTGGTGACTCAGGTTCCGCCTCCCCGCGGAGGGGAGCAGCGGTCGGAAAGTCGAGCCGGAGAAGTGAGTGGTCTGTCCATGACAAGGGTGTGATGACTATATCCCCTATACCCAGATCACTCTTCCATTGGCCTGAGACAAAGATGAGATCCGGTGTATGTCCACCCTCGTGAGTGGGGCCTTGAATTAGTTGGGTCAGGTCCAGGTTATGAGATAGCACCTTCAGCCATTTGTAAAGTAGCAGAGGGCAGTATAGCTTGGAGATCATTAATCCATGGAGTCATCAGAAGGTGGATATGACAAGAACTCAACTTTCCCTTATCTATATAAATAAAAATGTAAAATAGTTTGTACGAATCCACTAATCTCAAAAACTACTGGGCCGATTTAAACGAAACTTTCAGACAACGTAGCCAAGGACTTCCGATAATAGAATAGCTAATCATTTTGTGCCTAGCACACGTGTGTTGTGTACAAATTACACACACAAAAATGTACTCACTGAACACGGTTTAAGCTCCGTGTAACTCCTCCCATCCGGCTGTACGTCATGGACACGTAATGGCAGAAAACCGCCTTGAAGGAACGTTGCCATGGGCAACGTGGAAAGCAACGCATGCGCCTCCCTGTCTGCCTGCAGCTGCTCTCTTCCACACACACACATGCGCGCACACGCACACGCACGCAGGGCCACAGGATCAGAAGCGTCCGAGCCCCGTGTGGTAGTCGCCTGGCGGGCGTGTCGGGTGGGGCAGCCGGCCACTAGCTCTCTCCGATGGCCATCGAGGTGCACTTTCCGGAGCCGTTGGAGAGAGCTGGTGGGGGCATGGCCGGCTGTCCTGCCCGCAGTGCGCCTGCCGGGTGGCGGGGGCTGCATGTTGCGGGGCTCGGGGTCGCCGGCAGCGCGGGGCTGGTGGGGGTGGGCATGCAGTGCCTGGACGGCCACGCTCACTGTGGGAGGAGGCAGCCCTCGACTCCTCAGCCCGATATGCCGGCCTTTTCGCTGCTTGTGGAGGGGAGGGGGGGAGACTGATACACAGAGAGACAGAGAGAGAGGGAGGGACGAACAGAGAGATAATGAATGAGAGAGATCGACAGGCACACACACAGTGACAGAGAGAAAGGGAGGGGAGAGAGACAGACACACAGAGAGAATGAGTGAGGGAAAGATAGACAGGCAATCATACGCAAACAGAGTGACAGAGATGGGGGAGGAAGGAGAGAGAGAGACAGAGAGATAGAGAGAATGACAGAGAAAGACAGAGAAGGAAGGAGGAACAGAGGGACAAAGAGACTAATGACTTTGCCCACCACTGTGTTAGGCACAAGGGAGGGAGGGAGGGAGGGGGGGCCTGGAGGGGGTTGACTGAGGGGGTGTGGTCTGGGGAGGGGAGGGCTATTTATTTAGGTAGAGGAATTCAGAGAGAGGAAGAAATACAGTAGGTAGTTAGGTAAGTAGAGGGATAAACGAGAAGGATGAATACAGCAGGTACAGGTAGATAGGTACAGGTATATAGAGATACATACAATAGGTAGGTAGGTAGGTAGAGGGAGAGAGGGAAGAATACGGTAGGTAGGTAGGTAGAGGGATAGTGGGAGAAATACAGTAGGTAGGTAGGTAAGTACAGGGATAGATAGAGAGGGAGAAATACAGTAGGTAGGTAGGTAGGTAGGTAGAGGGATAGATAGAGGGAGAAATACAGTAGGTAGGTAGATAAATAGAGGGATAGATAGAGAGTAATAAATACAGTAGGTAGATAGGTAGGCAGGTACAGGGATAGATAGGGAGAAATACAATAGGTAGGTAGGGGGATGGATAGATAGATAGGGAGAAATACAATAGGTAGGTAGGTAGGTAGAGGGATAGATAGGGAGAAATATAGTAGGTAGGTAGGTTGGGGGTTATACGGTGGTTGTGTGTATGTGTGCAGATTGGTTGGCCATTTAACCAGACTGGGCCACAGCAACGCGTGGCCGGGTATAGCTAGTGGTGCATAAAATGATAGTCCAGACTGGCAGTTTTGAAAGCCCTTTCCAGCACTACAGTATTCCTTGGGGGTTTAGGACCACTTTGTTTCTTTATTTGTTTTATGATTTCTCATTATAAGTCTGAAAATTTGGGGAAGGAGGGAAAAAGTATTAAAGCATTAGCATTGATCTTGAAAACATCATCCGTTCCTTCTTTAAAATTCCTAAAATGAAATTTTATCCTACTTTTTTTTTGAATTCTTTACATTCTTCTTTCTTTTGCCTTCTCCTGTTATCTTGTTCTTAAATATTGATTTTTTTTAAATAAAAAAAAAATAAAGTCAAGTTCCAGAGAACATTATCAATCAAGCAATTTATTCTGACATGGAGCTGAATAGGATCCTGGCATATTAGAGAAAAGCTGATGCACTCAAGGTGACAATTTATCCTTTATAGCAGGGGTCTCCAACCTTTGCAACTTTAAGTCTGAAGGAGTTCAGCTCCCAGAATTCTCCAGCCAGCAAAGCTGGCTGGAGAATTCTGGGAGCTGAAGTCCTTCAGACTTAAAGTTGCAAAGGTTGGAGACCCCTGCTTTATAGCATCCCCAGCATAAAATGGAATGGCTGTGCCTGGCCATCACTTTATTCAGTGTACTATCAACACTGTGTGACTTAAGCTGTTGTATATATAAATGGCAGGTGTTGGCCCATCAGATATTCTACCTGTGCATTCAGTGGCAAGTAATCACTAAGTCAATAAAAATAGGCTAAAGGTAAAGGTTCTCCTCACACATATGTGCTAGTCATTCCCAACTCTAGGGGGCGGTGCTCATCTTCGTTTCAAAGCCAAAGAGCCAGCGCTGTCTGAAGATGTCTCCTTGGTCATGTGGCCGGCATGACTAAATGCCGAAGGCGCACGGAACGCTGTTCCCTTCCCACCAAAGGTGGCTCCTATTTTTTCTACCTGCATTTTTACATGCTTTCGAACTGCTAGGTTGGCAGAAGCTGGGACAAGTCACGGGAGCTCACTCTGTTATGTGGCGCTTAGGGATTTGAAACACTGAACTGCCGACCTTTCTGATCGACAAGCTCAGCCTCTTAGCCACTGAGCCACCACGTCCCTATTTAAAGAGAAACCAAGTCAATTATAACTGCTTTGCATTCAGTTATGAAATGTGCAGCCTCATCATTAAGTCTTGGAGAATCTCTCTCTTTTCACGATTGGGAAATCCTCCCCGCTTTTTCTTTTTCTTTTTTGCAAACTATTGCTAAAACTAATTTTCTTTACCATTCTGAGTCTTAGTCCAACCAGTGGAAATTAAAGCATTTTACTCTGTTTTCAGAATTTATCCAATAGAAATGAATCCAACCACAAATAAAAATTAAATTTAGTCCTCTTTTTTTCTTATATTTCCAAACGATATTATTTGGGTGTTAAAAAGAATGTTTAAGGCTGTTTGTTTTACCAACCCTTCTTTTCCCTTGAATGGTGGTGAAGTAGCCATGCCTTTGAACTTCATAATTTATTCCTCAAATTGCTAGGTCTTAAGTGTCAACTTTTCAGAGGTAATTATAAAGTTGGCTTAATAGTAATATTACTGAAATATGAATTTAAATTGTTTTTCCCACTGTGTTTCAGATTTGTTAATGTTTACCACTGTGCAATAATTGGATTACTGTGCATTAGCAGCATGATTACTATGATCATAAACTACTATCAAATACATACAAATCCCAAATGGCGTCTTATATTTTGAATTATTGTTCCTGGATAGTCACAATGCTAAGCAAACACTTATGAGCACAAATATTCAAAATGTCCCCAGATTAAAAGAGTGAAGATGGCAGATAAGGTATAGCGTGGATATTGTAGGAGAAGAGTAGGCTGAACTGAAAGGCAGAGTTAAGTGTGTCATCAGTTTGGAATCATTGTGTTGCCATACGAGACCCAAGTCCATCTCCCCATGAATTCCATTTATCTAGCGCCAATTTAGTTTTATTGACTAGATCACTGGTAGTCAACCTGGTCCCTACCGCCCACTAGTGGGCGTTCCAGCTTTCATGGTGGGCGGTAGGGGTTTTGTCTGATACTGAAGCACTTTCCTTTTTTTTAATTTAATTGACGTCCCTACTTTATAAATCACCATGACTGTGGAACCGGTGGGCGGTTAGAAAATTTTACTACTAACAGAGATACAAAAGTGGGTGATAGCTATAAAAAGGTTGACTACCTCTGGACTAGATTCTTGTATAGAGGTAGCAATAATATTCTCTTCTGTGCTTTGAACACAGCAAATGCTCCCGGTTATTTGCATCTAACAGATACTATCTGCCAGGAATATATATTTGGTAGGTCCTAGGTAGCAGACTTTATCTGCTGTGGTTCCCACCGTATGAAACTTTCCCACCCATCCCCCTGCTAAAAAATTAGATTAGTTCCATCCTTCTTCTCCGGGCAATGCCGGCCGACGGCACCCGGAGAAGAGGGATGGAACGAATCTAATTTAGTTCCATCTAATTTAGTTAGATTAGTTCCATCTAATTTAGTTAGATTAGAGGGTCTTCTCTGGGTGCTGTCGGCCGGGCAATGCCGGTTGGCGACGCCCAGGGGAAGGGCCTTCTCTGTGGTGGGCCCAACCCTCTGGAACGACCTGCCTCCCGAACTCCGCGTCATCTCGGACCTCCGCCTGTTCCGCCAGCGTTTAAAAATGCATTTTTTCCATCTAGCCGGCCTGGCATGAACCACCCTATACCGACTGAGTATTAGTTTGCCAAAGTTTTAATTTGTGGAATTTTAATTATGTTTTAGCACAGGGTTTTGAGTTTAATGTTGTTTTAGGAGTATTTTGTATATTTGTACTTGTTTTTTATTTTCCTGTGCGCTGCCCCGGGTCCCTCTGTGGGAGATGGGTGCGGGATATAAGTATGAATAAAACTAAAACTAAAACTAAACTCTTGATATTTTGGAAGTTATCAAAACCTGCTTATGTCTGCAGGTCCTGAGAAACAAGAAGCTAGTAATGTAGAAAAAGAAATGAAAAATAAAATTCAGTTAGACAATGCTATTGAGATCTATAGAGGCACAGAAAGAGTAGAGAGGAAGAAAGGAAAATGGTATCCAAAAAAGAAACTAGCCAAAAATAGAGAAACAATAGGAAATGTAAAAGAAAAATTTTGGGGAGAGCCATCCAAACAAACTATCGAAAAGGGATAGAAAAAAATTCAGAAGAAAAGATATAAGACATATAAAAAGAAGAAAAAGAGAGTAAAACTCTAGGAACAGGGGATTAGTAAAATGAAACATAATATATGAATCATGGCAATAGTATGTATCTAATTAAGATGTGAGTGAACTACACTAATACTTTTAAATGTGCAAATTAATTATGTTAGAAGTTGAATTTGAAGACATATGTTACTTATAGACAATAGATGGAAAGGAAATGATAAATTTGATTTATCTCTAAAGGGAAGAAAACAATGACACTGTTTATGTATGTAATAAAAATCAAAAGTTGGAAAATATGAGAATAAAAGAAATACGGCTAAAATTGGAAATGGAAATGTGATGTAAAATGAATTATGTATATGTAAACATGTTAATGGGAAAAAACTGGACAACATTTATAATATTTTTAATTATGTAACAAGAAATAAAAAAACCTTGTTTGCAAAAAAAAGAGAGATGTTTAGATGGTCTCACTATACACTCATTCTCTCTCTGCCTGGAGTTTGTATATATTTATTTTTAAGTTGCTTTTAATTTTAACGTTGAAATCTTATATTTTAAAATGTTCATTTTCATCTATGCGTCATTATTTAATTTGAATTTGAATTTTGAATTTTATTCTATTTCTAAACCGCACCAATCTCCGTCGAGACGGACTCTGGGCGGTGAACAGGGAGTTAAGACCCCAATAATAAATAAATAACAACAATACAAAAGTTAAAAAGAGATTAAATTGCTAACCTGTGCTAAAATTCCCATTAAAAGCCTGTCAGCTATTTTCTAGTTTAGCTGAAGCTCTATCGTACCTAAGTCTAAGTTCTAAGCTAGTCCAGCTTGCTGAAAGAAGTATGTCTTGAGTGAGCGGCGGAAGAGGGGAAGGTCTGTGATGGTGCGAAGTTCGGGGGGCAGGTCGTTCCAGAGGGCGTGTCCTGCCACAGAGAAGGCCCTACCCCTGGGCGTCGCTAGCCGGCATTGACCGGCGGTCAGCACCCTGAGGAGGCCCTCTCTGTGGGAGCGAATCGGTCGGAGGGAGGTATGTGGCAGGAGGCGGTCCTGCAAGTAACTAGGCCCCGAGCAATGGAGCAATTTAAAGATGGTGACAAGCACCTTGAAGCGCACCCGGAAGGCCACTGGTAGCCAGTGCAGCTCGCGCAGGAGAGGTATTTACGTGGGAACTTTGAGATGTTCCCGAAATCCCCCGCGCGGCCGTGTTCTGGACTAACTGGAGCCTCCGGATGCACCTCAAGGGGAGCCCCATGTAGAGAGCGTTGCAATAGTCAAGGCGAGATGTCACGAGATGGTACACCAACCAGGTTCACTCCTTGTGCGATGGACAGCTATATAAATGTGATTAAATAAATAAATATTGCTTTCTATATGTGGAAAGATGGGAGTGAGATTCTTGTTTGTGGTCACTTAGTAACTGAAAAGTTTGAAGATAAACTAGAGTTAGGCTAACATTTTTCAGAAAAAGGAGCATTCTGAGAATTTATACATTGTCTTTTCCAACTTCCGCTAAATAGTTGGAGAGCTTATCTCTTGAGCATAGTCATTAAAATGCCTTTCTCTGATCATCATGTTCTACAGTCATAAAAGTTTGCTTCTTATTTTTAGTGTGTATTAACAATGATTTGCTTCTGCAACCTGACTTCCAATCAAATCCCTCATCCTGTGCTTGAACTAGTTTCCTGCTGTCTGGCTTCTGATCATGTTTTGGGATTTCTTAAGTGTTGTCCTAACTTCTCAAGTTTACCCAGTGCTAGGATTCAAAAACGTTTACTACCAGTTCTGTGGGCGTGGCTTGGTGGGAATGGCTTTGTGGGCGTGGCAGGGGAAAGATACTACAAAATCCAAATTCCTTTCCCATTCCTGGGGGAAAGTTACTGCAAAATCCCCATTCCCTCCCCACCCCACTAACCTGCTTTCTCTTCTCCTGTTCAGGGCAACAAAAGAAGATCAGCTGGGAGGCCAGCCTGTTTGCCGGTTCTCCAAACTACTCAAAATTTCTGCTACCACTTCACCAGAACCTGTCAGAACTGGCTGAATACCAACTCTGAGTTTATCTTAGAATCCTAGGCCTGGATGGAATCAGGGAAGTCTTCTACTCCAACTCCTTGTCTAAGGCGGGTTCTCCTTATATCATCCAGGACAAATGGATGATTTCTCCACCACTACTCCCAACTTCCAATCCAAGAGAGTTTTAAAGCGCTCCATGGCACGGGACCTAGTTATCTGCAGGATCGTATCCTACCCCACACATCCCTTTGGCCGATTCGCTCCCACAGAGAGGGACTTCTCCGGGTGCCATCCACTAGGCAATGCCAGCGGGCGACGCCCAGGGGAAGGGCCTTTCTGTGGCGGGCCCTACCCTCTGGAATGACCTACCTCCCAAACCTAGATCTACTACGGACCTCCACGCCTTCCGTCAGCAATTAAAGACCTATCTTTTCCAGCAGGCCGGCCTGGCCTAACCTACCATACCTAGCCTTTAGTTTTTAGTAGAGAAATTATTTAATTGGGTTTTATAGGTATAGTTTTTAAAGGGGTATATTTTGCACAGGGTGTTAGTATTTAATATAGTTTTAATCATTTATTATTGTTATATGTATATGTTTTTTAAATTTCCTGTGCACCGCCCCGAGTCCCTCCGGGGAGAGGGGCCGGTTAATAAGTCTAATTAAACTAAACTAAACTAAACTAACTCAAGGCATCAATTTTAATCTGCATATTTTTTTCAGGACCATCTTCTTCTGAAAAGCTGTTCACTGGGCCACACATTTAAAGGCCAAAGCAGCCCAAGGTCAAGCTTAAAGGTGCCATCAAACCACTTCAAAGTCAGATCATTTTCAGAAGCCTTACAACAATGCCTGAGACAAACGTGTAGGGCGGAACCTGTGTTTATATTTTTAAAGAGCGGTTTATTTTTATTTATTACATAATTAGCACACTGCCAGGCTCAAAATGATTCCCTGCAACTCACATCCATAAAAACAAAAGAACCATAACAGCATCATAACATGTACCGAATTCAAATAACAAATAAAATGTCACACCCTGCACCGATATCATGAAAACAGACCATTAAATCCTGAAAGACTTCCAACAAAAGCTGGTTATAGTCTTCACCCACTGACTTGTCAAGAGCAAGTATTCCAGAAAAATCTCTTGGTCAAAAGAGTTCTTCAAGAAAGATATGACACTGTCCAGAGTCAAATTGAGCCATGCATAAGCCACTGTCTGCTTGACAGAGCCAGGGAACATGGACTTAGTCCACACGTCTGCAGAACTGTATTGCTACATAGAATATTCCCTACTTTGTCTGGGCACAATCAAACACGTTGACTGGGGCAACGTCTTGGAAAGTTACCAGGAATTCTTTGGAGCTTGTGCAGTTTTTGAGCTTGTGCTTTTGCAGTTTTATCTGCAATAGTATTTAGACTTACATACCACTTCAGCCCTCTCCAAGTGGTTTACAGAGTAGCATATTGCCCCCAAAAATCTGGGTCCTCATTTTAATGATCTTGGAAGGATGGAAGGCTGAGTCAACCTTAGAATCTCCGAAACATCTCAAGCCATCTGCCAGAGAATTGTATGGATAAACTTTATCAGGCTGGAGAAGGAGAGTCTACAGATGCAATATAACTTAAGTAACATGTATATTTCACTGCTTTTATAACAGTGGACATACTCATTCATCAACTTTTACCATCATGCTAGATATCTTTTCTGTTGCTTCATCTCTCAGAGTTCCTCATTAAAACAAGATGGTACCTAAGACTGGTGGGCAAACAAAACAAGCTTCTTTTCCAGTAATATTGTATTGCTAACTAGGGCATACAAAACCTTCGCTAGACCAATTCTCAAATACAGCTCGTCTGCTTGGAATCCACACTGTATATCAGACATTAACACAATTGAGCAAGTCCAGAAATGTTTCACGAGAAGAGTCCTCCACTCCTCTGCTCTCAATAGAATCCCTTATGCCACCAGGCTTGAAATTTTGGCCTTGGACAACCTAGAACTATGCCACCTTCGGTCTGAAATAAGCATAGTGCACAAAATTATCTGCTATCATGTCCTACCTGTCAATGACTACTTCAGCTTCAACCACAATAATACGCGGGCAAACAATAGATACAAACTCAAGGTAAACCACTCCAAACTCGATTGCAGAAAATACAACTTCAGCAACAGAGTGGTCAACGCCTGGAATGCTCTACCTGACTCTGTTGTTACATCCTCAAACCCCCATAATTTTAACCTTAAACTGTCTACTGTTGGCTTCCCCCCATTCCTAAGAGGTCAGTAGGGGCGTGCATAAGCGCCCCAGTGTGCCTACCATCCCTGTCCTACTCTCCCCACTTATTTTTAACCATTTCCTGTGTTCTTATTCATGTTTATTCTTATTCCTGTTATCTTGTACATGAGTGACTAGCTAACGAAGGAAGGAAGGAAGGAAGGAAGGAAGGAAGGAAAGAAAGAAAGAAAGAAAGAAAGAAAGAAAGAAAGAAAGAAAGAAAGAAAGAAAGAAAGAAAGTTGATCTCAAGCTTGTCATCTTCAAATTCCAATGCTCAACAAAATGCAGGGCACAAATAGCCACCAGACCACAGGGAAATTCCCAAAGCTCTTTCATAAAAGCAACACAATCCCCCTGAACCTCGGCAAATGCTACTCCCAATATCCACCATCTTCAGATCGCAAAAGGTATATTTGATTAACATGGAAGCAGCTTTGCTTGCCCTCTCCAGAGATATGATTACATAGTAAAATGCAGGGCAGTGTTACCTAATCCTGAGCTGTTTCATATCTAAGATAAATACAAAAAATTGAGACTGCAAATAACAGGATATCATCACTCGGGTGGAGTGGAGGATTTAGAAGCCATTTCTTTGATTTGAAAAAAGAAATGTTTAGCACAACGTGAGCTCTGATATAGATTTCCTTCCAATAAGGTGCCTCAAAAATTGTGCAGTGATTATTCCACCGTTGCAAAAGATTTTTTTAAAGACTCCATCTTTAAAACACACAGAGAAACTATTGAAAGTAGAATTGCTTCCCTGCATTTCTATCGCTTTTAGCTTTCCATTTTAAAATTCCTGCCTGACTCCTAGACACACGCAGGAGGGGGATCCGCCCTGCGTTAGATACATCCGCTGTGCATTTGGTATTCACAGGATATTTGTTCTGGACCAACAGGAAATACATTTGAAACAAACAAACAAACAAACAAACAAACAAACAAACAAACAAACAGCAAATTACTCTTAATTAAATAACCTGATTCTGTCCATGGAAGCTAATGCATTAAAGTATTTAATGTTTGTTTGGTAAACTGATTTACTAAATGCTTCTTTGACTTTTATTGGTAATAAACATTAGCATTTATGGTCCATGAAAGCAGCCTCACATCCAGCTTATGCGGTTGCTATTTACAGTTTGCTAATGAAATGCCATTAGTGTATTTCACAAGGCGCAATTCCCCCACCTCACCCCAATATATGGAATCCCAGGGCGTTCACACAGCCCCCATTATGATCTCTTCCCTACTATTACGCCAGCTTTGCTTCCCGTTCTAAAAAGAAGATGTCAGTTCTTCCTGATACCAGCAAGCTAAATATTCCAGTGTTTAGTCCATGTTTTCCTTTTTATTCCCCTCTCCTATCATTGAATCACATCGATTCCTCTGGGAGCTTTGAAGGAAGAAAAAAGGCCTAGCATTGCTGCATCCTTCTTACTTTTCTGAATGATGAAACAAGCACTTAGCAGGTTTGTTTATTTTTCCCAGTAGGCGAACAAATGCCAGAGACTTAAATTATCTTTGTAAAACTAGCTTTATTTATAATTATACAAGAAAATGTAAGTGCAGACAACTTTACATTTTGGGGAACGAGTCGTGTGTTTAGCATTTTGAAGCTGGCCCACAGGGAGATCGGTGTATTAAGACTTGGGGGCAGAAATCAGTATTCTGCTGGGGTCCTACTAACTTAGCTACCTACCTACCTTCCTTTCTTCCTCCCTTCCTTTCTAAAATATCTGTACACCTTCCTTAGATGCAGTGTATAATTTTGGTGTGTTTTGCTTTTCTTCTTTCTTTCTTTCATACTTAGAAACAAGATGTCAGCCTCCACATTCTTGCTTGCTTCGGCTGTCATTGAAACGGGGAGGGAGGGGCTATGGGGTCTGGGTATGGAATTATATATTTGCAGGAGCTGTTTTGGAGATAGTAGATGTTCTTGCTTTCTACTTCACATGCCAGGAGCTGGTACCGGCAGTGGCCAAGGTCAACGGTCTTGCATACCATTCTGATGATGCTCCTGAAGATGCAACCCACATGACATCAAGGGGATTCTTGCATTGGACAGTGGTTTGGGGGGTTATGGGGAAAAGGGTTTGGACGCTGATATTTAATAATATTAATAATAATAAATAATAAATTTAATTTGTAGACCGCTCCCTCTCCCCGAAGGGACTCGGGGCGGTGCACAGGGGAATTAAAAACGTACAAACATAGATACATCATAAATATATAAAATCAAATTAAACAATTTATCCCTGCGCTAAAAAACCTAAAATCCTAAAAACTAAACCCCTTAAAAACCCAATTAAAACAATTTAGATGTTCAGACTAAAAAGGCTGGAAGGTAGGTTAGGCCAGGCCGGCCTGTTGGAAAAGATAACTCTTGAGCTTTTGTCGGAAGGCGCGGAGGTCCGTGGTTGTTCTGAGGTTGGGGGGTAGGTCATTCCATAGAGCTGGGCCCGCCACAAAGAAGGCCCTTCCCCTGGGTGTCACCCGCTGGCATTGCCTAGTGGACGGCACCCGGAGAAGTCCCTCTCTGTGGGAGCGGATCGGTTGGAGGGATATATGGGGTAGGATGCGATCTCGCAGATAGCTAGGTCCCATGCCATGGAGCACTCTAAAGATGGTAGTCAGCACCTTGAAGCGCACCCGGAAGACCACAGGCAGCCAGTGCAGCTCACGCAGGAGTGGTGTTACGTGGAAATGCCTAGGGGCACCCAGAATTGCCCGCACGGCCGCATTCTGGACTAGCTGCAGTCTCCGGGTGCACCTCAAGGGAAGCCCCATGTAGAGAGCATTACAGTAATTTAGACGGGATGTCACAAGGGCATGAGTGACCGTTGCTTGAACTTGGCTGCATTCTTTTCGTAACCAGTAAAAGTACTCTTAAATCTTTAAAAAATGGATTTGAGTGGATTCTTTCTTGGTCATCTTTAGAAGCAGTTCTGACAATATTTCTGCATATTGCTTGGATGCAGTTTAGAATTTTGGTATGTTTTGCTTTTATTCTTTTCTCTCCTTTTCTTTCCCAAAGCACCACAACAAGCAGGGCAGGACAAGAGACAATGGATGGAAACTAATCAAAGAGAAGAAGCAACCTGGAATTAAGGAGAAACTTCCTAACAGTGAGGACAGTTAACCAGTGGAACAGCTGGCCTTCAGAAGCTGTGGGTGCTTCATCCATGGAGGTTTTTAAGAAGAGACTGGAACAGAGGTGGCATTCAGCAGGTTCTGATCAGTTCTGGAGAACCGGTAGTGGTAGTTTGGAGAACTGGTAAATACCACCTGTGACTGGCCCCATCCCCATCTATTCTCTGCCTCCTGACTCCCAGCTGATCAGGAGGGAATGGGGATTTTGCAGTATCCTTCCCCTGGAATGGGGAGGGAATGGGGATTTTGCAGTAACCTTTCCCTGGAGTGGGGAGGGCATGGGGATTTTGCAGTATCCTTCCCCTGGAATGGGGAGGGAATGGGGATTTTGCAGTAACCTTTCCCTGGAGTGGCGAGGGCATGGGGATTTTTCAGTAACCTTCCCCTGGAATGGGGAGGAAATAGAGATTTTACAATATCCTTCCCCTGCCATGCCCACCAAGCCACACCCACAGAACCTGTAGTAAACAATTTTGAATCCCACCACTGGACTAGCTTCTCACTGACTCTCTACAGGATAAGATGGAGAGGAGGGAAAGTATATTCAGTCTTACAAGATGCTGTTATCATAGCCCATCTCAATAAAATATCCTTCTGATCTTTCCGTTTCAGGATCTAGATTACCCTTAAAAGGTGACAATATTATAAGGAACCTACTGAGTGAAAAGTATCACAAAGTTATTATTAAAGCTGATATTTCTGCTATTAGGGGTAAAATGAACTTCCCTTCCTCTTTTGCTCCAACACAAAATCACGTCCTTCCTACAGTTCTTTAACAGTGGGATGTGGTCCTTCCAACAATTGATCAGGAAGTAGTCTCGAAATATTGCTTTCATCTTTTCAGGCAGCGGGTCGTTTCTTAAGAGGAAATAACATACTGATTTGGAGTTATAATGGAGGAAAATTGCTTAAGAGGATTCTGACAGCCCAGAAAATAGGCCAATTAGTTAACCCACCTCTCTTCTCCTTTGATTTGTGAGTGTCTCTGTTTAATTTTGCTGTCACTAATGTAGAGCAGTTAAAAATGGATTAACTGAACTCTTTAACTTCCTTCTTTATTTTTATTTTATTTTAAGAATGGTAGGTTTTCTTTGATTTTTAAAAAACCCTTTGTTAACAATGAAAAAAACAGGGGTTTTTTTTCTTAAGGCCATGCTGTCAGGGTTCCAAGGAATACCCCCAACAAAAGAAGACTCCAAGGCTTGAAGTTCGTCAAAGTTCCATTTTATTAGAGATAATAAAATGGCACATCTGGGAAAACCTGAATCTGAAAGCTTCCAGGTTTTTCCCACCCACAGGAAAGTTCAAGTCCCTGCCCAGCACCCACATGTCCATCACATGGCCCAATCAAGCACTGTTCCAATTGGAGATGCCTCCCAGTCACGCCACTCCAGGTGCAGGGCAAGATGTCCTTACTTATTTACATGGATCTACTGGTCCTCTTTTCACCTATGACTCTTACCTTTCCATCCCCACTCAGATATGTTTGTTCTCACTAATTAACTAGACATTATTTTCCACAAGCTAAATTTCAGCAGAGAGGGGCATCATTCTGAGAGAGGGAGGGAGGGAGGGAGGGAGGGAGGGAGGGAGAGAGAGAGAGAGAGAGAGAGAGAGAGAGAGAGGGAGGGAGGGAGGGAGGGATGGAGGGAGGGAGGGAAGGAAGGAAGGAAGGAAGGAAGGAAGGAAGGAAGGAGGGGGAGGGGGAGAGAAGGAGAGGCCTGCCACAATTTCTGCTGTGGGAAAACAGGAGGGGGATTATCTGAGGTATGGGTGAGGTGGAGAGGGTTTGTACTTTTAAATTTCTGGGCATTTATATCTCAGAGGACCTCTCATGGACCACGAATGCCAACATGCTTGTGAAGAAGGCACAGAAGAGGATGTACTTCCTGAGAATGCTCAGGAAGATAAATCTATCTCAGCATCTATTTCTGTCCTACTATCCCAGCACCATGGAGAGTGCCCTGACATACGGCATTCTTGCATGGTATGGGAGCAGCTCTGCAGCAGACAAAAAAGCTCTACAGAGAATCATTAAAACTGCCCAGAATATCACCAGGCTCCAGCCTACCAGCCCTGGATGACATCTTCGCATCTCACTGTTTGAGGAAGTTGCACAACATTCTCAGAGACTCTTCCCATCCTCCTTACAACCTTTTTGGACTGGTGCCTTCTGGTAGAAGATACAGAACAATTAAAACTCAGACCAAACGTCTTCTGAATAGCTCTTATCCCAGAGCTATAATTGCACTTAACAATGAACTAAAGGGCCACCATCAGTGAGCTGTTGGGCAGCACTATTTGGTCTGTTGTGTGGATGTTTGGATGGTTTAGGGGTGGGGAATGTTTTGGTAGGTGGGGTATGTTTTGGGGATTGTTAAGGGTGTTGGGCCTAGTCTCTGAGTGTTACATGAATTTCGTTGTATGTGTAAACTGTGTACATATGTACAATGACAAGAAAGCAAAGTAAAGTAAAGTATATAATCCAAATAACATTATTTTCTCAGAGAGTCAAGGACACCTGGCTCTGCAGCTGCCATGAGGTGACTGGGAGGCATCTCCAGTTGGAATAATGCTTGATTGGACCATATGATGGACTTGAACTTTCCTGTGGGTGGGAAAAACCTGGAAGTTTTCAGATTCGGGTTTTCCCAGGTGTGCCAATGTGACATCTCTAATAAAATGGAACTTTGAGGAAACTCAAGCCTTGGAGTCTTCTTTTGTTGGGGGTCTTCCTTGGAACCCTGACAAATACAGAGTGGTAAGGATCAGATAAATGTGGGGAGGATATTGCATTGATATCAAATAAGTGGGGAAAGTTGGAATTTCTGGAGGAATTGGGGATTTGGGAGTACGAATGAGATGGTATAATAACGTATGATAAATATTTTGTGTATTTATTATAACTATTGAACCATAAGTAATCTATAATAAATACGCATAATCGTTATTCTGATGTAGCAATTACAATACTGGACTAGGAAAGAAGACAATCAGATGCAAATTCACCTTCAGTCGTGGAAATGGATGACTTTGGGCTAGTCATCTTCAGCCCAACCTTTGGGATTTTGTTGTAGAGAAAAGGACTTTAAAAAAATAAATAAACGCTCCACATATTGCTTTGGCAGAGAGACGGTTTGCTTTGGCAGAGATGAGGACTGAATGCATGAATGAATGAACAAATGAACGCAGGAAATTGCAGCTCTGTTTTTGGCAGTGTGAAATCAGTACCTACAAGGGACTGAATTTTTGCAGCTTGTGAACTGCCATAAAATGGGGGAAGTATAACGGCACATCTAGACTTTTGGGAACACGGAGGCAGCAGGCCATTTAAGGGGGAAACAGGGCTGTAATGGGGAAAAAATATTCTGGTCCATGGAGGGCTATATGAGTAAGACACTCTGCTTTAATTATACTCGGGATAAGTTGCGTAGGAGACGTGCTCTGACAGACTTTCAAGATTCTGTTCCATTGCTCTAGTAGCAATAAAAATCTTTCCCGAAATTGAGTCGTTCTTGTTTTCTGAACCACGAGGCAGCCATCCCTGCATACCTGAATAGATGAAAACAATGACCCTGATAGCAGTGGGTTTAACAGATTAACAGAGTTGGAAGGGACCGTATAGATCATCTAGTCCAAACCACCACCCAAGCAGGAGACCCTACGCCATTTCTGACAAATGGCAGTCCAATCTGACAAAGACAAATGGCTGTCTAACATCTTCTTAAAGACTTCCAGGGTTGGGGCATTCACAACTTCTGGAGGCAAGCTGTTCCAGAGGTTAATTGTTCTAACTGTCAGGAAATTTCTCCTTAGTTCTAAGTTGCTTCTCTCCTTGATTAGTTTCCACCCATTGCTTCTTGTCCTACCCCCAGGTGCCTTGGAGAATAGTTTGGCTCCCTCTTCTTTGTGGCATCTCTTCCTGAAAGTCTCAAGTGATGAAGCCCCAACTTCTAAAGGCAACCACAATTGATTGTTCCCACTGTCAGAAAGTTCTTCCTCATTTCCAGATTGAATCTCTCCTTGCTCAGTTTCCATCCATTTTTCCTTTTCTGGGCTTGAGGAGCTTTGGGAAATAGCTTGACTACCTCCTCTCCATAGCAACCCCTCGAGTATTGGAAGACTGCTATCATGTCTCCCCTGGTCCTTCTCTTCACTAGACTAACCATGCCCAGTTCCTGTAACTGTTCTTCATATGTTTTAGTCTCCAGTCCCCTCAATCATCCTGGTTGCTCTTCTCTGCACTCTTTCCAGAGTCTCAACATCTTTTATATAGTGTGGTGGCCAAAACTGGATGCAGGATTCTAGGTGTGGTCTTACTAGGGCTTTATAGAGTGGTATTAGTACCTCACTTGATCTTGATTGTACCCCTCTGCTAATACAATGTAGGATTGCATTGGCTTTTTTGGCTGCTGCTGCACATTGTTGGCTCATATTTAATTGATTGTCCACTAAAACTCCATCTCTCTCACAGTCACTGCTATTAAGCTTCGTTTCACCCTGTTTATATATGTTTTTATATACTTTTGGTTTTTCTTCCCTAAGTGTAAGATTTTACTTTTCTCTACAGTGAATTTCATTTTGTTAGATAGGACCCAGTGTTCATTTCTGTCAAAATCCATTCTAGGTGTTCAAAACAAAAAACAAAAAAACCCAACCCTTTCTAATGGAGCCAATGGGCAATCTGAAATAGCATGTGCCGAATTGATTTGGGGATAGAAGGATGGATGCCAACCAAAATCACTGGTGTGTTATGCTCCTGGTGGGATCAATTTTGGGATATAATAATGGAGGTGCAAGAGTTCAAGAGGTAAAAATGGCCTGCAGATTCTTATGGGTTCTCTTCCCCTGAAAAAGTGGGACTTGTCATTCTGAGGTTACTTTTTCACTCCCTTTCAGGTGTTCCTTTGGGAATAGTTTCTGAGTTTTCTTACTGTAAGGTGGTGGAGACAGAAGATGTACCTTGCCATTTTTCACCTTCCTAGGCAGACCCTTATCATCATCCAAGAAAGGCCTCTGGGAGGAATTTCTGCATTGATTTACAATACGGATGTCCCATATTCCCCAGTTTGTGTGTGTGTGTGGGGGGGGGGGTGTTTTAATGTGTTTTGTCAAACTGCCTTCTTTTGGGATTTAACTGAAATGAGACACCAAGGAGTCTCCATATCATCAGAAATGGAATATCGTGATAACAGTGGGACATTTGTTCCACTCTAAGATACATGTAGTGGAATGGAAAAAAGTAAATGAACTTGTAAAAACAAAAGAGAATGGAGGACAGAGGGAAACTGCCTCAGGAATCAGGACAATAGGTTTAGAGCTGTGGGAAGAAATGTCCTTCTGGGTTCAGTTCCAAGCGGGGAAAAAGACACTGGATTCATGGAAGTTCCTTGGAAAGAAGGCTTATTGAAGGTGGACAGGACCATGTGGTTGGAGGTCCTGGGGAAAAAGGGGGTCACGTGCCTTCAAGATCTTGAAGAAAATGACAGAGATGCTGAGAGTCCTTGAGTTTTATGCCCTCTCTAAGCTCCACTTTAGAGTTTTCTGTTCCTGTCCAAGAAATGTATCCCATTGTCTGTCAGACTCCCAGGGGGCGGGGGGTCTTAGCTAACTTTGTAAGCTGCCTGTCTTTTGAGTCCCAAGCTTGGTTGAGCTGTTGCTGGCTGATAATGTAATGAAAGGGCTTTGGGATTCCTATTATGGCTCTGTCTGAGGTAGGTAGATCTTTGTTATGTGGAATAGACTGGCTCAGGCTTTAATGGCCCATTGACAAAGGTGAGGGGGGCCAGGAAACTGAAGGGAGCTGCTTTGTCTTTAAAACATGTTTCTCCTTTTCTCATCCAGGGAAATATAATACTCCACCCCCTTAATGTTTCCTCAAATATTTCATCTCTCTAGGAGAGGGAAGGTTGGGTGCTAACTTTCCACAGAGCTCATAGAATTATAGAGATCAATGTTTTTCAAACTTGGCTACTTTAAGATGAGAATAGGTAGTCTTCAATTTACAACTCTAATTTAGCCTTGAATTATAAGCCATGCCAATCATTAAGCAGGTCATTAGGTAACCAACCCAATTTTGTCACATTTTTCTACTGGTCTTTAAGTGATTGCTGCAATTGTTGTTGTTTTAACCAGAAATCAGGAATACTAATTTCCAGTAAAAACAAGCAACAAGACTTCCCTGTAAATTATGGTCATATGACCACAGGAAATGACAATAAATGCAGTTCCAAGTGACAAACATGCAATCCGGTGCCCACTGGATGGGTGATTGTGGAACTTCATAACTATGTCATAAGGATTTTTGGAGGGTCAATTGTAAGCTAAGCGATCGGTCATAAGAAGTCAAAAATTACTTTGTAGGTTTCTACCTCCAGTTTGCTGGCATGGATGAAGGGATGGAGCTGGTAGATTGCATGCCTTGCCTGGTTTTTCTTGGTTTTCTTGCTACCTAGTTTTCATTGTTCCTGTTTTTATCATTATGGTTAGCCACTCAGAATTGCATGCCGCAAGATGGACAGCAGGATGCATCTTTGAAATAAAATAATAAACCAGCACTCTGACCACTGTATTTAGCAGCCAATTGAAAGAGAGACGCTGGCCCACAATAAAATGAACCACCCAGTACACCAGAAAAGTATGCTTGTGACACATTGTGGGAGAGAGAAAAACAGAGCTGAAAGTTGCTTTTTTGTGAGTAGGAGTTAGATACAGGTGTTCCTGCCTATAAGAAGTGTTCTGTGGACTGTAAGTTGGTCATGTCTGGGGGTTCGCACAGGTTCGGGTGATCCTCTAGCTAGGATTCTGCCCAGTTTGGTGAATCCTCAAAGGCCACCCCTGGCTGGCCACACCCATCTCGCCCTTCCCATCCCACCCCTTCCAGAAGTCTCCACATGGCCCGTTCATCATGCCAGGTAAGTGCAGGGCCCACACGGAGGCTTAGGAAGAGGGAGGAATGGGTCTTCCAGAGAGTCTGGAAGTCCGGAAATGCCTGGGGAAACAGTTTTCACCCTCCTGGAGGATCAAGGAAGGCCTCAGGAGCCTGGGGAGTGTGAAAAACACCCTGCCCCTATCTCGTGGTGCAAGAGGGTGACTAGGCCACACCCACCGATGGCCAGGCCCACCCAGCAACAGGGCAGCAAACTCATTGCTGCCATTTTTGAAGCCCACCCCTGGTCACGTGGATCAACCAACCAAAAATACAAGGGTAATGGGAAGGGGCTATTGGAGTAAGGCTCTCTAAAGACAGATGTGTGCAGCACCATTTCTACACCTTTAAGAAGACCTTCCTTCACATCTTAGTTTTAATTAGAAGCTAGTGGTGATCCAGTACTTTTCTACTTTCCAATCCTGGAAGGAAAATACTCTCGATACTGTGTTGACCCCTATGGAACAAGGGAAGTACAGACGGTTAAGCACATGCTTTGTTCCTTTTCCTTCCAGAGACATTCCTGGCCCAGGTGTAGCATTCATCTTCATGAAAATGCCAAGCAGGTCAGGTAAACATTAGATATATTTTCTACTATCAGATCGGGACTTAGCTGCTTTCTGAGAAAATAGCCAAATTGGCACAACTGCTATTGCAGTGGGCTAACCGTTGACTAAACTGAAGCAGTTTTATTGTCATTATTTTGGAAGTTCTTTATGTTTCATGTAGCTGACAGATTGTAGGCCTATGTTTCCTCTTTATGGCTGCTCTATGGCTGTAATAAAATAACTGTCTGCCTAGTTAGGTAGCTAGCTAGCTAAAACAGCAGCTGCATCACCTTAAAAATAGTGACTGGAATTGTTAAATTACAAAAACATAAAGTGTTATTTGCTATCCACATAAAAAAAAATAGTGACTGGATTCTTTAGTTTATCCAAGGGAGGTCCCAATATATTCTGATGCCTTAAACAAAGAACAAGGTGGTGAATTCCTGCACTCAATTTTAAAATAATTATTAGGTGAACAGTTAAATCTTCCTTGATAATGGAATATCATTCCTTACTTCCTGAAAAGAGCAAACTATTTACAGGGTTAAGGCTAGAGTGGAGTGGAGTGGAGTGGAGTGGAGTGGAGTGGAGTGGAGTGGGATGGGATGGAATGGGATGGGATAGGATGGAATGGAATGGAATAGAATAGAATTCTGAAAAAGACCTTGGAAATCTTCTAGTCCAGCCTCCTATTCAAGCAGGAGAACCTATACCATTTTAGATAAGTGATGGTCTAGACCAAGGTTGTCAAAC
The DNA here is from genome assembly GCA_039707465.1 of Rhabdophis nuchalis. Classification (NCBI taxonomy): domain Eukaryota; kingdom Metazoa; phylum Chordata; class Lepidosauria; order Squamata; family Natricidae; genus Rhabdophis; species Rhabdophis nuchalis. The sequence continues at coordinate 10,621,068 of CM077657.1, read as the reverse complement.
TTGTGTTGTCATGGCATCATCATGTGACATATCATGACTTTATCCCCTTGGCTAAACTGGTTGTGGGCGTGGCCAGCGATTGACTCATCCAGGCTGCAGGCCACAAGTTTGGCTGCTGTGGTCTAGACTCTTTCAAAACCTCCAATGATGGAGCACCCACGATTTCTCGAGGCAAGCTGTTCCACTGGTTAATTGTCCTCACTGTTAGGGAGTTTGCCATCACTATCTGTAGAGGACCGTCCATTCAAGTGTCAATCCATGCTTTCAAGCTTTGTCTATTTTGTAAGGCTCTTGGTGGTCTCTGAGCTTGGTGGTCCCCTTGCATTATGAAACTGAGCACTGATCATGTTACCTAGCCGGGAAAGGAAACCTCTGCAAGCAAACCTAGAACTGATGACATTACCTACTTGGGTAACGAAATGTCTTCAAGTCAACCCCCAAAGTTGCTTTTTCAAAAGGCAAGTGGACTTTGCTTTCCCTTGAAGAGGTTTGGCTACTCAACCAAGTAGCCTCTTCAGAACTGAAGAAGCTTCTTGGATGAGAAGTCAAACATCCTCAGGCAAAACATAGAAAATGCAGTTGCCTTTCGAAAAAGCACTTCTGGGACAACCGTGACCTGGGTGACTGAATATCTCTAAAGACATTCTTCTCGAAGACTTCCTTCAGAAGGGTAAAGTGTAAAACCATGCTCTCTGACATCACAATGGAGATTCTGTAGGGGCTTCATGTGAGGAATGTACCATCGGGGAGAAGGTGCCAATGCATACACACCTTCCACCCACATTCTCATGCAGCTGAGATTAACTTCAGCAAAATCCATAAGTGACTTTACTTTCATTATATTTTTGACTAGAGCCCAACGTAAGGCCACCTTGACATTCTTATCTGTTCAGGACAGGCAGGGTTAACTCTGCTGGCTCCAGTTTCATTGGCCCCACAGGAAACGCAGCACCATCTTAATGAATGCAGGAACTTTGCTCTATGCTTCCCCATTGCCAAGCAACTTTCTGTTTGAGTTTGGCTAATATCCAAATACAGCAAGTCCAGATACACTAAAGGTCTGGGAATGAACTAATGCAAGAAAATATAGAGGTGTTGTTGTTTTTCTTCCAGGCAAAATTCTGGAAGTTGAAGTCCACAAGTCTTAAACTTGCAAAGTTTGAAGACCTCTGCTCTATGGTATTGAACGTATTTGAGAAGTTCTGGGAGCACTACATAAGATTCTGGATGTAACATCCCAGGCCGTTTGTCATCAGCATCCTTTGTAGTAATATGTTTTGTACTTCAGTTGGCTTCGGTAAAATCTGCATGCTTGCAAAAAAGAAGAAGGCGGCAACTAACGGAACATTTGGGGATGTGCCTCGTGATCTGATTCTAAATCTGAGTAGGTAATAAACAGATTAATTGGTGTTTACCTCCAAGGTAACGCTGTCCACAATAAACAAACTGTTAAAAATGGTCATGAATTTTCCTAATGCCTCTGTTGACATTTGTTGCAAACTTGTGCGCAGACCATCCCGGCAATGGTGTATTTAAAAAAAATCTGGCAAAGACTGATGAGGGAGTCACACAAGAGCAAACGACAGATACCACATGCTGAAGATTAGTGCCAATTAGCACTAGGGTAAAATTAATATAATCAGCCATTCCTTCAATCAGTTACACAGCCTTAATTGGTAGCAGGTGGATAATCCTTCCATACTTTTAATGACACATTGTTATTGTAACTTTTGCATATATTTCTGGCTTGCCACGGAATTCAAGCATAAATTCTATTTAAAATTAAACTTTCGGTTAATTAATGCTTACTTGGCACCGTCCAGATTTCTTCCGACTATGTATCTTTCCTTCTCTAATTATTTCTCCAGTTGTGGCTTATCCAGAACAAAAGGCACTGAAAATGTTCTCTCCTGGTCTTGTCACCTCCTGCACAGATTGCTGTTGTTCACTTTTTGTGGGGATGCCCTTGAAGACTACCAAGTCCTAGTCAAATAGAAACCCTTCAACATAGGCTGGCAGGAAACCAACTCACAATTTTGAATGGGACTATATTTATTTACATAGGCCCATGATGGCAAACTTGTGTCACGCATGCCAGAGGTGGTACACAGAGGCCTCTCTTTGGGCATGCGCACCATCACCAGCTGTCCTTCTGGTTTCCGGCATGCAAATGCATGCCAACCAGCTGGTGTTTGTGGGCAGGTAGAGGAAAAAGGACGCCATGCTAGGAGGAGACTCTATGATGGGAAAACCAGACTTCCGGTCAGCTCCAGAACTGAATCGGGGGCTTCCTGTTAGGGCCTTTGTGGCTCTTTGAGTGTTTAAGGTTGCCAACCCTTGCTCTAGAGCAGGGTTGTTCAAAGTTGGAAACTTTTAAGACTTTGACTCCCAGAATTCCCCAGTCACCATAAAGTTTGATCTAGTGCCAGGCTAAAAACTGGAAGACCGCAAGTTCTTGCTGGCTAGGGAATCTGCCTTCCCTCACCTTAAATCCATTTTTCATATTTCCGCGCACTATGTTTACTGTGAAGTTGGCCTGCCACTCCTCCATCTGATCATTTGGAGGGCACAATTACGCAGCTTAGCTTCCAATCCCTTTTAAATTAATTCAACAGGGCATCCCCAGGTTGCGATGTCCTGTTTTGTGTACTAAATTCTAATTTCTGCTTCCACAGTGATGTATGGTGTTACCGCCAGAGAGAACAACAAAAATCAGTCGTGGGTCTAGCCAGAATAATATAAAAGCAACCCCTTGGATCTTGCACATTTTTACTTTGCCTTCCCTTGAGTGTGACAACTGCCATACCCATAACCTCCGAGGCATTTATTTCCTTTCACCTGCATAGCACTGAACTCAAATAAATAAATGCAGGTTGAATTGCATGTCACAAAAATACATCATCAAAACCGTTTTGCATTGCATGATTAAGGAGAGCTGTAAAGTCAGATCACCATTTTCAGCAATCATGTTAATTCCACCTGCTCTTTTGGAAAAGAAAGTTAGGTGTGCAACACTACATCACACAAATCCAGCTGAAAGGAGAATGAGAACTAATCTTGAAAGGAAAAGAAGGGTAGGAATAGAGGGCAAACAGCTAGAGATTGATTTTTTAACAAAAAAAAACACTATTTGAATATTACAGCAGTGTAGCAAGACATTTTCCTTCCTTGGCTATACCACTGATCTGAACCAATCAGGAATTTCCATGTGCAGAGTGGGACAAAACCTATCAGCATAATTCAACTAAATTAGAGATTTCCATTCAGGGGTTTAAGACCATAGCTCAGAGATAGAATGGTTGTGTTGCTTGCAGATCCTTTCCAGAAGATCTTTAGATAACTACAACAGCAGATTACCAGCAACCAGATATGAGAATAATTGTGTTAATCATAATTACTGCTTTTAAAATATATATATATATAGCGAAGTTAAGCCAAATGAAGACGGATGTTTCATTTGGGGCAGGAAGTTAATCTACATTAACTTCCAGTGATAATGGAGGGGTGAATTTATTTGAGGAAGAGCATTTGATTCTGAGAGATGTTATTGTTAGTTGCAAAGTTGTGTCCAACCCATGGACAATGTTCCTCCAAGCCTTCTTGTCCTCTACTATCCTCCGGAGTCCATTTAACCTCATGCTGACTGCTTTGGTGACTCCATCCAGCCATCTCATTCTCTGTCATCCCCTTCTTCTTTTGCCCTCCATCGTTCCCAGCATCAGGCTCTTCTCCAGTGGGAGATAGTAACTAGTAATTTTTGATATGGGCTTTGATATGGAATTTTATTGAGAATTAGGTTGATGCTGCATTGCCCAAGTTAGATTGCTCCTGTTACTATTCAAGTTACTACAAGGAGAATTGATTGGCCTTATTCTTTCCACTGACTCGACTGGAAGTATTCTACTAAATGTCTAGGGAGATTCTTAATCATCCACAATCATGGTTGTCCCAAAACTGCTTCTTTCCAAAGGCAACTGGCTTTTGTTTTTCCTTGAAGATACTTTGCTTCTCAAGAAGCTTTCTCAATATTCCCACTGTCCTATTCTCCTATTCTTTGGCCATTTGATCAACATTCTTGATTGGATTTGGGTTTGGCTTGTTATCTGAGGCGGTGCATTGTGAGAATCCATTCAGTGTGGTTAGTTTACTGTTTGCTGGGTTGTACAAAATTAACACATTTGGTCAATTCAAACTCAAATTAAAACTAACCAAGGTTAAATGTGTGATGCAAATGCTTTGCCAATGACTTGATTCATACATTGTGCTGCATCTCCCTTCCTGGCACACAGAAAGCTGAGAGATAAAATCCTGGCTGAATTCACTAACAAGAGATTCTGGAGGTTGAAGTAAGCCCTCCAGTTCTACTAACTTGACGAACATGACCGGCTATGTTTTCTTTTAATTTTACTTTGTAATGGTTGGAATGGGGAAAGGTGGGATCTATTTCTTTTGAAAACACCTTCCTTTCAAGGCACTTTTGTAAAAGGCTGCTCGTTAAAAGATGAATTAAGCTGGCATTTCTTGATAAAGATAATGAGATATGCTAATTTTAAATAAATAGGTCTGGGCTGAATTTTTGGTCGGGAAACATCTGCTTGGCTGAGCAACACAATGCTTTCAAGAGAGGTAATGAGGTCTAAAGACAGCCCAATCTGATGCACAAAAAGCAGTTGGCTCTGATGGAGATCAGTTTGAAAGAACAAATTGGTTTTCAGGTTTCATTTGGGAGGCAGTTGCCATAGCCTTCTCTGGAATCTTCAGAGGAACTGCAAGAGCAGAACTCTGAATACAGGAATTTGTCTTTTACCACAGGGGTCTCCAACCTTTGCAACTTTAAGTCTGAAGGACTTCGGCTCCCAGAATTCTCCAGCCAGCAAAGCTGGCTGGAGAAGTCTGGGAGCTGAAGTCCTTCAGACTTAAAGTTGCAAAGGTTGGAGACCCCTGTTTTACCATATTTCTGCCTTGACCATCCACAGCTTCGGGATATGATGAAATTGAGAAACCATGCCATCAGGGACATCCTCATCCACCACAGCATGAATCAGGAAGCTGCTGTGGCCTAGAGGTGGAGCTCTTGCCTCACAAGCAGGAGGTTGGGAGTTCAATCCTAGGTAGAGGCACATGTAGGGTCTCCTGCTTGGGCAGGGGGTTGGACTAGATGACCTGCAAGGTCCCTTCCAACTCTGTTAATATGTTAAAGTAGTGGGATTCAACATTTTGTATTACCAGTTCTGTGGGCGTGGCTTGGCGGTGTGATGTGGCTTGGCGGGTGTGGCTTGATGGGCATGGCAGGGGAAGGTTACTGCAAAATCCCCACTCCCTCCCGATTAGCTGGGACTCAGGAGGCAAAGAATAGATGGGGGTGGGGCCAGCCAGAGGTGGTATTTGCTGGTTCTCCGGACTACTCAAAATTTCCGCTACCAGTTCTCCAGAACCGGTCAGAACCTGCTGAATCCCACCTCTGGCATGAACCATGATAACAATTGTGCTATGTGCTGAATGTATATAGTTGTGTTAACTGTGCTAAAGTGAACTAACCTTTCGATTACTCCAACTGTTTTGGAGGGAAATTCGGAACATTTATATTTGACTGAGCTTTTTCTATTTCTATGATTGGTTAAAGCCCTGTGGGCCTAGAGTATAAATTACAGGCAATTGCCTGCAGTTCCTCAGTTCCATTTTTCAGTCAATAAAAGCTGTTGTAGCTATGCTGGTCTGGTTCTTGCCTACTGAAGCTCACTGCACAATAAATTGCATCAGGAGAAACACAAAGCTACCTCTAATTTACTGCTATTGTAATGTGTCAAAAGCATGTTTTGTTTTCAGAAATTCTCATGTGTCAACCCTGGTCTCTCCAGTTTTTAACAAGAGTCCAGGTTCCAGGTGATAGGTAGGACTGTAAAAGCCGGCATTCTTAATGTCCCTAGGCTTTGACCAAGCAAAGCAAGTAGTAATCAATAGAATGAAGGATGTGGAGTTCCAAGGAGAACTAAATAGGTTGCCTCTCCACAGTATGGACAGAATCAAACAGGGTGTGTGGGAATCGGCAAGATATCTAAATGATCTGAACTCCCCAAAACAAAGAATAGCTTTCTTCAGAGCCAGATTTAACGTTCTCCCCTCAGCTCCTCCAGGGCAGATATAAGACACAACCAATAGCAGAACGGGTATGTATATGTGGTAAAGGAGAAGTTGAAGATATCTCACATGTTTTATTGTACTGTGAGCTATACAGAGTCCATAGGTCTGCAAATACTCTCCCCTTACTAGAGAAATTGCCAGGGTGCACCCGAAGGCTTCAGCTTGTCCAGAATGCAGCCGCGCGGGCAGTTATGGGAACCTCTAGGTTTTCCCATGTAACACTGCTCCTGCGCGAGCTGTATTGGCTGCCTGTCGTCTTTCGGGTGCGCTTCAAGGTGTTGGTTATCATCTTTAAAGCGCTCCATGGCATGGGACCTAGCTATCTGCAGGATCGCATCCTGCCCCATACATCCCTGCGGCCGATTCGCTCCCACAGAGAGGGACTTCTCCGGGTGCCGTCCACTAGGCTGTGCCAGCGGGCGGCGCCCAGGGGAAGGGCCTTCTCTGTGGCGGGCCCGACCCTCTGGAACGACCTGCCCCCCGAAATTAGAACAACTACGGACCTCCGCTCCTTCCGTCAAAAATTAAAAACGCACTTTTTCTGCTTGGCCGGCCTAGGTTAGTCATCTGTTTATTGTTTTAATTGGGTTCTTAAGGGGTTTTGTTTTTAGTATTTTGGGTTTTTAGCGCAGGGATAAATTGTTTAATCTGATTTTATATATATTTATTATGTATTTATGTTTGTATGTTTTTAATTCCCCTGTGCACCGCTCCGAGTCCCTTCGGGGAGAGGGAGAGGTCTATAAATTAAATTTATTATTATTATTATTATTATTATTATTATTATTATTATTATTATTATTATTATTATTATTATTATTATTATTATTATTATTATTATTATTATTATTATTATTATTATTAGGGAGAGCAGACAATGTTTATGTAGGCTTTCTCCTCCGGGACTCAAACCCGTCTACCTTGCATGCTGTGGCGAAATTCTGTGTTGCTGCAATGTCCACAATAGAAAAAAAAATGGTTACAGATTTACAGCTGTCATCTTGTACCAATTATTGGACATATCACAAACAATTTTGGGACCATTATATTTACTCCCATACTTATTGGTTTTTCACCCACGTAAACCACGTAAGCCGAACAGTTTGAGAGCCTGTGCTTTTTTTGTACATTGTAAAAAGTAATGTCTATTGCTGGTTTTTGACTGTAATAAAGATTTATTATTATGACTGCAAAGGCTGCATTTATTTGCTTAAATAATCAAAATGTTAGAAAGCATTTTGGGATTGACTGATTGATGTATCATCAAGTCATTGTCAACACTTAGTGATCCCCCCAAAATTCATCATGATGATCGGTACCTTTTCAGCTCTTCCAACAGTGCAGTTGCTACCATGACTACATCCATCCACCTTCCTGCTGGTCCTGAGCCCCCTTTTCTTCCCTTCCCTTTTTCAACCTTCAGCTGGGTCTTCATGTAATGTGTCCAAAGAAGGATAATTTGAGCCTTCTTGAGATGATTTGTTTGCTTTGCTTTCTTTCTTGCCTGTCTGCAGTATTCTTACATGTATTTTCCAATACCAAAGGTCAGAATAACAGAGTTGGAAGGGGTCTTGGAGGTCTTCTAGTCCAACCTCTTGCTTAAGCGGGAAACCCTGTACCAATATTTACAGACCCCTCACATCCTGGACATCAATTGTTTCAACTCCTACCCTCAAAATGACGCTATAGAGCACTGCACACCAGAACAACTAGACACAAGGATAGTTTTTCCCCGAAGGCCATCACTCTGCTAAACAAATAATTCCCTCACCACTGTCAAACAATTCACTAAGACTGCATTACTATTATGATTAGTCTTCTTATCTCTCCTATTACCCATCTCCTCCTACTTACGACTGTATGACTGCAACATTGGTGCTTGTATCCTTACGATTTATATGGATATTGGTTGTTTCCTGATTGCTTATTTGTACCTTATGGCTATCATTAAGTGTTGTACCTTAGGATTCTGGATGAATGCTTCTTGTCTTTTTATGTACACTGAGAGCATCTGCGCCCAAGACAAATTCCTTCTGCGTTCAATCACACTTGGCCAATGAACTATTCTATTCTATTCTATTCGATTTGTTTTGATTTGATTCGATTCGATTCTAAATCGAATAGAATTCGATTCATCCCATCGTCCGATCCGCTCCCACAGAGAGGGCCTTCTCAGGGTGCCGTCGGCCGGGCAATGCCAGTTGGTGACACCCAGGGGAAAGGCCTTCTCTGTGGCAGGCCCTACCCTCTGGAACGACTTACCCCCCCCCCCGAACTACGTACCATCTCAGACCTCCGCCTCTTCCACCAGCGTCTAAAGACGCACCTTTTCCAACAAGCCAGCCTAGCATAACCTCCCGTTTTGACTGTTTTTAGATAGATTTTAATTTGGGGGATTTTATACTATTTTAGTACAGGGTATGAATTAATTGCTTTTTAAAATTTTGTACTTTTGTTATATTTGTTATGTTTTTTAAATTTCCTGTGCGCCGCCCTGGGTCCTTTTTGGAGAAGGCGGGGTATAAATTTGAATAAAACTAAAACTAAACTTTCAGCGTTGGAGGTTCCACAACTTCTGGCGGCAAATCATTCTATTAGTTAATTGTTCTCACTTTTAGGAAATTTCTCCTTCATTCCAGATTGCTTCTCTCCTTGATTGGTTTCCATCCAGTGCTACCTGTTCTGCCTTCAGGTGCTTTAGAACAGGGGTCTCCAACCTTTGCAACTTTAAGTCTGAAGGACTTAAGTTGCAAAGGTTGGAGACCCCTGCTTTAGAAAATAGGTTGACCCAGCTCGCTTACTTATGGTAGCTCCTTAGATATTGGACCACTGCTATCATATCACCCGTAGTCCTTCCTTTCATTTAACTAATTATAAAGGTCAAAGACATCAATGCCCTTCCTATTCTGTTGATACATGTTCAGTATTGAGTCTTCCAAATATCTTTATTTTTTTTTTAAATGAGCATGTAAAACAATAATTCAAGCAATGTTGCCATGTGAAACCATAGCACGAAGTTCATTTAAAAAACATAGTGTGCTTTTATCTGGAATGCATTTGCTTTATGTCTTTATAAAACAGCTTAATAGTCTCCCGTTAATGTGTTTATATTCTTACTTTATTTTAACATTTAACCTTAGGGTTCATTTTGGGTAATATATTACTCATAATTCCTTCTGAACATTAAATGATTTGTTATGATCCTTAGTAATATGAGGCTGAATTGATTTTATGCTATATTTGGCAATCTATATCTGGCTTTAACAAGTGGTCATTAATAAACCGGAACACCAATAAACTAAATATTAGCATCTCTATGGGTTATTTTTTTAAAAAAAAATGTTAGGTTGAAGTGCTATGTAGCTCAACTAGATTAACAACTCCTTAGAGAACATCGTCTTTTAGGACTCAGGGAAAAAATAACCTTTTATATACACATGGATTTAAGTTATTATTATTATTATTTATTGGATTTCTAGACCGCCCCCTCTCCCCGAAGGGACTCGGGGCGGTGTACAGGTAAAAAAATTAAAATTATGACAATCAACAATACATATAAACTAAAATCGAATTAAACAATCCCCTGTACAAATTTATAAAAATTAAAAACTTAACCTTAAAACCTAATAACATAATTTAAAATTACAAACTGAGGCGGGAAGCATGGAATTAGCCCAGGCAGGCTAGTTGAAACAGGTGGGTTTTGAGTTTTTGGCGGAAGGAGCGGAGGTCCATGGTCGTTCTAATGTCAGGGGGAAGGTCATTCCAGAGGGTCGGGCCCATCACAGAGAAGGCCCTTCCTCTGGGCGTCGCCCGCTGGCATTGCCTAGTGGACGGCACCTGAAGAAGTCCCTCTCTGTGAGAGCGAATCGGCCGAAGGGATATATGGGGCAGGATACGATCCCGCAAATAACTAGGTCCTGTGCCATGGAGCGCTTTAAAGATAATAACCAACACCTTGAAACGCACCCGAAAGGCCACAGGCAGCCAGTGCAGCCCGCGCAGGAGTGGTGTTACATGGGAGTATCTAGTGACTCCCAGAACTGCCTGCGTGGCCACATTCTGGACCAGCTGCAGTCTTTGGGTGCATCTCAAGGGGAGCCCCATGTAGAGAGCGTTACAGTAGTCTAGACGGGATGTCATAAGCGCATGAGTGACTGTGCGAAGGGCATCCCGGTCCAATAGGGGACGCAACTGGCGCACCAGGCGAACCTGGTGAAACGCCCCCCTTGCCACGGCTGTCACATGGTCATCCATTGACAGCCGGGCATCTAGGAGGACGCCCAAGTTGTGTGCCCGATCCACAGGGGCCAGATGTTCGCCACAAGTACCATGCTATGGTATGATTTGCATAACAGATTGGCAAAAGCAGATTCAATTTCTTGTGGTTATTTTTTTCTTTTCTATTTTTTTTTTTTTTAGTTTATCACAAATCTGCATGCCATTTGGTATGCATTGCACAGGTGGTATTCAGCCAGTTCTGACTGGTTGTGCCTGACGCTGTGTGTGTGTGTGTTTGTGTATCATCCTCACCAATACATGAATTAGCTCATTCTCCAGAATAAAAATAAATATAATTTCATTTAAAGACCCTTATTTTAAAGAAGAGAGAAACAGTTTGGAAGCATGATTTTTCTTTGGAAAAATTCCTTGTCTACGTACAACAGGAATTCTGGAAAGAATCGAGCCCAAGTAAGGGAAGCCAATCTTTCTTCAGTTGCTTAGGAAGCAAACATGTTATTGATGTTTTACATTTTATTTATTGATATTTATATGCAATTAATTTTCATTTTAAATTGCCCTGCTTTACCTTAGTCACTTGGCACACTGTTCCATAGCCTAGTGCATCCATAAGGCTTAAAAGGTTGGATATTTTTGGCCTGTAGAGCTCCTTTAATTACAACAAATTAGTCACCACTTTTTCAAGAACTTCCTGTGCCAAAATCTATGTCTAATCTTTTCCAATATCCAATGAGTGGAATTGGAATGCCTACTGAAAAGTCATGTTACTTGCCTCTGTCAATATGTCAGAAAAATGGTGCCTTTCCATTAGTTGAAATAATACATTGGCAGAGCTGTTCTACAATACATTAAAAGTGTAAATTACCTACCACTTTCCTGTCAGGCTTGTATTAACTAAACTTTAAATACACAAAAAGACAGTGCCATGAACTCTAAAGTATGATAAATCACATTTAAAAAAGCCCACTATATTTTCTAAAGCCAGGAATGAATTAAAAAAAAGAACACTCAATACTTCCTTGAGTGAGTTCTGTAATTCAAGGAAATGTAAAGGGTAAGGAGAAAGTCTATAGTAAATAAGCTATTTTGGTCAGTGGTTGGATTCAATTTTTTTTACTACCAGTTCTGTGGGCGTGGCTTGGTGGGCATGGTGTGGCATGATAGGTGTGGCTTGGTGGGCATGGTAGGGGAAGGACACTGTAAAATCTCTATTCCCTCCCCATTCCAGGGGAAGGATACTGCAAAATCTCCACTCCCTCCCCACTCCAGGGGAAGGATACTGCAAAATCTCCACTCCCTCCCCACTCCAGGGGAAGGATACTGCAAAATCTCCACTCCCTCCCCACTCCAGGGGAAGGATACTGTAAAATATCCATTTCCACCCCACTCCAGGGGAAGGTTACTGCAAAATCCCTATTTCCTCCTGATCAGCTGGGATTTAGGAGGCAGAGAATTGATGGGGGTGGGGCCAGCCAGAGGTATCATTTGCCAGTTCTCTGAACCACTCAAAATTTCCACTACCGGTTCCCTGGAACTGGTCAGAACCTGCTGAATACCACCTCTGATTTTGGTAGCATTTAAGTTAGCACAACAGAAGTCTCGATGAACATCAAAATGCAGTAAGTAGAATTGCTATTAACTCTGGGAGCATTAAAGAATTTAATGACGCAACTTGATAGAAGTTGGCAAGCTGGTCTTACAGCTCTATCCATCATACAGAAAGCTGAGATTAATTCAAGTATTTGGGACATTGTAACTACCTTTTACTATTATCTATATAGCCTACGTTATTGGGACAGGGCAATTTTAATCTCATTTCTCAAAGAGAAAATCACAGAATTGACACCAAGGGAAGATTTTACAGCCCAGTTTCCTTTTTCCTCTTTAAGGAATCTATTTTCCTTTATCTACTGACATCCTTTTCTTTTATGCTCATATGAATAAATTGGAATCAAAAGAGCTTCGTTCAAGAACCTTTGCACGTGATCAATTATTTTTTTTCATGTACTTAGTACAGTTGTTTGCTTTTATGTGACAATTATCAGATAGTGAATTGGCCACAGCTTTGAAAATAACTTCTGAGATAATGAACTAGACACAAAGGACTACACAGCAAGGGGAACAAGTATCCTTTTATGACCTTTTCATAAGAACTGTGATAGGTAGAATATTCACAATTCTCAGATTCATGCCTAGAAAAATTGAATTCACTGATCTGAAAAGAGAAGTCTACAATTCCTTTCCACCAGTATCAAGTCTTGGAAACTTGACCAGCTTGGACTAGATTGCAGACTCAATGAAACCACTGTCGAGACCACAGAAGCTAGAGATTATTAACAGATTAACAGAGTTGGAAGAGACCTTTCAGGTCATCTAATCCAACCTCCTGCCTAAGCAGGAGATCCTACATCTGCCTCTACCTAGGATCGAACTCACAACCTCCTGCTTATGAGGCAAGAGCTTCACCTCTAGACTTGTGGTCCACACAGGAAAGTCAGGTGTGCAACTTGGAATTGCTGTTTGGCCTGAGTGGTTAAGCTTGCAAAAAAGAAGGCAGAGAGGGGCCATGAGAGCTGTCTTCAAATATCTGAAGTACTGTACATATTGTAAAGGACTTATTTTCCCTTGCGTAAGAGCGCAAGACTAGAACCGATGGGATGAAACTCCAAGGATCTAGACACAGACTAGATCTATATATGTAAAAATGGCTGTGTGTCTATGTGTGTATGTTCCAGCATAACTCTGGAACGCCTTAAGCAATTTCAACTAAACTTGGTACACAGATGACTTACTCTCTGGAAAAAAATACTGCAGAGGTAAGATTCCCCTAACACCTTTTGGGGTGTGTATTCTGTTAAGATACAGACTGTTGCGCCTTAAAATGGCTTCTACTGTACTGCTGTAAAATGGCTTTTACTGTACAGCGAAGTGGAGTTGCTATGCTAACGGCTTTACAATATTCCACAAGGGCGTTCAGTCTGGTAAGGGGGCTTGGTGTAGTGGGGAGGAGGAAACCCAGTATGTCCCTGATGTCAGGCTTAGAAGGATCGAGAGAAGGCAGCGTCAATTAGAAGAGAGACGCAACCGGAGGAGGTAATCAGTATCAGCTGCCTAATTGACTGGCCCCTCCCAAGAGGCTTTAAAAGAAATCCTCTGTGAAGAGTAGGTTTGCAGGAAACAACAGAGAATCTACAGAGTCGGAACTTTTGTGTATGCAGTCAGTCTAGTCGAGGTCAGTCCAGGCAAACTGCCAAGTATCAGTCAGTTTAGTGATTAGTCGTGTTAAGGAGGGAGTCAGAACAAATAGGTTACTGCACAGAGTGGTTACTACACGGAGTGGTTTCTTCCCTTCAACTGGAGTTTTCAAATGGAAGCTGGATAGTCATCTCTCTGGGATGGTGTAGTGATGCCCACAGTGTGTTGGATTTGATAACCTTTGAGATCTCCTCTGATCCTATGAGTTCATGATTCTATCATGGTGACAATATCTGTTCCCAATTATGTGCGATTTACCAGCTACCAGTAAGTCTTTTCCTCCAGACGTTTGATCTGATATCCATTGTCAATGCATCAGTTATCGCTTTTTCAGTGCAGACATCAATCTGAACAGTCACTGCATGGATGGTTGTAAGTTGAGGACTACCTATATATTATAGTATACGTCACGGTGGAGTCTTTCTGTTTTTAACAGCTCAAAGCTGGCTCTTTACATAAACATTTCCAAAATCGTTATCAGTTTTTGCAATCAACTGCTTTAAGCTTCCTTTGGGGGCAGGAAGCATATGAATAAATATATGGAGGATTGCAAATCAAGATATGCAATTAGTTGCATCTAACTATATAGAGAGACAGACAGGCCTTAATAATCAGGTGAAAATACGCACAGACGTACACGCATACACATTTATGAGGAAGAGAGCAATGTCAAATCAGGATTAGCAATCTGCAGGTGGTAGAAAATTCATTTGCACTCGTTTCAGCTCCAAGAACCATCTAAGGCTTACATTGCAGGGTGCCAAAAAATGGAAAAATAGAAGAACTAGGATTTTTTTTATACATATATTGATATCTTGTATTGTTTGCCTTTTAGAAATCAAGAGAAGGGTTTTGAGCAAACACGTGATTGCTTATATTCTTGGCCTGCAGGTTTCTAAGAGACGTTTCTATTTTTATCCTATGCAAGGGGGGATTGGAATGAAAACTCCTCAGTTTCTTTTCAATATTCCATCCAGGAAGTTTCTCTTCTAGAAAATTCTTCCAAAGGCAACTTCTGTTCCATGGGTTGATTGTTCTCCCTGTCAGAAAATTCCTCCTTGTTTCTAGGTTGAACCTCTCCTTGCTCAGTTTCCATCCATTATTCCTTGTCTGGCCTTTGGGTTCTTTGGAAAATAGCTTGACCTCTTCCTCTCTATGGCAGCCCCTCAAATATTGGAAGGCTGCTCTCCTGTCTCCCCTGGTCCTTCTCTTCACTAGATTAGCCGTGCCCAGATCCTGCAACCATTCATTGTATGCTTTAGCCTCCAGTCCCCTAATCGTCCTGGTTGCTCCTCTCTGCACTTTTTCTAGAGTCTCAACATCTTTTTTATAATGTGGTGACCAAAACTAGATGTAGTACTCAAAGTGTGGTCTTACTAGGGCAGGGGTCCTCAAACTTTTTAAAGAGGGGACCAATTCACGGTCCTTCAGACTGTTGGGGGGACTGGATTGGCTGGATGGGCATGGCTATGTGGTCATGTGACTGGGTGAGTGTGGCTAGGCCATGTAACTAAGGGCATGGCCAATTTAACAGTCCATTAAACAATGCACACAAATTAAACATTAATTTCTTTAGCTCCTGGGGGTGTTTCATTTGCTTTTGTTTGCATGTTGCTCTTTCGGTTGACTTTTCTATTTATTGGTTTGTTTGTTTGTTTTCCCAGTTGTTTAGGAGTCTAGTAGTCCACTTCAGGAAACTCAATTTTGCAGCAATTCTTCTCAGCCCCAAGGAGCTTGAGGAATCTCTCTGTGTCTCTGTCTGTCTGTCTCTCTCTCTCTCTCTGTGTGTGTGTGTGTGTATCTATCTCTCTATCTTCTGGAGGTGGGGGAGATGAAAAACACGCTATTTTCACCCTTTGTGTGCCTCCTGGGGCATCTGTGTGCCCCATTTTTCACTTCCCCCGCTTCCAGAATGCCTCTACAGGCCAAAATTGTTGGCCTTACCCTTCAGTTCGAGTCCGCGGGGCTCGCAAAGCTAAATCCTGGGCTCAGCCAAAAGGTGGGTAGGTAAATGTGGGCGGGGCAGCCTCATCCTGCACGGGGCAGATTAATGGCCTCTGTGGGCCTCATACAGCCTGCAGGCCATAGTTTGAGGCTCCATGTTCGAGGGCAGTGATGGCGAACCTCTTTTGCCTCGGGTGCCAAAAGCGCAATATTGCACACACTTGGGTGCCCCCCCCCTAATTTAATCCCCCCCATGCCATGCCCCCTGTCCGTGCATGCATGACACCCCGCCCTGCTGCCCCACGCATACACACACAACTTTCTTGGAGCCTGGGGAGGGAGAAAACACCCCCCTTCCAGAGACCCTCCAGAGACCGGAAACAGCCCACTTTCCAAATTCTGGTGGGCCCGGTAAGTCCATTTTTCACTCTCTGGAGGCTTCAGGAGGCTTTCCTGAAGCCTCCTAACAAAAAACTGCTGAAAATCAAGGCCAAAGATCAGCTGGACAGCGTGTGCATGCATACTGGAGCTGACAGCGCAACATCTCGCGTGCCCTCAGAAATGGCTCCATGTGCCACCTGTGGCACGCGTGCCATAGGTTCACCATCACGGTACTAAGGCTTTATAGAGCGGTATTAGTACTTCAATTTCTGGCACTACCTGCAAGTGTTCCATGTCCAAAAATTCTCCAGTAGTTTGTTTTTTCCCTAGTTATTCTTATGTGTGGAAGAAACTTTGCTTCTGAAATTTCTTCAGCGACTCTCAAAAGTTTGTTGTTGTTTTTTAAATCAATTTTCTTTGCTTTCTTAATATTCCTCAACTCCTCCCAATTCCATTCCTGGGTTCATACGTACTTCAAGGTCACAATACAGTTTCTTTGGGTTTGATTTAATAGTATGTGTAGATCCAGCTTATAGTTTATTGAACAATAAGATAATAAACGAGCCAAACTCTGTAAATTGGGCTTGCATATTTTTGGGCCGGTTTAAAAGGTATTATTTTTATTAACACAAACACCCTTGCCATCTTGGCTCTCTGGAGCACAACAGCTTAGTTCTGTGTGAAGATGGGCAGAAAGAAGTGGCTTTCACCTGATATGCAAATATGGGTAGATTAATGAAATATTGGTCTCCCTGTGAACTATGCTAATCTATTTCCAACCGGAATTCTGCCAAGTTATTTTCCATTTATTTCAACTCGGATCTTGTAAAGGGGAAGAAAAGTCTCCAAATAATTTGTTTTTTGCCTTGACTGCCAACTGATCACAATCTTTGAAAAGGTGAGTCTCAAGGCAGCTGAGATGTCTTCATGGCCTCAGAGAGGCTTCTTATTTAAACATTTCATTTCCAACTTTGCGCTTATAATGGGATTATTTATTTTATTTATATTCAAATTTATACCCCGCACCTTCTCCAAAAAGGCCCCAGGGCGGCGCACAGGAAATTTAAAACAATACAAATATAACAAAAATACATTTAAAAAAAAAAAGCTATTCAACCCATGCCCTGTGCTAAAATAGTGTCAAATCCCCCTAATTAAAATCTATCTAAAAACAGTCAAGAACGAGAGGTTATGCTAGGCCGGCTTGTTGGAAAAGGTGTGTTATAAGACGCTGGCGGAAGAGGCGGATTTAATTTAAACCGACACTGCTGAAATTAAGGGAACTGCTTCATTACACTAAGGGTAGGGGGGAAAAAACCTCTGAGTTGAATTTTAAGTAAAAGTAATGGGTATTGAAATTGTTCTCTCCCCACCCCCATTGGTATTGTGGTTGCTACTGCTGTGGTTGACCTTGTAGTTCAAGGCAGCTTTGAAGCAACCATGAATATTAGATCCTTAAAAGACAGGGGTTTCTTGCAATTAAATCAAGGCGCTTTACCAATCACAAAAGAGATGATTTTCCATCAGACTCCAGATATTTGTACTCACAATTTGCCAATATGACGTCAAGTGAAAGCAACTGCCAAAAAAGCCAACACAGTTCTAGACTGCATAAACAGAGGGAGAGAATCAAGATCACGTGAAGTGTTAATACCGCTTTATAAGGCCTTGGTAAGGCCACACTTGGAATACGGCATCCAGTTTTGGTCTCCACGATGTAGAAAAGATGTGGAGACTCTAGAAAGAGTGCAGAGAAGAGCAACAAAGATGATTAGGGGACTGGAGACTAAAACATACGATGAACAGTTGCAGGAAGTGGGCATGGCTAGCCTAGTGAAGAGAAGGACGAGGGGAGACATGATAGCAGTGTCCCGATATCTCAAGGGCTGCCAGAAAGAAGAAGGAGTCAAGCTATTCTCCAAAGCACCTGAAGGCAAGAGAAGAAGCAATGGGTGGAAACTAATCAAGGAGAGAAGCAATTTAGAACTAGGGAGACATTTCCTGACAGTGAGAACAATTAATCAGTGGAACAACTTGCTTCCAGAAGTTGTGAATGCCCCAACACTGGATGTTGGATAACCATTTGTCTGAGGTGGTGTAGGGTTTCCTGCTTAAGCAGGGGGTTGGGCTAGAAGACCTCCAAGGTCCCTTCCAACTCTGTTATTATATTAGATTATATTACAAACAAAACTAATAAATAATTGAGCTCTTTCCCTTTCCCTTTTTTCTCTTTTCTTTTCTTTTGATTTTAAATTGCAAAGATCATGTTTGGATTCTGCCTGTTTACTCCTTGGGGGGGGGATGCTTTCTTGTTCTGAGAACGCTCATTCTGACTCCACGATGTCAACCAAACCCAGCTCATTTCTTTGTTTGAACTCCAACTTCTCCAGAGATTCCAATTTCCTTCCAATGTTTTATCCTTGAAGCCAATTTTTAACTCGGCGGCTTATACGCCTCTCAGTTTGTATCTCCCTTTTGGATTCTGACCTAAGCCCTCTTCCTCTCTTCTCGGTCTATCTCCTCCTGCAGTTTCTACCGCTTACCCTAGAAACTCCGAAGAGCTCATTCCATCTTATTCTTTAACAGCAGCATGAGTTTCTTGCGTCTTGCCATAGGCCAAGTCCTTTGGCCATGGCTTCTAGATCATTTCAAGTTCTAATACAGCGAAAGAAAGTATGTGTTCCCCAATGCTTTGGAAACTTTTTTTGTGTGTGGGGGGGGGGGAGTTTCCACTCCTTCTGGTGCAGTGGCGTAGCGTGGGTTGTCAGCACCCGGGGCAAGGCAAGTAAACTTCCGAAGTTGTGGTAGGGGGGAAAAAAGAGCTGAGAAGACGATGAGCTGTAATGCCGACATTTGTTAAAAGGGTATTTCTTTCTTTACAAAACAGCGAACGTTCTTTGAATGGGATTAGAAAGGGAAAATGTATTTAAGGGGGAGTTTGGACTGGAATCTCTTCTTTCTTTCGTTCCTTGCTTGCCTGATTTATTTTCTTCTTCTTCTTTAGCGATTTTGACTTTGGGAAGGAAGCTAGACCAACATTTCCCCTTCCCCCTTTCCTTTCTCTCTCTCGCCGGCAGAGAGAGAAAGAGAGAGATGGAGAGATCGGAAAGAAAGAAGTTGTTACAGACTTACTCGAAACTGGCTGCTTTAAGGGGCCTCTTTAAGAAAAATCACCCCGTCGTAAACAACCGCTCGAACTGAAAAGATTGCAAGGCTAAAGATTCGTTCACCCGGCGCTGGATAATGAAGGGCGAAGTCCCGCCAAAGTCCGAAAGCCGCCGCTTTCGGCTTTTTAAAGCGCAAAACCAAAGCTTCTCCAGCTTCAGGTTGGACTCCAGCTTCAGCGCGCCCCCCCAGATGTTGCGCCCGGTGCGGCCGGGGCCCCCTGCACCCCCCACGCTACGCCTCTGTTCTGGTGATATTAAAAAGTTGTTACCACATATGAGAGAGGGAAAAGAAGAGGAAGAGGAAGAGGAGGAGGAAGGAGGAGGAGGAGGAGGAAGATGTTTTCAGCAGTACAACCCCCTGATTTCAGAAATACTTCATTCATCCTATTTTATCATATATTGTATTTTTCAGAGTATAATCAAAATTGTTTGTGGGACAAATTGTTAGAAATCGGGACTGTCCCGCCAAAATCGGGACATCTGGTCACCTTAGTTAAGTGGCTAGCTCCGTGTGTTCTTTTGGGTGGGAGAGCAGAAAGTTCATAGGGATGTGCTGCTTCGATTAACACAACCACCTCTGATCAAACTGAGTGGTAATGGATGATTGGATCTTATTGGAGATGTCCTGCAAAGCGAGAGTCTGAGAGATGTCAGACTTCAGATCTGTCACGAGCTGCTGATGGCATTCTGTCACCATTTTCCTGTAAATATGACAGCTACGATAAATAGCCATCTGCTCTCTCTATATTTATTACATTTGGCAGAGCAGGGAAAATAGGTTTTCAGGTGGTTGTGTGGGTGTGAAGGATGATGAGTTTACTTTTTTGGGGGGGGGGCTAAATAAATCTATTCCTAGGAGACCTTAAAGCAGGGGTCTCCAACCTTGGCAACTTTAAGACTTGTGGACTTCAACTTCCAGAATTCCTCAGCGAGCAATGCTTCTGGGAGTCGACGTCCACAAGTCTTAAAGTTGCCACGGTTAGAAACCCCTGCCTTAAAGGAAAGATTCTACTCATGAATGTTTTTATAGTCTCTTCTATCACGTGGTTTATGCTTTCCAAACTGCAGACTCTTATTTTATGTAGGTATATGTTTTTCCCAAACCCCCAAACAAATGCTCCAAATTAACCATTAAGTCCCTATTTTCCTCTGTTGCAAAGCTTTGGAAATAAATATCACAATGTTTTAATGAAGGAAGGAGAATAATAATTTTCTTTTCCATAATTTCATAGAGGAATGTTCAATTTGTTCTAATTTTAATGCCTGTAGAATTCTCTCTCTCTCTCTCTCTCTTTCTCTCTCTCTCTCTCTCTCTCTCTCTTTTCTTTTTGCTATCCCTGTTTTGTTTTTCTAGACATTGTTTTATCAAAAATATATCTGGCCAAAACACACAATTCAGATGATCTTTCATTCTCCTAAGAAAGTTGAAACTTCAGATCTCTACAGAAATAATGCTTCTAAGTTATAGCTTTATTATTTTGATAGAACAATTTGACTAACAATAACTCAAAGGACCAGGGCGACATGAAAGTAGTCTTCCATATTTGAAGGGCTGTCACAGAGAAGATGGGGGTCAACCTATTCTCCAAAGCAACTGAAGGCAAGACAAGAAGTAATGAATGGAAGCTTATCAAAGAGAGATCTGACCTAGAAGGAAGGATACAGTTTTGGTCGCCACGATGTAGAAAAGACGTGGAGACTCTGGAAAGAGTGCAGAGAAGAGCAACCAAGATGATTAGGGGACTGGAGACTAAGACATATGAAGAACGGTTGCAGGAGCTGGGTATGTCTAGTTTGATGAAGAGAAGGACCAGGGGAGACATGATAGCAGTGTTCCGATATTTCAGAGGGTGCCACAAAGAAGAGGGAGTCAAACTATTCTCCAAGGCACCTGGGGGCAGGACAAGAAGCAATGGGTGGAAACTAATCAAGGAGAGAAGCAACTTAGAACTAAGGAGAAATTTCCTGACGGTTAGAACAATTAACCTCTGGAACAGCTTGCCTCCAGAAGTTGTGAATGCCCCAACCCTGGAAGTCTTTAAAAAGATGTTAGATAGCCATTTGTCTGAAATGGTATAAGGTTCCTGCCCACGCAGGGGGTGACTAGAAGACCTACAAGGTCCCTTCCAACTCTGCTATTGTATTGTATTGAAGGAGAAATTTCCTGTCAGTGAGAACAATTCATCAGTGGAAGGGCTTGCCTCTAGAAGGTGTGAGTGCTCCATCAATGGAAGTTTTTAAGAAGTGTTCTGACCTAGGCTTCCTTCTCACCCCCAAGCTCCACTGGCTGCTGGTGGGCCAGAATAAGAAGAGATTGGACGATCATTTGTCCAGAATGGTGTAGGATCTCCTGCCTTGAACGGGGTCGTTCTATGAGAAGACCTCCAAGGTCCTTTCCAATTCCATTAGTCTGTAATTCTTTTACTCTGATGCCCGACTCTTTGAAGAAAAAAGGACCTCCAGAAGACACTTAATAAATCTCCCACTGTAATGAATGAACACATTAGTATTTATAAATTCATGGCAACTGCTACTGCTCTTACAGACTGATCCTCCTTGCGTTTACTGCTGATTTCAGCAAGGGTGGCTTTCAAACAGAATTAAGAATGGATGGGAAATGTGATCCATCAGCTTTTCTAGGTGACAATATTGATTTCAGTGCTTGAAAATATTTCTTGATGCTTAATACACCAACACCTGTA
This sequence comes from Rhabdophis nuchalis, assembly GCA_039707465.1. NCBI lineage: Eukaryota > Metazoa > Chordata > Lepidosauria > Squamata > Natricidae > Rhabdophis > Rhabdophis nuchalis. The sequence continues at coordinate 10,599,236 of CM077657.1, read as the reverse complement.
CTTCTCAGAAGGGGACAGGGGTCCCTTTGCAACATATAAGAAGTCATGCAGAACAGGGACAATGTTTTCAGAGATATGAATATCCATGAGTTCTTAATGGCCAAAAATATATGTTACGATGAAAAAAACATTTGCAAAATTTAGGTGTCCTGGGGAAAGGGCAAAAAAATAATAATCCTGTAATATAGGAAGTCCTGAACTGAGGACCACAATTGAATCCAAAACTTCTGTTGCTAAGTGAGACATTTGTTCAGTGAGTTTTGCTTATTTTACAACTTGCCACAGTTAAGTGAATTACTGCAATTGTTAAATTAGTAACATGGCTGTTTAATGAATCTGGGTTCCCCATTGACTTTGCTGGTCAGAAGGCCACCTTTACATGACCCTAGGACACTTGAACTGTCATAAATAGAAGTCGGTTGCCAAGTTTTGATCCATGACCACAGGGATGCTACAATGGTTGTAAATGTGAAAAACAGTCATAAGTCACTTTTTTCAGTGCATTGTAACAGACAGTAAATGAACTGTCAAATTCATTTACTTTATTAGGAAATATACCATATTTTGGGGAGTATAAGACACTCTGAAGTATAAGACGCACCTAGCTTTCGGGGAGGAAAACAAGAAAAAAAATCTGCCTCCCAGCAATTTGCTTCTTGCAGCAAACAGCAAACATTCCGTTTCAGCTTCAGCTTCAGCACAGCCTGATTAGCACAAACAGCGGATTGTCGGTTGCATTGGCCTCCCAATGATCAGCTGTTTCAGGCTGCAGGGATTGCCACCTCCGTTTACCCCATTTTTGGCCTCTGCATCCTGTTTTCACGCTCCATGCACCCCATTTTTTACCTGTTCCAGGCAGCGGGGATCAGAAGGAGCATAAAATGGGGTGTGCAGCAATAGGCAAGGGCAATCACTGCAGCCTGAAACAGCTGATGGTTGCGAGACTCATCCAACTGACCATCAGCTGCTTGTGCTAACCAGGCTGTGCTGAAGCTGAAACTAAAAACAGGCTGATTGCTGTTTTCTGCATGGAGGCAAATTGCTGGGAGGCAGAGGCCAAAGGGTGAGGGCCAGGGCGGGGGCGGGGGGCTTACATTCGGTGTATAAGACCCAAATTTTCACTCGCTTTTATATACAATTTAGTAGATATTTGTGTGTTTGTGTGTCAATGTGTGCGGAATATTTTTGCCCCAATTAGCTAAATTGCTAGAGTAACAGAGCCAATTCAAGCTCCCCGATTAAATGAGAAACAAAGAGAATGATATACAATTGCTCGCCCTTTGATAGCAGCGCAATCCCTGCTAGATTCCAGGCCCAACCTCAGCTACCAGCCCAATGCGAGAATTGTCTGCGCTCCTAGCTTAAGAATCTAGGGCTTTTCTTCCGGCCTTTTGTGGCACAGCAGGGAAGCGTTAAGTATTTCAGGTTTCCAGCTGGAGGAAGAAGAGGAAATTATAGCCATCTAGAAAAGTGGAGCCCAATCGTTTTACAAAAGAGGGAACAATGGAAAGAGTGAAAGGGGGAAAGAAATTCCCTGCTGGGAGATAATGGCACTCTGAGCGAAATTGCATCACCTACACATTGAAGTCAAGTTGAGGTTTTTTTTTCCAGTGGAATTCGGACAGGCGGTATCATTACTCGCTTTGTAAAGGCTTTAGCAGGATAACGCAGGCCACATTTTGCACATCGTATTTTGGGTCACAGGAAGTGCTCTTTTGCAGGAAGTTTCTACTGGCTGGAAATGCAGGTTTCTTGCACTGATAATGAAAAGAAGGACCAGGGGAGACATGATAGCAGTCTTCCAATATCTCAGGGGTTGCCACAAAGAGGGAGTCAAGTTATTCTCCAAAGCACCTGAGGGCAGAACAAGAAGCAATGGGTAGAAACTAATCAAGGAGAGAAGCAACTTAGAACTGAGGAGAAATTTCCTGACAGTCAGAAAAATTAATCAGTGGAACAGAAGTTGCCTCCAGAAGTTGTGAATGCCCCAACACTGGAAGTCTTTAAGAAGATGTTGGATAGCCATTTGTCTGAAATGGTATAGGGCTTCCTGCCTAGGCAGAGGGTTGGACTAGAAAACCTCCAAGGTCCCTTCCAACTCTGCTATTGTATTGTATTGTACTGTTTAGTACCAATTTATACTACTTTGAGAAGATCACACTTGGAACGCTACACCCAGTTTAGGTCACCCTGATGTAAAAAAAAGTTGTTGAAAATCTAGAAAGATTGTACAGATGGGCAACAAAAATGATGAGGAGACTGGAGGCTAAAACGTAATATGAATGGTTGCAGGAACTGGGAATGTCTAGTTTAACAGAGAGGGAGTAGGGGTGGCATATCTTCAAAAAATGTGATGGTCTGTCACAGAGTGGGACCTGGTGGCTCAGTGGCTAAGATGAAAGGTCGGCAGTTCAGCAGTTCGAATCCCTAGTGCCGCATAATGGAGTGAGCTCCCGTTATTTGTCCCAGCTTCTGCCAACCTAGCAGTTCAAAAGCATTTAAAAATGCAAGGAACCACCTTTGGGGGGAAGGTAACACCATTCTGTGCTCCTTCAGCGATTAGTCATGCTGGTCACATGACCACGGAGAGGTCTTTGGACAGCGCTGGTTCTTTGGCTTTGAGATGAGCACTGCCCCCTAGAGTCAGGAATGACTAGCAGATAAGTGCGAGGGAAACCTTTATTTTTACCACAGAGAAGAGGTGTCAACCCATTCTCCAAAGCATCTGAGGGCAGGACAAGAAGTAATAGATTGAAGCTTACCAAACAGCAATCCAACCTAGAATTACATGTCAGTAAGAAGATACATTTCTTGTCAGTAAGAAGAATTAGTCAGTGGAACAGCTTGCCTCCAGAAATGGTGGTTGCTCCATCACTGGAGGGTTTTAAGATGAGATTAGCCATTTGTCATGAATGATTTAGGGTCTCCTGCTTGAGTAGAAAGCTGTAGTAGAAGATGTCCAATGTCCCTTCCAACTCTGTTATTCTGTATTTTAAGATAACAAGAAGTCAGATAGGTGGTTGGACAGTTTTTCTCCATGATACTTTTCAGTGTTTGATCCTCCCTGCATCCACCATACAGAGCAATGGGGAGGAAAGCGATGGCAAATCTAGACAGCATCCTAAAAAGCAGAGACATCATCCTGCCAACAAAAGTGTGTCTAGTCAAGGCTCTGGTTTTCCCAGTTGCAATGGATGGCTGTGAAAGCTGGACCATAAGGAAGGCTGAGCACCAAAGAATGGAGGCCTTTGAACTCTGGTGCTGGAGAAGACTCCTGCGAGTCCCTTGGACTGCAAGGCGATCCAACCGGTCAGTCCTAGAGGAGATCAACCCTGACTGCTTTTTAGAAGGCCAGATCCTGAAGAGGAAACTCAAAGACTTTGGCCACCTAATGAGAAGGAAGGACTCCCTGGAGAAGAGCCTCATGCTGGGAAAGATTGAGGGCAAAAGAAGAATGGGACGAGAGAGAAGGAGGTGGCTGGATGGAGTCACCGAAGCAGTCGGGGTGAGCTTAAATGGACTCCGGGGGATGGTAGAGGACAGGAAGGCTTGGAAGAAGGTTGTCCATGGGATTGTGAATGGTCAGACATTCACAACTAGCAACAACAAAATACAGAGCAATATTGAGTCATTTGAACTCTTCACTGCCAAATGGAGTTCTGGTGAAAATGGGAAGAGTTCTCCATTCAAAATGAGGACAGACCTTGTGGAGCATGGCTTGCACTCCTCCTTCCCTAATCGCCCTCCATTCTGCAGCGTAGGATTTCCCTTCCTTGCAAGTAGTCTGGTAATGCATTTAACCCTCTTTTGTTCTTAAAGCTTTCTTCCAAGTAAGTGGACGTAAAACTACAAGCTACCAGAAACCAAGCTGGCATGACTTTTGCTAATTAGAAGCTGTAATTAGGTAATTTAGCGGACTAGGGTTTGCTTTAAATACCATCAAGGAAGACAAACATTGCTTTCTTTTTAACAGCAAGTGGTTTAAGCCAAGCCCTTTATTTTATTTTTTTTTGGCACTGTGATTTAGTTAAAAAAAGCTGCATGGGAACAAGTTGTGAAAATGCGATAAGAGCGCAATTCAGATGTGCTTTGCTTCCTTAGTGGTATTTAACCACAACTAGCCAGGCTGCAGCATCCTCAGCTGTGGAGGCCCAGATGAGCTGTGATATTTCTTCTTTGTCATCGTAGATTCAAGTGTACAGCTTGTGCTAATTTTGCATTTTTTAATGCTGTCACGATTTACTGTATGTCAGCACAACCACATCCTAATATTCTCGGTCTTCTCGACATCTATCCTTTCACAATTGGTGTGATAGATAGGCTCTAGTTTGCGCTGAACCAAAATCAGAATGTACTTTTCATGTATACCTGTTGTGGTCCACCGGCAGCCTGTGGCAGCAGAGTCAAACAATGAGGAGGTTGCGGTGGAACATGGGCCAGTCCTGGAGTCTGGGGAAGGCTAGGATGAGGGCTCTGCATCAGAGGCAGAGAGGGGGGCAAGGCCATCACGCAGTTATGTGCTGCCTCCAGAGTCTGACATCAGCGAGGCAGAGGAACAGGGGGAGACTGTTTCCAGTGCACGCATGCGCAGAACTGCCAGAAGACAAGAAGAATTAAGAAAAAAGGGGGGTGTTAGAATAATTATCCTGATGTTGAGTTGACAATATATATAAGCCAGGATTAATAAAAGGTAAATGTAACTTTAAGGACTATGTGGAATCTGATTGGCTGTGCTTCCCAGCTCAATCATAAAAAGGCAGCTGGAAACACAGTTCATCCCTTTTTGCTTTCCTATGCTTCCTGATAGCCACTGAGGAAGAAGCTGACCATGAAGACAGAAGACAACCATTGTTTTGACTGACTGTAAGATATCTGTGTTTTGGTGAAGGACTGTTTATTGTTAGAGGAATTAGTATCACTGTTTGAAAGAAGTATTTTAGTTATGTCAAAAGTAAAGATTATTTATTTTTTCTACTATCAGTGTTTTAGAGTTTGTGTGTGGTTTAAGCAACATATCTCTTGCTGTCCGGTGTATTGCACTATTCCACCTGTTAATTTTCCAACGGGGGTGTTTTTACCCCTAACAGAGGGACATGGAAGTAAAGCTTGGAGATGATTTCCCCCTCCCATAAGACATAAAAGCGGAGCAAACAGATCTGAGCCTTTTCAGGAAGCAATTAGTTCATTCTGGTCAGTTCAAGCTCTGAGAAGTCCTGTTTGACACTGTGCTCCATTTGGCTTTGCAAAACTAATTGGCTATTAGGCCTCTGGCAGCGTTTCAAGGGAGATAAAGGTGGGTGCTTATCAACATTACCCTGAAAGACTTTGACAACTCGAGCAGACATCTGTTGGACTCTTCACAGACAGTTTGTGAATCATTACAGGATACAACTTCTGGAGGCAAGTTGTTCCGCTGATTAATTGTTCTAACTGTCAAGAAATTTCTCCTCAGTTCCAAGTTGATTCTCTCCTTGATTAGATTTTACCCATTGCTTCTTCTCCTACACTCAGGTGCTATTCTATTCTGCAACCCTGTGCTGTCCCCATAGTTCTGGAGAAGACTTGCAAGGTTTTAAGCAAAGCTTTTTTCAACATTTTCCAAACTGAACCTATTGCAGGAGATGTGGCCTGCAAAACAGGTGTTGCACCAATGGTCTGCAGCCTGCTCATGGTGTCCTTCTGTGCCTTTCAAAATAAAAGAAAAATACGACTGACTCTATTTTCGTGCATAGAAGCTCACTTTGCTGGTGTGAAAGATGAGTGAGAAATTCATTTGCTTTGCCTTCTCATAAGAACGTGCCAAAATATACATGCATTCAAAACCAGGTTGGAACAAACCTGAGGTTTAAAAAGAAAGGTGGAGGAAAAAGAAAAGCAGACAGATTTTCTCCAACTGGCAGTTTAATCTTGTCTCGAGCAAATAAAAATAGAATTGAGGTTTCCTGTTTGGAAAAAGGCTTCTATGTATTGATATTTTCATTCCTGATTCAGTTATTTCTTTGCAAAAGGTAGCAAAAGAGAAGGTGAAAAGGAAAAATGACTGTCTTAGTGTGTGCGTGTGTGTGTGTGTGATTGTGTACCTATATATCCTGAGTTACCAATCTGGAACCTGAGTTACCAATCTGGTTCCGCCCCAGGCGCCTGATGGACCCAGATGGGTTCCAAGCGGCGCTTGGGCCACTTCCTGTACCCCTGACCCGCGCCCCGATGGAGGACCTCGTGGCCGCATGGAATACTGCGACCACGGGAGCCTTGGATCGGGTCGCGCCCTTGCGGCCTCTCTTGCGGCGGCGAGCCACCCTGGCTCCTTGGTTTACCGAGGAGCTGAGGGTGATGAAACGCCACAAGAGATGCCTAGAGAGAAGATGGAGGTATACCCGCTCTGAATCTGACCGGACACAGGTAAGAGCCCATTTACGGACTTACATTGTGGCGCTGAGAGTGGCCAAACGCCATCATTGCGCCACTCTCATAGCATCCGCAGATAACCGCCCTGCCGCCCTGTTTAGGGTGACCCGTACCCTCCTTCAACAGAGGGTGCGGGAAGCCCCCTTACAGGGTAGAGCAGAGGAATTTGTGTCTTATCTGCAGGAGAAAATCGCTCAGATACAGAATGAGTTAGCCCCCATTGCTGGTCCAGTGGATTGCCACGAGGGGGATCTTGTTTGGGAGGAGTTTGACTCCGTTACTTCCGAGGATATGGACAGGTTACGTGGGCGACTGCGAGCCACCACATGTTTATTGGACCTGTGTCCCTCCTGGCTTGTACTGGCATCCTGGGAGGTGACACGAGGCTGGCTCCAAGAGGTTATCAACGCATCCTTGAGTGAGGGTTCCTTGCCTGCCTCCCTAAAAGAGGCCATGGTGAGGCCCCTCCTCAAGAAGCCCTCTTTGGATCCAGCTTTATTAACCAACTATCGTCCAGTCTCCAACCTTCCCTTCCTGGCGAAGGTTGTTGAGAGTGTGGTGGCACAACAGTTTCCCCGTCATCTGGAGGAAATTGATTATCTAGACCCGCGCCAGTCCGGCTTTCGACCCGGGCATAGCACCGAGACGGCATTGGTCGCGTTGGTGGATGATCTCTGGAGGGCCAGAGATGGGGGTTGCTCCTCCATCCTGGTTCTGTTAGACCTCTCGGCGGCTTTCGATACCATTGACCATGGTATCCTATTGCATCGGCTGGGGGGGTTGGGGGTGGGAGGCACCGTTCTGCGGTGGTTCTCCTCCTACCTCTCTGGCCGATCGCAATTTGTGTTGGCAGGAGAGCAGAGGTCGACCCCGAGACCCCTCACATGTGGGGTGCCTCAGGGGTCGGTCCTCTCGCCTCTCCTGTTCAACACATACATGAAGCCGCTGGGCGAGATCATCCGTGGTTTTGGGGTAGAGTATCATCTCTACGCTGATGATACTCAGCTGTATATATCTACCCCAAACCACCCCAACGATGCCGTAGCGGTGATGTGCCAGTGCCTGGAAGCCGTGTGGATCTGGATGGGAAGTAACGGACTCAGGCTCAACCCGACCAAGACCGAGTGGCTGTGGTTTCCGGCTGCCCGATTCAACCAGCTGACTCCATCGCTGGCCATAGGGGGCGAACATCTTGCCCCTGTGGATGGGGCGCGCAACTTGGGTGTCCTCCTGGATACCCGGCTGTCCATGGAAGATCAAGTGACAGCCGTGGCCAGGAGGGCGTTTTACCAGGTTCGCCTGGTACGCCAGTTGCGCCCCCTATTGGATCGGGACGCCCTTCGCACAGTCACTCATGCTCTCGTGACATCCCGACTGGATTATTGCAACTCTCTCTACATGGGGCTCCCCTTGAGGTGTACCTGGAGGCTTCAGTTGGTCCAGAACGCAGCCGCGCGAGCAATTATGGGCACCTCTAGGTTTGCCCACGTAACACCGCTCTTGCGCGAGCTGCACTGGCTACCTGTCGTCTTCCGGGTGCGCTTCAAGGTGTTAATTACCATCTTCAAAGCGCTCCATGGCTCGGGACCTAGCTACCTGCGGGATCGGATCCTGCCCCATACATCCTCACGGCCGATTCGCTCCCACAGAGAGGGACTTCTCCGGGTGCCGTCCACTAGACTTTGTCAGCGGGCGACGCCCAGGGGAAGGGCCTTCTCTGTGGCGGGCCCAGCCCTCTGGAACGACCTTCCCCCCGATATCAGGACAACCACGGACCTCCGCTCCTTCCGCTTAAAATTAAAGACACACTTTTTTCGCCTGGCCGGCCTTGGGTAGTCTCTTTTTAGGTTAGGGGTTTTAGGGGTATTTTTAGTTTAGTTTATGGGTTTTAGCGCAGGATCAATTTAATCCATTTTTAATTTTGTATTTTGTATTTTGTCTGTGGTCTTATTTGTATTTTAATTGCCTGTGCCCCGCCTCGAGTCCCCCTTGGGGAGAGAGAGCGGGATATAAAATTAAATTATTATTATTATTATTAAAAATTAAATTATTATATGTGCATGTATGGATTGATTGCTGACTGGTACCAAAGTTAGGTTTTCTGTCAGAAGATACAAATTGTTATTTGCAGTCTGTTCAAAGTGAGCCTTGTGAAATTAGATTATTCCAGAATATTTCCACACTTAGACTTTCCACTTCAGGGAAAAATAAATTAAAACCCGCAACAAATTGAAAAAAAAACAAACCCCAACTCTACAGGGTTTCTGTCATCTTCCATATTTTCCAAAGCACATATGACTTGTTTCTCTGGATAGGTCAATGGTAGAGTTCAAACCCATTGTTAGTAGGCCTAAACAAGGAATAGTCAAAAGACTTATCGATTTACAATAGATTTTATAAATAACTAGCCAATATTTTTTTTTTAATTCAAATTTATACCCCGCACCTTCTCCAAAAAGGACCCAGGGCGGCGCACAGGAAATTTAAAACAATACAAATATAACAAAATTACAAAATTTTAAAAGCTATTAAATCCATAGCATAACCCAGCATTGCCCGAGTATTCATTTACAAGGGGGAAATGTCCAGACCAAATATAATTTCTAATGCTGGATTTTCCCCCTTACCAGACGGAGCCCCCTTGTGGAGTACTGTGAAGGCGTTACCATGATAACTCCACTGAGCTGCACAGTAGAAGCCATTTTACAGCAGTACAGTAGAAGGCACAACAGGCTGTATCTTAACAGAACACACACCCCAAGGGATTTTAGGGGTGTATTACCACCACCACCCCAATATTTTTCTCCAAAGAGTAAGTCATCTGTGTACCAAGTTTGGTTGAAATTGCTCAAGGTGTTCCAGAGTTATGCTGGGAAACACACACGCATACACACACACACGATGGATGGATGAATGGATGGATGGATGGATGGATGGATGGATGGATGGATAGATGAGAGATCCAACCTAGAACTAATGAGAAATTTCCTAACAGTAAGAACAATTAACCAGTGGAACATCTTGCCTTCAAAAGTTGTGGATGCTCCATTGCTAGAAGTTTTTAAGAAGAGATTGGATTGCCACTTGTCCGGAATGTGGACAGCCCATTGTCTAGAGTCTCCTGCTTGGGCAGGGGGTTGAACTGGATGATCTCTACGCTCCCTTCCAACTCTGTTATTCTGTTAACAAGCTAGCTAGAGTGACAAGAAATCGGGGGGGAAAGCATTTGAAAACATTGAGACACTCCACCTTAATGGATTTGCTGTAAATGGCTATTGAACATTTCTCTTCTATTCCTGAGGTTCTGTATTTGCCCTAAGAGGAGCATCAAACAGATCTTATTAAAGTCTGAGAGATTCTTACTGAAGTCCATGTGATTCTTACTTCCTCAAGCTTAGCCAGCTCATAAGCTGTTCTTTTTTCCTTCTTTTATTCCCTTCCTTTTCTATCGCTGGTGATCAAACTGCATCGCTTCCACTGTTCTTGCAGATGAGAAGGTGACAGGCAATGGATGGAAACCAATCGAGAAGCAAGAAACATAGAAGTAAGGACAAATTTCCTTTCCCCGGAAGCTTTCAAGAAATCCCAAGGAAGACATTAGATCCATGATGGCAAGCCTATGGCACGCATGCCAGAGGTGGCACGCAGAACCCTCTCTGTGGGCACATGCACCATCAACAGCTGCTCTTCTGGGTTCCATTGTGCACATGCGTGCTGGCCAGCTGGTCTGGTATGCATGCACACTAACCAGCTGCTCTCTTTAACCAGCTGGCCAGTGCACATGAGTATGCCGGAACCCAAAAGAGAGCAGATCGGTGGTGGGATTCAGCCAGTTCGCACCTATTTGGGAGAACCGTTTGTGAACTTTCTAAGCAGTTCAGAGAACCGGCCGTTGGAAGAAATCTCCTTTTGTTTCTTTCCACTTTACAGGGCTGATCCTGTAAGGAAGGCAGGAAGGAAACATTCTGGTGTTGTTTCTAGCCTCATCTTCATTGCCCTGCTTACAGAAACTGCCTCTCTGGTTAACCCTTATGACATTGGAACAGCTAAGGCAAAGCGCCCATCAATGTGAGTGACAAGTTGGCCACCCAGTCACGTGACCACTGAGCCACATCGACCCAGCTGGTCATTAGGGCAGAGAACTGGTTGCTAAATTATTTGAATCCCACCCCTGGAGCAGATGGCTGGTGTGCATGGGAAATGGAACCCGGCGATGCGAATGCACACTGGCCAGCTGGTCTCTTCCGGGTTCCAGCACTCCAGCGTGCATGCACACAAGCTCCATTTTCAGCACTCAGTGCCAAAAAGGTTAACCATCACTGCATTAGATGACTCTCAACCCAGGGGGCTTTCTCATAGCTATGAAGGCTTCACCTGGAGCTCCAAAGTGAATGGAAGGTACGCAACACAAACAGCCCAGCAGGAACTATATCGGTGAGCTCCGAAAAACTTCAGAAAGTGCTCCAGCAATGTAATGGTCTGCGAGAATGACTTTGGGAGGCAGAAGAATTGCAAACTAAATAACCATCATGCAGAAGGTATCTCAGCCCACAGAAGGAAAGAGGGTGTGGGAGGAAGTTTTAAGATTTTCAAGAATTTGTTAAAGTAGTCTTAAAAGCAAAGTAGAGCTCATTGTCTTGACTGCTTGGAAAGGTTAACACCAATCTTTCCAGTCTAAAAATATCCTTCCCCTTCTTTCCTTTTACATCCCCAGAAAAGTAGTGAGGGTCTTGGCCTTCTGAATTACATGCTTTCAAGTGCTTGAGTGTTATGAAACCCTTCTCAGTCACAGCTTTCTCAAACTTTCAAGGCTAAACAGACACAGCAGCACCTCTCAGTCTTCGTAGAGAATTTAGCTATGAATGTCCCCTGGCCATTCCTGTTGTCATTTTCTGAACCTGTTCCAATTTCTTTCAATTTTGTTTTCAAGTGCGATGTCCAGACATTAACACCACATTCAAGGCCTTTCCTCTAGCAGCAGAAGAGTGTTCATTTTCACAGGAGGGATGGAGAGAGAGAGAGAGAGAGAGAGAGAGAGAGAGAGAGAGAGAGAGAGGGGGAGGGAGGGAGGGAGGGAGGGAGGGAGGGAGAGAGAGAGAGAGAGATATGCATTTGTCCCTGTAAAGCAACCCTCCTGGCTGCCAGCTGCTGAACAAATATGCATTTATTCAAATAGCATTCCGCTTTGATGGATCCCTGTAGTGCCAATGCTCCTGATTTAGTCAGGAACAATTTGGACTGGATGCAGAGGGCAAAGATTCAAATCTCATTTGTCCATGTCATGGCACAGGAATAATTTTGAGCAAAGGATGCAGTGAACTCTAAGCATAAAGGTAAAGGTTCCCCTTGCATATATGTGCTAGTTGTTCCCGACTCTAGGGGGCGGTGCGCATCTCCGTTTCAAGGCCTAAGAGCCAGCGCTGTCCAAAGACCTCTCTGTGGTCATGTGGCCGGCATGACTGAATGCTGAAGGCACATGGAACGCTGTGACCTTCCCACCAAAGGTGGTCCCTATTTTTCTACTTGCATTTTTACATGCTTTCGAGCTGCTAGGTTGGCAGAAACTGGGACAAGTAACATGAGCTCACTCCATTATGCAGCACTAGGGATTCGAACCTCCGAACTGCCGACCTCTCTGATCGACAAGCTTAGCATCCTAGCCACTGAGTCACCGTGTCCCTCTGCTTCCTCTCCCCATTTACATTCCTATTTGACTATCCTTGAAGGTTATTCTTCTCCAGGAATCAATCAATCACTACTTTCTGATTCTTTCTAGATCATTGAAATTTCAAACTATTGTTTTATTGTCTACTCTAATTCAGAATGCAAGGAAGAAAGATTGTAACACATAGTACTTCAATGGAATTTCTCTGTTGAGTACCAAGTCAGAAAAATCCACTGTTTTGCAAGGGGAAATGGAAAATAGAAAATAGATTTTTTTTTAGTTACCTATGTATTAGTCTGATGGGCATAATAAATCTATGAGAAAAATGAATTGCTCATTCACAAGGATTAAGCTTCAATTCAAACCTAAAGACTCACAAATCCATTTGTCCAAGGCTTTAATCAGGCTAGGTATGCTTTGGATTGACCCTCCACATTCCCAAATAGACTATCCAAAACACATAATATGGGTTTTACAGGAGAAGCAATTTCTAGCCCTTCTCTGAAGCTGTCATATTTATTCCTCTTCATCTGTAGATTCAGGCTGAAATAGTTTTTCGAATGAGTGCATTTTTTTTTGTCTTAAGGATAGCTTTCAATTTGATTTGGAGCCTGCACTAGAGTTAATTCATTCACAGTCATATTCAGTTGGGAAAAGAATTGCCTCTTAAAATATCTGCCTAAAATTGTCAAAGAATTGAGTTTGCTATTTTGAAACAGATCCCGAAAAAGATTCGAGAGATAAGAAGGAAATATTCCTTCTTATCAAAAAAATTGTTTAAAAAAGGGGTGTGATTCAAGTGGTCAATTCCGGAAGGAATGTTGGTGTTCTGGGATGGGAGGAGAGTAAGAATTAAAATAATTGAAGAGGCCTTTCTTAAAAAACATTCCTCAATCCTGGAGGATGAAAATGGGGGAGCGGGAGGGGCCATGGCTCCGCCCACTGGCGGGAAGGAAGAAGAAGACACAATAGCCAAAAGACTCAGATCACAAAAATGATTTTTTTTTTACCTTTATATACTGCAATTCCTAAACGGATGCTAACAGAAACAAATGATTGAATACATGAAACTTATGATATGATATGTATGTATCTCTTTCCACCTTATATTGAAATTTTTTTTCTTTATGTAACCTCGGAGGCGACCACCACCTCCGACATGGAAGCCCTAAAATATTTCTTTTATATCCTACATACCCTTTTCCTTTTGAAAAAATTTGTAAAAACCAATAAAATTGTTGTTTAAAAAAAATTGTCAAAGAATTGCTTACAACTATACAATTATGGAATGGGTGAAATATAAGTTGCCATACTTTATTCTGTTTCAGGGTGCCATAACTGCTACCACAGTCTGCAATTTCCTCAGTTTTCCATGTGCACTTAAAACCCAGGCGTTGACAATGCAAAGCTTCCTGTGGAGTTCTATTTAGAACAGGAAATCTGGGCAATCACGGATGGAATGGCAGAACTTGCCACCTTACCATGGCCAACTCACCACGGCCAACTTGCTGCAGGACAACTCACCACAGGACAATTTATCAATCCAATGTAATTATTTAAAATAAATAAAATGTTGTTTAAAATTTTGTCCATTGGCTGTGGAGGGTTAATCATGGTGAGTAGGTCATGGCGAGTTAACTGTGGTGAGTTGGCTGTGGTGAGTTGGATGTGGTGAGTTGGCTGTGGTGAGTTGGATGTGGTGAGTTGGCTGTGGTGAGTTGGATGTGGTGAGTTGGATGTGGTGAGTTGGATGTGGTGAGTTGGTTGTGGTGAGTTGGATGTGGTGAGTTAACTGTGGTGAGTTAACTGTGGTGAGTTGGCTGTGGTGAGTTAACTGTGGTGAGTTGGCTGTGGTGAGTTAACTGTGGTGAGTTAACTGTGGTGAGTTAACTGTGGTGAGTTGGCTGTGGTGAGTTAACTGTGGTGAGTTGGCTGTGGTGAGTTGGCTGTGGTGAGTTGGCTATGGTGAGTTGGCGCAGTGAATTTTCATCAGGGAGACTGCAGAGTATTTGAGAAATATGTAGCTAGTCCAATGTCCAGGTACAACCAAGAGTTGGCTTTTGGAACTCAGTTGTGGAAACTTTGGTAGTATAATCTATTGCACAAATAAAAGTGATACATTGCTTAAGAGACAAATGCCTTCATTTGCAAACCAGTTGAATTATGAGCCAAATCTTCCCACTAGCATGTAGCTCGAGGCGATTTTGCTTAGTTGAGGTTGTATGCCAGGATAGCTGGATTAAATCTAGCTGAAAAACAGCAATCATTTTCATGAAGATAGAAGTCAAACGGAAGTGATTTGGATTTGAGCCATGAATGACCTAATTAGCAACCCCATCTTGGTTGGAAGGTGAATTGCCTCCGATGCTTTTTATAGGAATAATGAAACACCCTAAAGTCTCCTGCAAGTCAAATTCAACTTATCATTTCTTTGGAACATAACAAAAAGAGATTTGCCTTTGCCTTATGCAGATATGCTTTTCCTCTTTCCTAGGTTAGAATGCTAAGGGACATGGTGGCTCAGTGGCTAAGATGCTGAGCTTGTCGATCAGAAAGGTCGGCAGTTTGGTGGTTCGAATCCCTAGCGCCACGTAACAGAGTGAGGTCTCGTTACTTGTCCCAGCTTCTGTCAACCTAGCAGTTTGAAAGCACAAAAAAAAATGCAAGTAGAAAAATAGGAACCATCTTTGGTGGGAAGGGAACAGCGTTCTGTGCACCTTTGGCATTCAGTCATGCTGGCCACATGACCATTTTTTTCCCAAATTTATAACCCACACCTTCTCCTAAAAAAGGACCCAGGGCAGCCATGGAGACATCTTCGGATAGCACTGGCTCTTTGGCTTTGAAACAAAGATGACCACCGCCCCCTAGAGTCAGGTATGACTAGCACATATGTGCGAGGGGAACTTTTACCTTTACTCTACTTATTCTACTGCAGACCCTGGATAAGTCCTGTTCAAATATCAGACCGGTCTGAACATGAGCAGCCTCGGAGCCCCAACATCACTGCCCAGTTTTTGGCCTTCAGAGTCCAAAAGGATGTTGAATGAAGTCAAATTCTACACAGTAGCTGCCTATCAGGGTACCAATACATGGAAGGCTGAGTTAACCTTGAGCCGGTCAGAATCAAACTGCTGGCAGTGGGCAGAGTTGGTCTGCAATGCTGCATCACCTTACGGCTACAACTGAGCTCCAAATACCTGCTGCTAAGCAAGATGGTTCTGAAGTAAATTTTGACCCATTTGATGATCTTTCTTGTCACGGTTGTTAAAGAAATCACTGCAATTGCAACATAGTTAGCAACATAGTTGTTACCGTATTTTTCGGACTATAAGACGCACCATTTTCCTTCAAAAAAGAGGCTGGGCATCTGGGTGCATCTTATACATCTTATGAATACATAATCTTTTGCCTCTAGAAACTCTGCCCCCTTCACCACAATGGCCATGCATAGCATTTAGGAGGCTTTCAGAGAGCTCCTGGGGGATGGGGAATGCTATCCATGCCCTTTTTTGACAAAAAAGAGCCCATTTTTGTAAAAAACGGGTCATTTTTTGCTCATTTTTGCCCCACCCCACCCCCCAGGAGCACTCTACAAGACTCCTAAGGGCTATTCATGCCTTTTTAAAAAAATAAATGGGGCTGAGTGCCCAAAGTTTGATCATGTGACCATAGGGATACTGCAATTGTCATAAAAGTAAAAAGAAAATGGCTTTAAAAATGACTTTTTCCAATGCCATTGTAATTTTGAGCAGTCACTAAATGAATGGTTGTAAGTCAAGGATTACCTAGGCTAGGCAAGATTCCCCAATGGCCTGTCTTGTACAAAAACTTTGCCTATGCAGATTTCCACCTCCACTGAGTGAGTTATCTCAGCATGTAGAAATACAAATGTTTTTTAAAGATTTCCCATTATTTTTTTCCAGATTTTCCATTCCTTTTATTTATTGCCTCAGAGCCATGTTCTCATAAGCAGACCCATCCTTCTCATGTCACTGTGATTGCTACAGTCCCTCCCTTACCCTTCAAAATGGACTTCCCATTGATTTACTGAGTGACAGGAAAATCCTGTTTTCTTTGAACTAAACCAACCAACTGACACGGGTCTGTAAAACAGTGAGGAGGATAAGATGTATCGACAAAACCTATTTCCATGCCGGTTCCTCATTTTGAACTGAACTTATTCCACTTTTGGAGACCAAGAATTTTGTCCTTTACAGACATAAATTATGTCTGTAACGCAGTGGTGGGATTCAATTTTTTTTACTACTGGTTCTGTGGGCATGGCTTGGTGGGCGTGGCGTGGCTTGGTGGGCGTGGCAGGGGAAGGATACTGTAAAATCCCCATTTTCAGCTGGGACTCGGGAGGCAGAGAATAGATGGGGCGGGGCCAGCCAGAGGTGATATTTACCAGTTCTCTGAACTGTTCAAAATTTCTGCTACTGGTTCTCCAGAACTGGTCAGAACCAGCTGAATACCACCTCTGCTGTAAAGGACCATTAGGGGTCCTGTAAACTACCAATTGGGGGACTGGAGGCTAAAATATATAAAGCACGGTTGCTGGAATCGGGTATGTTTAGTCTGATGAAAAAAAGGATGTGATAGCGGTCTTCCAATATCTCAGAGGCTGCAGCAAAGAAGAGAGGGCCAACCTATTCTCCAAAGCACCTGAAAGTCAGGGCAAGAAGCAAAGGGTGGAAATTAATCAAGGAGAGAAGCAACTTAGAACTGAGGAGAAGTTTCCTGACAGTTAGAACAATGAATCAGTGGAACAACTTGCTCCAACACTGGTGTCAGGTCTGCCTCTGACATTAACCAAGAAAGAAACCACTCAACCTCATTTTGAAGAATTAACAGTACTTTTACTGGTTATGAAAAGATAGCAGCTTGGTAAAGCAAGGTCTGAAGCCAAAGCGTGCAAAATCATACATATCAATATATGTTCAACTCCCACCCCCCAACAGTCCCCACCCTATTGTCCAATCCGCAAATCCCTCAGGTGTCATGTAGGTTGCATCTCCAGGAGCATCATCAGTTTGGTATGCAGGACGGTTGGCCTTGACTATCTCAAGGCACCAGCCATCGGTATGCACAGTAGATGGTGAGAACATGCTCCCTTCTCCAAATCTCCCTCCTGCACCATATAGTCCCATTCCCAAATACCAGAGCCCCTCCCTCCCGTTTCAATGGCAGCCGAAGCAAGCAGCAAAGCAGAGGCTGACAACTGGAAGTTTTAAAGAAGAGATTGGATAACCGTTTTTTCTGAAGTAGTGTATGGTTTCCTGCCTAAGCAGGGCAGAGGTGGTATTCAGCAGGTTTGACCAATTCTGGAGAACCGGTAGTGGAAATTTTGAGTAGTTCAGAGAACCAGTAAATACCACCTCTGACTGGCCCTGCCCGCATCTATCCTCTGCCTCCCGAGTCTCAGCTGATTGGCAGGGAATGGAGATTTTGCAGTATCTTTCCCCTGCCATGCCCACCAATCGACACCCACAGAACTGGTAGTAAAAAAAAATTTGAATCCCACCACTGAAGCAGGGGGTTGGACTAGAAGACCTCCAAGGTCCCTTCCAACTCTGTTATTCTGTTAAATAAAGTCCCACCTTAAACTGAGAGAGGTTTCTCCCTATGCCTAAAGCTCTTTTCTGAACACGCACGGATGGATCAGCGAATGTGTTTCTCCATTTTGCTCAGCTCCCCAAAAGAGCCACTCCTTCTGACGATGCAGACTAAAGTGGTGTGCACAAAATCGTTCAGCAGAGGCTAGTTTGTTTGTCTGTTTGTTGCCTTCTTTGTAAAACTCCAATCGTATGGCATTCAAGACAGGCTGTGTTGTTTGTGGGAGATTTTCTTCTCTCTAAATTAAAGCTCTACCTTCAGGGCATTTGTGCCAGAATCAACAACAAACTACAACGCCTGTTAGAATCAACTCGCCGTGTTTCTGCAACTCTCGCCATAGACACTTGGTGTACATCCTGATTGAAATGCGCTCATTATGCAGATTTTAACATATTGCACAGACACGAGTCTCATCTTCCGGGGAAAGCAGTTGAATCTTTCTCCAGTTGGAGAGCCTAGGGGGGGGGGGCTATGTGCTAGACTCAAAGCAAGTCCCTGTGGCTTGGGAAAGAAATAGATTTCTAACAGAAGCTTTCCCTAGGAGGCAAACAGGAAGGGGGCTTATGCAAAGAAGGTGCTCCATCCAAGTGGTAACTTTGTGGTAGAACATACGCTCTGTAGGCGAATGGTAGAGTTAAGATGCAATATCCTTGCTTTCTTCTTCTTCTTTTTTTAAAAAAAAGCATCAAGTAGATATGTAGCAATAGCACTTAGACTTATATACTGCTTCACAGTGCCCTCTCTGAGCAGTTAAGGCAGTTAAGTAAATTGTGCAGAGGTAAGTTAGTCAATCATCAGTAACTAAGTTTAAACAAGTTTAATTTTGATTTGATGCTGCATTACATTAAATAATGATTGTGTTCCATGACCTTTATGTACTGTATCTGTAACCTTAAATTCGGCATCCACTTTTGGAGGGATCCTGGGAATTGTGTGCAAGATATTGAGGAACACAAATGGCCCTCCTTTCTTGTGATTCCAAAGTTGTTTTTCTGCTTAAAAGACATTGGAAGTAGGAGCATTTTTTTTTTAACAGGCATGTGAACGTTGCTGAGAATGGGACTCTGACTCAAGCAATAATTACTGGGTCAGATTAAATCACGATCACTGGAAGGCATTTTATTGAAGGGAAGGCTTGATGGGATATGCAAAGCCTGTCTCTTAGCAAGCTGCATCTTACCAGGAGGAGAATTAGAGAGCAAACGCTCACTGGGTGTGTCACCAGGAAGAAAAGCAGAAGCAAATTATTTGAAATGACTTTTGTCATTTTTGCAAACACCCGTGGAGGCAAGGAATTCAAACTGGGATCTTTATGAAAAACCCAATACTTCCCTGTTCTTTCCTCTCCTGTCGATTCCACTTGTTAAATTTGCTTGCAGCATCTCCAGCAAATACAAATTTCCTGGCAACAATCTCTCTCTCTTTCCCCCCCCCCCCTGCATGTTCCCCGGAATGCAAGTCTCTCATGCACTATATTTTTATATAATGGTGTCAAATTAGCAGCAAACCTGAGGTTTAGCACTCTGACAATAATATAGCTGTCTTGATGGTTCAGCTTCGACTTTTGTGGGCATAATTAAAACCAAATATCTTCCCTTAAGCAGCTCTCTTGGGTCCATCTTCACAGACCATTAAGGCATATCAATTAGTAATGATTTCCTTGTCCCCAGCACCGTTCGGCAGCAATGCATATATTACAGGGAATGTCAAAATAAAAACATGCAGCGCTCTTAAGGTCTCTGCGGCAGTGAAGCTGATCCAAGCTGATAAATTAGTTGCGGAAACTTTTCGACCGAGTTTTGTTTGGTCTAGTGAAAAGAAGGAATAGGGGTGACACGATAGCAGTGCTCTAATATTTGAGGGGCTGCCAGAAAGAAGAAGAGGGAGTCAAACTATTCTCCAAAGCCCCTGCGGGCAAGACAATCTAGGGAAACTAATCAAGGAGAGAAGCGACCTAGAGCTAAGGAGAAATCTCCCTACCAGTGAGAACAATTAACCAGTGGAATCAGAGGTAGTATTCAGCCGGTTCAGACCGGTTGGGCGAACAGCTAATGATGTCCCTGTCCGCCGTCCTCGGTTTTATGTCATCCTATTTAGCCATGTTTTTGAAGCTGTGTGCATGTAGGCAAGCCGCATGCATGAGAAAAGCACATGCGCAGAAAAGTGAGCATGAGCGTGCGAGGCGAACCAGTGGCAAATTTCTGTGAAACTCACCTCTGACTGGAATGGCTTGCCTTCAGAGGTTGTGGGCGCTCCAGAAGAGGCTGGACTGCCATTTACCTGGAACGGGATTAGGGCAGAGGTGTCAAACTTACAGAATCAATTTGTCGTCACTTGATTGTGACTTTGTTCCCCTTCGCTAAAGCAGGGGTGGGCATGGCCAGCGTGTGATGCATCTGGCCTGAGGGCCACTAGTTTGACACCCCTGGTATAGGGTCTTCTACTTGAGCAGACTAGATGATCTCCAAGGTCCCTCCCAACTCTGATTTCTGCTAATTCTGTTTAGAAACAAAATCTGCTTAGTTTTGGTGAAGGTTAGTGAATAGTTCCTTGAACTATATATATATGCAGTATATATCAGTGATGGCTAACCTTTTTTGGCCCACGTGCCAAAAGCGGGGGGAGCACAGGGGCGTCATGCATGGGTGTGCCACACCCATAATGCTATCTGCACAACCCCCTGCTTATGACATGCTTTTTTTGCCCTCCCCAGGTGCCAGAGGCTTTCTAGGAGCCTGGGAAGGGTGAAAACAGCCTCCCCTCCCCATCTCCAGAGGCTCCAGGAGCTTCCCGAAGCCTCCAGAGGGCGAAAAATGGCCTCAAAAGAAGGCCTAAATCAGCTGGCCAGCGCACACATGCAAGCTGGAGCTGACAGGGCAACGCCTCGCGTGCCCTAAGAAATGGTTCCGCGCGCCACCTGTGGCACCCGTGCCAGAGGTTCGCCATCACTGGTATATATGAATTGCATAAATATTCTAAGTTCAGAAAAAGTTTAATCATGTAGGCACCATTGTGATCCTATTGAAGTCCTGTCATTACTTGTGCAGCTCATTTTATGGCCTTGTTAATGCACTTCATTTATCTGTCAGGACCTGAGAAAAATGTCTCCATTCCTTTCTTGTCTAAGTTCATCTGAAGGTAACGTATCAGAGGTCACGGAAAAACTATTTTGCTGCAAACTTACAAGTAAGTCAGAATTCATATTGTTTCGCTCCCTTCTCCTCCATCAGACCTAAATAGCTTCTGAAAAAAATAAGCATGGGTACCATTTATTTTATCCCTTTCAAATTCTTTTTCAAAGTATCCCTTTCCCTTTCATAGAGCATCTTTGCCCCCCATGGCTGACTGGGATAAAGTCCAGGTTTCCAAAATAAACATTATTCCTATCTTTTTCCATTTATTTATTTTTTATTTACAATAATACAATAGCAGAGTTGGAAGGGACCTTGTTGGTCTTCTAGTCCAACCCCCTGCGTGGGCAGCAACCTTATACCATTTCAGACAAATGGCTATCTAACATCTTCTTAAAGATTTCCAGGGTTGGGACATTCACAACTTCTGGAGGCAAGCTGTTCCAGAGGTTAATTGTTCTAACTGTCAGGAAAATTCTCCTTAGTTCTAAGTTGCTTCTCTCCTTGATTAGTTTCCACCCATTGCTTCTTGTCCTGCCCCCAGGTGCCTTGGAGAATAGTTTGACTCCCTCTTCTTTGTGGCACCCTCTGAGATACCGGAACACTGCTATCATGTCTCCCCTAGTCCTTCTTTTCATTAAACTAGACATACCCAGCTCCTGCAACCGTTCTTCATATGTTTTAGCCTCCAGTCCCCTAATCATCTTGGTTGCTCTTCTCTGCACTCTTTCCAGAGTCTCCACGTCTTTTCTACATCGTGGCGACCAAAACTGTATGCAGTATTCCAAGTGTGGCCTTACCAAGGCACTATACAGTGGCATTAACACTTCACGTGATCTAGATTCTATCCCTCTGTTTATGCAGCCTAGAACTGTGTTGGCTTTTTTGGCAGCTGCTGCACACGGCTGGCTCATATTTAAATGGTTGTCCACTAGGACTCCAAGATCCCTCTCACAGTTGCTACTATTGAGCAAGGTACCACCTATACTGTACCTGTGCATTTTGTTTTTCTTGCCTATTTATTCTTTTTCAATACAGTCTGATTCCAGCCAACTCTGGCCTTTTCTGATACCTAATGACTGTATTTTATCATGCTCCTTTATCGATGAATTATTCTCCCTTTTTTATGTTTCACACAAAAATGACCCCAAGGGAGCTTCCAATCAGCATTATAATTCATGAGAATCTTTTCTCTAATCAAGGCTGCAATTTTTGCCATCTAGTTTTGCTCTTTTTCCCGGATGAGTTTAAGGCTACTAGATTCCACCTGCAGAAATCTGGCATCCCTTTAGGTGGCAGCAAATACTTTTTTCTGTATATCTTTGCTGCCATCTAGTGGTAGAAACATCTTCTCTTCCTTGCATTACTGACAAGGATATACAGTATATCTGGTTTGGCTGCTTGCACAAGATGTTTTCCAAGGGACTCCACAGCTGCTTTGCTGCTTCAGACATGTGTTTTTGACATGGTAAAGCGGGGGGGGGGGGGGGAAACAGCTCTTGGAAAGCAATTATATTGGTTGGGATTTTTTTGTTTTTGCTGTTGTTGTTGGGTTTTTTTTGACATCTTGGAGATACTTAGGAACATGCCAACTAGCTCACATTTCCAAGACAGTCATCCATTAAAGATGCTCTATTTCTTTACTCCATCGTTTTAGCACTAGCATTTAAAAAAATCAAGTCATCCGTGATGTGTTCAGCTTTTCCTCCTTCTCTGTTTTTGTAAACAAGGTGAAATGCAGTTGAATAATCAGCTGAGACTCAACACAGCCTAAGGGTACAGGAGCTTCCTCCTTGTCAATAGCCTGGGGTTTCTTTGGTTTCTTGCTCCAACAAACTTCCCCTTCATATAAAACGACATGGAGATCCTTGGAATAACATGTCCCAGGCTTCTGCAGTAGGCAGAAATATTCTGCAAGGGAGACTTGCAACCAACTCTCGACTGCAAAATGGGAGGGGAATCTTTCTGTGTTCATTTGACTGGTTTAAATGGGAGTACTATCCTGGCGTCATAATTCAATTCAAAAACTATAGAATAACAGAGTTAGAATGGACCATGGAAGTCTTCTAGTCCAACTCCTTGCTCAAGCAGGAGACCCTATATCATTTCTGACAAATGGCTGTCCAAACTCTTCTTGAAAACCCCCAGTGTTGGATTGCCTACAACTTGCCAAAGAGCAAATCACTTGAATATTAACTGAGAATAAACCCCACTCCCTTCCAACACTGATGATGTCACCTAGTTTGAGCAATGATAGGTCTGTGTTGGATGAAATGTCCACCTGGGTGCAGTTCCAAGTGGGGAAAAAGACACTGGATTCATGGAAGTTGCTTGGAAAGAAGATTTATTGATGGTGGACAGGACCACATGGTTTGAAGTCCTAGGGGACAAGGGAGATCACATGCCTTGAAGATCTTGAAGAAAAAAAGGGGAGAGATGCTGAGACAGCCTGAATTTTATACCCTTTCTTGGGCCCTGCCTTGGAGCTTCCTGTTCCTGTGTAAGAAATATATTCTGATTGGTTGTCAGACTCCCAGGGGGCGGGGATCTTAGCTAACTTTGTAGGCTGTCTGTCTCCAGGCTTAGTTAAGCCTTGCGACCTGATTTAATCTTCCTTCGCCATGTGGTGAGATGGGTAGAGGGCAAATCCTATCATGTCCTGAGGGCCATGTCCTTTGTGTTGTAGATGGACTGGCTCAAGCCTTAATGGCCCATTAACAAAGGTGGGGGGAGCGGAGTTTCTGCCTCCCTTTTTGAGGAAATATTCTGCCCTTTTTAGTATTTACTAAAATAGTTCATTTTTCCTCAGAGAGGGGTAGATGCTAACTTCCTACACCTGCAAAAAAATAACCAAGCTCAGATAGCACCAAGGATCCTTCATTTCTGCATATTCATCTCTGAACCAGGTAAAGATCTGTGAAAAGGGAAAAGGCAAAAAAAATGTTTCTTAAAGTCTTGAAGAGCTCTGCAGAATGGGACAAAGAAGAAATGAAAAGATATCAAATCCCATGATCATATTTGAATGAACTAAAAATTAAACAGAAGTGAAAAGGAAGAAATACAAAGTTGGTTTATCTGACCAAAGTTAAAAATAAAATATGGTTACTACTTATGGTTACTTTGTGGATTTTCTGCTGATCCAAAGACCAAAAATATGGTGTTTTATAGATTTGTTAATAGATAAAAGATGGAATATGGAATAAAGATTGAAGTATTTGTAACCTTATATAGGATGAAGAGTATGTGTGTGTATATATGCATATGTATACATG
The DNA here is from genome assembly GCA_039707465.1 of Rhabdophis nuchalis. Classification (NCBI taxonomy): domain Eukaryota; kingdom Metazoa; phylum Chordata; class Lepidosauria; order Squamata; family Natricidae; genus Rhabdophis; species Rhabdophis nuchalis. The sequence continues at coordinate 10,575,141 of CM077657.1, read as the reverse complement.
TTTGCATATGTGTGTGTGTGTGTGTGTGTGTGCGTGTGTGTGCATGTATGTTAGATTTTTAAGGGCTGATTAATAAATAAGAGACCAGGATGGATCCATTTCGGGCTTATTAGCCCTCTTCAGCTGGCCATACTCCTTCTACTGGGATTTGAACCAGTACTTTCCAGCATATCAGGCAAGCCTTTCTATGCCTTGAGCTATCCGGTTTCCCTGATTACATCAGCCTTTTTACAGGACTCTATTAATGAGAGAATATTTTTCACAACTCCTGTAAGGGCCCCTTTAAGGGAGGAGACAAACTGTCTTCCTTCTCTGCCTTTCGACTCAACCCAGAGATCATCTAGACAGAGAGCCAGATAAGATTACTGTTGTGTGAAATTTTTTAGATATGTGTTAGATTTTTAAGGGCTGATTAATAAATAAAGGGGCCCTTACAGGAGTTGTGAAAAATATTCTCTCATATATATATATATATATATATATATATATATATATATATATATATATATATATATATATATATATATATATATATATATATATATATATATATATATATATATATATATATATATATATATATATATATATATATATATATATATGCATATACATATTTATTATAATGAAAATAAAAGTATAAAAAAGAAATTTTGCAGATGAGCTGGCTCAGGCCTTAATGTCCCATTGACAATGGTGGGGTGTGTAAGTTTTTGCCTCCCTTTTAGGAGGGGTAGGTGTCAACATCCTACATCTGCAAGAAAACAACCAAGCTCAGAGAACACCAAGGATCCTTCATTTCTGCATATTCATCTCTGTTCAAGGTAAAGATCTGTAAAAAGGCATTTCTGGGAAGTTTCCTAGGACTGTTTCTCCAAAACTTTTGCTTGAGCTTTGTGAACAAAGCAAGGGATAGCTCATTTATCCCATATTTGCTGAAGCAGACACCTTCATTTCCTTTTTTTTGTTTCGTTTTTTTAAAGGGGGAGAAAATACTAATATGCCTACAAAGGACCGAATCTCTCCTCCGTTGGAGGGTGGGTGCCAAGATAACAAATGACTGCTGTTCAAAGCCATCAATTTTGAAGAAGCATCTGGAAGTCTTGAAAGCATCGTCAAATGGCCCTCCTCTTCTCCTTCTGTTCTGACAATGGCAGAAAGAGAAAATAATGTGTGTCAGGAGGCAATATGGGAATGGGAAGGAAAGGAGAATATGAAAGTCATATGCTACCTGATGCAAACAATAGCCTAAATGGAATATGATAAACTTGATATTTTTTTCCAGGTCAAGAACTACCTTGATTGGCTGTGGCATTCACAATGTCAAATGTTCTTCGCTGACTTTAGTCTGAATTCCCTCTCCTAGCTAGTCTGGCCTCTCAATAAAACATTGAATTCCAGAACCTGGGTGGTTTCACTATTATTGTAAGAAATCTCAAGGACCTTTTCTTCTTTCAATCTGCCAACATTTAAAAAATCTCTATAGAGGAGATTGACACCTTCGGTACATCTCTGTTCTAGTGTTAACTCATGAATTAGGCTCATCCGTTGGGAAATGAAAACCAGAAAAGCATCAAAGACAAATTCCTTGTGTGTCTGATCACACGTGGCCAATAAAGAATTCTATTCTATTCTATTCTATTCTATTCCATTCCATTCCATTCCACCCCACCCCACCCCACCCCACTCCACTCCACTCCACTCCACTCCATTCTATCCAGAGACTGTGGAAATAAAGAATTCCATTCCATTCCATTCCATTCCACTCCACTCCACTCCACTCCACTCCAATCCACTCCATTCCACTCCACTCCATTCTATCCAGAGACTGTGGAAATGCCTTCATGAGGGCACGGCTTTTGCAGAAGGTATTGCAAACTGAAGGTGGTACTGCAAAAGCAGAGCCAATGACCATGACAAAGACCAAGGAATCAGGGAGTAGACCGCTTCCTTGGAACCTCTTCAGATAAGGAGAGGTCAGGACATCACTCACATATGCCCCAGACAGCAGTTCCCAGGGGTGGGATTCAGCAGGTTTGGATCAGTTTGGGCGAACCAGATGTTAATTTTAATCTGGTTTGCCAAACCAGTAGTTAAAAGGACCCTGCCCGCCCTGCCCCTCCCCCCCCAAGAGTCTCCATGCAGCCTGTTCATCATACCAGATAAACGCAGGGTCTGCGTGGAGGCTCTGGTAGGGCAAAAAATGGGCCTACTGGAACTACCGGAACTCTGGAAATGCTCAATTTCCAGGCTCCAGAGGGCCTCTGGAGTCCAGGGGAGGCTGTTTTAGCCCTCCCAGAAGCTCAAAGAAAGCCTCTGGATGGGAAGTAATGGACTTCCCATCCAGGATGGGAAGTAACGGACTCGGGCTCAACCCGACCAAGACCGAGTGGCTGTGGTTTCCGGCTGCCCGATTCAACCAGCTGACTCCATCGCTGGCCATAGGGGGCGAACATCTTGCCCCTGTGGATGGGGCGCGCAACTTGGGTGTCCTCCTGGATGCCCGGCTGTCCATGGAAGATCAAGTGACAGCCGTGGCCAGGAGGGCGTTTTACCAGGTTCGCCTGGTTCGCCAGTTGCGCCCCCTATTGGATCGGGACGCCCTTCGCACAGTCACTCATGCTCTCGTGACATCGCGACTGGACTATTGTAACTCTCTCTACATGGGGCTTCCCTTGAGGTGCACCCGGAGACTTCAGATGGTTCTGAATGCAGCCGCGCGGGCAATCTTGGGTACCTCCAGATTTGCCCACATAACTCCACTTCTGCGTGAGTTGCACTGGCTGCCTGTCGTCTTCCGGGTGCGCTTCAAGGTATTAGTCATCATTTTTAAAGCGCTCCATGGCTCGGGACCTAGCTATCTGCGGGATCGGATCCTGCCTCATACATCCTCACGGCCGATTCGCTCCCACAGAGAGGGACTTCTCCGGGTGCCGTCCACTAGACTCTGTCAGCGGGCGACGCCCAGGGGAAGGGCTCTCTCTGTGGCGGGCCCAGCCCTCTGGAACGACCTTCCCCCGACATCAGAACAACTACGGACTTCCGCTCCTTCCGTCTGAAATTAAAAACTCATTTTTTCCGTTTGGCCGGCCTTGGGTAGCCTCTCTCTACAGGGTCTAGCTGTTTTAATTGGGTATTTTAGCATGTTAAGGGGATTTTAGCACAGGCCCAGATTTAATTTGTTCTTAATTATATTTGTATATTTATTGTATTGTGGTTTTAGTTTTTCCTGTGCACCGCTCCGAGTCCCTACGGGGAGAGGAGCGGTCTATAAATTAAATTATTCTATTCTATTCTTCTATTCTCTGGAGCACGGGGAGAGCAAAAATGCCCCCCTCACCACCACAGTGCAGGAAGCTGACTACGTCATGCCCCCATGGCCTCGCCCACCCAGCAACCAGGCAGAGAACCAGTTGCTTAAATTTTTCAATCCCACCCCTGGCTGTTCCTCATGAGAAGATGGCAGGTCAGCAGTTTTCTATGGGTTTGAGCACCAGGAGATGACAGGATTAGTCATCTTGCTTGCTACGGCAACAGAGACTTTTAAAGAATACTATGTTTGCAAATCTCACTTTCTAATCACTTTTGGAAATTGCTCATTAACTACATTTAAGCCATTAGAGACCTTCAGGATGACTTGTTTGAAAATGCAGTGTGAATCTGCCTTCAATCCTGAGCTAATTTTAATCATATGCTTAATAATTAAAAAAAAATCTGAACTAAACAGCAAAGAGCTAAATAGTTTTGCTCTTAAACATTATAAATGGACCAAAGATGGAGATAAAATTGGAACATTGAAATGTTTACAATAAGATTCTTGGAATTAATTATGAAGAACACAGAGCTTGTCATGAAAAATAGATTCTATTTTGGTTTTTGCAAGACATAACAAAGATAAGCAATTTCATTATTTCAAAAACTGGACACTAGAGGGGAATAAAGATTTAGACAGAGGAAAGTTATACAGGCCTGTAAAATGATGCTACATATGATAACAATAAAATCACTGAAGAAGATTTGGAAGAATCAAATCAGAAAATAGTAGCCATAATATCAATGTCAACAATGTTGTCTGCTTCTATGGATCGGCTGTCTAAACGCTATTATTAGAGAAATGTCAGATATAGAACAAATTTTATCTAAGATAGAGATGGAATCATGTGGATTTACAACTGACAGGCCAAGAGAAATACGGATGAAACGATTAGAAAAGGATGTTTCACTGCATCTACAAAAGAAACTGGATGAGGTTTTAACATTTAAAAAGGAAATACAAATGACAAACCAAGAGAGTGATTTGGATTTTTTTTTCCCTATTGGATTTACAAAAAAGGTTTCTTAAAGGCTTGAAGAGCTCTGCAGAATGGGACAAAGAAGAAATGAAAAGATATCAAATCCCATGATCATATTTGAATGAACTAAAAACTAAACAGAAGCGAAAGGAAGAAATACAAAGTTGGTTTATTTGATCAAAGTTAAAAATAAAATATGGTTACTTCTGGCAACACTTTGTGGATTTTCTGCTGTCATAAAGACTGGACAGATGGTGTTTTATGGATTTCTTTATAGATAAAAGATGGATGGATGCAGTGGTGCTATTTAGCTGTTCTATCTGGTTTGGGCAAACCAGTCATGGTGGCAGTGGGAGGCTCCACCAACCCACCTGGACATCATCATGTCCCATTTTTGACACTCTGCGCATGCACGGAAGGTCCTTTGCATGTACAGAGGTGGCACATGTGAATGAAGCAAGCACACTCACATTTGTAAACCAGTAGTGAAGGTAAGTAAATACCACGGAAGGAAGGAAGGAAGGAAGGAAGGAAGGAAGGAAGGAAGGAAGGAAGGAAGGAAGGAAGGAAGGAAGGAAGAATAAGAATTGGTGCAATTTTGTAAGGGATGAGGACTAGCGCTCCATGGCAAGGGACCTGGCTATTTGCAAGACTGCCTCCTGCTGCCAAACACCTCCCTCCGACCAGTTCGCTCCCACAGAGAGGGCCTCCTCAGGGTGCCGTCAGCCAGGCAATGTCGGCTGGCGATCCCCAGGGGGAGAGCCTTCTTTGTGGCAGCGCCTGCCCTCTGGAATGACCTCACCCCTGACCTACGGATGACCACGGACCTACGCCTCTTCCGTCGGGCCTTGAAGACCTATTTATTTCGTGCGGCCTGCCTGTCGTAGTTTTAAACTGTTTTTTAGTAGGGGGTTTTAACAGGGGTTTTAAGGACAGGCTAATTATATAATTATATTTTAATATATTTTATGTTTTGTATTGTTGATTTTTATCGCTGCCTGTACACCGCCCTGAGTCCCGAAAGAGAGAAGGTGCGGTATACAAATCTAATAAATACTAAATACTAGCTGTCTTAACAATATTTAAAAGGTTTCATGCCTTCCCAATTTGGTATGAAATCTGAAACAAACAGTCTTGGCATACGCACCACCAGAGCATAACAGCAACTTCAGTAAGATTTTATCTCCATGACGACAACATTAAATGGTAGGAGTTGGTCCCTGGGTGTTTTTAATATCACAGCTTTTTAAACATTTGAATTTTTTTTCTTATTATTGGGATTCTATTGGATTCCATTGGCAGAATAGCATCCCACATAGCTCTGACTTGGTCCCTTCCCTTTGCTGGGCCCTGGGGATATTTATGTATCTTTGGCATGGCCTACTGAGAATAAATGCCACAGCTATGACTATGGGGTTCATCTCTCGTTCCTGCACCGGTTGTTTTGATAAGTAAAGTTTGTGTTTGCGACCTGCCACTTCACTATGGTAGATTTATGATAAATACTCTGTCAAGTTGTGGGGCGGGTGGGCTTTTCTTTCCTGTGCCTCAGTGTGATGTGACATGGTCTGATTGCTGATGCAGATGAAAATCAAATCTCAAAAGAGAAACCTCAGCGTTTGGCAGAGAATACATAATGCAGGGCCCGTATAAATTTCCATTTTCTCCCCAGCAGAAGATGTTCCGATTTTAAAAAAAAATTAAAAATGCATGCTCGGCTTTCAGGGCTAAAATCATCGTAACATTTGTAGCGCACACATCTGTCTGTGCACCAATAAAACAAGAGGAGGTATATCATTTGTACTGGAAATGTGGTACACAATGTGTGTAGCTGAATCCTTCGCACGCTTTTGTCTTTTCTTCCCATGCTGAATTATGCCAGAGATGATTTAGTCTGTGATAGGGACTCAAATTCAAATTCAGAATAGAGCTGGAAGGGACCTTGGAGGTCTTCTAGTCCAGCCCCCTGCTCAAGCAGGAGATCCTAGACCATTTCAGGCAAGTGGCTGTCCAGTCTCTCCTTAAAAACCTCCAGTGATGGAGCACCCACAATTTCTAAAGGCAAGCTGTTCCACTGGTTAATTGTTTTCACTGTTAGGCAGCTCCCCCTTAATTCCAAGTTGCTTCTCTCCTTGTTTAATTTCCATCCATTGTTTCTTCTCCTGACCTTTGGTACTTTCTTCTTTTAGGCAGTCCCTCAAATACTGGAACACCACTATTGTGTCACCCCTAATCCTTCTCTTCTCCAGACTAGCCATACCCAAATCCTGCAATACAATACAATACAATACAATACAATACAATACAATACAATACAATACAATACAATACAATACAATACAATACAATACAATACAATACCAGAGTTGGAAGGGACCTTGGAGGTCATCTAGTCCAACTCTTTGCCTAGGCAGGAAACCCTGCACCATTTCAGACAAATGGCTATCCAACATCTTCTTAAAGACTTGCAGTGTTGGGGCATTCACAACTTCTGGAGACAAGCGGTTCCACTGATTGATTGTCCTAACTGTCAGGAAATTTCTCCTCAGTTCTAAGTTGCTTCCCTCCTTGATTAGTTTCCACCCATTGCTTCTTGTCCTGCCGTCAGGTGCTTTGGAGAATAGTTTGACTCCCTCTTCTTTGTGGCAACCCCTGAGATATTGGAACACTGCTATCATGTCTCCCATAATCCTTCTTTTTATTAAACCAGACATACCCAGTTCCTACAACCGTTCTTCATATCTTCTGCAATCTTCCTTCATTTGTAAATGAATCCACCAAATGGATTCGCAACTGGCTGACCAACCGCACTCAACGTGTAGTCCTCAATGGAACTGCATCTACATGGAAGGAAGTATGCAGTGGAGTCCCCCAAGGCTCGGTTTTAGGCCCAGTACTCTTTAACATCTTCATCAACGATTTGGATGAGGGGATAAATGGGGAACTCATCAAATTTGCAGACGACACCAAGCTGGCAGGAATAGCCAACACTCCAGAAGATAGGCTTAAGATACAGAAGGATCTAGACAAACTTGAACATTGGGCACTATCTAATAAAATGAAATTCAATTGTGAAAAAAGTAAGGTCCTACATATAGGCAAGAAAAACCAAATGCACAAGTACAGTATAGATGGTACCTTGCTCAATAGTAGCAACTGTGAGAGGGATCTTGGAATCCTAGTGGACAACCATTTAAATATGAGCCAGCAGTGTGCAGCAGCTGCCAAAAAAGCCAACACAGTTCTAGGCTGCATAAACAGAGGGATAGAATCTAGATCACGTGAAGTGTTAATGCCACTGTATGGTGCCTTGGTAAGGCCACACTTGGAATACTGCATACAGTTTTGGTCACCACGATGTAGAAAAGACGTGGAGACTCTGGAAAGAGTGCAGAGAAGGGCAACCAAGATGATTAGGGGACTGGAGACTAAGACATATGAAGAACGGCTGCAGGAGCTGGGTATGTCTAGCTTGATGAAGAGAAGGACCAGGGGAGACATGATAGCAGTGTTCCGATATCTCAGAGGGTGCCACAAAGAAGAGGGAATCAAACTATTCTCCAAGGCACCTGGGGGCAGGACAAGAAGCAACGGGTGGAAACTAATCAAGGAGAGAAGCAACTTAGAACTAAGGAGAAATTTCCTGACAGTAAGAACAATTAACCTCTGGAACAGCTTGCCTCCAGAAGTTGTGAATGCCCCAACCCTGGAAGTCTTTAAAAAGATGTTAGATAGCCATTTGTCTGAAATGGTATAAGGTTCCTGCCCACACAGGGGGTTGGACTAGAAGACCTACAAGGTCCCTTCCAACTCTGCTATTGTATTATTGTATTGTAAACCCAATAAGAGAGCTCAGTAAGAGAGATACCAGCTTATACAATAGGTTCTTCAAACTAATCACAGTTATTCTAACATAATATGACCACAGAGAAGAATCTTGATGCTCTCTGTGCTTCGCTTCTTTGCTTGCAGATATTTCATTATCATCAGGGTAATATCAATTCTCAAATACAGCTCATCTGCCTGGAATCCACACTGTATATTGGACATTAACACAATGGAATGAGTCCAGAGATATTTCACGAGAAGAGTCCTCCACTCCTCTGCTCACAATAGAATCCCTTATGCCACCAGGCTTGAAATTTGGGGCTTGAACAACCTAGAACTATGCCACTTATGGTCTGACCTAAGTGTAGTACACAAAATTGTCTGCTACAAAATACAACTTCAGCAACGAGTGGTTAACGCCTGGAATGTTCTACCTGACCCCATTGTTACATTTTCCAACCCTCACAGCTTCAACCTTAAACTGTCGACCATGGACCTCACCCCATTCCTAAGAGGTCCATAAAAGGGGGCGTGCATAAGCGCATCATTGTGCCTACTGTCCCTGTCCTACTATCCCCATTTACACTGCTTCTGCATGAGCAAACTGAATGGAACCCTACATTGAGACTGGAGAGCTAATTCTGCTTTAGAGAAGAACTTCATGGCTCTTCTAAAGTGTCAGCAGAGTGGGGGGCCACTGAATCTAGGAGGAATCTCTTTCTAGTGGACAGGCACTGGTACCGAGAAGGTATCAAATGCAAGAAATCGGGAACCAAGGATGTCCAAATGAGTACAAGATTATTCCATGCTAGCTGTCTACAAGAATCTAAACTACTAACGGTCAAGGCAAATGGCAGTAGGAAAGAGTGCACAAAATTCAAGGTGAGCTGGACTTAAACATCTTGTGGGTGCAAAGAGACATGAGACTGATAACAAGCTTGAGCCTTCCTTCAAGCTCAGCCTGATCATCTCCTACAAGAATTAGACCTTGGTTGACTGTTGGTGCCCAAAGGGCAGGAATCCTCATGAGTCTTTAGTGTGGAGATCCTCAGAGTTGGAGAAAGACAACAGACTCTCCTTAGGTTGGAGAATTTCTTCTTGTAGTAGAAGTCCTGGAATAGTAAGAATTTCTGGGCCCATTCTTTAGCTACAGAAACTTGACCTGTGAGGACTGGGAGCAGTGGTGGGATTCAGCTGCTTTGCACAGGTTCAGTATAACCGGTAGCTAACTTTTTGTGCAGTTCAGCAAACCAGCTGAATAGCATGCCTCACCACCTATTGTAAGTCCTACTAGAAGCCTCCAAGCAGGATCCTTGGGAACCTTGGGACTGACCTACTCTCGCCTTGGCCCAGGACATTGTTGGAAGGCCTGGGCACAGCGGCCCCTCTCCTCAGCCACACTTCTCCAGCCGGTCATTAGGGTAGAGAACAGGTTGTTAAAGTATTTGAATCCCACCCCTGACTGGGAGATGTTCAAATGAAACAGTTTGGCCCCAATAGCACAAACGGCTCATTACTGGAAACAACTTTAAGAGATATTGCAGCCCAGCTGGAGCAAATGTTTGATTGATGGATAAATGAGAAGCAGACGAACGATCTGATCAATTAGTGAAAACACTTTTTCTACTGTTTCCCAAATCTGCCCACTCAGACTAGGGGTGACAGGAATGTAGACATTAAGTTCTCAGATTTTAGGCAAAGAAATGCTATTGCTTGGGTTCTTAAAGCACCGCCAACCAGCTACCGTTGCGAGAGAATCCAGAAATTTGCAAAAGTTGCAATAGAAAATCTTGACAAAACAGGCAAAGATTGTTAAAGAGTGCTGAATATTGACCCTGTAGCAAGAGAGAACTTCTCTTTCTGAGCTACAAATTATAGAAATTGTATCCTCAATTGGAATCAAGATAAAAGGTGTTGACGACCATCTTTAAAGCGCTCCATGGCTCGGGGCCTAGCTACATACGAGACTGCCTTCTGCCCCATACTTCCCTTCGACCGATCCGCTCCCACAGAGAGGGCCTTCTCCGGGTGCCGTCGGCCGGACAATGCCGGTTAGCGACACCCAGGGGAAGAGCCTTCTCTGTGGCGGGCCTTACCCTCTGGAACGACCTGCCCCCCGAACTACGTAACATCTCGGACCTCCGCAGTTCCACCAGCGCCTCAAAACGCTTCTGTTCCAACAAGCCGGCCTAGGATAACCCCCGATAATGAGTTTTAACATTGTAAATTTTAATTAGAGATTTTATAAGTGGATTTTAGCACGGGATTATTATTTAATAGCTTTTTAATATGGGTATTTATATGTATGTTTTGGTTTTAAATTGCCTGTGCGCTGCCCTGGGTCCTTTTTTAGGAGAAGGGCGGGGTATAAATTGGAAATAATTTTTTTTTAAATTAAATTTATACCCCGCCAAAGTTTTGTAAGTTTATTTATAAATAAATAAATAAAAAGGAGGGAAGAAATGTAAAAGAAAAGAAATTCTTTTCTGTCATAAATGGCCATCAACCTTACCAGTTGTCTCAAAATGATAGTAATATTTGCCATTCATAGGTGGTTATTTACTTCAATCCTTCCTTGTTTTCTTTTTTCTCCTTTCATTTTCAGGCCATCTCAAAATCCCAGCGTTCTTTTCATTGTTTTCATTCTTTTTGATCACAGAGTTGATCGAAAGTCTTGGACATAATTCCTCTATTGCATTTTTGAGAGACTCTGCAATTTCCTGCTGTTGTGCATGTGTAAATCTAAAGTTGTTTAAAGCAACTTAGAGGAGAGGGAGTAATAAAAAGAGAGGGGGTCTACCCTATACAATACAATACAATACAATACAATACAATACAATACAATACAATACAATACAATACAATACAATACAATACAATAGCAGAGTTGGAAGGGACCTTGTAGGTCTTCTAGTCCAACCCCCTGCGTGGGCAGGAACCTTATACCATTTCAGACAAATGGCTATCTAACATCTTCTTAAAGACTTCCAGGGTTGGGGTATTCACAACTTCTGGAGGCAAGCTGTTCCAGAGGTTAATTGTTCTAACTGTCAGGAAATTTCTCTTTAGTTCTAAATTGCTTCTCTCCTTGATTAGTTTCCACCCATTGCTTCTTGTCCTGCCCTCAGGTGCCTTGGAGAATAGTTTGGCTCCCTCTTCTTTGTGGCACCCTCTGAGATATCGGAACACTGCTATCATGTCTCCCCTGGTCCTTCTCTTCATCAAACTAGACATACCCAGCTCCTGCAACCGTTCTTCATATGTTTTAGCCTCCAGTCCCCTAATCATCTTGGTTGCTCTTCTCTGCACTCTTTCCAGAGTCTCCACGTCTTTTCTACATCGTGGCGACCAAAACTGTATGCAGTATTCCAAATGTGGCCTTACCAAGGCACTATACAGTGGCATTAACACTTCATGTGATCTAGATTCTATCCCTCTGTTTATGCAGCCTAGAACTGTGTTGGCTTTTTTTGCAGCTGTTGCACACCCTCTCCAGTCTTGGCCATATGCAGGTGACCGCCTTCTCTGGGAAGGAATCCATTTGTCTTTATTGCTTGTCCTGGAAGTGATCCTTTAGTCCCTTGGAATCATTCTTTTTCCCGTCCTCTTTCTTTATAAAAGAGAATTAAGGGAGTTACAAGAAATGATTGTTTTAAATCAGTTTCCTAGGACCACTTTTATCCAAGCTAACGTAATTAACTACTCATAGTCTAAGTGCCAGTTCAGCGGCCTACAATGATGTTATCAAGACTTGAGATGCTTAATCAAGTGTGTCTTGTTAATCCTCTGGGTCTTTTTTGTCTCTGACCAAAGTTTAATTTAAAGATTTGGAGTGGTGTTTCTCTATACATTACATGTGTTCAGAATACTGTGCTCCTTGCAATCTTCATCTGGTTTAATACGGTCTCACATCTATCTGTGGTCCTAAGCATTATACCTCTAAGAAGGAAAAGCAACAAATCTTTACTAGAAGATGTGACTTAGAATGAGCAGACACAGAGCATTTTAGATATTTAATGGTTAACTTCAAGCACGGATCTCCAAACTTTGCAACTTTAAGACTTCTGGGCTTCAACTTTAAAGAGGAGGACTACGGGTGACATGATAGCAGTCTTCCAATATTTGATGGGATGCCACAGAGAGGAAGGGGTCAAGCTATCTTCCAAAGCACCACAAGTCTTAAAGTTATCCAGGTTGGAGACCCCTGTTCTAGTGGCTTACTCTGTCATTGTTGGTGGGGATGGTCTCAATGGTTCTTTGATTGGTCTATTTACTGTTAGCTTGTTTAGCAGTTCCTTAGTTAGAACATTGTTTACCTCTTGATTGTTGTTCCGATATTAATCTTTGGGTTGTTCTCTGCTCATCTGGGTGCTGATGAGGTTGGGAAAGTTTTGTTCTTTTTGTACCATTTTTTGTTTGTTGATTGTCTCTTTAGAATGGCATGTAGATGTTGTTTACATCTATTTGCCTATTGATGGCCAGTTTGTCAGAGTGCCACGCTTCCAGGACTTCTCCAGCATTTTTTGGACTTGGTTGGTCTAGTATGGGCACAGTTTTCTAATTCAAACTATGGTTAAGTCTGTCCATAGGTTTTGAAATTAAGGCATTTTCATTGTGTCTTCTCAGTGCTTGGTGTTCATGGTATCAGGGTTTCAAATAGCATCCCAAAGTAAATCAGAATCCAAGGCAAAGCATTGTTCAACCTTCCAATTTATTAAGAGAGCCACGTTGGCACATCTGGGAAAACCCAAATCTTTCCCCCACATCCACAAGTCCATCCCATCGTCCAATCCCCCACTGCCATGCTGGCAATTCCACCCATCCAGTTCTGGTCAGGTGCAGAGGTGCAAAAACAATGGATGACCTTGGCTTTCTGGAACGAATTTTGTTATGGCTACACATCATCTAACGCCATACAATCCCCCCTCCCATTTTCCCACAATAGAAAAAAAGGCATAGTAGAATAATAGAAAGTGTGGCAGGCCAAAGATCCAAAAGGAAGCTGCAGGCCTGACAGATGGATATTCTCTAGTCTGCCTGTTAGTCCCATCTAGTGGCTGTTGCCATCCTTTCGTTGTATGTCGTAGATGACCTCTGTTTTTTCTTCTATGGCTGCTGGATCTTTTAGTTTACTTACAATACTTTGGAAGGCATTAGTTGACCTGTGTTCTGACGCCATGTGGTTTTAATAGTTTATTGGTGGTTCCTGAGATGTTTTTGATGTATGGCAGTGCTAACCTTGTGTTGGTTCTGCTATGTTGAATGGTTAGGCACTTTTTGATGAAGTTGCATGCCCATCCATTTGTTGGAAGATGTGTAGATCTCTTTCCTTTTTCTGATGTTCTAGGTTGCTGTGGTGTGTTTGTACTCACCTGAATAGTATTCTTCCACTGCTTCTATTGTTAGAGGTTGGCTTGCTCTTTTGGTACCCTGTCATTTCATTCATTTCATTTCATTTTATTCGATTTATATACCGCCCTATTTTCACCTAAAAGGGACTCAGGATGGTGCACAGAAAGATAAAAACCCAACAATACATACAAAATATAAAAGACGATTAAATTATTAAATCTGTGCTAAAATTTAGATAATATAAAATTAAAACCAATAAATATCAAAATTTAAAATTATTTCCTTAGTCTATGTCAGGCCGGCTAGCTGAAAGAAATGTGCTTTTAACATCCGACGGAAGAGGCGTAGGTCCGTGATGGTACAGTTCAACCCTGAGCTACAAATATTCTCCATTATTGGTAGGACACACTAGTCTTCAGGGTTTCATCTTCCCTTGCTTTCTTTCAAACACCAAGAAGTCCAGAAGTCAGTAACCATGATGATTAGGGGACTGGAAGCTAAAATATATCATGAATGTTTGCAAGTACTTGGTATGGCTAGTCTAGTGAAGAGAAGGACCAGGGAAGACATGATAGCAGTGTTCCAATATTTGAGGGGCTGCTTCAGAGAGGAGGGGGTCAAGCTATTTTCCAAGGCACCTGAAGGCCAGAAACTGATCAAGGAGAGATTCAACCAGGAAATAAGGAGAAATTTTCTGACAGTGAGAACAATCAACCCATGGAACAGAAGTTGCATTCGGAAGTTGTGGGAACTTCATCACTGGACGCTTTCAAGAAGAGACTGAACTGCCATTTGTCAGAAATGGTGTAGGGTCTCCTGCTTGGGTGGAGGTTTGGACTAGATGACCTCCGACTCAGCTAATCTGTTAAATATCTATTAATCTAATATTGGTTGGTGTAAGTGATTTTTCGATAGACCTGTATGTCTACTTTGATGTTTTATTTCTATTCAGTTTTCCTTTCCATCCTTTTTTTCGATTTAATATTTGGCCCCATTTATGTAGTTCCTATATGAGAGTTCTCTTAAAATATATACAGTTCTAAAACTACTTTTATTAGAGTTGCTGTAGTAATTTATGGGGTGGCTCAGTGGCTAAGACGCTGAGCTTGTCGATCAGAAAGGTCGACAGTTCAGCGGTTCGAATCCCTAGTGTCGCATAATGCACTGAGCTCCTGTTACTTGTCCCAGCAGACCTTTCTGGTCGACAAGCTCAGCATCTTAGCCACTGAGCCACCGCATCCCTATAAGCTGCTCTTAGTTTTTATTTTTTTATTTTATTTTAATTTGATTTCTAGACCACCCCTTCTCCTCGAAGGGATTCGGGGCGGTATACAGGTAAAAATTAAAACTACTAAAATCAAAACAATACAAACAAAGTTAAAATTGAATTAAATAATCCCCTGTACAAATTTATAAAAGTTAAAAACTAACCCCATAAAACCGAATAAAATCATTTAAAATCACAGATTGGGGCGAGCAGCATGAAATTAGGCCACGCCGGCTAGATGGAACAAGTGCGTCTTGAGTTTCTGGCGGAAGGAGCGGAGGTCCGTGGTCGTTCTGATATCAGGGGGAAGGTCGTTCCAAAGGGTCGGGCCCATCACAGAGAAGGCCCTTCCCCTGGGCGTCGCCCGCTGCATTGCCTGGTGGACGGCACCCGGAGAAGTCCCTCTCTGTGAGAGTGAATCGGCCGAAGGGATGTATGGGGCAGGATACGATCCCGCAAATAACTAGGTCCTGTGCCATGGAGCGCTTTAAAGATGATGACCAACACCTTGAAACGCACCCGAAAGTCCACAGACAGCCAGTGCAGCCTGCGCAGGAGCGGTGTTACGTGGGAGTATCTAGAAACTCCCAGAACTGAAAAATCAAACCAAGGCTCCACTTGGTTAGCAACGGGATGGGATATGCCAGAAGTACAGAGCAGAAAGTAAATAAAGCATTCTACAATGTATCCGTGACAAACCGCTGCTGAATGATAGCCAATAAAACGAGATGGACATCCTATGAAATCGCTTAACTCAAAGGAATCTCATCTTATACGTCGTGGGGTGAAAGCAGAGCAAGAGAATTCAGACCAAGCCAATCAACATAAAAATCTCTAATATTATGACAAGCCAGCCTGAAGGAAAACGTATGTTCTTCTTCTTGCTTTTCAACTTGAAGCATCCATTTCCTGTGACAGTCATAAGCTGTCACCATTAAAGGAAGCTGAAGATGAATTTGGGGGAAAGCAAAATGAAAGATGCCTTTTCTTGCAAAAAAAAAAAAAAAACCCACCCAAAACCCAACATAAAATGTAGGCTGGAAAGGGAGAACGCACCATTCTAAGTAAATGGAGCACCCAAATATGGGACTTCATAAGAAAGCACAATCAGAGAAGTGCCACAATCAAGACTTGGCTTTATGCTCGCTCTTTTTCTCTCTCTCTCTTTTTCAAGAGGCACCGCAGAAATAGAAGAAGGAAGAAAAGTGCCACTCTCTCTGATTGAAGTAAAGGTTCCTTAATTTCAAATCATCCTACAACTTCATTTGGAGCTCTTATTTGGCGGGGGGCGGGGGGGAGAAGAAAGCTAAGTGCTGTGCAGTAACTGCCTTAACGCCTCTCCGGAAAAAAATCAAGTAATAAATATGGACGGAGAATGGAAAAATCAAGGCCTAAGGCAGTGATGGCGAACCTTTTTTGGCTCGTGTGCCAAAAGCGGGGGAGTGCAGGGGGGTCGTGTGCAGGCTTGATACAGCCCTAATGCTATGCGTGACCACAGTGCGTATGCGCGCACGACCATTACTCCCCCCCCCCCCCCCCGCCATTTTTGGCGTGCTTTTTTCACACTCCCCAGGCTTCAGAGGTTTTATAGGAGACTGGGGAGGGCGAAAACAGCCTCCTGCCCCGGAGGCCCTCCGGAGGCTTCAGGAGTTTCCCTGAAGGCTCCAGAGCGCGAGAAACCCGCCCTATGGGCAAACCAGCGGTTCGGGAATGGACTTCCGGTTTGCTCGTAGGGCTGGTTTTAGCTCTCCGGAGCCTTCAGGGTCCTCCAGGTAGCTTCCCTGAAGGCTCCGGAGGGCAAAAAAATGACCCTATGAGCACACCGGAAGTCACAGCAAACCAGCATAAATTTTTGAGTAGTTCAGAGAACCAGCAAATACCACCTATGGATAGCCCCGCCCCTGATCTATTCTCTGCCTCCTGAGTCCCAGCTGATCGGCTGGGTCTTCTTTTGTTGCCCTGCACAGGAGAACGGAGCTGGAAAGCAGGTTAGTGGGGTGGAAATGTGGATTTTACAGTAACCTTCCCCCAGGAGTGGGGAGGGAATAGAGATTTTTCAGTAACCTTCCCCCAGGAGTGGGGAGGGAATGGGGATTTTGCAGTATCCTTCCCCCAGGAGTGGGGATGGAATGGGGATTTTGCAGTATCCTTCCCCCAGGAGTGGGGATGGAATGGGGATTTTGCAGTATCCTTCCCCCAGGAGTGGGGAGGGAATGGGGATTTTGCAGTATCCTTCCCCTGGAGTGGGGAGGGAATGGGGATTTTGCAGTATCCTTCCCCCAGGAGTGGGGAGGGAATGGGGATTTTGCAGTAATCTTCCCCCAGGAGTGGGGAGGGAATGGGGATTTTGCAGTATCCTTCCCCTGCCACTCCCACGAAGCCACACCCACCAAGCCATGCCACGCCCACCAAGACACGCTCACAGAACTTGAATTGAATCCCACCACTGGTCTTATTGTTGTTATTCTCCTTACACATACCCCTTCTACAGCTGTCCATCCCATCCCATCAAAACCTAAAAGCAGTGGAGGATTTGAAAAAATACATATGTTCATATCCTTCCACTTATTTGTTTATCCCAGAGATCCCTCCAATGAAATGCAGATCATCTTCCAGGAATCTCCAGTGGCATTATCACAAGGAGGGACAATCTGGTTCCCAACATTTGCTAAGCTATTCCGGGAGCTTTTTCATGTGGAAAAGCTTTTTTGTTTTCCTTGCTTGAAAGAAAGGAAAGAAAAGGAGGTGAAGACCTTAATTCTAGAGGGGCAGAATGAAGCTTTTCTCAGGAATGAACAAGATTGGCATCATTGGTTTCTGTTTCTTGTCCTGGATTTGCCCTCTTTTGCTCTCCTCTGCTGGTGGCACACGTTTTCTCCCAGAGTTTTTCAAAGGCATTCGGGCACCTTATGTCAATCTCGGCTAAGGAGAAATGAATAGCATTATTGAGTTTGGAACTGCCAGGATGTTTTTGGACAAAAAAGGGGCCATAAATGCAGTATCTGTGTGCTCTTTTTGTTTTGCTTTTGTGAAATTTATCTCTGTTTGTTTCGCCTCTGTTTAATTTAGCTTCTGTTTGCCCCAGTGATTGATCATTAAAAAAAAAAAAAAGTATGCTTTACAGTCAACATAGAAAGTCCTGTTATTTTAACATGTGCAGCACACACGGATACATTGCAAATATTATTTTACTATATGTCTTGCTAAAAGCTTCTGGTGTTTATTAGCAGCTGCTAAGGCATAACATATGACAAAACTGGTTTTGATCATCTATTTCTTGAGTTTAAATTTAATTACGTTTCCAGCTCACTGGCTGGCTATATTTCATCCTAAACAGCTATTTCATTTTCATGCATTCAGTCTTAATCCACCCCGTTTCTCATCATTTAGAAGCCCACTGATATTTCTTTATCAAATGATCTTGGGAAGAATGTGCCTACATTATTGCCATTTTATGGCTGGTTTCATTGATGCCAATCGCTTTTTCTGCTGCTTTGTGGAGTTTGTAGGTCCATTTTTAGGCTGAGAACTGTTTTCACCCCTATCTACATTCTTCTTCTCCTTCTTCTTATCCTCCTCCTTCTCCTTCTACTTCTCCTTCTCCTCCTTCTCCTCCTCTTCTTCTGTTTCTTCTTTTTTCCTTCTTTCATTTCTTCTTCTCTTGTTTCTCCTCCTCCTCCTCCTCCTCTTCTGTTTCTTCTTTTTTCCTTCTTTCATTTCTTCTTCTGTTGTTTCTCCTCCTCCTCTTCCTCTTCTTCTGTTTCTTCTTTTTTCCTTCTTTCATTTCTTCTTCTGTTGTTTCTCCTCCTCCTCTTCCTCTTCTTCTGTTTCTTCTTTTTTCCTTCTTTCATTTCTTCTTCTGTTGTTTCTCCTCCTCCTCCTCCTCCTCCTCCTCCTCCTCCTCCTCCTTCTGTTTCTTCTGTTTCTTCTTTTTCCCTTCTTTCATTTCTTCTTCTGTTATTTCTCCTCCTCCTCCTCTTCTTCTGTTTCTTCTTTTTTCCTTCTTTCATTTCTTCTTCTGTTGTTTCTCCTCCTCCTCCTCCTCCTCTTCTGTTTCTTCTTTTTTCCTTCTTTCATTTCTTCTTTTGTTGTTTCTCCTCCTCCTCCTCTTCTTCTGTTTCTTCTTTTTTCCTTCTTTCATTTCTTCTGTTTTTTCTCCTCCTCCTCTTTTTCTGTTTCTTTTTTCCTTCTTTCATTTCTTCTTCTGTTGTTTCTCCTCCTCCTCCTTCTG
The DNA here is from genome assembly GCA_039707465.1 of Rhabdophis nuchalis. Taxonomy (NCBI): domain Eukaryota; kingdom Metazoa; phylum Chordata; class Lepidosauria; order Squamata; family Natricidae; genus Rhabdophis; species Rhabdophis nuchalis. Next base: position 10,556,171 of record CM077657.1, on the reverse strand, counting down.
ATTCTTTTGATTCTTCTTCTTCTGCTGCTTTTCCCCTTCTTTCCTTTCGTATTTCTCTCTGTGTGTGTCTATTCAACAAACAACAATAACAAGTACATAGCACATCCTAACTTATGTTCAGTAGCTCTATGTAGTTCATACCCCATTAGCTCCATCTAAGGGAAGAAAGTGGGGGGAAGGTTGTATAGATAATAATGGCACATCCCTCCTGCAAAAAAAATTACATGGGATAAACTTCATTTTAAAATAATAGCCGCTTATATCTCTCATACTGCTGAAATACCATAGCATGCAAAGGGGTGTGTGTGTGTGTGTGTGTGTGTGTGTGTGTGTTCCAACCTACAAAGAATCATAATTCTGGGTTTTTTCCCATTTTGGGAAAAGGAATAGGAATGTTGCCTTTATACTAGCTTTTTGTTATTTGTTGTTGATAGGGCTTTTGCGTTTAGGATATTTGATTTCCACATGTCTCTATATAATTACTGGAAGCCTTTTATCTAACAATCAACCCACCAATTACATCTACAGTAGTCTTCTCTTCTATTTTTCTTCTCTTGAGATGGCTCGCTTGGAGAAAGTCACTTTAGCATATCAGTTCAAGGCCATTTGGAGTCTTTGGCTGGATAAATGTTGAATGCCCTTGGACTAAACATTCGATTTATTAGTATTACTTTAACCTAATTAGCGCTTTAATGTGTTTCAAAATGGTGGGTTGCCTGTTGGCCTTCATCTACATGAACCTGGATACAGAATTAGTTCATTTTTCAAGTTTATGCTATTCACTGAACTACTAAGTAAACTGTCTACACAATGTCACAACACATTATAGGTCAGCCGTGAGAGGCAGCCAGATGAGCTAATTCTACTTTATTGCAAGGTTACATCAACAGAAACTTGCTTTTCTGAAATTACATATCTCCCCCCTTCACCTTTGTAACCCAAGAAACTAGACAGTCTTTTTTGAGTTCCTTGACTCATCCCCAAATGCCTGCTATGGTCTCAACAGCCTTTTATAAAGCACTACACACCAAGACAACTAGACACAAGAACAGGTTTTTTTTCTCAAACACCATCACTCTGCTAAACAAATAATTCCCTCACCACTGTCAAACTATTTACTAAGTCAGCACCACTCTTAATTTTCTCATTGTTCCTATTACCCATCATCTCCTCCCACTTATGACTGTATGACTGTAACCGTGTTGCTTGTATCCTTACAATTTATATTGATTGTTTCCTAGTATGATTTGTACCCTATGATATCATTAAGTGTTGTACTTTATTATTTGTGACGAATGTATCTTTTCTTTTATGTATACCAAAGACAAATTCCTTGTGTGTCCAATCAATAAAGAACTCTATTCTATTCCATTCCATTCCATTCCATTCCATTATTCTATTCTATTCTATTCCATTCCATTTTTCTATTCTATTCTATTTTATTTTTTATCTGACCATATGCTTGGCTCTGTCTCTTGTCTGTTTCCCAAGGACATTCTCACATGCCGTTATATTGTACCAGATATACAAATAAAATCCCCCTAAAATTAACACACGATAAGTGTAGTTTGTTGTACAAATGCCCTTGCTAATCTTCGCCTGACTTATTTAAATGTAATGTGTGAATATAACCCTGAATCTTGTAACTATGAGTACTTTTCAAGTGAACTTCCCACTTTGCAGATAAAAGGCACTTGATAGACAATATGTAGTATATAATGTAGGCATTAAAATGCTGGGACTGGATCCAAGATGCAAAAGAATAGGGAATATAACCTTGATGAATGAAAGCTTAGAATGGTTAAGTAAATGTCAACTTAGTTGACTGGAAAGGAAATGAGGGTGAGAAAGAAACTCAAGACAACTTCATCTTGATTTTGTTCGGTATAAAGAGAAGGTAGAGGATACATTGATAGGCTTTCAAGATTCTGTTTTTGTACCCCACAATAGAGTTCCTATATCTTTGCCGTATCTGTCTTCTGGAAACCCCAAGTCTCATTTCTTGTCTTGGATGATCAGTGGGGGACTTTGGGATGATTTCTAACTTTTAGTCATGCTAGGCAATAGAGCAGGAAAGAAGGGATTATATGTCAGCTTCTGCTCTTGGAGGAAAGGCAGGATATAAATCTAGCAAGAAAATAAAGCAAATTCTTTTTTTAAAAGTTATTCATTCGTTTATTTATTTTTACAAACATAACAACACGTGAACAGTATGGCACTTGGGTGTCATACATTCTAATACAAATAAATGTAAACGTTACATTCAACCAACTTAGATATTTCTAATAGTAATAATTATATTAAGTTGCAGTCTGTCATTATTCAATTATTCCATGTTTTCCCTTGGTATTGCTCTGATTTTATTATATAAAAATATATACATACAGTAGATATTCTAACTTTTAAGTATATCACCCTTTATGGCCTAGTTATGTGCGAGACCATCTCCTACCTCATACATCCCTTCGACCGATCCGCTCCCATAGAGAGGGTCTTCTCCGGGTGCCGTCGGCCGGGCAATGCCGGTTGGCGACCCCCAGGGGAAGGGCCTTCTCTGTGGCGGGCCCAGCCCTCTGGAACGACCTTCCCCCCGAACTCCGGACCATCACGGACCTCCGCCTCTTCCGCCAGCGGTTGAAGATGCACCTATTCCATCAAGCCGGCCTAGCCTAGCCCTCGGGCCCATTTTATATAGACTGTGTTCCAAATTGGTTGAGGTTTTTAATTAGTGGGATTTGTATTAAATTTTTAGCACAGGGCTTCCTAAATTTAATTAGCTTTTATTGTGATGTATTTTGTATGATGTGTTTATTTATTTATTTATCTTTATACTCGTTTTTAACTTCCTATGCACCGCCCTGAGTCCCTTCGGGGAGATAGGTTGCGGTTTATAAATCAAATAAATCAAATCAAATCAAACCCTTTATTAAAAGATGTTTTCTTTCAATCCTACCTAACGTCTAATTGCGTCACCTTGTTGCGGCAAAAACCAGGCACACCACAGACTGGTTCTAACGAAGGAACGAGAGACCACGAAGGTAGTAGAGAAACAGGATTTATTGACATGTCAAGAGTTCAGAGTGCTCTCACACTAAAGACTGAACTGCCTGGGCAACGCCCAGGGAGTTAGTTTTATACCTTCGTCCTTAATACAGAAACACATATGGATAAAAGCAGAAGTTAACTTTGGAATAGTACAGAAACAGAAGTTAATAGCAAAAATTAATACGTGTCCTATAAATGCATAGTCATTTGTTTAATGCCAGCTATAGTTCCCATATAGGGTTTACACCTCCCCTTCTCCCCCAGTTACTTCCTCTTTCCATCCAGCAATATTTGTAATACTTTGAGAACTTTTAAGAAGAGAGAAGTACACCCACACATCTTTCCCAAGCTGTCCAAAGGGCAAGCGGGCAAATCTCCCAAGGGGTCAGGGTTGACCCAGGGTCCAGGAATTGGGGTCCCTGGCCCCTCTGCCACAACCTAACTAAAAAAAGGAAAGAGAGAAAAAGGAAAGCAAATCAGAACAAATCAAATCACGCTAAGTCCCTGCTATATCCTGCACTGCTAAATCCACACTTGGAATATTGATTTCCATTTTGGTCACCAAGGTGCAAAACAGCCATTGGGGTCTAGAAAGAGTGCAGAGAGAAGCAACCAAGATGATGATAAGAGGTCTGCAGGCTAAATTGTGCAATGAACAGTTAAGAACAATAACAATAACAATTGTTATTGTTAAGAACAATAACAATAACAGTTAAGAACAATTAACCAGTGGAACAGCTTGCCTCCAGAAGTTGTGAATGCCCCAACCCTGGAAGTCTTTAAAAAGATGTTAGATAGCCATTTGTCTGAAATGGTATAAGGTTCCTGCCCACGCAGGGGGTTGGACTAGAAGACCTACAAGGTCCCTTCCAACTCTGCTATTGTATTGTATTGTAAGGCTAACAAAGAGAAGGTTTAAGGGTGACATGATAGTTGTCTTCTAATATTTGAGCGGCTGTCAACAAAGAGGAGGGGGCTGACTTATTTTCCAAAGCACCTGAAGATAGAAGTAATGAATGGAAGCTTGTCAAGACTCAACTTGGAACTAAGGAGCAATTTCCTGACAGTAAGAACAATTAATCAATGGAATTTTCTGCCTCCTGGAGTTATTTATTTATTTTTATTTATTTATTTAAATTTATACCCCGCCCTTCTCCTAAAAAAGGACCCAGGGCGGCGCACAGGCGTTATTAAAGCCATACAAAAATACATAATTATTAAAAACTATTAAACTATCCCTGTGCTAAAACTAATAAAACTCTACAATTTAAATTTTTCCCTATAAAAGTCAGAAACGGGGGTTATGCTAGGCCGGCTTGTTGGAATAAATAAGTTTGAAGACGTTGGCGGAAAAGGCGGAGGTCCCCGATGATGCGTAGATCGGGGGGTAGGTCGTTCCAGAGGGCAGGGCCCGCCATAGAGAAGGCTCTTCCCCTGGGTGTCGCAAAACCGGCATTGCCCAGCCGACGGTACCCGGAGAAGGCCCTCTCTGTGGGAGCGGATCGGTCGAAGGGATGTATGGGGCAGGAGGCGGTCGCGTATATAGCTCCATGAGTGCTCCATCACTGGAGGTTTTTAAGAAATGATTGGATGGCCATTTGTCCAGGATGGTATCCTGACTTATTTTTTATTTATTTATTTTGAATTTATACCCCGCCCTTCTCCTTGTTAGGACCCAGGGTGGCGCACAGGAATTATTAAAACCACAATAAGAACAATATAAATCAATTTAAAACATATTAAATTATTAAACCCGTGCTAAAACCATTTAAAACCCTACCAAATAACAATTTATACATTAAAAGTCAGAAGTGGGGGGCTATGCTAGGCCGGCTTGTTGGAATAGATGCGTCTTAAGACGTTGGCGAAAGAGGCGGAGGTCCGAGGTAGGGCGAAGGTCGGGGGGTAGGTCATTCCAGAGGGCTGGGCCCGCCACAGAGAAGACCCTTCCCCTGGGTGTCGCCAACCGGCATTGCCCAGCTGATGGCACCCGGAGAAGACCCTCTCTGTGGGAGCGGATCGGACGAAGGGATGTATGGGGCAGAAGGCGGTCTCGTATATAGCTAGGCCCCGAGCCATGGAGTGATTTAAAGATGGTCATCAGCACCTTGAAGTGCACTCGAAAGGCCACAGGCAGCCAGTGCAGCTCGCGCAGGAATGATGTTACGTGGGCTTGCCTTGGGGCACCCATAATCACACTTGGACAAGGGGTGGATTAAATGACCTCCCAAGTCCCTTCCAGTCCCATGAAATCCATTATTCTCTCTGGTTTCTAACTTAACTCAATGTCTAGGCTTTTTACTAAAGCTCCGGAGGAGGCTATTTCCGTAGACATCCTGCTCCTGAGCCCTACTGCTTATCTTGAGGCTTCACCATCACTTCATAGTCCTGCTTTCTTCCCTCTTATTGTGCCCCTTGAGTTTCATCAATTTTGTCTCAGGTCTAAGCTCTGCATCCTTCATCCATAAAATCCGTTCGCAACTGCTCTCCGCTGTCTTTGTTCAAACTGCCCTTTTATTGTCTAAAAATCCTGGAGCGAAGCTTTGATCAATTTTTATAAATCTTCTAGCTACAATCCCAGTTAATTGACCTTTGGCCAATTTAGATGCTATTTTACCATATCTTATTCATTTTCCAAGCTTTCGCTCCAGATTCTCCTACCATAGCAACAGTAACCAAGGCAATACATCAGCTGGGGTACTTTATAGAGCAACAAAACTAGGCATCTAGTTAGTTACATTAGAAGTCACTGCAAGAACACAAATATTGCACTACTACACAGAGAGACAAATGACAATACAGGGTTTCTTCATTAAGGTCCAGCTCTACCCAGAAGGCCACGGTTCCTCACTTCCAAATATCATGCATTCTAACCCTGTCTGGAGATAGCCAAGTTTAAACTTGAGACTTTTAATACAAACCATGCACTGAGTTATATGCAACACAAACACGCCAATCATTTGATATTAATACTCATTCAACTCCAATCAGCTGGAGATCTGGAATAAATCACATAATGGCATAAATCTCGAAGGAAAATATCTTTATTTATTTACAGGTTTTATAAGGGGACCTGGAACCGAGCATGAAAGATTTTCAGAAGAGTTAGTGGCCACTGGCCAGGCATGGAGTGAATAGTGCTTTGCTACGAATTGTAAAGTAAATCTATTTGGAGGGATGGATTTATCTCAGGTGAATTTTTTTGTATTTTTGAGTTTTGCAACCTAATTTCCCATTTCCCTTTTATTTATTCGAATTTATACCCCACCCTTCTCCTTGTTAGGACCCAGGGCGGCGCACAGGCATTATTTAAAAAACCACAATAAATACAATATACAACATTAAAATATATTAAATTATTTACCTGTGCTAAAATCCATATTTAAAAACCCTACCAAATTATAATTTATGTATAAAAGTCAGAACGGGGGGCTATCCTAGGCCGGCTTATTGGAATAAATGCATCTTAAGACGTTGGCGGAAGAGGCGGAGGTCCGAGGTAGTGCGAAGGTCGGGGGGTAGGTCGTTCCAGAGGGCCGGGGCCGGCGCCGCCTTGTGTGCTATACCGTAATGCAGATGACAAAGAGTAAACTTGCACCCATATGATATCCCGAAAATGGCTATTAGACAAAAAGTACAAAACTGAATACATTAGGAGAAATCTGTGCAAAATATATGTGGACTTTTCAGTGGTGAGTTGCAATTTATTGTACTACCGGTTTGCTCGTGTGCATGCGCAGAAGTATCTGGGCGGGTGGGCGGAGCCTACCACCACCACCACCACCACTACCGGTTCGACCGATCTGGGGTGAACCAGCAGAAACCCACTTCTGGGAATCATGAAACCGATGCTGAAATTGGATTAGAAAAAAGAGAGGTGGGGACAAAGCAGAATCACTGGGGTTTGTATGAAAAATGTAAATTCAATTGTCTTTGAAAATGGGCTAATCTCATTGTTTTACTTCTTTATCCATTCAAGGAAGAACCTGATCTAATGCACCTTCCCCCAACACACACACACACACACACACTATTCTGTGCAATAATTTGGACTGTAAGCATCTTGTACACTGTCATTTAACTTTTTTTTATTTCCCATTATAATTGTGCCAGTCTTCCTTCTTTATTTGCGATACTTATCTGCAGCTTCAAATACGCCCTTTTGTTTGTTTGTGTGTGTGTTTGTTTGTTTCCACCAACGGGAAAAAGTGAAGCCGTTCAACGTGTTCCTCAGCAATTCTGTTTCTAAACGCTGATCCTATCATCCCTCAAATTGTCTAAAAATACTTTTGGGCAATTTTAACGTGCAATTAATGTGCAATATTAATTGGAAATGGGTAGTCTCACAACAGTGTAGCAAGAAAGAAGACCACAACATTTAAGGATAAATGTGGAAAATATCTAGACATCTTGAAAGAAGGTACATAAGAGTATACAGGTCTCTGTGTTTTGTGTGTATGTGTGTCTGTGTGTACATGCATGCATGCATGTGTGTGTGTGTACATGCATGCATGCACAATTTTTGAAGTCATTGTTTCTGGCTGTCCCCCGTCCCCATATTTTCCCTGATATTACTTTCAATTTTTAAATCATAACATATTGTCTAGTTGAGCACCTTATCACCACCCAACAGGGGAATTCAGTGTTTGCATTCGGATTTGCATTTATATGGCATTTTCATACACTGTATCTCAGACGGCTGACAGAGCAATGAATCACAGATCCATGGAGTGGTTGAGGGGGCATGCATTATAAAGACGGTTGCGCCATTCAGCAGGGGAGCCCCCTAGGAGGCAGACTGGGGAGGTTTGGGCTGCTAATGAATCCTTCCCAACAATTAGATCATGAAGAAGCTTCTTGGCCCAGAAAGAATCAACCATCTTTGCTTAGAGTAGAATTCAGGAGACCCAACCAAAGGTCTGGAGAAAAATCCCGTCGCTGCAGGCTGACCTGATGCGCAGTATGTGAGCTAATGTATAAATCAGAATTGACCTCTTCACAGGCTTTTTCGATTTCCTGCCTCTCCCAACAGAATACACAGGGGTTTTAGAATAATGAACTTTTCCTATGGTGAGAGCAAATCCATTTTAAAAGGCACATTTAAGAGAAAATGTTGAACTTTTAACATGGATTTTTTTTTTAAGCATTCACACCAGAAAAAATAACAAAACTGGTGCTGTGCATGTATATATTTAAAAGGGAAAGAAGCAGAAAAAGACAATGACATATTATAGGTGTTGCTATTCTTTCTTTCTTTCTTTCTTTCTTTCTTTTTCCTCCCTCCCTCCCTCCCTTCCTTCCTTCTTGTACTTGTATGCCATTTCAGTCTTTATGACTCTGAGCAACAAACATTCCACATTTCAGCAAAAATGTTAAAACAATAAAGCTTGTGTGTGTGTGTGTGTATCACATACATCGACATTGAGTTTTTATTGATTCCCATGGACCATATCCAAGTGCAAAGTTCCAGAAACAAATTACTAGCACTTCAAGGTGCTAGTTGTCATCTTTAAAGCGCTCCATGGCACGGGACCTAGCTATCTGCGGGATCGGATCCTGCCCCATACATCCTCACGGCCTATTCGCTCCCACAGAGAGGGACTTCTCCGGGTGCCGTCCACTAGACTTTGTCAGCGGGCGACGCCCAGGGGAAGGGCCTTCTCTGTGGCGAGCCCAGCCCTCTGGAACGACCTTCCCCCCGACATTAGAACAACTACGGACCTCCGCTCCTTCCGCCAGAAACTCAAAACATACTTCTTCTGCTTGGCCGGCCTAGGTTAGTCTCTTCCATGAGGGTTTTTTAGGGATCGTTAGTTTTAATGTGGGGATTTTAGTGCAGGGACAATTAATTTAATTCGTTTTTATCTGTATTTATTCTGTATGTATATTTGATAGCGTTTTAATTTTTTCCTGTGCACCGCTCCGAGTCCCCTTGGGGAGAGGACGCGGTATATAAAATAAATTATTATTATTATTATTATTATTATTATTATTATTATTATTATTATTATTATTATTATTATTACTAAAATTTGATAAAAGCGATTTAAAATGGAATTTGATAAAATACAATGGAAAATGAAATTGGAATAAAATGCAATAATTTAAAATATAGATAAAATTTGATAAAATGATATTTCGATGTCACCCCTGCAATCTACCCCAATCAGTTCCACATACACAGATCATACATACAGATACATACATAGTCCAACTCTTTTCTGAAGCAGGAGATCTCATACCATTCTAAACAAATGTCTGTCCAATTTCTTCTTGAAAACCTCCAATGGCAGAGCCCCTACAACTTCTGGAGATAAGCCCTTTCACTATTTAATTGTTCTGAGTCAGGAAATTTCTCCCTAATTCTAGGTTGGATCTTTCTTTAATGATCTTTCACCTGTTATTTTTTGTTCTGCCCTCGGGTGCTTTGCAGAATAAGTTGACCTCCTCTTCTTTGTAACAGACCCTCAAGTACTGGAAGATTGCCATCATTTCTCCCCTAGTCCTTCTCTTCATTATATTAGACATAAGTACCTCCCTCATGGCAAATCTAGACAGCCAACTAAAGAGCAGAGACATCACCCAGCCAACAAAAGTGCATCTAGTCAAGGCGATGGTTTCCCCAGTTGCAATGTATGGCTGTGAAGGTCGGACCATAAGGAAGGCTGAGCGCCAAAGAATTGGGGCCTTTGAACTATGGTGATGGAGAAGACTCCTGTGAATCCCTTGGACTGCAAGGCGATCCAACTGGTCAGTCCTAGAGGAGATCAACCTGACTGCTCTTTAGAAGGCCAGATCCTGAAGAGGAAACTCAAATACTTTAGCCACCTAATGAGAAGGTAGGACTCACTGGAGAAGAACCTCATGCTGGGAATGATTGAGGGCAAAAGAAGAAGGAGACGACCAAGAATGAGGTGGCTGGTTGGCGAGAGTGAGCTTAAATGGACTCTAGATGATGGTAGAAGACAGGAAGGCCTGGAGGAACATTGTCTATGAGGCCGCAGTGGGTTGGACATGACTTCGCAACTAACAACAACAACCACCTCCCTCAATTGTTCATCATATGGTTTAGCCTCCTTTATCATCTGTACTCTTTCTGGGGTCTCAGTTCTCTTCATCTTATCTTCCTGAGAACAAGCCTGAAGTAAGTTAAGTGAATTTCTAGGTATCTCCTATGTAATGTATCTCCAGTTCAACACTCCAAGATACTGATCCTATAATCTTTTCATTGATATCTCAGAAATGTCAAGTAGAACTCCTCTATGATGGATTTCACGTTTCATGAACTTCAAGAGTACATCTCCTTTAGATAAGTGATGCTGGGCATGTTTATCGCACACTGGGTCTGCATGTAGCTTCATCTACCTTTACAAGTGCATCATTATAATCACCAGGTATGATCCCGTTAGACTTCTACTATGACCCTGTCACGACTAGAGAGAATTGGGCTACCTGTGACTTTTTATGTCGTCTAGAAATTGCTGACTGAATGTTCAAAGCCATCTGACTTTAGGATCCAGGAATATGATTGACAGCCATGCCAAAGGCCTATAATCCTTTTCACTTCCCTTCTTTACACAACAGTCCTGTACCACCCAAGAGTTTCAGTCTAAAATATGAACTCTGTAGGCCAACAACTCAACGGTAAAACCTGACAAGTTAATACCTCTCTGATCTGGTGCACTGTAGGTCATAAGTCAAAGGACAGGATTAGGTATAACCTTTATATCTGGATGTTTGCATATGACTGCCAGCATAGAATTGAGAATTTAGGAAACATGCACTTATTTTCACCTTGTAGTATTTTTGAAAAATGTTTTTTTTTTAATGTTTTATTATGAAGCCCTGGAAGGGCCAATGATCCCGACGCGAAAGTTCTTAAAATGTTTCTGTATCCCTTACCCTACCCTTTTGGAAAATTGTAAAAACCAATAAAACTTTTTCAATATAATAATAATAATAAAAAAAGGACAGGATTAGTGGAGCATGAGTGTGCTTTCATATGTTGAAGAGAAATGAGCAGGTTCATAAGTGTTCCATTAGGGGTGCGCATGCCTTTAATTTTTGCAGAATAGAATTTCATGTGCTCCATTTCTCCTGAACATAAACTTATGTTACAGTGGAAAGGCATAGCTGACCTTGAAAAACACTTGCCAATCACAACTCAACAGAGCCGAAATTGGTCTCTGGATTTTCTTCTCCTTCTTCTTCCTGCCCTCCTTCCCTTTCCCTTTTTCCTTCCTTCCTTCCTTCCTTCCTTCCTTCCTTCCTTCCTTCCTTCCTTCCTTCCTTCCTTCCTGATAAAGGTGAGATACTTATAAAGTTACTTCATTCAACAGGAATAGTAACCAGATAAGACAAGCAGACATACCTGAATTCCCGCCAGCTCAAAATAGATCTTTGCATAATATCAGATGATGAGAAGGAAGCTTAAATTGGGATTGGATGTTATATTTGGCATAAAATAAAAGCACCAGCTGTGTGTGAATATGCCTTTCATTATTATTTCTTTAACTAGTTATAACTTGTACATCGGGTGTTTTTTTCTACCAGAACTTTCCTTGTCTTCATTTTTAGGGGTTATTAACTATTAGATGCAAAGTCTTCTCTGAGGATGTTCTTAGCTGCCCCAGAAGGAAGGTCTAGGTCTAATATGCTTAAACTGTAATTCCACAGAATGATTGGATAAGTATTGTCACAGCAAGAGTGGAATAACAAAGGAACCAATTTTTGAGAAGGACTCCCTGGTGGCATTTTTTAATCAGCGTTTGGACCACCATCTCTGGGGGATTCTCTTGCTCTATGCTATCCCTTCACATTCATATTTAATGGTTTCATAATGCGATGCTGTTAGAAGGACATGGAGGATGAAGTTCACTCCAACTTTCATACTTGGATATTCAAGGACCACAAGGGCCATCTCAAAATCCTTGGAGACAGGATGCTTAAAAATGGAATAAGGCTTGCAGGCTAACCTGGGAGGTCCTAGGACAGGGGTTGGCAATCCGCAGCTCTGGAGCCGCATGTGGCTCTTTTATCCCTCTGCTGCAGCTCCCTGTTGCCAGTCGGTGCTACAATTTTGAGAGGAGCTTCCAGTTGGGGCGGAGAAGCACAGTGTGCCAGGAGGCGGCTCTCATGCAAGGGGTGGTTTTCTGGTTGGATCCAAAATTAATAGGGCTTTCGGTTGGGGCAGGTGGAGGAAAATGGACGCCACGCTAGGAGGAGACTCTATGGTGGGGGAACTGGACTTCTGGTTGGCTCCAGAATTGAACAGGGGGCTTCCGGTTAGGACCATTGTGGCTCTTTGAGTGTTTAAGGTTGTCAACCCCTGCCCTAGTTAAACAGATCATAACGGTGTTGGCATGAATCAGGATACACTCTTCAATCAATATTCCCACTTCTGGCCTTCTCGGTCCAACTTCTATTCATTTTTCCATTTATGTAGCTAACTGCAATTCTGGGTGGAGAGCATCAACATTTCAAAGCCAATAGAAACATCCTTCCATGAAAGATGACCAGGTAATGATGATGATGACTTTAATTAATCTTTAATTCTGAGGGTTGAAAATCCATCTATGTGGCTGCTAAGAGTCAACACTGACTTCATGGCATACTATTCATCCATCTGTCCATCCATCCATCACCCATCTATCTATCCTATCCCATCCCATCCCATCCATCCTGTCCCACTCACCCACCCATCCACCCACCAACTCCTGCCCTAGGAGTAGACAATGGGAAAATCTGTCTCTGTTGCCCAGATACTGGCATAGAAGTTTCCAAAGTTTCAGAGTTGACCTTGACTCAAAGGAGTTTGATGTTTACCTTTTTACAAAGCAAAGGAGGCCATTATGTAATATCATTAAGGTTGCAAATTTTTGGATAACCTCGCTTCTGCTTTCGTAATATATCAGGGCAGCCCTGAATAAATTATTGGAGGGCATTTAGCAGAGTGCAGAGGGCTACGGTCCTAGTTAAAATTCCACAGCACCAAATTAGATGCAATTTTGCAGATATTAAGTACCTACTGAGCATTAACTGCAGATTGCAGGGCCAAAAGGTTTGTGTATCACATGAAGGGTGTAATGTTACGATGCTTACTGAGATAAATAATTAGTGGTGTGTTTAGTAAACAGCACCTCCTGCTCCTTCCCCTGATCCCCAGGCCCTCTTCATCACAGTCTGCTTGCTTGGTAGCCCCATTAGCAATGTTTGAATAACAGATTAGCTCATATTCTACTCCTGCATTCTTCTGATATATTGTAGGTTTGAATCAGGGGTGAAATGCTGTGAAGTCTGCTACCGGTTCGCTTCCCGTGTGCATGCGCGCTTCATGCACATGTGCATCGCATGTGCATGAACCACCGCATGCACCAGCATTGGAAAAGGAAGATTAAGAAGCCTTTTCTGAGTCTGCAAAGGTAAGAAGAACAGCAAGAGGGGGAACAGCTGTGCGGTGAGATTTAATGCCGGCTGGCGGTCCCCAGGGGAAGGGCCTTCTCTGTGGCGGATCCGGCTCTCTGGAACGACCTGCCCCCCAATATTCGCACCATCACGGACTTGCGCCTCTTCCGTCGGGAGCTCAAATCACATTTTTTCCATCTGGCCGGCCTGGCTTAGAGTTTAATAATGTAAATTTAATTTTAATAGAGGGTTTTATAGTTTTAATCTTTATAGCACAGTTATATTTATTTAATTCGGTTTTAAAATGTGGATTGCATTTATATGATGTGTATGCTGTTGTTTTTACTTTTTATCTTCTGTGCACCGCCCCGAGTCCCATTGTGGAGATGGGGCGGTATAAAAATTGGAAAATTAAATTAAATTTAAATTTAGATTTGCCAGAAAACAGGATTTCCTGCTTTCTTTTTTAACTTATTTTTTTAAACACAAATAATATAAACAGTACATATACAACTGAAGACAAAAAAGGAAGACAAAAGAAAAAAATACATATTACAGTGCACCCCCACCCCCTGGAGACCTTCCCCCCTCCCACTTATATTCCTTAGATATACAATATATTCCAATTGTGCCCTGATCCCCTCCAAAACAACATATAATACTGAGTATATTTATTCCCTTTGTCTTCCGCCAACACTGATTTTATAAAATCCTCTCATATTTCATTATAATTATTTACTTTAATCATCCCTTTTTTAAGTTTAATCTCTGTTGTCAATTTATCATTTGTTGCCATACTCCAGATTTCACTATACCAGGGGTCTGCAAAGTTGGCTCTTTGAAGACCGGTGGACTTCAACTCCCAGAATTCCCCAGCCAGCATAGCTGGCTGGGGAATTCTGGGAGTTGAAGTCCACCGGTCTTCAAAGAGCCAACTTTGCAGACCCCTGCACTATACCATTCATTTCTTTGACTATCCTAATTTGATCCCCAATATTTAGCCACCACTAATCTAGCTGCCATTATCAAATTTACAATTAATTCCTTTTTTTGTTTTGTTTCATTTATATTCCGTTTTTCCACCAGCAACAACAATGCAATCCTCCGTGACATCCCTAGCTTTACATTCAACAGTGTTCTAATATCTCTAATCACCATGCCCCATACTTTTTGTGCACTATCACAATCCCACCACATATGTTTATATGTTCCAACCTCTTTTTTACACCTCCCACAAATATTTGTATATTTACCATCTAATTGATTTAATTTATGTGGTGTTAGGTACCATCCCCATACCAATGCCAGCGGGCGACGCCCAGGGGAAGGGCCTTCTCTGTGGTGGGCCCAACCCTCTGGAACGACCTCCCCCCCCCCCCGACCTCAGAACAACCACGGACCTCCGCACCTTCCGCCAGAAATTAAAGACACTCCTGTTTCATCAGGCCGGCTTGGCCTAAGTTATTTACCTAGCCTACAGTCTGCACCATAAATTGTTCTAAATTGGATTTTAGATGGGATTATGTTTTAACCTTTTAAATTTTAGCACAGGGATAACTTATTTAATTTGGTATTAATTATTTATATTGTGATATTGTGTGTTTTTAATTTCCTGTGCACCGCCCCGGGTCCCTTCAGGGAGAGGGTGCAGTTCTATAAATTCGACAAATAAATAAATAAATAAATAAATAAATAAATAAATAAATAAATAAATAAATAAATAAATAAATAAATAAATAAATAAATAAATAAATAAATAAATAAATAAATAAATAAATACCACTGTATCTATTTTCCTTAATTCTAATTGACATATTCTTTTATATTCTTCTATTCCAAATATTTTTCCAATCCTTATCATTTATTCCACCAAAATCTGATTCCCAAATTAATTTTAAACCTTTTGCCTGCTCTTTTAATTCAGTTAATATTCTATGTATTTTCCCTGTTCTTCCTTTCCCTATTTATTCTTTGGTCATTTGACATTCTTTTATAATCATTTCAAATTCTGTTAACTCTTCCCTGCTTTCTAGCTAATATAAATCATGTGGCACAGTTGATTATCGCACAGCTGATCATCAGTAGTAAAAATAATGCTACCAGTTTGGGCGAACCAGTAGCATTTTTTTACTACTGGTTTGGGCAAACTGGTAGCATTTTTTACTACTGGTTGGGGCGAACCAGTAGCATTTTTTTACTGCTGGTTTGGGCAAACTGGTAGCATTTTTTACTACTGGTTGGGGCGAACCAGTAGCATTTTTTTACTACTGGTTTGGGCAAACTGGTAGCATTTTTTACTACTGGTTGGGGCGAACCAGTAGCATTTTTTTACTACTGGTTTGGGCAAACTGGTAGCATTTTTTACTACTGGTTGGGGCGAACCAGTAGCATTTTTTTACTACTGGTTTGGGCAAACTGGTAGCATTTTTTAACTACTGGTTGGGGCGAACCAGTAGCATTTTTTTACTGCTGGTTTGGGCAAACTGGTAGCATTTTTTTACTACTGGTTTGGGCAAACTGGTAACATTTTTTAACTACTGGTTGGGGCGAACCAGTAGCATTTTTTTACTGCTGGTTTGGGCAAACTGGTAGCATTTTTTTACTACTGGTTCAGGCGAACTGGTAGCATTTTTTTTACTACTGCTTCAGGTGAACTGGTAGAATTTCACCCCTGGTTTGAATGATACAATACAATACAATAGCAGAGTTGGAAGGGACCTTGTAGGTCTTCTAGTCCAACCCCCTGCGTGGGCAGGAACCTTATACCATTTCAGACAAATGGCTATCTAACATCTTCTTAAAGACTTCCAGGGTTGGGGCATTCACAACTTCTGGAGGCAAGCTGTTCCAGCGGTTAATTGTTCTCACTGTCAGGAAATTTCTCCTTAGTTCTAAGTTGCTTCTCTCCTTGATTAGTTTCCACCCATTGCTTCTTGTCCTGCCCCCAGGTGCCTTGGAGAATAGTTTGACTCCCTCTTCTTTGTGGCACCCTCTGAGATATCGGAACACTGCTATCATGTCTCCCCTGGTCCTTCTCTTCATCAAACTAGA
This sequence comes from Rhabdophis nuchalis, assembly GCA_039707465.1. NCBI lineage: Eukaryota > Metazoa > Chordata > Lepidosauria > Squamata > Natricidae > Rhabdophis > Rhabdophis nuchalis. The sequence goes on along the minus strand of CM077657.1, from coordinate 10,539,671 downwards.
CATACCCAGCTCCTGCAGCCGTTCTTCATATGTTTTAGCCTCCAGTCCCCTAATCATCTTGGTTGCTCTTCTCTGCACTCTTTCCAGAGTCTCCACGTCTTGATCCTGGAGGAGCCTTGTAGATTTCATCTAGATTATCTCTGCCCGAATGACAGCCCTTGGAATGAAAACAAAGTAAGATTCTCTGTGCTTTGCTAGCCTCACCTTTCCCACACTTTCAAGTCTGCCAATTAAAATGGTTTTCTTTTCGCAATTTCATATGCAAAAGTCCCACGTTCCCCAGCATGTCAGCTTGCAATTTAGCTTGAAAACCAAGGCAATTCCTCCCCCCCCCCCCGCCAAAAAAAAGGGGAAAAAATCCTCACCTGACACAATCCAATAAGCCTTGTCAGAGTCTGGCTAATCAAAAACTCCAGCCTTAATCACATCAGTGGCTTCCGCATCCATCAAGGCAGATCTTCATTGTGGGATTTCATGCTAAATCCAATATAACCCGGCATTTAATTGATCCATGTTGCAAATGCTTTCACTGCAAGATGTTGCTCTATTTTTATTCTGTTTCGTTTTGCCTTTATTGGGGTGAAAGCAATGCTAGGATTTGGGTGCAGTCCATTTTCACAGGCTGCCCGACATGCTTTGCTGTCCATTGGGTTCTGCTTTAGATGGTCACAGGACAATGACAGCTTTGGCATTTCATTGAGGCTGATCTCGTTCTTCTGCCTTCTTCCCAATCAATAGCACTTAGACTTATATACCAATTCACAGTGCCTTTACAGCCCTCTCTATGTGGTTTTATAGAGTCAGCATCTTGCCCCCAACAATCTCGATCCTCATTTCACTGACCTTGGAAGGATGGAAGGCTGAGTCAACCTTGAGCCAGTCAGGATTGTACTCCTGACAGTGGGCAGAGTCAGTTTTCAATACTGCATTCTAACCACTGTACCACCACAGCTCAATAGGAAGAAAAGGGGAGAGGGAGGGAGGGAGGAAGGGAGGAAGAATAGCAATAGACTTATATACCACTTCCTAGTGCTTTACAGCCCTCTCTAAGAGGTTTACAGAGTCAGCTTATTTCCCCCAACAATCAGGCTCCTCATTTTACTGAGCTCAGAAGGATGGAAGGCTGAGTCCACCTTGAGCCAGTCAGGATCGAACTTCTGGCAGTGGGCAGTGTCAGCCTGCAATACTTGCATTCTAATCACTGTGCCACTATAGCTCCTTAATCAATTCACAAGCAATCCTTGAGTTTAAAAACGTTGTGTTATATGTTTCATTATATTATCCCAAACATGTGTATGTTGCCCAACCACAAACGGGATATAAATCACTAAAAAAACACCCCAGTCTTCTCTTGAAATCTCTCAATGACATGCATATCACCAAACTGACCACACAACATAAAAACAGGATCAAGCTCTAACAAAACAAATCAATATGGAAAGGGTAGCCCTTCCAACAGTATGAATCAGATCTATTTCATCAAGAAAACAAAAGCATGAGGCTAACAAAACATCATCAGATACCATTTCATTCTTTCGAGAACTGTCTCTGAACATCTGCTTCCAGATTCCCATCCCCTTTGTTTCTCATGGTGAGGAGGGCAGTAGGTAGATAAGACAAGGGTAGGTAGATAAGACAAGAACAAGGGTATCAATGGCTATCATGATGGATGCCTAAGGACACCCTCCGGGTTGGAGAGATAGGCAGGATATTTCTCAATGCCATTTGCAGGGAATAATAAGCGGGTGAAGACATCTGCTTGGGAAGACTCTGAAGCAAATGGGGAGCCACTGTGTGAGGACAGAAGGCTGGACTGGATGGGCTGTGGCCTGTTCCAGCAAGGCTCTTCTTACGTTCTTATGACAAGTAGGACAAATTGATCCTGATTGGAAAAGATAAGGCAATGTAGAGCTGAATATGGAATAGGTTAAGACCAACATTTTGAAATGGATTTAGCTATCAGTTGGCACAGTGATCATGGCATTCTCAACCATTTAACTGGCTGGTTAACTTTGGTCTGAGTAACTCAGACTAAAATTGCATGCAGTTTTGGTCACCAACATTACAAAAAAGATGTTGAGACTTTGGGGGGGAAAGTGCAAGGAGAAGCAACAAAGATGCTTAAAGGCCTGGAGACAAAAACATGTGAAGAACAGATACAGGATTTGGGTTTCCGTAGGCTAGAGAAAAGAAGGACTAGGGGAAACATGATAGCAGTATTCCAGTACAGTGATCCCTCGTTTTTCGCGGCTTCATGTTTCGCGGCTTCAGTGCTTCGCGGGTTTTTCAAAAATACAGGGGGGAAAAATGCATCGGTAGGAGGCAAGCACCCCCTAGTGCTTGCTTTAAACGATGTCCACCAACTCAAGTTTCCGGTGCGAATCCTACTTCGCGGTTTTTCAGTTTTCGCGGAAGGTTCCGGTCCCCATTAACCGCGAAAAACGAAAGATCACTGTATTTGAGAAGTTGGCAGGAAGAGAAGGGGTTCAACTTATTTTCCAAAGCACCAGGGGGCAGGACAAGAAACAACAGATGGAAACTAATGAAGGAGAGAAGCAACCTGGAATTGAGGAGAAACTTCTTAACAGTGAGAACAAGTAACCAGTGGAACGGTTTGCCTTCAGAAGTTGTGGGAGTTTCATCACTGGAGGTTTTTAAGATGAGACTGGACAGCCACCTGTCTGAAATGTTATAGGGCAGGGGTGGCATTTACTTACCTTCCCTACCAGTTCTCAAATGTGAGCATGTGGGGCAAAACAGGGCAAAATTCACTTAACAAATCTCAGCAACATAAATTTTGAGCTCAATTTGGTTGTAAGTTGAGGAATACTTGGATTTATTTTCCAATGCCTGCTTACACACCTTCACAAACTTATAGGTTTAGCCCTCTACAACAGTTTCTCATGTGTCCCTTGAGAAAATTGTCTAGGTCCTCATTTAGCTTGCCCTAGGGATAGTTCAGATCCACCCATACGTCTGCATTCTTTCAGTTCCTCGGATCTGACTCTAACTCCAAGCTTCCTGTTCTTCCATAATTTTTTTGTAAAGAATGCAAGAAAATGTGGACTCTTGTTTATAAAGAATGCCTCCTCGCATGTGCAGTTTCCTTCAAGCATGCACATTTTTAAACATCTATTTCTCAAAGGTACATACGTTGGAGAGACATCTCTTGCAGATCTGGAGGTGGGAAGAACTTCAAAGATATCTGTGTTTTGATCCAGGTAGTAATCCAGGAAATGCAAATGAAGTCCATTTGCTTAAAAATAGGACCCCCCCCCCAAGGGAATTCTTCAACTTTGCGAGCTCTGATTGTCAGGCTATTTCAATCAAGTTAGGCCCTGTTAATCCCAGCTTTCAGTGTCCGACTTTTTCTTACTCTGCTCACCTGCAATGGTTTATTGCCTGAAAGAAAAACTATATAAATCCATTTCCCTGTCTGCAGGCTGCCAAGTGTGATCTGCTGAACCCAGAAGTTAAAGGAAGATTTTCTGTTCATTTTCCCACATTTGTTTCTTTTTTTACTGCTCCCCAAGGCTACACAGTCTTGAGTGTGAGGTAATCCATAGATCAATGAGGGCAGATGTAAAACTCTTGCTAAGCCTTGTTTCCCCAGCTGGGGGTAAATTCACTGGCCTGTATGTAAAACTTCCTAATTAGAGATGTCAGATCTTTGTAAAAAAAAAAAAAAAAAAAAAAAGCTTGAAATGGAGAACGAGCTCTGCAAAAGTAGGGAAAAAGAAAAAGTTAACACTTCGTAAACTAAACCTCTCCGTTCATGATGGAAGTAGGAAATTTTGCTGGATTGTCTGTGGTCTTGATGGCCTGCAGTTTCCTAAGAAGAATGCTTGATCTGTGGAGAGAAGTAGCCTTTATTAGAACCAATCAAACTTTCATAACGCTGCCAACACGATTTTTAGAGAGAGACCCACTTGTTTTATCAGGCAAAACATTGCAACAACAACAGAAAGAAGACCAGGAAGAGATAAAGAATGACAAGGAAGAGATACCGTATTTTTGGGAGTATAAGATGCACTGGAGTATAAGACGCACTGAGATTTTGAAGAGGCAAATTAAAAAAAAAAATTTGTACTCTGCAGACCTCCCAAAAATGGCCCATTTTTCATAAAAATGGGCTCGTCTTTATCAAAAAAAGGACATGCATAGCCTTTAGGAGGCTTATAGAGTGCTCCTGGGAGCTGGGGGGGGGGAAATTGAGCAAAAAATGGGCCGTTTTTTGCTCATTTCTGCCCTCTCCAGCCCTCAGTAGCCTCCTGAAGGCTATGCATGGCCATTTTGGTGAAGGGGCAGGGTTTGGGGAGGCCAAAAATGATGTATTCATTGTATAAGATGCACCCAGATTTTCATCATCTTTTTTGAAGGAAAAGGGTGTGTCTTATACTCCGAAAAATATGCTAATTGCCAAAAAGGCATTAAGAGTTGTTAACCTAATCTTGCATAGCTTATTCTCTGGTAATATTGTCCTGCTAACCAGAGCATACAAAACCTTTGCTAGACCAATTCTCAAATACAGCTGTTCTGTCTGGAACCCACTGTAAAGATTGCCTCTCCTTCTAACTTAAGAAAGTGAAGACTGTTGAAACAAAGTCTTTCAAAAGGAAGCTTTTATTAAGCAGAAGTGAATGCAATAGGTTCAAAGCAATGACTGAATCCCCTTAGGCAAGGCAAGTAGAATTAAAGCAGTAGAGGCCCCTCCCATTAGTCAAAAGGAGGACCGGATAAGCATACTTTCCCATAAAGTGAACCTTCCCACATGGCCATCATAAACATTCCCCAAAAGATGAGGAGATCTCAGGGCGCTTCGGCGCCAGGAAACAACTTGTGAAATATCAGTTGTCAGACGCACTGCTAATAAATCGAATCCAAAGACCCCCCTTTTCCCAATTGAATGGTAGTATCACTTTTAGGGATCTGATGCCCGCGCTGCATATCAGACATTAATACAATTGAGCACGTCCAGAGATATTTCATGAGAAGAGTCTTCCACTCCACTGGTCTCAACAGAATCTCTTATGCCACCAGACTTGAAATTTTGAGCTTAGACAACTTAGAACTACACCGCCTTTGGTCTAACATAAGTGTAGTACATAAAATTATCTGCTGTAATGTCCTACCTGTCAGTGACTACTTCAGCTGCAACTACTACAATACATGAGCACACAATAGATACAAACTCAAGGTAAAGTGCTCCAAACTCGATTGCAGAAAATACGACAACAGAGGGGCCAACGCCTGGAATGCTCTACCTGACTCTGTGGTTTCTTCCCCCAAACCCCCAAAACTTTAACCTTAGTCTGTCTACTGTCAACCTCACCCCATTCCTAAGAGGTCTGTAAGGGGCATGCATAAGCTTGCCTACCGTCCCTGTCCTAACAACCCCATGTATTCGTATCCATTTCATGTATTCATAATCTTGTATGTACTTATATCTATTATATACTGACCAACAGACGAGCCCCACCCTCCACCCAAGCCGTTGAAATTCAAAATAAGGAGAAACATACAAATAAGACCAATCAGCATCAATCTACCAATCATGATACAGCTGCACAGCCAATCAACCCACTCACAACAATAGTCAGCACTCCACCCACCCCCCACCAAGATTTAAGGAAGGGCGATGTCTTCACAGTCACAGTCACAGACCGAAGCCTGAGGATGACAAGTGAGATCTTGTCGAAACGTTGCAAAAAAAATTCCATGCTATATACACGGGAAAACACCCGAGGATGGCAACACCAGCATAACTATACCCGTGAAAATCTACGAAAGCTTATATCTATTATCTTATACACACCGGACAAAACAAACAAATAAATAAAATAAACAAAACAGAACAGAATTACACCGATTCAAACTTCCCAGTCTTAGAAGTAAAAGAAGGCCATGCTTCAAGCCGCAAAATTTCTTGAGCTGGACAGGAGAAAACGGTTCTTATCTCTAATCAAAATCCTCATTTGTCCTTCCAAAATGCTTTGCAGGTGCAATTTTTTTTCCTTCTGTTTTCTATCTTCCTTTGCCTTTTTTTTTTTTTTTGGTCCCAACCCAGCTACACCTTCCCTCGTCTGGGTGCTTTGGCCTTTCAGCTCCTGTAGGTTTAGGAGAGGGGGAAAAATGTAAACACCTTTGATGTGCTTTCAACTTAATGAAGGCTGGCTGGGAGAGAAATGAAGAAGAAGCGCGTCTTGGGAAAGGCGCATCAGACTTCATTCCCTTCAAAAGGTACGGAGGGGCTTTTGCAAAAATTCAGCAAATGGCTATTTCCATGCAAAGGTTTCAGCCGCTGCCAGCCATGTATTGATTTATTTGTGGGTCAGGCTCTCTGTAAGAGGCAATCTCTTGTTCGTAGACAGTGCTGGGTTCTCCTTTCTTCTTCTAAATGGCAAAGCAGGGAGATGGGTCTCCGAGAAGCTGGGATAGACTCTGATTAGGCTTTCCCTACTCAGTTTAAATTCTACCAAAAGCAAACTTTGTGTCAGGGTTGCAAATAGCATCCAAAAGTAAATCAGAATCCAAGGCAAAGTGTTGCTCAACATTCCAATTTATTATGACAGCCATGTTGGAAAACCCAAATCTGAAAGCTTCCCGGTTTTCCCCACCTAGTTGAAAGTTCAAGATCTTGCCCCCCCACATCCACAAGTCCATGACATGGTCCAATCTTCCACTGCCATGTTGGTAGTTCCATCCATCCAGTTCCGGTCAGGTGCAGAGGTGCAGAGACAAAGGATGACCTTGGCTTTCTAGAAAGAAGTTTTGTTTTGGCTACATAGCATTTAACTCTGTACAATCCCTCCTCCCATTTTCCCACAATAGAAAGGGCATAGTAGAATAATAGAAAGTGTGGTAGGCCAAAGATCCAAAAGAAAAGATGGCTGCAGGCCTCACACTTTATTCTTTTGTAACTATGGAGTTTCTGTGGTTGGAATGCCATGCTTTGTTTTCCGCTGGTGCTTAAACCCTTGGGAGGTCTTGGGAACTAGTGGGATGAAGAAGCAGGGAGGTTTCTGCCTCCAGGAAGGGTAATTTTGTCAGAGATTGTTGCAGCAGTCACATCCAGAAAGCACACACAGGTAACTGATTTAGCAGGATCCATTAACTTCTCTTTATATATAATATAACACATGAAATAAGTATACAATACCAAAAGCAGGTTTTCCAATGTGGTAGTAAATACAAGCAAACACAGGCAGAGGAGGGAACAGTTTCAGTTTTAGTTCAGAGCAACAGACTAGTTTTCAGCTCAGCACAGACTCAGAGCTACAGAGCTAAGCCACGCCCAGGCTCCAAACTGTTTCACCTCCCATTGACTGACCTTGTTACTATGTCTTCCAAGTCATGAACTCTCTTGCACTGAGAAATTTTAGGGAAGATGATGCTTAGCAAAGAGATATGGTTAGATATCAGAGAGCCTGACACATTTTCACTCTGAGAATTGTGGCCCCTGAGACTTTGAAGGAGATGCAGGATGCTTTAATCCAAGGTCACACAGCTCAAAGAACACCAAGGACCCCCTCATTTCAACCTTGAGCTACAAATATTCTTCTTTATTGATCCAAGGTTGAGATCTAGACCAAGGGGGTCCAACCTTGGCAACTTTACAATCTGTGGGCCTCAACTCCAAGAATTATTCAACCAGCATTGATGGCTGGGGAATTCTGGACGTTGAAGTCTACAAGTCTTAAAGTTGCCAAAGTTGGACAGCCCTGGTTTAGACTTTTCAGGATGAAGTCCATTAGCTAGACATCCAAAATCATAAATCCATCAAGCAAAGGTATCATGCAAAATATATTCCACATTAAAAAGAAGCAGAGTTCCTCTTTGGAAGCCATAGAATTTGCCATCAGACTCAATAAATGGTTGGGTTTTCTGGGGGGGGGGGGGAACCTTTCATAGCAAAGGCTAGATATGGAGAACTTGTTTCCACTAAGTAATAGCAAACTGCAAATCTCCCTACTTCATCCACTATTCCTACCCTGGTCTAATAAATTTAAAAAAATGTACACATAAACAATCAAGTGAAACAGAAATATTCTTATTCTGACTCTGAACTTGCATTTTGCTTCTATGGGAGTAGTAGTTGAAAATTTTACTTTGTCTTTAGCAGGGGGCTTTGCAACCAAGTGATGATTTTTCATGATGATTTATATTTGTTTTTATAAATAATAATAAATAATAAATTAAGATTTATTAACCGCACCCTCTCCCCACAGGGACCCGGGGCGGTGCACAGGCATAATTAAAAACAATATACAAAATACAAACATTACTTAAAATAGAATTAAATAAATCTACCCATGCTAAAAATATATAATTAAAACCCATTAAAATTTGTAATTAAAAGACAGAGAGAACTATTCAAGGCCGGCCAGTCGAAAGAGATGGGTCTTCAATTTTACCCGGAAGGAGCGGAGGTCGGTGGTCGTTCTAATATCAGGGGGAAGGTCGTTCCAGAGGGCCGGGCCCGCCACAGAGAGCGCCCTTCCCCTGGGCGTCGCCCGCTGACAAAGTCTAGTGGACGGCACCCGGAGAAGCCCCTCTCTGTGGGAGCGAATCGGTCGTGAGGATGTGTGGGGCAGGATCCGATCTTGCAGATAGCTAGGTCCCGAGCCATGGAGCGCTTTGAAGATGATGACTAACACCTTGAAGCGCACCCGGAAGACGACAGGTAGCCAGTGCAGCTCGCGCAGGAGCGGTGTTACATGGGCAAACCTGGAGGTGCCCATAATTGCTCGCGCGGCCGCATTCTGAACTAACTGAAGCCTCCGGGTGCACCTCAAGGGGAGCCCCATGTAGAGAGAGTTGCAATAGTCCAGTCGGGATGTCACGAGGGCATGGGTGACTGTGCGAAGGGCGTCCCGATCCAATAGGGGGCGCAATTTTGTTTGTCAAACACGTACAAGATAGCACATACATATAAACATGGATAGAAATGAACACAAATAAATGGGGACAGTAGGACAGGGACATTAAGCATGCTGGTGCACTTATGCACGCCCCCTTTACGGACCTCTTAGAAATGAGGTGAGGTCCACGGTAGGCAGTTTAAGGTTGAAGTTATGGGGGCTTGAGGATGTAACAACGGACTCAGGTAGAGCATTCCAAGCGTTGATCACTCTGTTGCTGAAGTCGCATTTTCTGCAATCAAGTTTGAAGCAGTTAACCTTGAGTTTGTGTCTATTGTTTGCCCTTGTATTATTGAGGTTGAAGCTGAAGAAGTCGTTGACAGGTAGGATGTTGTAGCGGATAATTTTGGGTACTGTGCTTAGATCATACCACAGGTGGTGTAATTCCAGATTGTCCAAGCCCAGAATTTTGAGCCTGGTGCCATTAGGGATTCTGTTGTGAGCAGAGGAGTGGAGGACTCTTCTTGTGAAATACCTCTGGACTCGTTCAATCATATTGATGTCCGATGTACAGTGTGGATTCCAGGCGGATGTGCTGTATTCAAGGATTGGTCTGGCAAAGGTTTTGCATGCCCTAGTTAGCAATTATAAAGTCCAGTTCTACAAGGCACAGGAAGATGTTTATGCAGAGTATCATGCTAGCAAAATTTAAACAAAATTTTCCGTCCAGGCCAATTGCAATAAAGTTTCCCTGATGCACTGAAGATTATCCCAGAAGTAGAGTTCACGATTATCATCATAATGACATCATTGATCACTGTGCCTTTAAACTGCTAATTATCAGATTCTTTTTGTTGAGCGATGATCATGTTCCATAAGCTTCTCAACGGTTAGGAAGAAAGTTGCAATTTGAAGCAAAAACCAATATCCGAAAGCTTATTTTTCCACTCTGCTGAATTCTTCTCCCTCTGAGTGGGCATTCATAGCAAAAGCCAATAATAGAAAAAGCCAGATGAAATTGGAAAAAAAAGATTAAAGAGAAATGCCAAAGGTGGGTTATGGATATGAAGTGATTTACATGGAACAAAGGGTTGAAGAAAAAAATATACAGTAGGTTTGACTTAGAAAGATGGGTGCTGTGTCGTATCAGAAGTATTTAACATGACAAAGAAAATGGGAAAACATTTTTGAAGAAAGATAAAATGTAGAAGGAACATGTAGGTGATATTTTGAAGGAGGAGGAGAAGGTGCAGTGAATTGGCATTTATTTCCCAAAGTACCTTTTAAAAAAAAAATCCTTGATCAGATAGTGAGCTAATTTAATGTAATGGTTGAAGCTCCAGGCTAGAAAATAGTTACTCAGCTCAACCCACCTCATAGGATTGTTGTTGTAGGGCAGGGGTCCCCAAACTTGGCAACTTTAAGACTTGTGGACTTCAACTCCCAGAATTCTCCAGCCAGCATTTTAGGTTTTAGGTTTAGGTTTATTAGTTTTTTATACCGCCCTGCTCCCGAAGGACTCAGGGCGGTGTACAGCCAAAGTAAAACAGATATATAAAAGTTTTTAAAAGTTTTTAAAAACATATTAAACAATTTGGCCTCTCTTAAAATTAAAAAACCAAACAAACCCCGATTAAAATTTTCCCTATGGGAGGGGCCATTCACTGTCCACCTGTGCCTTTACTCCTGAGTTGGCCTTTGTTCCTTAACTGTTCCCTTCTACTGGCAGCTCTGCGCATGCGCACATCAGGAACAGGCTCCAGCTGTTCTTCTGCCCTACTGATATCCGACTCCAAAGGCCCCTGATAACTGTTGGATGGCCCTGGCCCCATCAATGCCTCTGACGCAAAACCCTCATTAGAGCCTTCCCCAGACTCCAGGACTGGCCCATGTTCCTCCCCAACCTCCTCACTGTCTGAGCTCTGCTGGCCACTGCTGGGCCACAATACCTTGCAGTGTTGTTCAGCTTCAGATGATCTGTTCCTGCAGCTATGTGAATTTAACTGTGATGGAGGCTGAGTGCTAAGAGCCATCTGCTTTCCTGACCAGTGGCTTGACGAGGTAGAGAGGTCATCCCTCATCTGAACTTCAATTAACTAAAAACATTTCTCTCCTCGGCTTCCGAACTGGCAAGTAGCCCTCCATAATAGAAATTAGAACTGCTGTACACTGCCACGGGGAGCTGTTTGTAATTAGCTACTTAGCAGGCAGTCATGCTGTAGAAATGTATGTAACCATCTTATTTAGAATATAGGCTAGGATTCCTCAAGCTGGGCTCCTTCCAGATGTGTGGACTTCAATTAGCAGACTTCTTCTAGATCAAGAAAAGCCAAATCAATTCTTTACAAGGAGGATGGGTGAATTTATGAATTCAAGGGGAGCATTCTGAGGTTCAATGGGAATTCTTTCCTTTTTTCTCTCCCGGTGTTTATATTGGTGGAAGAAATATCCATCCGGCTCCATTCCAATCTGGGAGAAAGACACTGGAAACAGGGAGGCTGATCAAATGATGGGATTTTCCACTTCAACTGAATTCGGAATTTTCAGAATTAAGCCCGAAAATACTGGTATTATAGGAAACAACCCTTCACCAATGCCTCGGTGTTTGCTCACAAACCTTGACTGGAAGATGTCCAGCTCAGCTATGAAAATATATAGGAGTCAAAGGAATCTCATCAGAAGACTACAAATAAGTAGAGAAACTGGCTATACATCATTTACCAAGGAAAAGATGTCTGGTTCTTTCTAATCCTAAAAACAGCTGTATGGGGGGGTGGGGGGGGCAACCCCAAAATCCCACATAAAAATCTCATTAAAAATACAGTTCACCATAAACTTCCCATTTTAAACCGACATACTTCCTAATGATCAAAATTAATATGATAAGATCTGTGGGACAACATAACTCATAGAGATTTAAGAAATACAACATTTAGTAACAATAGAGCGGATTTGTAAAGATGAATTGATGGAGGAGTTGAAATGGACTATTTTAGTTAATTTAAGATTTTGTTGAGGTTTATTTTTAAACTAAAGGTTATATTTAGAATATTGTTTGATGATAGATAAGTGTTTTGGAATTAATGGCTAGATAGTTAGATTTGTTGAAGATTGCAGAACTATTGTGTACGCTTAGATAATACAATACAATACAATACAATACAATACAATACAATACAATACAATACAATACAATACAATACAATACAATACAATACAATAGCAGAGTTGGAAGGGACCTTGTAGGTCTTCTAGTCCAACTCCCTGCGTGGGCAGGAACTTTATACCATTTCAGACAAATGGCTATCTAACATCTTCTTAAAGACTTCCAGGGTTGGGGCATTCACAACTTCTGGAGGCAAGCTGTTCCAGAGGTTAATTGTTCTAACTGTCAGGAAATTTCTCCTTAGTTCTAAGTTGCTTCTCTCCTTGATTAGTTTCCACCCATTGCTTCTTGTCCTGCCCCCAGGTGCCTTGGAGAATAGTTTGACTCCCTCTTCTTTGTGGAACCCTCTGAGATATCGGAACACTGCTATCATGTCTCCCCTGGTCCTTCTCTTCATCAAACTAGACATACCCAGCTCCTGCAGCCGTTCTTCATATGTTTTAGCCTCCAGTCCCCTAATCATCTTGGTTGCTCTTCTCTGCACTCTTTCCAGAGTCTCCACTTCTTTTCTACATCGCGGCGACCAAAACTGTATGCAGTATTCCAAGTGTGGCCTTACCAAGGCACTATACAGTGACTTGGTATACAGATGTTGGTTGTGTTATGCTCAACCTTGTGTGGAAAGTGAGCACCCGCCCTTCTCCTAGAAGAATGAAATATTCTAGGAAATATGAGAAAGGCAGAATATTATATCTCCCTGGATGAGAAAAGGAGAAACATGCTCTTGGGAAGCAGCCCCCACCTTTGTTAATAGCCCCAAAAGATTGGTGCCAACCTATTTACAAGTCAAAAGGTTGGGCCAACTTATCTACAAAACGAAAAACTTCCCCCTCAGGACATAATAGGATTCGCCCTCTACCCATCTCACCACATAGCACCTGGGAAGACTGCATCACCAAGCAAGGTTCAACCAAGCCTGGGACTCAAGACAGCCTAGGGACTCTCTCCATCTCTGCCCTTTTCTGCTCAGGAGCTCAAGCCGTGTGGTCCTGTCCACCATTAAAACCATCTTTCCAAGCAGCCTCCATTTTTCCAGGGTCTTTCTCCCCACTTGGAACTGAACCCAGATAGACATTTCTTCCAACACTTGAATAAGAGATTACCTAATTACATATTTACATCCAAGCAAAGGAAAAAGACTTTCTTTTTTATATGTTTATACCTCCCCCCTCCCTTTTTCTTCTCAACTTTTTCTTCTGTCTTTTACACAGAATAAAGTTGACAATAGAAAAATACAGCACTACACTTGCTGTTACAAAATCCATAGGACTTGAAACTTGGACACAAGCAGAAATAGCAAACATTCTAAAAGTTGACTTCTTGATCTCGTTGCTAAATAAAAGATAGCGGAAAAGTATCTCATTCATTTCAATCCCAACATTTCTCAGGAGATACCAAAAGAGAGAAAATAATAGAACTTCAAACAAAACATCTTCTATTCCTTCACCTTGAAAATAAATATTCTGTGTTGTCAAGAGGTCTGCTGGAATTCATTTTCTTTTAGCATTTAAAGGGTTTTTTTCATTTTTTTTCATTTTCAAAACATATAATCACTTGTCTACTTTTACATAACCAACATCATATTGTATTACTAAATGTTTACGTCAATTCATCTTACCATCAACTCCCAAAAACTCTCTCCTGCCCCTCCCTACCTCCTTTCTTCCCTCTGTCATCCTTCTCTTCTCTACTTCCCCTTCCTCTCTCCTTCTCCTCTCTCCCCTTTCCACTCCTCCTTTCTCTCCTCCTCTTCCCTCCCCACCCTCTCTCCTATCCCTCTCTTCTTCCCTTGCTGGAATTCATTTTGACCTGCTCATTTGTTGGTGAGGAGGGACTCACAACTGATTTGAAGAAGGCAGTCAAAGTTAAAGAAAAAAAATGCAATTTCAGGAGCAAAACTGCATTTCTCCTGGCTTACAGTTTCCGCAGATTTTATTTAGATAACTATCACTTTCACTAACTTTGCTGAAATTATAGAAAATTATGAAATAGAGAATGGGATTATTTTGCTACTTGAGGTCTAACATGAGAAAACAAGGCAAGAAAAAGGAAAGTAATGGATTTTTTTTACAAGTCAGAATTTCTTCAGCTTGTAATAAACCGTATGTATGTGTATGTGCGTATTTTATACAGATAAAAGTTTTACATAGAATATAAAAACAAGCATAAATGGATGAAGATTGAAAGCAGTAAAGAATGAAAGAACAGAAGCAAAAGGGCAGAAAGAAATAATGAGAAGAAATAAGAAGTTTCCAATTTCCTTTGCAGCAAACAGAAGCCCAATTAGAAAATTATCTCTTCTGCTATGATTACCAAAAAAAAATAAAGCAGCTCCCACTTTCCTATTATCCAGTTTTTTTATGGGTACATAAACTTGTTTATGCCTACATAAAGAAGAAAAACGGTTCTTTTCCCTTGAAATCTCAATCAGTCAAAGTTCCAGTCATAAAGGGAATATTTATAGCTATTTTTGCTTGGTGGTAGCAGACAAGGCACCGCGCTTCAACCTAGCTAACTTCACAGAATTTATCTGCTGGGCAGTGGTGGATTCCGGACCCCATTCGAACTGGTACGGTTGGAATGGGCCTGGCGGCACGCACATGCATTCTGGCTGCAAACGATGCTTCCACAAGCCTCCGCGATGCTCCAGCTTCTCGGTGGAGCATCACACAGGTGCTTTACACACTATGCACATGCGTGGGAGCACCAACAGCTTTAAAACATGGTAAGGAGTGAGGGTGGGCGAGTGGGCCCTCCGGAGCACCATACCGGAACAGTATCCAGTGCTCTGGGCAGGCTCCGGTACATCCGTACTAGGGCGTCCCGCCTGCAACCCACCACTGCTACAGGGATAATATTAGGAGAGATCTCTATATAAACTGTCTTGGGGTCCTTTAGGAATTTCTCACAGCCAGAGGTGGTGTTTGCCGGTTCTCTGAACTACTCAAAATTTCCGCTACCGGTTCCCCAGAACCTGTCAGAACCTGCTGAATTTCACCCCGGAACTTTTGTTATGGGGGAGAAGTACCAATAAACCAAAAATCAAGTTCACCATTTCTATGCTCTCTCAAGAAAAAGGGGGAAAGGAACAAAAAACCAGCTGTGTCCTCTATATTTCAAAGATGTTCTTTTAGAGATCACGCCCAGTTTACCAATCAATCACTGAAGTGTCTCAAGAATACCAGAGTATTAATCCCAGCGAACCACATCAGAATGCCACCCTATCTGAATGCGTAAGATGCTCTCCATGAAACTTCTTTCAAATTCCCTCTGCCCACTTTCTGCAACATTTCCCGGTATTCATTTGAACAAATGGAGGACAATACTTTCAAAACTGATCACACTCACACCAAATATAGTTTTTTGGGAAGGACGAGCAGGGAGATGGGAAATTCAAAATGAGCATTTTGGGGTTTCTGCTCCTCTTTTAAATCTAGTCCTGTTACTGCTGAAGGTTTCATTAGCTTTATAAATGGATATAACTTTTTTTTCAGATGCCATCAGCTATATGAATTCGGCTATTGTGCTTCACAAATCCTCTTAGCTGTTTATCATGACAGAAATCAAAAGGTGTTGATTTCAAGGTGTTGACGACCATCTTTAAATCGCTCCATGGCTCGGGGCCTAGCTATATACGAGACCGCCTCCTGCCCCATATATCCCTTCGTCCGATCCGCTCCCACAGAGAGGGTCTTCTCCGGGTGCCGTCGGCTGGGCAATGCCGGTTGGCGACACCCAGGGGAAGGGCCTTCTCTGTGGCGGGCCCGGCCCTCTGAAACGACCTACCCCCCGACCTTCGCACTACCTCAGACCTCCGCCTCTTCCGCCAACGTCTTAAGACGTATCTATTTCAACAAGCCGGCCTAGGATAGCCCCCCGTTTCTGACTTTTTATACATAAATTATAATTTGGTAGGGTTTTTAAATATGGGTTTTAGCACGGGTTTAAATAATTTAATATATTTTAATGATGTATATTGTATTTATTGTGGTTTTAAATAATGCCTGTGCGCCACCCTGGGTCCTAACAAGGAGAAGGGCGGAGTATAAATTCGAATAAATAAATAAATAAATAAATAAATAAATAAATAAATAAATAAATAAATAAATAAATAAATAAATAAATAAATAAATAAATAAATAAATAAATAAATGTATCTACTTCCATTTTCCAATAACCACAGCTTGGAGAATCATCCAAATAAAACATCTGTACTTAAATTGTATTATGATTAGTTGAAAGAAGTCTACTTTGCAAATTATTCCAACTGTGAATTGTGGAGCTAGGTTTCCCCAACAAAAATTGGTTATAAAAAAGGTTTGGGGGGGGGAGAATTAATTTTGCATTAAAAATGAATTGGCCTGTTTATGGTTTTCAAATTGATCTGCATTGTACTTCTTCAATCGTATGTATCTAACACTCTGTCAAAATAACATTCCAATGCATTGAAATGTACGCAAATGTGAGTACATTTTAAATTTATTTTTTTAAAGTTGATAACACAGAAGAGGATGAAATAAACTTTAAAAAGGAACATTTTAGAAAGTAAAACAGATTCACCCATTACTGTAAAGAAGGGGTAATTCTCCCAATATTTCCTCTGAAAATATACTTTTCATTCAATAGCGGCTTTACAACTGTGACTACAAAGTAGAATAAGGGTTTTTAATCTATGCATTATTACGACCACTTTGCATAATTTTTTCTTTTTGAAAATTCCTTGCAGTCACTTAAGAAATTCAGCTATGGCTTCTGATCTTTCAGAGAGAGAATTGAGAATTCTCTGAATGGAGAAGAGGGTAAGGCTGAAAAAGATTAAAGCAGAAAATGAGACATTCAGGCGTGCCCAAGGCAAATGCTACATTTTTCTGAATCTCTATCCATAAGTTAATTTGCCTTCCCACTTTTTCTGCCTTAGCTCATCTTGAAACTACTAAGCTGAATTTTAATTTGCAGAAAATCGGTGGAAAGGAAGTCTGGGGGCTGCAGAATTGACAAGTGAGAGAGCAGATTCTCTCATGGAACAGTGTGAGATCTACTCTACATGTTGGTGGCTGGGAGAAGGATCACATGCTGTGATTGTTCAAAAGGACATGACAATAGAATGGAACAATTGTATAGATCAATGTGAATCTTGTAACTTGGCTTTAAAGGTAAAGGTCCCTCTTGCACATATGTGCTAGTCATTCCTGATTCTAGGGGGTGATGCTCATCTCCGTTTCAAAGCCGAAGAGCCAGTGCTGTCCAAAGATGTCTCCATGATCAAGTGGCCAGCATGACTCAACTCCAAAGGCGCATGGAATGTTGTTACCTTCCCACCAAAGGTGGTCCCTATTTTTCTACTTGCATTTTTTATGTGCTTTGAACTGCTAAGTTGACAGAAGCTGGGACAAGTAACAGGAGCTCACTCCATTACACGTCACTAGGGATTCGAACCGCTAAACTGTTGACCTTTAACTGTAACTTGGCTTTATAAATCCACAAAGGCACATTGGAAGAATTTGGATCCTACCCATAGAAACTGAGACAGCATCTTGTATTAGTTAACGCAGCAGGCTAGAAATGGGGAGACTGTGAATTCTAATCCTGCCTTATCCATGCAAGTCATGGCTGACTTTGCATGGATAATTTAGGTGACTTTGGGCCAATCACAAGGGAACTGTGAATTCTAGTCCCTCCTAGTCCCTCCAAAGCAAAGCGCCAGCCTCAATGTCATCCTCTTCTTCCTGATTTCAAAGAAAATCTCTAGTCACCACAAAAAAGACAGATACACAACATATAGCAAGGAGCACTTTGTTGATGCTAAAAATCTACCTGAATCCATTCCACTCGTTCAGCGCTTTTGTGCCATTTTGTCCCTCATGGCAGCCATTTTGTGAAATGGCAGCCATTTTTATGAGATGCCCCAGAATATAATTCTCAATATTCCATATAAGAGGAATCTCAAATCTGAGACTATTGTGAGCTCATTAATATGGAAAAATTAAATTTAGTCTAGCCATGGAAACCAGCTGGGTGGCTTTGAGGCAGTCACTCTCTCTCAGCCCAACCTACCTTACAGGGCAGTTGTGGGGGGGGGGGAATAGGAGGAAGAAGGACTATGAGATACTTATAAAATGAATAAAGGTAGCACTAAAAAAAATCTAATAAATACGAAGTGGCCACCATGAGAAGAATTTCAATTTCCTGTATTAATTTAGATCTAATTTGTCCACATAGGACTAAAAAGCAACTCCCTATGAGATATAATTAGGTACTTATCTTAATTAGATCATAAAAACATGATAGTTGTTCCTCTAATTTGGTCTCACGTGGCATCCAGAAAACAAACATTAAGTCTTGGCTGATCATCAGTTTTAAAAGAGCCAGTGTGCATTTATTTGGATCAGATTTATAATTTAGTTTTCTGCCTGTTGGGGTGTCAATAGGCAGAAAGGACTTCTTGCCATGAAGACACGGCCACTTTTCCGTGGCTTTTCCATGGATGGCACTGCCACAGAGAACTCAGCTCTGCTTCACGTTTTAGACCAGAGGTCCCCAACCTTTGCAACTTTAAGTCTGAAGGACTTCAGCTCCCAGAATTCTCCAGCCAGCAAAGCTGACCCCTGCTTTAAAGCAAAGCTGGCTGGAGAATTCTGGGAGCTGAAGTCCTTCAGACTTAAAGTTGCAAAGGTTTGGGGACCCCTGTTTTAGACCATTTCCCCCAAAAAATCCAAAAATATTTGTACTGAGTTGACCATTTTTTTCTTTTAAAATAGTTCCAGTAATAAAACCAGATTTATTTGATGGGTCCTTGGTGCTCCTTGAGCTTGGTGGTGGTTTTCTTGCAGATGTTTCATTATCCAACTAGGTAACATCATCAAGGGCTAGTCGGCAAATCTAAAAACAATAGAAGGAATCTGATTGCTTTGTTACAGAGCCGTTGTGGTGCAGTGGTTAGAATGCAGTACTTCAGGCTTAATACTCACTTCAGGAATTGGATCCTGATCTGCTCAAACCTGACTTGGACTCCATCCTTCGAGGTTGGTAAAATGAGGACCCAGGGGGCAAAATGCTAACTCTGTAAATCACTTACAGAGAGGGTATAAAGTACTGTGAATCAATGTATAAGTATGTCTGTCTGTCTCTGTCTCTGTCTCTGTCTCTGTCTCTATCTATCTATCTATCTATCTATCTATCTATCTATCTATCTATCTATCATCTATCTATCTATCTATCTATCTATCTATCTATCTATCTATCTATCTATCTATCATCTATCTATCTATCTGTCATCTATCCTGTTTCCCTGAAAATAAGACCTCCCTAGATAATAAGCCCAATCAGGCTTTTGAGCACATGCGCTAAAATAAGCCCTCTCAACACAGCAGCAGCCATGAGGTGACCATGCTCGTTGCCTCCTGCACCTCAAAAATAATAAGAGCTCCCCAAAAATAAGGCCAAGTGCTTATTTCAGGGGGGTCAAAAGAAAATAAGACCCTGTCTTATTTTTTTGGGGGAAATGGTATCTATCTATCTATCTATCTATCTATCTATCTATCTATCTATCTATCTATCTATCTATCTATCTATCTATCTATCTCTTTACAACCTTACTATGAAACAAGCCAAGCTATCTGTGCAGGAACCAAGAAGGATTTTGCATAGCCATAGATTTGAGAAACGGTTGAAATATTTTCTCCCAGTGTCAGCGTGTTAACTTTCAGGTGATCACTGAATATAATGAATGTTAAACTTTCAAGAGTGCATCAGGTTCCTTGCTGCAGCAATTGACACAAATGAACCTCCTTTCACCATCAGTCAAGGAACATTAAAGCCCTAGCAAGCCGTTAAAATATGGCAGGCAGAGGGCCCGTGGACGTCAGGGTGATGGCATGGCCGCTATTAGAAAAAGATGGAAATGGATCCTGGACATTTTTAACAGCGTGAGGAAGTTGTTGCATTTGTCAGAGCATCAAAGCAGATTTTGGAACCCAGTGGCCAGACATATGTTGCATCTGGTTCAACAATACCTCTATAATAAGTTTGAAGACTGTGCAATGCAAAAACCACATGATTGCTTAACTTGATTTTACACAAGCAATGCTTGGGCTACTCCAAAGGAGCAAGCTGGCAATTATAAAATTTCACTTTAGCCCGTTTTTCACACCACTGTTGTTGTGGCCCGCTAGCTGGCAGCAGACTCAGACGGTGAGAAGGTTGGGGAGGTACTTGGGCCAGTTCTGGAGCCTGGGGAAGGCTCTGAAGAATGCTCTGCATTGGATGCAGAGAGAGAGAGAGAGACAGGGCCGTCCGACATTTCCCAGCCACCGGAGAGGCAGCTGCCTTTGGAGGCAGTTATGAGTGAGGAAGAAGAACAGCTGGGGCCTGTCCCGATGCACGTATGCGCAGAGCAGTTAGAAGAGGTGAGCAATGGAGGACAAGGAGTCCACTTGGGAAGCAAAGCACACATGGACACTGAATAGTCCCTCCCTGGCTGGGGAATAAATAGAAGGAAAGGGGAGTGGTTGTCATAGGAGACAACAGTTCGTATTTCTGAAGGTTTTGCTCATGCTGTTTCTGACTGCTTGCCAGAAGTTAATTTGCAGGCATTTGGCTGGGAGCACATGGCCTTGCAATTATCACAAAGAACTGATAAGGTCTGTATTGCAGTTATTGCCTGTATTTTTCGGTGGGTGAATGCAATTAATTCACAAGATATCAATAAAGAGAGGTTTTTTGGGGACAAGGAATCTGTTTCTTGCTTCTGCTAAGGCTGAGTCAGAACAACTGCCAACTCTCAAAACAACTTTAACTGAAGCCATATTCTTTGTTACATCATTTTTAGATTGCCATACATATGGGAGTGGGAACTACGGGGGGGGGGGATTTTCCTCCCAGGTGCCAGGCATAACAGCGATAACTCCTGTGTGAACCACAGTCATCTCAACGAGACTTTGCAATGGCCGGAGGGAGTAGCTGAGCAGAATGCCATCTACCTGGTTGGCTAACGTGCCTAGGGGGTGGGGGGTGTCTATTTCTTTTATTATATTTAAACATGGGAAATATTTAGGGTCGGTTTCACATTTGAACGTGCTGATACGATGTACGGAATAAAATGGATCTTTGAAAAAAGCCACAGCCTCAAAGTCCTGAATTGATTGGGGCCATTACTCGGAAGCATGACAGCAATATTGTGTGAATCCATGTAGCGTTTTCCTTATAACAGAATACATAATACCAGCTAGGACATTTCTAACATCTGAAATGTTTCGCAAACAGTAGTGGCAATGCAATGTTTTATTCAGCTAATTTCAGAATGGTTGAGCTTTCCTTATTACAGTTGCTGTTGTTGTTAGTTTTGTCCGATCCATCGCGACCCCATGGACAATGTTCCTCCAAGCCTTCCTGTCCTCTACCATCCTCTGGAGTCCATTTAAGCTCACGCCTACTGCTTCGGTGACTCCATCCAGCCACCTCCTCTCTCGTCCCATTCTTCTTTTGCCCTCAATCTTTCCCAGCATGAGGCTCTTCTCCAGTGAGTCCTTCTTTCTCATTAGGTGGCCAAAGTATTTGAGTTTCCTCTTCAGGATCTGGCCTTCTAAAGAGCAGTCAGGCTGATCTCCTCAAGGACTGGCCAGTTGGATTGCCTTGCAGTCCAAGGGACTCGCAGGAGTCTCCTCCAGCACCATAATTCAAAGGCCTCCATTCTTTGGCGCTCAGCCTTTCTTATGGTCCAACCTTCACAGCCATGCATTGCAACTGGGAAAACCATAGCCTTGACTAGACACACTTTTATCAGCAGGGTGTCGTCTTATTGCAGCCAATTGCTTAAATCACTCCATCTGGTTCTTGATGTTTCTATTGGCTACAACATCTGCTGAAATCTAAGTTATAATTCCACTGCCTTTAATGAAGATCATGTTTTGGCCCTATAATGTTAACCATGATTACTTATTGTTTAATGGATATTTCTTCTTTTATTTATGTAATCCCAACCAACCCAAGGCCATGTAATAAATGGTGTGTAGCAACCAGACATGGATATACTATGGATAGTATTGTGAACAGTGCACTCATCTTGGAACAAAAACAATATTGGCTAAACAATGAACTGGCTAGTACCATATGATAGATCTAAAGGGAAATAATCATCCCAGGGTGCAACAGAATGTGAACAGAAAATAACAAAAATAAATCCATGGAAGGAAGCAGTTTTCTTGATTACAACTGCCAAATCGTTTTCGAGAACACGAGATATTGTCTTGGGCAAATAATCAGAATCATGAGTGCTTTTATAAAGCTCAAGATTGGCTTGCTTGTTTTTTTGTTTGTTTGTTTTGAAATGGATTGCCTTAATAATCCCTACAGCAACCTACAGCCCATATATAAAATCACTTGATATGCACATATCTAGTGATACTCTGAGATTCACATTATAGCTTCCTAATGCAGTGCTTCTCAACTTGTACAACTTGAAGGTGTGTGTGTGTGTGTGTGCTGTTCTAGGAAGATGTTGTAAAGCTCTTAACAACTGTTGGAAGAAATGTCCACTTGGGTTCAGTCCCAAGAGGGAAGAAGACACTGGAAACATGGAGACTGCTTGGAAAGATGGTTTAATGGTGAACAGGACCACATGGTTTGAGGTTCTTCGCAAAATGAGCACATGGGTGAGAAAGAGAGGGAGATTTATACCCTCTCTTGAGCCCCGGTTTGGAGCTTCCTGTTCTTGTGTAAGGGCAGGTACCCCAATTGGTTGTCAGACTCCCATGGGGCCATGCAGGGTTAACTTTATAGGTTGCCTTGAATCCCCGGCCTGGTTGAATCTTGCGTGTGGGCTAATCCTAATGTCTTGAGGGCCATGTCTTTTGTTTTGTAGATAAGCTGACCCAGCCTTTGTCTTGTAAATAGGTTGGCAATGTCTACTGGGGAGAGGCAGGCAGGGAGCTGAGGCTCTAGGTCTATACTGCATCCAGTTTTGGTCGCCATGATGCAAAAAAGACGTGGAGACTCTGGAAAGAGTGCAGAAAAGAGCAACAAAGAGGATTAGGGGACTGGAGGCTAAAACATATGAAGAATGGTTGCAGGAACTGGGTAGTTCTAGTTTGATGAAAAGAAGGAGCAGGGGAGACATGATAGCAGTCTTCCAATATCTCAGGGGTTGCCACAAAGAAGAGGGAGTCAAACTATTCTCCAAGGCACCTGAGGGCAGAACAAGAAGCAATGAATCAAGGAGAGAAGCAACACAGAACTAAAGAGAAATTTCCTGACAGTTAGAACAATTAATCAATAGAACAACTTACCTCCAGAAGTTGTGAATGCTCCAACAGTGGACATTTTAAAGAAGATGTTGGATATCTATTTGTCTGAAGTGATGCAGGATTTCCTGCCTAGGCAGAGAGTTGGACTAGCACACCTTCAAGGTCCCTTCCAACTCTTTTATTCTATTCTATTTATGTCTTTAGAAACATGTTTCTCCTTTAGGGAAAATACAATATTCTGCCTTTTTAATATTACCTAGAATATTTCATTTTTCTAGGAAAGGGGTGGGTGCTGACTTCCCACACACCCAAGTACGAGGAATGCTGGGAGATGTAGTTTAGCATCAACGAGTCAGCCATCCCATCCCTGCTTACTTTTACCTCAGAGCAATTATTTAAATCATGGCGTTATCACAGACAAAAGTGACTTTGCCAGCCCAACATCCACTGTGGTTTGGAGATGAATAAACCTGAATAAACAGAACTAAAGAAGCTTTTTGAATGAGAAGCAAAACATTTGCAAAGGGAAAAAATCCCCCAAGGAAGTTCTGTTGCCTTTGGAACAAACATGGTCTGGAGGATTGAGAATCTCCATAAACCTGAATAAACCTTCATATACAAGGCCAAAGAAATATGACATGGTTGTTAAAACTGTTCAGAGGAGATAAGCCAGCATTTGTCCCTCTCCAAATGTCAATTTTTGCTTTTTGTGCTTTGACGTTTTCAGGATACCAGCTGCATCTGTCCTGAGGTATTAACCAGCATCCACCGAGAAAGGCAACAGTGGGCAGAAGAAATGGCAAGCGAGAAAAAGACAAATCAGTCTGGTGAATTTGAAGAGACAAGTTTCAAAAAGATCACAGGAGCAAAAGGCAGTTCTTTAACCACAGTTCATTCAAAACCTGGAAGTTAACATTAAAAAAAAGAGCTGTTTTATCCTGAGCAACTTCTTTAAAAACCAGTTTTCGTGCCACAGATTTTGCTACAGCTGCCTGCACCGCCATTTCACAGTCTGACAAACAAGATTTCAATTCAAACTTAAGTTCAGCTGAGTGACAGAAGGAAAAAGGGAAACAGACTTTACCTGTCAAAAAGAGGAGGAGGTAGAAGACTGGGAAAGGAAGGAAAAAAGAGAAGGGGAACATTGGCAGGAGGGATGAGCAGAGGAAAGGGAAAGGAAGGTAGAAAGAAGAGAGGGAGGGAAGATGAAAGAGAGAGGGAGGGAAGATGAAAGAGAGAGGGAGGGAAGATGAAAGAGAGAGGGAAGGAAGATGAAAGAGAGAGGGAGGGAAGATGAAAGAGAGAGGGAGGGAAGATGAAAGAGAGAGGGAGGGAAGATGAAAGAGAGAGGGAGGGAGGAACAAAGGAAGGATGGAAAGAAAAAAAGAAAGAAAGAAAGAAAAAGAAAGAAGGAAGGAAGGAAGGAAGGAAGGAAGGAAGGAAGGAAGGAAGGAAGGAAGGAAGGAAGGAAGATAAGGATTACTTCCCATGAATGCTAGATGTCAGAAAAAAGATTTTACCCCTACAATCCCCTCTCATGCTTTACCAACCAGAATTTGGTACAAAATTAAAGTGAATTAGAAATACAGAAAAATCAATTGGTATGGAGATTTTATTGTCTGATGAATAAACCTGTTTATTTTATTGTGGCAGTTGGACCAGGTATTCTGCGCTTGATCTATTCTATATTTTTCCATTGCTGCCCCAAGATTCTCTCTCACACACACATACAAATGTGATATTTTTTTATTTTGGTATTTAAGTGAAAAGCAAGAAGAAAAGTTGGTTTGGGGAAGAACCCTAACCCTAACTCTTACATTCTCCTTCCCTTGACCGACCAGCTGGAACAGACTTGGACCACTGCCGAAAATTTGGGTGGCAGAAGCTGGAAGCAGCCTCGCCAGAGATGACTGAAACAAGATGTCCTTACAAAATGCCAGTATACACAGTATAGCCATACAATGAAATTCACATAACACCCAGAGATCAGGCCCAACACACATGACAATCCCCCCCACACACACACACACCAAAAATTCCCCACCCCTAAATCATCCAAGCATCCACACAACAGACCAAGTAGTGCTGTCCAACAGCTCACTGATAGTGGCCCTTTACTTCATTGTTGAGTGCAATTATAGCTCTGGGATAAGAGCTATTCAGAAGATGTGTGGTCCTAGTTTTAATTGTTCTGTATCTTCTACCAGAAGGCAACAGTCCCAAAAGGTTGTAAGGAGGATGGGAGGCATCTCTGAGAATGTTGTGCAACTTCCTCAAACAACGAGATGTGAAGATGTCATCCAGGGCTGGTAGCTGGAGCCCAGTGATATTCTGGGCAGTTTTAATGATTCTCTGTAGAGCTTTTTTGCCTACTGCAGAGCTGCTCCCATACCATGCAAGAATGCTGTATGTCAGGACCAGTGGTGGGTTTCAAATTTTTTAGAACCTACTCTGTAGGTGTGGTCTATTTTGTGGGCGTGGCTTGGCAGTCGTGTGACAGGGTGGGAGTGGCCACCTTTTAAAATGTGGTGAAACTCATTTAACAACGCTCTTGCTTAGCAACCAACATTTTGGACTCAATTGTGATGATAAATTCTTTCTCTTTCTTTCTTTCTTTCTTTCTTTCTTTCTTTCTTTCTTTCTTTCTTTCCTTCCTTCCTTCCTTCCTTTCCTTTCCATTGGGTCACTGGCAGCGGCAGGCCAGATTTACTTCCAAGTACGCCGGTGGAACCCCCTCTCACCGGTTCTCTAAATTTCACCAACCGGCTCTCGCGAGTAGGTGCGAGCCTGCAGAAACCCACCACTGGTCAGGACACTCTCCGTGGTGCTGCAATAGTAGGACAGAAGTAGATGCTGAGATAGATTTACCTTCCTAAGCTAAAGTACAGGAAGTACATCCTCTTCTGTGCCTTCTTTGCAAGCATGTTAGCATTCATAGTCCATGAGAGGTCCTCTGAGATATAAATGCCCAGAAATTTAAAACTGCCAACCCTCTCCACCTCCTTGTCATTTATTTACAATGGTAAATGTACATCTCTCTTTCTCCTGAAGTCAATTATAAGTTCTTTAGTTTTTTTGGTGCTAAGTGTAGGATTATTTTCTTTACACCACAATGTCATCCCTTGTACTTGGCTGATATGAGTCTGGAGGCTGTCGGGACCTTGGCTTCTTCAGTTGGGGAGGGATTAGGGTTAATCCTAACTTGGCTTCTTCCTAGACCTTTGGAGCAGGTGGATGTAGAAAGGATTTGATCCTTTCTACATCCAGGGTAACAATTGTTTCCTTGGTGTCAGAAGACAGGAAACATTAGAGAACAGGGAGCAAAAAGGATGTAGAAAGTAGAGTGAATTCTAAGTAGGGTGAACTTACAAATGTTTTTCACACTTATGGCCGGTGAAGCATCCTGATGGTCACATGATCAAAATTCAAATACCTGGCAACTGGCTCACATTTATGATGGTTGGGTATCCTGGGTCATGTGACCCCTTTTTGCAACCTTCTGACAAGCAAAGTCAATGGGGAAGTCAGCTTTATTTAACAGCCATTTTACTAATGGAAAAGCTGCAGTGATTCACTTAACAACAATGGCAAGTAAAATGGGACAAAATTCTCACTTAGCAACAGAAATTCTGGACTCAATTGGGATCTACTTCTTGAGGGCTATTTGCATACTATAGATGCCAAGGTTCCCAAAAATCTCAGACAGTATGACGACTCTGGAAGCTGGAAGCCTGAGATATTGGGAGGGTACTGGACTGGAGTATGCCCATAGTAAATGTAACAAAACCCAATAGTATCTTTGGATCAAAAATTGAAATTATATCCCTGGTGTCTCGTGTGGCAACATTTTAGCAAAAACTTTCCGTCAAAATATACAGAGCTTATCAAAATAACTCTGACGCTTTGTACATAAAATATCTTCCAGCTTAACGCAGCTTGGATTTTGATGTCTTTCACCATTTTAAGAAGTATCCCTTCAAAATGGAGCCCTAGGTGCACAGCATGACTCGATCTAACAGGTTTTGATGGACACAGAGTTCCATCTTTTGCATTTTATTCTGTTTGGAACATGAATTGCTTGTCAAAATCAATCCATCAAGGATTCAAAGAACTCCAGATGCTGGGGGCACACTTATCTCTCTGGAAGGATGTGTGTGAAAAAAACACAAATCCAAACCTGATGAAAACGAAGGCGGGAGAACCTGCTGGAAATGTTTCGGAAGGCCTGAAATGGCCCTGTGGCTCATATTGACACTTGTCCAGCATGAGTCAAATGACTTAGAAAAGGGTGTGAGAAGCAGGCTAGTAGTTCACACCGTATTTATATAAGAGAAAACTCCATCGTTTTCCCAGGACTTTTCTCAAACATGGTATTTGATTGTACATCAAACATTGATCGTATATTGCACAAAGGGGGAGAGAGAGAGAGACCTTTTGACAAAGGATAATGAGTCTCTATGCATCCCGAGGTTGGTAAACTACAGCTTCGAATACCTTTTGTAATTGTTATGTTCACTGGAGACTTTGAGTGTTGTAGATTTGCAGCATCTGAAGAGGCAGAAAACTGCCCTTTCATTAGAATTAAGACAGATGTCATGTGGAAGGAGGGAGGGAGGGAGGGATGAAGGAAGGAAGGAAGGAAGGAAGGAAGGAAGGAAGGAAGGAAGGAAGGAAGGAGGCGGGAGAGAGGGAGTGAAGAAAGAAGGAAAGAAGGATGGAAGGAAAAGACCAAGACAGATATGGGGTGACAGGAAAGGAGGGAAGGAGGGAGAGGGGGAAAAGAGAGGGAGGAAGGAAAGAAAGAAAAGACCAAGGACCAAGACAGATGTCATGTGGAAGGTAGGAAGGAGGGAGGGAAGGGGAAGGGAGGTTCCTGAAAGAGTGGTGATGGTTACCAGCTTAGCTGACTTCAAAAAAGGGTTTGACCAATGCTTGGGGGGGGGGGAATAGCTGCTAGCCTTGAAGGCAGTAGGACCACCTCTGAAGGCCTTTTTGCTAGAAGACTCAGGGGCTTCTTTCTGCAGTTGGTTGATCACTGTGAGAACACATTATTGGATGGGCCAACGGTCCAATGCATGAGGTCATGGTTTATGTTCTCAAAATATCCATCTTCGACTGTGCCAACGTTTAAGAAAACTACTGTCAAGTTCTTCACTTCAAGGAACTGACTTAGATTAACTTTTCAGAGATGAAGGTGTCACCATTTATAACTTGCAATCTGTGTAGCACATGAGAAATATTTATAGATTGGTGTTTGCTCTAAATTGCTCTAAATTATATTGTTGCATTCACTGGTTATTGTACCTTGATAGTAGGGTATGTTAACTAGCCACAGTGATTTGCAACCATTTTATGGCTTAGCTAATTGTAGCTTAGACTCCCGATATTGTCTTCACTGAGGCCATCAACTGGCAGTGTGACAGAAGGTCGGCGTAGTTTTGTGAGAGATTCAATATTAAAACTACACCATTAAAAAACTAATGCAAACTAAGCGACATATAAACAAGAAAAGTGAAAAGCACAGAGAGAAAAAAGGAGTGGGGAAGGGAGAAAAATATAAAAATAAAAACCAAGAAAAATAAAGAAATGACTCTTCTCCTTTCATGAACACAAGCACAGTTTCAGTAACTTAGCACCTTCGGTAATATTTCAGTGAAAAATCTCTTCATCCATATCACATCTTCTATCTAGTAGTAAATAATAAAACCCCATCATTCAATCTTATTCAGCAAAGTCCATTAACAGATACCAGAAGTGTCTGTCTGTCTGTCTGTCTGTCTGTCTACCAGGGGTGGGTTCCTGCCAGTTCTAGCCTCTTCTATAGAAGAGGTTCCACAAATCTACAGGGCCATTTAAAATCGGTTCCAGCTCCCTCCCCCTGCCCATACGCACGTCATCAAGATGAAGAGCGACAGGAGGAATTCTGGGAGTTGAAGTCCACAAGTCTTAAAGCTGTGAAGTTTGAACACCCCTGGGGTGTTTTTTCCTAAAGGGTTCGGGGTGCAAGGGTCTTGTAACTTGACAGATTTAAGACTTGCGTGCTTCAAATGCCAGAGTGCCTGAGCTAACATTTTGGTTTCTAAGCATGAGCGTTGTTAAGTGAGTTTCACCACATTTTACAAGTTGGCCACATCCACCTAGTCACATGACTGCCAAGCCACTCCCACCTGGTCACATGGCCGACAATCCACTCCCACAAAGCAGGCCACACCTACAGAAGAGGTTCTAAAAAAATTTGAAACCCATCACTGCTACCTACCTACTTATCTATCTACCTATCATCTATCTATCCTTTAAACAAGTAGCACAATTTCATTTTTTTATTTTACTTTATACAGTACCTTGTCATTTTATCTAAAGATGCAAAGGAAAAAACCTTCTTTCCATCTATCTCATACCCATAAACGTTTTAAATTTCACCATTCAAATGTAATCAAGAAAAACTCCATTCACCAGAAACAACATATTAATTTTTTAAATCTTTAATCCCTTCAAATGATGTCACACAAATTAATTTCTTATCATTTTCTCTTCATCTCTCAATTTTAGTACCATAGCTTATTACTTTCTCTGAGATGCAACAGAAACTCCTCCTCTTCCCATATCTTGTCTATCAACAACTATTTAAAACCTCACCATTTCGTCCTAGTCAAGAAAAAGAAAGAAAAACCCACTAAAAGCTTCTTTAAAAAAAAGAATCATAGAGATTTTAATCTCGGTTGAATAAGCCAACTTTATAAACCTTCATTTTACTTTTAAAGATCTTGTTGCTTATTCCTTTTATGTAATGTTCCAAAAGCTCATTTCTTTTTGTCTCTGTTATCTTTTCTCTCTCAGGAAATCCTTCATTAGTACAACACAAATCTTTTGTAACTGCAAAGTAAGAAAATTGTCCAAGTCGTTTTTCTGAGTTTAAAACTCCACGCATCAAGTCACTCTTCTGAATTTTTGTGTGTTTTCTTATTAAAAATTCACCAGGTGCTGAATTCTAACCACTTTGTAAATATCATTTTTGCATACTGTCAATTTTAAATCCATATCCAAATTAGCCTGGTTTTCACTTATATCCTCTTTTATTTTTTCCTTTAAGACCATTTTTGTCAGATGAGACTATAGAGAGTGGGCACATTGTGGGCAAGAGTTAGAATACTTTTCTCTATTCTCTATTCTGTACTTAGTGGGTCTTGCTTAATGGCAATCTTTTTAATTCTTTCTGGTTGCCTCTAGTAACCAGCCTTCAAGATCTCCTCTTATAAAGTTTTTCTCTCATCCAGCACATTTTCCCAGGGAGAGATTTCTTCTGCTTAAACTCTAAATCTTCATATGTTTTAATAAGATTTTAAACAAACTACAGTTTCTTATAAGTATTTCAAAATCTTATTTCCAGTCAATCAGGCCTCTTAGTCTGCTTGGAAGCTTTCCAAAGTCAACATTCTAACCACTCTTTTGTTGTTCCAATTTTTTTTAAAAAAGTTTTTCTTTAGGTTTTATGTTTATGTTTATCGTTTATGTTTATTGTATTTGTATCCCGCCCTATCTCCCCGAAGGGACTCAGTTGTAAGTGGGGGCAAAACTCATTGAACAACTGTCTTGCTTAGAAACAGAAATGTTGGGTTCAGTTGTGGTCGTAAGTCAAGAATAACCTGCAATTCTAAAAGAACACTTTAAATCAGGGGTCTCCAACCTTTGCAACTTTAAGTCTGAAGGACTTCAGCTCCCAGACTTCAGCTCCCAGCTGAAGTCCTTCAGACTTAAAGTTGCAAAGGTTGGAGACCCCTGCTTTAAATTATGACAATGCTTAGCTGAAACAGTATTTTAGGTCCATCTAATTAGCCTGTACTATTATTATTATTATTTTTCATATTTATAACCCGCTCCCATCTCACAACAAGGGACTCGGGGCGGCGAACATAGAATTAAATCAATAAATACAAAATACAAAATACAATATGAGTCAGGGAGGGACGTGGTGATTCAGTGGCTAAGACGCTGAACTTGTCAATCAGAAAGATCGGCAGTTCGGCAGTTCAAAACCCCAGCAGTGCATAACAGAGTGAGCTCCCGTTACTTGTCCCAGGTTCTGCCAGCCTAGCAGTTCGAAAGCCTGCAAACATGCAAGTAGAAAAATAGGAACCACCTTTGCCGGGAAGGTAACAGCATTCCGTGCGTCTTCAGCATTTAGTCATGCCGGCCACATGACCACAGAGACGTCTTTGGACAGCACTGGTTCTTTGGCTTTGAAATGGAGATGAGCACTGCCCCCTAGAGTCAGGAACAACTAGCACATATATGAAAGGAGAACCTTTACCTTTACTTTTTCATGATTCAGGGGCATCTAAGTCCAGGAGATCTAGGCATATCAGAAGCTGGACTATTTGCAAGTTATATTGACACTTCTTTCCAAATCTACCAAGTTCGAGAAAACGGAATGATCTTCAATGTGTTTTTGAAAACCACATTTGCCCTTCCATTTAGGTTGCCAATAATGTGATGGCAACAACAATAACAAACCTTGGAATGTGCAACCAAGCAGGGATTGCAACTTGTTTATCAGTATAGAAAATAAAAGATCCTTTGTGTACAAAATTCTTAAACGAGGCAACAGCTGCAGTTATTATTGGAGATAAATTATTTCTGTTGTATCTGTTGCTCGCAAGAGCGGCTCCTAGATTGTGTGTCATTTCATTTCTTCAGACTGGAGATGTCTCAGAGGACTAGGATAGTTTCAATATTTTACTTGACATGATAAGAATGCCAGTGCTAAGTTATCCATGTTACCTGCACTAAGGTTTTCATTATTTATCCATATGGATCTCCCTTCGTGCTATCTGTTAATATTTCAGCTTTTACCCAGTTCCTATTTTCTCCCATTGCGTTTAATATTCTTCATTCTAATATTCTAATAAATTTCATTCTTCTTATGAAATTTCAATACATTTAGGTAGTTACACGATAAGCAGTTGCACATTTGAGAAGAGCTATTAAAACCTGTTTTTAAGAAAGACTAAGAGGGGATCTAGAAGAGTTTCCAATGCTATCCTCAGTGTAGTTTTGGATTGCATTCTTTTGGTTGGTCACACTATCAACCAGATGTTTAGACTGGACTAGGAGAGAAGGAGAGGGGAGGGGAGCTAGAATTGTATATGCTCAACCATGGAAGTGTGACGAGATCCCGACAGATGAGAGTGTAATTAAAAAAATATTAGAATGTGCAAAAATGGATAGACTAACGCTTATTATTAAGGACAAAGAAGAAACTGAATACTTTTTGACATGGGACTTATTTTACCAATGGTTAGACCATAAAAACAGAAGTTAGAAATGCGGGGACATAAAAAAAGATAAATATTAAAACGGAAATTTGATAAAATAGACAAAAAAATATTATTGTTATTATAGTATCAATGTTATTGTTATTATAGTATCAATGTTATTGTGATGAATATTACTGTAAACATTTTGATTACGATTGCCTAAAAACAACCATACCCAGACTGCTTGATTGAAATGGAATTTTATATGTTGTTCAAATAAAGTATATAAAATGGAGGGGAGGATACTAAATGAGCAATCAAGTCATACTAGGAAACTAAATAAAACAATATAAATCGGACAGATACAAGCAATAAGGTTATAGTCATAAGTAGGAGGAAATAGGTAATAGGAAGGATGAGAATAATAATAATAGTATTACAGTCTTAGTAAATAGTTTGGCAATGTTGTGGGAATTAGTTGTTTGTCATTTTTGTTGTAAAATTTTTTATTTGTTTTATGACATTTATAAGAAAAGGGGTATATAGGTATATAGAACATTTTGGTAGCTCCCATGCTGGCAGTAGAAAACCCCCCCCTCCACCACATCTCACAGGTTTACAATTTTAAGTGCAACATACAAAGGATAAGCATATACAGAGTTCTTACTTTATATCAACCATATGTTCAATCCTTTCTTTCTTTGCCATTTTCAAAAATATTTCAAATACAATTACTTTTGTTACCTGAGCCTTGTCGATATTGCTCCCTCCTCCTTGTCCCCAGGTGGAGGTATAGTCCCTTCCATCCCCATATCTTGTGTTTGCTGCTCTTTTCACCACCCCCACTATCTTTGTCTCCTAGAAGGGAAGAATGTTTTTTAATAAAGGCTTCTGCCTCATTTACTGTCTTGATTCTAATCCTGTTCCCCTCCCAGAAGATCAGCATTCCCTCTGGAAGTAACCATCTAAACTAAACTCCTCTGTTGTATAATTTCTTTGACAAGAAGGAATATTTCCTCCTTGTCTCTCTTATTTTTTTCGGAATTTGTTTTAGAATGGTATCAAGATTAGAAGATATCAAGATAAATTTCTTTATCTTGATATCTTAAAGGTCCCTCCCTTCGGGCTTCCAGTACCTCATCCCTCGTGGTCCTCCTGAGAAATTTAACATGTAACATTGTTTGGCATTTTTATTCACCTATTGAGTCCTTCCTTAAGATTTAGGACACACAGATGTTATTGTTTGGTGTTAAAGGTATAGTCACAGTTTGCAAGCTGTTCCAAGTAAAGCAATGATGATTATTTATCAATATATTTATTTTATCATACCTCTTCTGCATTTTAATACTTTCCCTGTAAGAAAAAAAAATGCCACTGTTGAGCTGCAGCACATCTAGAGGAAATGATATGAAATGAAAGCATTGTGACAATTGTCTGCACAGCTTTTAGCCTTGATTGTTATTTATCATATTAAAATCTTAAGTGGTGCCTTTCAGGGCAAAAGGCCTTTCAAGGCAATAAGCAACCCAACAAATGGAGCACAGAACAAATCAATCCAGAATTTTCATTCAAGGAACAAATTGCCTGTTTCAAATGTTCATATTGTGGACACATTTTTATGAAGACCCAGCTCTATTAGCAAGCTCAAAAGTCTGGGAAAGGTGGAAGAAAAAAGAAAAAAAGAGAACAAGAACAAGGCGGAAGAACAAGGAAGAAGAAAAAAGGAGTTTTGGAAATGAAGAAAGTTTAAAAAAAAAGCAGACAATACACTTAGAGATATAAATAAAATGGAAACTGTTAGTCTGTGTATGATGGGAATAATGATGTTTAATGTTAATATGATATTATTACTAGAAGATATTAAGAAGAAAAATGGAGCGTTCTATAACCTTTAAATGTTTAATGTATTACAATACTAAACTTAGGGAAATAATGTTAACATGAATGTGAAAGATGTGGCAAAAGAGGAACGATGGTGCACAGAGATGTTTGTACCCAGGCAACACACCGCATGAGGAAAGATGGAATGTTTATTTTTGTAATTGAAAAATAATAAAACATTATTTTAAAAAGAGGTAGATGGACTCAACTATAGTGGTGATGGGTACAATGTTGGAAGACCTGACAGGTCAGGTATGGGACAGATACCTAGAGAACAGATGTTTACCTACTTACCTCTCTACCTACTTACTTTTCTACCTACTTACTTTTCTACCTACTTACTTTTCTACCTACTTACTTTTCTACCTACTTACCTAACTACCAATTTCGTTTTGTTTATTTTGTACAATGACAATAAATACTATACTATACCATTCTATCTATCTATCTACGTATCTGTCTATCTATCTATCTATCTATCTATCTATCTATCTATCTATCTATCTATCTATCTATCTATCTACGTATCTGTCTATCTATCTATCTATCTATCTATCTACGTATCTGTCTATCTATCTATCTATCTATCTATCATCTATCTATCTATCTATCTATCTATCTATCTATCTACGTATCTCTCTATCTATCTATCTATCTATCTATCTATCTATCTATCTATCCATCTATCTACGTATCTGTCTGTCTGTCTATCTATCTATCTATCTATCTATCTATCTATCTATCTATCTATCTATCTACGTATCTGTCTATCTATCTATCTATCTATCTATCTATCTATCTATCTATCTATCTATCTATCTATCTACGTATCTGTCTGTCTGTCTGTCTATCTATCTATCTATCTATCTATCTATCTATCTATCTATCTATCTATCTATCTATCTATCATCTATCTATCTCTACCTACGTATCTACATACATACATACATACTTACCTACATATCTCTCTCTCCATCTCTCTCTCCCTCTCTCTCTCTCTCTCTGTCTGTCTGTCTATCTGTCTGTCTGTCTGTCTACCTATCTGTCATTTATCTATCGCCCTGGGGCACAGTGGTTATTGCAAGTTGACTCTGCCCACTGCCAGGAGTTCGATCCTGACTGGCTCAAAGTTGACTCAGCCTTCCATCTAGCAGTGAACTCCAGCAGGTCCGGACAGGTTCTGGAGAACCAGAAGCAGAAATTTTGAATAGTTCGGAGAACCAGCAAATACTGGAATTTGCAGTATCCTTCCCCCTGCAGTGGGGAGGGAATGGAGATTTTGCAGTATCCTTTCCCTGCCATGCCCACCAAGCCATGCGGAAATTTTGAACAGTTCGGAGAACCAGCAAATACTGGAATTTGCAGTATCCTTCCCCCTGCAGTGGGGAGGGAATGGAGATTTTGCAGTATCCTTTCCCTGCCATGCCCACCAAACCATGCCCAGAGAACCGGTAGTAAAAAAAAAAATTCAATTTCACCACTGCTTCCATCCTTCTGAAATTGGTCAAATGAGGACCCAGATTGTTGGGGGCAATATTCTGACTCTGTAAACCACCCAGAGAATGCTATAAAGCACTACGGGACGGTATGTGTCTAAGTGCTATTGGTAACTTCAATCTGTTTATCTCTCTGTCCATCCCTCCATCCATTTAAAAGTACTGTATAAAATTGTAAAAACCTAGTCCACGTCCAACTGACATTTCAGTGAAGCCACAGCAAAGACTGTCTAAAGGACGATTGGCTGAATAAATGGGACCGATTTATACTTGCGTGTGACATTTACTCAGCCCCATTCCCTTTTCTTGATAGATAAATGAATATCTCAGCCAGTCTGCACTATTCGATGCCCTGAGATGATTCCCATGCTTCTCCTATGACCCAGCTGCATAGATTATGTGGGTAGTTTGCCAATGTCACAGGATTGGCAGGTGTTTCCCCCCTTTAGGGCAATGCTGCAACTTCCAGAAAACGATTGCTGAAGAATTTAGCAAAGAGGAGTTGGACGCTCTTAGTGTCCAAAGCCCATGCTTAATCTCCCTCACTGCTGTGATTAGCCTGCCCTTATGCACCCTTACCCAATCCCCTTAGAATGAAACATCCACGCTCTTGCCACTTGCTTCAATTGCCTTTGTCTCCCCGAGTGCCACGAAGTAAACAATCCAATGTAGCCGGCATGCGCACGCACCACAAACACAAATTAATGCATGAAGCTACCTCGTCAGCTGGAGTTGCAGAGAGCAAAGGCGATGTGCTTGGCATCCAATGGCCAAAATTAGGAGGCTGCAGTCAGAGAAATTTAGCCCATCTTAATCCTTCCCGCTTATGCTAAGGGGCAGAGCTCTACCCCCAGCGGTGACTTCTCCAATAATTAATCATTTGGTTTAGCTTGGAAAACATCCCCTGGCTTTGTGCTTTTATACAGCTCATCAGCATTCATGCTCTCGGATGCACAGAGGAGAGGTTTCCAGGCCTTTCCAGCTTCCCCCCAGGTGCCGCATTTCCTGCTGACACCAGAGCAAAAGCAAAATTGTCATTTGTGTTGCAGAAGAAGGACACCGGGAGGTCCAGGACCCACAAAGCTCACAACGATGTGTGTAAGCACTTCTGAGGCTCTCCGTTCCTTTTCCAACCATCTCCCTTCCTTAATGTTACCTTCCTTGCCAGAGATATGTCTGACATGTCTCCCATTGATATGACAAAGATTTCAACAGCCCCTAGAACAGGGGTCCCCAACCCCAGGGCCGTGGACTGGTGCCGGTCCGTGGCTTGATAGGAACCGGGCCGCAGTGAGTGGCACAACTCTTAGAAAGGGCCGGAGAGGAGGAGGAGGGAAGAGGGGGCAGCCGCCTGGGCAGAGCACGTGCCAGGGGCAGAAGAGCACAGGAGCGGCCGCTCGCACCGTTGGGGGCCTGAGAGGGGCAAGTGAGCTGACTCACTGCCCCCCACACATGCATGCGCCCCCTGTTCCTCCTCCACCCCGCTCCCCCTCTACGCTGGCCGAGCCATGGCCACCACTCCACGGAATTATTTTAACATGAAACCGGTTCCTGGTGCCAAAAAGGTTGGGGACCCCTGCCCTAGAAAGATTCTAGTATGCGCCAAAATGGACAAATTAACCAAAGAAATCCAAGGAAAGGGAGTGACGGGGTATTATTTATAGTATAGTATAGATAGTTTTAATTGGGGATTTTTAACTGGTTTTAGCGCAGGACTTGGTATTTAATAGGTTTTTAAATTTTTGTATTTTTGTATTATTTATATGTTATTTTAAATTCCTGTGCACCGCCCTGGGTCCGTTTGGAGAAGGGCGGGATATAAATCAAATAAAACTCAAAAAAAAATTATTTAATTTGGGGGGAAATGGTGCAGGTGGTTGGAGAACAGAAACGAAAAATAAGAACCTGGGGGGGGGGAGTAATTTGTACTATAGATGAAGTAGAAATTAATGACAGAAGTCTAAGGAAGATAAGGTGCACAAACCTAGGAAAAATAGCATGTTAGTAGAAGACCAATAAAATCTGCCTGATGTAAATAGCCCAATATAGACTGATAAGTGGAAGAGAATGAAATAAGGGGATTAAATGATCCATTTCCGGCTTCTGGAGAACCCCTGCGGAGCTGGGGGAGGCTGTTTTTGCACTCCTCCGGCTTCAGGAAAGCCTCCAGAGCCTGAGGAGGGGTTGTGTGCGTATGCGCGGTGGGGGGTGTCATGCGCTCATGTGCTGGTGGGTGGGGAGGATTGAATTAGTGTGGGCACGTGTGTAATTTTGGCACTCCGTAACAAAAAGGTTCGCCATCCCTGCCTTGAAATCCCTGCCTAATCTTGAAATCCACACCCCAGAATCCATCCTGCACCCACCTGGGTCCTTGTTAAAGTAAAACAAAAATCTATTTTCTAAAAGGATTGTGTGAGAACAGTCCGTATTCATGTCAGAAGCACCCGACAGTAGCTAACTAGGTTGAAAGGATTTGCTGAGGGGATTAGCCAGGGAATGCCTGGTCACCAAAAGTAATGCAATCTTTGGCAAGGGAGCCTCCAGAGTTGGGCATGAATGAGGCAGAGGAACAGGGGAAGACTGTTCCCAGTGCGCACGTGTGCAGAGCTGCCAGAAGGCAAGAACAGTTAAGAAAAAAGAGGTGACTCAGGAATAAGGCTTGGAGATGAACAATAGTAGAAGAACAATAAAGTCTGTCTGATGTAAATAGCCCAATATAGACTGATAAGTGAAAGAGAATGAAATAAGGGGATTAAATGATCCATTTCCAGCATGATCCAAACCACCCTGCTAGGAAGACTTGGAAAAATGAATTGTTGTCAATGTTTTACTGAACTAAACAACAACAAAACAAACCAACCCATAACACATAAAGGAGGAGCAAAGGCACGTGAGCCTTTGCAGGAAGTGGCTTGGTTCATTCCGGTCGGTTTAAATTCTGAAGCTCCGTTTTGACTCTGTACTCCGTGTGGCCTTGCAAAGCTAATTGCCAATTAGGTCTTTGGCAGCACTTCAAGGGAGATA
Source organism: Rhabdophis nuchalis (assembly GCA_039707465.1). NCBI lineage: Eukaryota > Metazoa > Chordata > Lepidosauria > Squamata > Natricidae > Rhabdophis > Rhabdophis nuchalis. The sequence continues at coordinate 10,500,749 of CM077657.1, read as the reverse complement.
AAGGTGGGTGCTTATCAGCCTTACCCCGAAAGACTGTGGCAGACTTCTGTCGGACTCTTTACAAATTATTTGTGACTCATTACCGGTTGTGAATGAACATAATTCACAGCCTTTTAAATAAAAAGAGGTTTTGGGGGACTAAGTGTGTGCTTTTTACTGTCTGAGGAAGCCTAGGTCAGAACAGCAGTGTGGTACTGTTCAAGATTGCAGGACTTAAAGATAATCTTATTCTCTATAACAGCGATGGCGAACCTTTTTTGGCCCGCATGCCAAAAGCGGGGGGAGCGCAGGGGGGTCATGCGTGGGGGTGCCGCACCCATAATGCTATCTGCACAACCCCCTGCTTATGACATGCTTTTTTCGCCCTCCCCAGGTTCCAGAGGCTTTCTAGGAGCCTGGGAAGGGTGAAAACAGCCTCCCCTCCCCATTTCCAGAGGCTTCAGGAGGTTCCCGAAGCCTCCAGAGGGCGAAAAATTGGCCTCAAAAGAAGGCCTAAATCAGCTGGCCAGTGCACACATGCGCGCTGGAGCTGACAGGGCAACGCCTTGCATGCCCTAAGAAATGGTTCCACGTGCCACCTGTGGCACCCATGCCATAGGTTCGCCATCACTGCTCTATAACAAGCAATTACCAATAAAGCCCATAAAGGTCTCTTTTCACATTAAATCCTGTGTCGGGGGGGGGGGACCACCCTGCTAGGAAGACTTGGAAAAATGAACTGTTGTCAATGTTTTACTGAAGTAAACAACAACAAAACAAACCAACAGTAAAATAGATTCAATTTCCTCCCATCACATTAATATATTTAAGGCAAACACTGACTTGAAACAAGCAAAGATCAAAAGGACTGAGATGTTTCACCGAATAACAGACTGTCTTGGTGGGTGGCAAGCTATCCTTCATTGCAGATATTTAACTAAAGGTTAGATGACCATCTGTCAGGACTTTCTAACTGCCAATTCTGCCCAGAGCTGAGCTTTATTGAGATGAAAGGACATCTTCCAACTGCATGGCTGAGTTTACCCAGCCATATTAAGCCATAGTAACTCCTTTGATATGGGCTTAGTACAATTATTTATGAATCTGTCCACCGTCATATTCCACAGACCATAATTAGAAGAAGCTATATTTCAATGGGATACAATTGGCAGGGGTTCCAAATAGCATCCAAAAATAGATCAGAGTCCAAGGCAAAGTATTGCTCAAAGTTCCAATTGATGAAGGGAGCCATGTTGGCACATCTGGGGAAACCCAAATCTGAAAGCTTCCAGGTTTTCACACCCAGTTGAAAGTTCAAGATCTCGCCCCCACACTCATAATCCCATCCCATGGTCCAATCTCCCACTGCCATGCTGGCAGTTGCAGCCATCCAATTCTGGTCAGGTGCAGAAATGCAGAGACAAAGGATGACCGTGGCTTTCTAGAAAGAAAGCTGTTATGGCTACCTAGCATCTAACCCCGTACAATCCCCCCTCCCATTTTCCCACAATAGAAAATGCATAGTAGAATAATAGAAAGTGCGGCAGGCCAAAGATCCAAAAGAAAAGATGTCTGATATTTAAAAGAAAATAGTTTGTAAAATTAGAGGGAATTGGGGCAATGCCAAAGGAAATGCTGGCAGCTAACAGGTAGCCTTTGAATTATGATAGTTTTGCAACTGTTCCCACTTACAACAAACCTTGAAAAAGGCTCTTATGACCCTGGTTCAAAGTTCCGATAGCCACTCCCTCAATCATGTAATTGTCCTTTGGTTGCTCAGCAGTCCCACAATTATGATTGTGGGATTGCTGACTGCATGGGACTGCAATTTATGATATAAACGCACGTTTCTGACCATGACCAAATCGGGTTCCAATCAAAAAATTCACATTTTTTTTTTTTTGCAGCCAAATTTTCCTTCCACGCCATTTCTTTTGTAAGTGTCAAGTTTCCAAAATTAGGTTCAGGGTTAGGTTCAGGGTTAGGGTTAGGGTTAGGGTTAGGGCTAGGGCTAGGGCTAGGGCTAAGGCTAGGGCTAGGGTCAGAGTCAGGGTCAGGGTCAGGGTCAGTGTTAGGGTTAGGATTGCAACCAAAGTTATGGAACAAATTATGGTCATGACCAGAGGTTCTACGGTGTTTTATTGTTTTGTTTTTTGCTGGTAACAAAAAAGTCCATTGTGGATAATGGATTCACTTACCAACCAAATTTACTTAATAACCATGGATTCACTTAACAACCATGGAAACAATAACGTTGCACGCAGGACAAGAAGCAATGGGTGGAAACTAATCAAGGAGAGAAGCAACTTAGAACTAAGGAGAAATTTCCTGACAGTTAGAACAATTAACCTCTGGAACAGAAGTTGCCTCCAGAAGTTGTGAATGCCCCAACCCTGGAAGTCTTTAAGATGTTGGATAGCCATTTGTCTGAAATGGTATAAGGTTCCTGCCCATGCAGGGGGTTGGACTAGAAGACCTCCAAGGTCCCTTCCAACTCTGCTATTGTATTGTATTGTATTATTTTGTTGGGTTACACGATGATCCTCTTAACAACTGCCATGATTTACAATCGTAATTCTCAGATCAATCAGCCCAATCAGTGGAGGGCTAAGTCTATTGTTTTTAATCTTCTCTGCAGGAGGTGGGAGGAAATAGGAAATGGTATAATTCATTTATTAGAATATTCCATATTGTAATGCCAATTTGCCATGACCTAGAAATCATAACGACAGTAAGGTGGCCCTCCTTACAGGGTGATTAGATTTTTAGGAAACCATTTTTCATTCTGTTTGCAAATGTTATTCCGTGGGAGGCAACTGACAGGAAAACTCCTTGTAGCTATTTAAGGTTGTGACAAAAAAAGTGACTATCTGCAGTGGAGCAGTAAAAAAAAAAAACATTAGGCAGGTCGTAGAGATTTAGAAAATGTTGAATGTAAAAAGATATCCATTGATGTGATTTATTTCCTAACATCTCTAGCGAGTTTCTTATGGCTGACATCTAAAAGACAACATTGCAGTTGTCAAAAAGCTATCACCTAAGGGGGGAAAAACTAACCAAGATTTTTCCCCAATGGAGTCTTACCTGAGAGGAAGTTAGATAAAAATTTCAAAATAAATCATATAATTAAGGGAAGGTTGGTATTGCTTCCAGATTGACTTGATAAAGTCAATTGTCTTGTCATAATTGAGGGACAATTTGAGAATTGTTTCTGGTTTGTTTGTTTGTTTGCTTTTAATTGTGTCAAGACTATTTGAGGATTTGCATTGTGGGTTTTTTTGGGTTCAGATGACACAAAATTGTGCTGCTAATACCCACAAACTGTAGTTGATATACTCAGAAGGTGACAGAAATGAGCTTTACCTTGGCAGTAAATTCATTCAATGTCACATGAGACTTTCAAGCAATCTTCAGGAATATAAATATTTCAAACTAAATATGTTATCCCTATTTTAGCATGAGTCATCACCAGTGTACAGGACAAAAACATATCCAAATATGGCCATGAAAGAGCAAATTTTAATTAAAATACCTGCATAAAAATATATATTGGGAAAAGCCACCCTTAGGAAGATGGTTTTGAGAAGTTCAGAAATGTATTTTTAAATATGCTTCTTTTGTGCAGAATTGAGACCTTTAAACCACGACATGAATTAATTGGGACATGGAAAAGAATGGACTGAAGGATAAAGAGAGAAGGGATTCATAGGTGCCAAGAAAATGGGTTGATCCATCCTAATTCAAGTGCAGAAGGCATGTAGTCTCAGAGGTTATCAGAAAATGAACAGCAGGATTATAAAATCCTGGTTGGGGCATACTTTATTCCAATACATTGAACACACAATCTGTCTTCTTTGATGCTTTCCTTCCTTTTGTGGACGGGCGCCAGGGTCACAACACTGACATTTGACGAATATTAATGACGATCTGAAACTCACCCTGCCTTCCTCCCTGCTCTTCCAACCGTTTATCCAAAATCTGGTATCCACTGAGATGATTCCAGAGTGAGAGCAGCTGCCAGGCAGTTAATAAGCTTCCTACCAGCCTTCAATTGCCACCAACATCTACTAGCCATAAATGCTGGATAATCACGCTTGATTCTATAGCCTATAGGCTTCCAAGATGCAATAGGACATCACAATTACCATTCCTCTATAGCCATGATGGCGAACCTATGGAATGTGTGACAGAGGTGGCATGCAGAGGTGGCATCTGTGGGAACCTGCAGCATCACCAGCTGCTCTTCTAGTTGTTGTATCCGGAGCAGGAATGACGTGTGAGGCGGCTGAGGTAAAGCTAATATTAGATTGACAAAGGAGTCCGACTCAGGCATGGTCAATCAACAGGAACATTTATTCAGCAACTATTTACAATGCACAAGAATCACTACTGGCAAGGCTTCCCCGTCTGACAGCCCTTTATATAGGCTTTCAGACAGGAACCCTTGCAGCAAGCTAGCTGCAACATTGCATCTGTTTTCTAGACAGTCTCCTGCCGGCTCCGTTCCGGAATGTGGTGACTCAGAGTTCACCAGACTTGCTGGCACGGTTGTAGACCTGAGGACTTAACAGCTAACAGCGTTTATTTAACAGAACAGTAACTAATTTAACAGTAATTTAACTTCTTCCTCTTCTGGCCAATTGGTCTTCGCGGGCACTGGAGTGTCACAAAACAGCTTGAAAATGGCCTGAAAACCACCCCAAATCCAGCCTAAAAATGGCTCAAAAAACAGCCTAAAAACCGCCTGAAAAATGGTCCCCAAAACAGCCAAAAAAAGAGGCATGCGCACGCACGCCAGCTGGTCTTCAGGTTTCCGGCACTCCGGCGCATGCCTGCACCTTCCGATTTGGGCACTCGGTGCCGAAAAGATTCAGCATCACTGCTCTATAGAATCTCCATAATTTATTCAACAAACAGCTTGTCTATATCTGTGGAAATCTGTTTAGATTCAATCTGGATTACCAAACGTTTCCTTGTCTGTGTAACCAACCAAAAAAGATGACAGCTCAGGCGACAAAAGCTGTTAATCCAACCATATCCTCTGCAGTTTGAGATCTACCATCAAAGAGTGCCATTAGTTTAAGCGCCAGGCCTTCAGCGACGGATTTCTAGAGTGTCACTTGTGGGTCTATTAAGGTTATCAGGCCTGCACGGTTGCTAAGATACCAGGAATCCAGGAGGAAAATAAAAGATAATGGTAGATGCAAAGAGACAGGCAGTGAGATACTTACCTGGGAGTTTTCACAGCCTTTCCCTCATTAGAATCAAGATTAAGATTGTTTTCAAGGCTTCTTGTCCATTTCCCTATCAAATTTTGAGTTGACATCCCATTAAATTGGCATATCGTCTTCTTAATTTTTGCATTGCAAAGAGAAATCGCACTGAAGAAAGTTAAAGCTCATGATCGCTACTATGAAAAAAACAGGTTAATATAGTGAAAATATCTGCCTCCCTCCTTCTCTCTCTCTCTCTTTCTTTCTCTCTTTCTTTCTCTTTCTCTCTCTCTCTCTCTCTCCCTCCATCCTTCTCTCTCTCCCTCCTTCTCTCTCTCTTTCTCTCTCTCTCTATCTCCCTCCCTCCTTCTCTCTCTCTCTCTTTCTCTATCTCTCTATCTCCCTCCCTCCCTCCTTCTCTCTCTCTCTCTCTTTCTTTCTTTCTGTCCTTCTCTCTCTCTCTTTCTCTCTCTCTTTCTTTCCCTTTCTCTCTCTCTCTCTCTCCCTCCATCCTTCTCTCTCTCTCTCCCTCCTTCTCTCTCTCTCTTTCTTTCTCTCTTTCTTTCTCTTTCTCTCTCTCTCTCCCTCCATCCTTCTCTCTCTCTCTCTCCCTCCTTCTCTCTCTCTTTCTCTCTCTCTCTATCTCCCTACCTCCTTCTCTCTCTCTCTCTTTCTCTATCTCTCTATCTCCCTCCCTCCCTCCCTCCTTCTCTCTCTCTCTCTCTCTTTCTTTCTTTCTTTCTTTCTCTCTCTCTCTCTCTCTCTCTCTCTCTCTCTCTCTCTCTCTCTCTCTCCCTCTCTCTCTTTCCCTCCCTCCCCCTCCCTCTGTCTCTCTCCCCCCTAATAGATGCAATTTTCGACTTTGGGGAATGAGATTGTCCTGTATTGATTTCAGGGGCATTCTGACCTAATGTACACAAAGCCTCTTCCAAGTGTTATAAAATTAAATTTGTACTGATTGTTGCAGAATTGTTAAAGATATTAAGCTCTTTGTGTGGCCATTTTCTGGGACATTTTTTTAACTACTTCCTTCCTTAAATCAGGTATAAGGAGAAGAAAGGAAGCTTTCCAGAAATAAATTGTATTAAATTGTATGCCTCGGGATTACATCCGACAAAGGAGGAGAAAAATCACCGAGAAGGCACTAAGAATGGCAAGAATATGTAGTTCTTGAAATGTAAGCAGGTTTCACTACTTCTTCTCTAAAATTAGCCTTTCCTGACCTGCTGTTTTATAAATATATTGATGCTACAATTAAGCCTTTATGGTCACTGGGTCACAATGGTAGAAGAACATGTGAGGAACATAGAAACATAAGGCTGGAAGGGGCCTCAGAGATCCTCAAGCCAGAGCCCCTGTTGAAGGAGGAAATCTTATACCATCCCAGTGAAATGGTTGTGCAGTCTATTTTTGAAGCCCTCCAGTGATGAAGCACCTACAATCCTGGGAGGCAAGCTATTACATTTTGGGGTGAAATGCTACCAGTTCTGACAGGTTCACTAGAACTGGTAGCAAAAAATGCTAAGATTCGCACGAACCAGTACCGTGTTTCCCCAAAAATAAGATAACTGATCTTTTGATCCCCGAAATAAGCGCTTGACCTTATTTTCAGGGAGGTCTTATTATTTTTGAGGTGCAGGAGGCGACGAGCGTGGTCACCTCATGGCTGCTACTGTGTTGCAATATTTTCAGGGAGGGTTTATTTTCGGGAGAGGGCTTATTTTAGAGCATGCACTCAAAACCCAGGTTGGATTTATTATCCAAGGAGATCTTATTTTCAGGGAAACAGGGTAGTTTAAAAAAAAAAAGCTTTAAAAGGGGAGACATGATAGCAGTGTTCCGATATCTCAGAGGGTGCCACAAAGAAGAGGGAGTCAAACTATTCTCCAAGGCACCTGAGGGCAGGACAAGAAGCAATGGGTGGAAACTGATCAAGGAGAGAAGCAACTCAGAACTGAGGAGAAATTTCCTGACCGTTAGAACAATTAACCTCTGGAACAGCTTGCCTCCAGAAGTTGTGAATGCCCCAACCCTGGACGTCTTTAAGAAGATGTTAGATAGCCATTTGTCTGAAATGGTATAAGGTTCCTGCCCACGCAGGGGGTTGGACTAGAAGACCTACAAGGTCCCTTCCAACTCTGCTATTGTATTGTATTGTATTGTAAAAAGGGATTTTTTTTACAAAAGGTTCCGTGACACTCATCTGTGAGCCACGCTATCATTGAAACCTTCCCCCCCCACACACACTTTTAAAAGCATTTTTAACTTTAAAAAGTGGGGGGGGGGAAGGTTCTGATGATCACGCAGCATAGCTGATTGTCATGGAACCTTTTTTTTTCACTTTTTAAAGCATTTTTTTTACTACCTATTCACCCAAACCGGCAGGAAAAAAATGCTTTTAAAAAGTGGGGGGGAAATGGTTCCGACAATCGTGCGGATCAGCCGATTGTCATGGAACCATTTTATTTTTCACTTTTTAAAGCATTTTTTTCCTACCTATTCTCCCGAACCGGCAGCTAAAAAAGTGGGCCACGCAACCTGCTCACATGACACCACCACCACCAAGCCACACCCACAGAACCGGTGACCAAAAAAGTAGATTTCACCACCGAGTAATTGTTGAATAATAGGTCAACTTTTATTTATTTATTTATTTATTTATTTATTCACATTTATAACCCTCACCCATCTCACCATAAAGGGACTCGGGGCGGCGAACAGAGATTTAAAATCAATTATACATAAATACAAAATATTATTAAATAATAACGAAATTAAATCAATATCCTGCTTAACTTAAAATAAGTTTAAATTTAAAACCCAAATTACAGTTTTGATTTGTTATAAAAACAATGGGTGTGGAGTAGATCATGCTAGACCGGCCAGATGAAAATAAAAAGTTTTTAGGTGCCGGCGAAACAAGCGGAGGTCTGTGATGGAACGGAGGTCGGAAGGTAGGCCATTCCAGAGGGTAGGGCCCACCACAGAGAAGGCCCTTCCCCTGGAAGCCGCCAACCGGCATTGTTGGCGGCACCCGGAGAAGACCCTCTCCCTGGGAGCGAGTCGGTCGAAGGGATGTATGGGGCAGAAGACGGTCTCGAAGGTAGCTAGGCCCTGTGCCATGGAGCACCTTGAATATGGTCATCAAAACCTTGTAACGCACCCGGTAGGTCACAGGTAGGCAGTGCAGCTCGCGCTGCATATGCAACTTTTGGCATATGCACTGGTCTTCTGCATCTATAAACATTTTGATCATCGGGAACAATAAATGTTGAGATTGTTTTCAATGGGATTCATCCCTTTTATCTCTTCTGTCTGAAATAACTTTGCACGTCTCTGTATAATATATTTCTTATTGATTGGTCTGATTCTCCCGGGCCCTTCATCACTTCCTTCCAGTCTCGATTCAGTTGTAGTCTCTCGCCTGCACAGTTCAAGTACTTAACCATATTTGCGCTCTCTCTCTCTCTCTCTCTCTCTCTCTCTCTCTCTCTCTCTCTCTCTCTCTCTCTCTCTCTCTCTCTCTCTCTCACTCACTCACTCTCTTTCTCTCTCTCTCTCTCTCTCTCTCTCCATAAAGTCAGGGAGCACAGTAGAAGCTTTTAGCTACAGAAACACTTAAGTAACTTTCCCATCAACCTGTTATTTCATGAATAAGTCTTATCTGTATTTTCTTTTATGGAAGTGCCACTCCTCCGCATGCTTTCTTTACAAAGTTATAACTTGAGCGTTCCAATCTTCATCCATTTGTTTCCAGGTATAAAGCTATCTACTACCAAATAAGAAGCTCTTCTATATTTTAGGAGGAAGGAGATGATCTTTTAGAATGTTTTAGAAACAGAGGAGAACATTTTCCAAGTTCTAAACAACTTGAAGGAGCTAAGACTTATTTTTTTCCCCCCTTGGTTTCTCTTGGGGCTTTCAGAAAGTGAGAAGACAGCAATTAAACTGATTCTAGCTTTTATTACCTAGCCAACAAAACCCTCTTTGCTAATTTCCTTCCGGTGGTGTAATGGCAAGACCCAATCCTGGGGTGAGGGGTGGGCGTTTGCCAAATAACAAGGAGTGTACAACTGCAGAGGGAAACAAAAGCACTCGGTTCTGAGTTAAAAGCCCTGAAATATCAGGAGAGCATTTCAAATATGTGTTCTTTAGGAATAAGATGTGCAAAAACCATTCAGTGCTCCCATTTGAGCCTTGTTTAAACCGGTTAGATTTGCATTAGGCACTTCTTGATGTGCAGTTGTGTTGGTATAAATAGCTGGGTTTCAGGAGCAAATATACACGAGACTGCGCATGAGAGCAAAAGGAGAAACCGATGGGAACGTTAGACAATCCAATCCTTGAGTCTTTGTGTTTATAGAAAAGATAACGCCGTGAGCATCACACCAAGGAAACAGGGAAGATTTGGAAATTTCAGGAAAGTTTTCTAAGATTCATTTCGATGCAGCTAACGATGTTAGCCTAGCACTCTATTCGATCCATCTTTGACGACTCTCCAATAAGGAACAAGCCTAGTAAGTGTCAATATTGATTAGAACCCTAAATTATTTTATGCAAAAATGGTGCTAATGTGTTGCATGGCAAAAGATGCAGGATTGTTAAGAGGAGCCATGGTGGCGCAGTGGTTAAGCGTGAAGGCTCCTTCTGCTGACTGCTGGCTGACTGCAATTTGGCAGTTGAAATCTCACCAGGCTCAAGGTTGACTCAGCCTTCCGTTCTTCCAAGGTGGGTAAAATGAGGACCCGAATTGTTGGGGGCAAATAGGCTGATTCTGTAAACTGCTTAGAAAGGGCTGTAAAGCTCCGTGCTATTGGTGTTAATAGCACATTGGTGACAGACAGTTTTGTCTATAATGCATCTCGTGCAAGCTGAGTTAATGATCAAATCATTGAGGCATCCATGGATAGGCAAAATCAAAAAGTCACATTGATGAATGCCACCATGCTCCTGAAGCTGTGGCCCTTTAAAACATGCATCAGTGATGCATTCATGTGACCTGAGGAACTCACCCCAATGGGTTTGGTTTGCCCCTCTTGTTCTGGCAGAAGGGGCGTGCGCCAGATCCCATTCCCAGCCAAGGAATTGCAGCTGGCATGTCTCCCATCCTTTGGAATATCATGCCCATAGAAGTGATATCTTCTCCAACACTCTTGGCCTTCCAAAAGGGCCTGACTCTTCCAATTGGCTTGGGGTCCTGATGGGAGCGCCCCATTTTGGAGGTGGCTAGGAGATTAGAAAATCCCACCTCCTCCCTGTCCTGTCTTTGGTTCTTTTATCCACTTTGTTCTTAATTTTAATGGTTTACTTCCAGTGCCTGGGTTTTAATGTTAGCAATAGCACTTAGATTTAAATACCGCTTCATATTGCTTTAAAACCCTCTCTAAGCAGTGTACAGTCAGCCTCTTGCCCCCAACAACCTGGCTCCTTATTTAACCGAACTTGGAAGGATGGAAGGCTGAGTCAACCTTGAGCTAGTCAGGATTGAACTGACGGCAGTCAGCAGAGCTAGCCTACAATACTACATTCTAACCATTGTGCCACCATTTAGATAGCAATAATAATAGCACTTATATGCTGTTTCATAGTGCTTCTACAGCCCTCTCTAAGCAGTTTACAGAGTCAGCCTATTGACCCCAACATTTGGGGTCCTCATTTTACCCACCTTGGAAGGATGGAAAGCTGAGCCAACCTTGAGCTTCGCTAGGATCAAACTGTTGGCAATATTGCATTCTAACCAGAGTGCCACCATGGCTCTTAACCTTTTCATTGTTTTACATTGTTATTTATGCCATTGACGCCAACCCAGAGTTGCTTGATAGTGAGATGGGTGCCATAAAAAGGAAGGAAGGAAGGAAGGAAGGAAGGAAGGAAGGAAGGAAGGAAGGAAGGAAGGAAGGAAGGAGCTTAAATTCTCTAATCATGATCACCATCTTGGCTTCTTTGATATCCCTTCCAATGGACATCCATGGAATCAAGCTTCAGATAATATTAAATTCCTTGTGGAAGTTTTAACAGTTCAGTCTTCACAACTTTTAAACTACTTCATTAGAAGCAGAAAAATATTTTTATGCACTATAGATTGAGTTTTTGGCACATGTCATGAATAAAATGGATTTCCTTCAACCGTTTGCTTAAATATATTACTCTCATCCTTCCATTCCTGTTATTACAAACATTTTTCTGCCAATTAAGATGTATTGGGGAATCTGTCAAGAATGCATATTGCCACTTTTACTGTATATTTCACCTTGTTTGGGGTGGTTTTTATTTATCCTATTAAATAGCATAGGAATATTCTGGGTATATGAGTGGCAGGTTGTTATAGTATGCAGATGATATTTAGAGCCTTATTAAGTATTATCAAAATACATTAGAGGATATACAACAGTATGGTACACTTTTTAATATTTTATAAAGTGGGACAGAGCTAATGTTTTTCCAGTTGACAATAGGGTTTCCATGGAAATGTGTTAAAAGTGGACTTTTGTTTATTTTTTGTGTGTCTCTTTGGGGATAATTATTCCAAGAAAACAATATGTATTAGATAATAGAACTGTCTTAAACATATTTAGTTAGTTAAATTTATAATTTGTCTAACAACAATATAAATGGTTATAAAATAGAATAATTGATTTGTAAATGAAGCACACTCAAGGTGGCTTAAAGCTGAATGTAGGAAGGAAACGAGGGAGGGAGGGAGGCCTGCAGCCATCTTTTCTTTTGGGTCTTTGGCCTGCCATGCTTTCTATTATTCTACTATGCCTTTTCTATTGTGGGGAAATGGGAGGGGGGATTGTACAGAGTGAGATGTGATGTAACCATAACAAAATTCTTTCTAGAAAGCCAAGGTCATCCTTCGTCTCTGCACCTCTGCACCTGACCAGAACTGGATGGGTGGAACTGCCAGCGTGGCAGTGGGAGATTGGACCATGGGATGGACTTGTGGGTGTGGAGGCAAGATCTTGAACTTTCAACTGGGTGGGGAAAACCAGGAAGCTTTCAGATTTGATTTTTCCTAGATGTGCCAACGTGGCTCTCCTCATAAATTGGAACTTTGAGCAAAACTTTGCCTTGGATTCTGATTTACTTTTGGATGCTATTTGGAATCCTGACAGAGGGAGAAAGAAAAGAAGGAAGGAAGGAAGGAAGGAAGGAAGGAAGGAAGGAAGGAAGGAAGGAAAAGAAGGAATGAAACATTGGCATATATGGACCTCAGAAAGCAGAATGACATTTTCAATGGTTTACTTAATAGTTTTAATAATATTACAATCATTTTACAATTAAATTATAAGCAAGAATTTAAAAAAATCTCTGAACATGCCAAAGATTAACAGTTGATTATTGCCCAAGCATTCATGGAAGTCAACCCATTTGTCACATTCCCAAAATGGTCTCCCATGATTCTAACAATTAATCATATTTGGCAGAATCCCATGTATGATTCAAGGGTTCTATAAGAAGAGGATTCAGAATTAACACCATCTGGTTGAGGGAACTATTGCCTTCTCAGACTCCTTATCCTTCTTCATAAACCATCTGTTCCTCAGATTCTGAAACGGTGAATGACAATTTGTAAACAGCAGATGATGGATAGCATTTGTGAAACATCTGTCCTCATGGCTGTACTAATTCCTTTAATACTTTCAATATTTTTTCCATCATGTCCAACTATCGGATCTGTTTGTTTATATATTTATTTTTCACATTCCCAACCACCCCTTCTTCTCCCCCAAAGAGCCGCCTAAGTGGTATGATTTATTCTTCTCGCAACCATGGCTTTTGAGGAGATTTGATGATCCTATAGGACTTCAATGAACCAGCTCCAGCAAAAAAATCCCTATCATTTAACATTAATGATAATTTCATTGGAAATAGTTTTGAATGCTTTTCTCCAATAATGGATTTTAGTTGTATTTTAGAAGACAAATAGGCTGTCTTTACTAGTGTTTTTCATCTGGACAGAGACATTGGAGAAATGATTCATACAGTCCTATATTTCCTTCCTCTCTCCTTCCCTCCCTCCCTCCCTCCCTCCCTTCCTTCCTTCCCTCCTACCTATCTACAGCTCAGTGGTGGGTTTCAAACTTTTTAGAACCTACTCTGTAGGTGTGGCCTAGTTTGTGGGCGTGGCTTGGCAGTCATGTGACAGGGTGGGAGTGGCCATCTTTTAAAATGTGGTGAAACTCATTTAACAACGTTCTTGCTTAGCAACCAAAATTTTGGACTCAGTTGTGATGATAAATTCTTTCTTTCCTTCCTTCCTTCCTTCCTTCCTTCCTTCCTTCCTTCCTTCCTTCCTTCCTTCCTTCCTTCCTTCCTCCTTCCTTCCTTCCTTCCTTTCTTTCCTTTCCTTTCCGTTGGGTCACTGGCAGCAGAGGGCCAGATTTACTTCCAGGTACGCCGGTGGAACCCCCTCTCACCGGTTCTCTAAATTTCACCAACCGGCTCTCGCGAGTAGGTGCAAGCCTGCAGAAACCCACCACTGCTACAGCTACTCGCCACTTTCCAAGGCCGCATATTTTTCTGATTTCTGATTTTTTTGCTTAGCTATTTCCTTCCTTCAGTCTTTCTGTCATTTTAACTTTATTTTATTCTTAGGTTATTTGTGAATTTATTTCTTGATCCCACAATGATGCAGAACTTGAACAAAACGTTTGAACAGGGCTTTCTTGCAGCATTAGATAAGAAATTAAAACAAATGCGCCCCTTCTTCATTAATTCCATGATATATCTTTGCAATATTGTTATCACCTTCAGAGAAACTGCCATGCTGATGAACAGTGATGTATTCGTTGTCAATTTAAAAAAAAAATCAAGTCTTGGGATTTCTCCTCCTGATCCACTCCTATGAAAACGCTTTTTCTCCGATTCGTCCTTGCGAAAGTCTTTTTTCTTCTGATGTCAGCATGATTGACTGATGTCTCATTTGAGGTTCATCCATGGAATCGATTGCTCAGGAATGAGAATTTACATTTTCTGATGCCCTGCAAGGAGCAGCTCTCCAATTATGCAGACTGTGAAGTTCCAAGTTGACCTTTTCATCTTTTTGGATTTGACTGGCCCGTTTTTTTTTTCCCCCTACAAGCTTTTGATTCTTCACGTTTACACCTTGCACGCAATGGGCTCACTTTCAAAATATCAGCCAGGAGAAAGATCGTATGTGTCAAAATAGGGGAAGTAGTGGGGCGAGATGAGAATTTACAATTTGGTGGCAAACAAAACTTGAAAGCTCCTTGGTAACAAACATACAAGCTATAGCAGATAGATAGATGATAGATAGATAGATAGATAGATAGATAGATAGATAGATAGATAGATAGATAGATAGATAGATAGATAGATATAGATATGTGTGTGAGTGTGTGTTAGTTTTATGAGCTGATCAATAAATAAATCAGAGAGACCAGGATAGATCTATTTCGAGCTTATTAGCTCTCATCAGCTGGCCATACCCTTTACTGGGATTTGAACTGGGCCCAGTAAACCCAGTAGACCCTTTACTGGGATTCGAACCGACCACTAGATGGTCTCTGGTGATGAGCCGAAAGGCAGGAAAGGAAACAGTATGTCTCCTCCCTTAATTGGGGCCCTTAACAGGATGTTGTGGAAACAATTACATGTATGTATGTATGTATGTATGTATGTATGTATGTATGTATGTATGTATGTTAGTATTATGAGCTGATCAATAAATAAATCAGAGAGACTAGGACATGAAGTTTTGTGTATTAGTAATTCGCATAAGGCTATTATTACATTATATTCTACATTTAAAATAAATTTATATTATGGCATTTTATTACATCATCCTGAAATCATCCAATAATATTACATTTTTGTATTCTATTCTATATAAAACTGTTTATCTTTTATAACAAAGCTTTTCAGCATCCTCTCCATAGTCCTCACTAACAATTTGTATAAAATTTCATATTATCAATCTAGTGTATGTGTGTGTGTGTGTGTGTATGTATGTATATATGTATGTATGTATGTATGTATGTATGTATGTATGTATGTATGTATGTATGTATGTATGTATGTATATATAATTGTTTCCACAACACCCTGTTAGGCCCCAATTAAGGGAGGAAGCATACTGTTTCCTTTTCTGCCTTTCGGCTCATCACCAGAGAGATTTATTGATCAGCTCAAAAACGTAACCCACACACACACACACACATATATATATATGCATTATTATGATTGTTAAGCATTTATTTGACTATAACTATTATTACTTTATTTTATACACAATACTCTAAATTTAACTAAGTTTAATTTTTATTATATCATTTCAAATGAATGTTTAATAATCATAATAATTGTATACATATATATTAGATTGATGATGTGAGACTTTATGTAAATTGCAAGGGAAAACTATTGTGAGGAAGCACAAAAGCTTTGCAACCAATCGACACACTGTAGGTAATTGGAGGATGGTTTTTATATTCTGTGGGTGTTTATGTCTGTTTAAAAATAAAAACTTTAATAAAAAAAAGAAATTCGTATAAGGGTCCATTCAAATCTTGGATCAGCCAAACAGAAAGGGATTAGAGTTATTTAGGAGCGATCTGATGCGATTTGGGGTCTGCAAATGCTACACTTTGGTCTGCCCTACTCACCATAATTGAAAATCTCTGAGCAAGTCTATAACTTGTTGGTTAGATAAGAGTAAATGCAATTTTTAGACAGCGGTCCCCAACTGCTGGTTTACGGGGGGAAAATTGGTGGTCCGCAAAAAAAATATTTGCATTTTTTTATTCTGCACTAAATCAGGGGTCCTCAAACTATGACCCCTGGGCCGGACACCCGCAATGTTTGCTGCAGAGTCTCTCTCTTCAGGGTCTTTTTGTGTGGGTCAGAGGGGGGGTGAAAATCCGACTTGGGTTCTGCTTTGGGTGAAGGCTGGAGGGAAGTGCTGCTGGTGGCGAAGAGCCGGAGGGCCTCGTTCCAGTGGGACTACATCATGGCCTGCAACTGGCTGACCATCTCAGCCCGCTGAGCCTCCAGGTGCTAATAATAATAATAATAATAATAATAATAATAATAATAATAATAATAATAATAATAATAATAATAATAATAATAATAATAATAATAATAATAATGTTGAATTTATTGACCGCTCCCTCTCCCCACAGGGATTCGGGGCGGTGCACAGGGAAAATAAAAGCAATAAATATACAAAGTACATACAAATTTAAAACAAATTAAACTTATTCCTGTGCTAAAATCCCTTAACTAAAAATTCCCACTAAATATATATGTACATTTAAAAACCCATAGACAGAGACTACCCTAGGCCGGCCAGGCGAAAAAGATGAGTCTTCAATTTCAGGCGGAAGGAGCGGAGGTCCATGGTCGTTCTGATATCGGGGGGAAGGTCGTTCCAGAGGGCCGGGCCCGCCACAGAGAGAGCCCTTCCCCTGGGCGTCGCCCACTGACAAAGTCTAGTGGACGGCACCCGGAGAAGTCCCTCTCTGTGGGAGCGAATCAGCCGTGAGGATGTGTGAGGCAGGATCCGATCCTGCCTGACCTTGCCCTTCCACAGATCTTCCCTCTGCTTGAAAAGCCTACGCTCCTAGGCCTCGGTGAGGTGCTTCTACTGAGCCTCCTTCTCAGTCAGAACCAATTTGAACTGAGCTGTTTTGCCAACTCTTCCTCATGGTGGCTGCTTAGCTCCAACATCTGCTTCCTGTTGAGGCCCTAAGGAGCCCGGGTGGGGAGAGGAAGAGTGGTTGGGAGGGGAGGGGCAAGTAGAGGCTGGCGAGGCACCCCTCGATTTGAGTGACATCGAGTTGGCCATGCCCACCCAATCACATGACCACTTAGCCACGCCCACCTAGCCAGTCATTAGGCAAGTCATATTAGTGGTCTGTGGGGTTTAAAATTATGAATTTAGTGGCCACTGAGGTCTGAAAGTTTGGTGACCCATGCTCTAAGAGAATAAAATGCCCTAAATTTCATCCATAGACACAGTGGTTTCATGCAAAGCAAACTTTAGCTCGTTTAATCTTTTTTTTTTTTTTTAAAGAGATGACCAATAATTCTTTGATTTCTTGACAGTAGGAGTTGGAATTTGTAGGCAAACTTGATCTTGGCCAACCAAAGTTGATATGAAAAGGTGAAAAAAGGATTGTTTGTTTTACACAAAGCAACCTTACTAACAGTGGTGGGTTTCAAATTTTTTTAGAACCTACTCTGTAGGTGTGGCCTATTTTTTGGGCGTGGCTTGGCAGTCATGTGACAGGGTGGGGGTGGCCACCTTTTAAAATGTGGTGAAACTCATTTAACAACGCTCTTGCTTAGCAACCAAAATTTTGGACTCAATTGTGATGATAAATTCTTTCTTTCTTTCTTTCTTTCTTTCTTTCTTTCTTTCTTTCCTTCCTTTCCTTTCCTTCCCGTTGGGTCACTGGCAGCGGCGGGTCAGATTTACTTCTAGGTACGCCGGTGGAACCCCCTCTCACCG
This sequence comes from Rhabdophis nuchalis, assembly GCA_039707465.1. Classification (NCBI taxonomy): domain Eukaryota; kingdom Metazoa; phylum Chordata; class Lepidosauria; order Squamata; family Natricidae; genus Rhabdophis; species Rhabdophis nuchalis. The sequence goes on along the minus strand of CM077657.1, from coordinate 10,483,076 downwards.
GTTCTCTAAATTTCACCAACCGGCTCTCGCGAGTAGGTGCGAGCCTGCAGAAACCCACCACTGCTTACTAATTAGGGAAAGGGGTACACGAAGCTTGCTTATTATAAAGGAAATTAACATAAAAAACACACAAAAAATTAAAACATTACAGACCTGTAGGTAACATACACTAAAATGCATATATTCTGTGAGATTTTAATTTTCTCGTTTAAGAAATGAATCTTAAAATGATGAAGAAATGAAATCAATCTAATTTAAGATTAGAAAATTTAATGAAAGCCTCTGATCACGTTACCATTTATTATTTTAAAACACACATTAAAGCCAAGCAGAAGAAATAACAAATGATGCATTTTCTTTAGAAATAATTATCTAAATTGTCTACAACTTTTGCTTTCAGCATTGAACCTGGTCACAATATTCCTCTAACCAATCTATCTGTTCCTCCATTAATATTAAGCGATTATGCAACCTATTAATAAACATGATAATCCCTAACATAATTGCTTTATGTCATGTTTAATGTATGTGAAAGAAGATAACTCAATAAAATGATTTAAATAATAAAACACAGATAAATGTTTTTCTCACTCGGATTTATACTCCCACACACATACACCATTTTGAGCATCGCATTGAACCAATTAGAATTCCCTAATGAGACTAGTATTCTTTCAATTATTTTTTATGCAATGGTTACTAATTGATTGCTCTCACACATGCCTAATTAGGAGAATTATAATCTGACAAAGGAAATTTGAGCATCTATAATTGGCTGCAGATTTTCAACCAGTGAAACCCAGTTGCGAAAATGTGCTTGTTAGGGGTAAGGCATTACCCATGATATTTGAACTGACAAGTCATACCAAATAACCAACTTCAACATCTGCTTTTCAGTTATCCACACATTGATTAGATGAATAGATGCCTTCAAACCATGAGAGAGAGGGGGATCAAATTCTTAGTTACCAGGAATCATTATGTCCTGGAGCAGTTGGCCGATGAGGAAGGAGTCAATACTACATACTGCTCAGGATATAGTGAGACAAATACAGTATGTGTGACTATACAACTAGTTCTTGAATTATGACCACAATTAAGTCCAAAATTTCTGTTGCCAAGACTCTTGTTAAGTGAATTTTGCCCCGTGTTATAACCTTCATTGCTGCAGTTGTTAAGTAAAAACTAAAGGTAAAGACTCGCACATATTTGCTAGTCGTTCCCGACTCTAGGGGGTGGTGCTCATCATTGTTTCAAAGTCGAAGAGCCAGCGCTGTCCAAAGACGTCTCTGTGATCATGTGGCCGGCATGACTAAAAGCCGATGGCGCACAGAACGCTGTTCCCTTCCCACCAAAGGTGGTCCCTATTTTTTCTACTTGCATTTTTTACGTGCTTTCGAACTGCTCGGTTGGCAAAAGCTGGGACAAGTCACAGGAGCTCATTGCATTATGCGGTGCTAGAGATTCGAACTGCTGAACTGCCGACCTTTCAGATCGACAAGCTCAGCATCTTAGTCACTGAGCCAGTGCATCCCTGCATCACAGTTGTTAAGTAAGTCACTGCAACTGTTAAGTTAGTAACACGGTTGTTAAGTGAATTTGGCTTCCCCATTGACTTTGCTTGTCATGGCCACAGAACCCTGCAGTTGTCATAAAAACATGCCAGCTGCCAAGCAGTCGAATTTTGATCATGTGACATGGGGATGCCGCAACAATCAAAAGTGTGAAGAATGGCTCCAGCTTGCGCATGTGCGGAAGCCCCGAAAACCTCAAATACTGGTAAGGAGCGCGGGCAGGCGGATGGGCCCTCGGGAGCTCCATACCGGAACAGTACCTGGTGCTCTCACTGACTGAAACAAACATTGGTGACAAGAGACAAAGACTTAGGCCTGATTGACAAATTGAATACGAGCAAACCTCCAAGCCCTGATGGCACCCACCCAAGGGTTATTAAGGAGCTTAAAGCTGAGATTGTGGATTTCTAACTAAAATATGCCACCTGTCTCTACCTCCAGCCTCTGCATTTGAGGACTGGATGGTGGCCAACATAACTCCAACTTTTTTTTTAAGAAGGACTCATGGGAAGATCCAGGAAATTATAGGCCTGTCAGCTTAACATCTGTTCTGGGAAAGATAGTGGAAACTGCTATTAAAGGCAGAATTGCCAAGCTTTTAGAGATACAGGCCTTACTCAAAGATACTCAACATGGCTTAACTAGGGGAAGGTCCTGTCTAATTTAGTAGGGGTTTTTGAGGATCTTAATAAATAATTAAAACAGGGACGCAGTGGTTCAGTGGCTAAGATGCTGAGCTTGTCAATCCAGTTTAGCGGTTCGAATCCCCATCACCGAGTAACAGAGTGAGCACCCGTTACTTGTCCCAGCTTCTGCCAATCTAGTAGTTCGAATGCGCATAAAAAATGCAAGCAGAAAAATAGGGACCACCTTTGGTGGGAAGGGAACAGCGTTCCGTGCACCTTCGGCATTGAGTCATGCTGGCCACATAACCACAGAGATGTCTTCGGACAACGCTGGTTCTTCGGCTTAGAAACGGAGATGAGCACAGCTCCCTAGAGTTGGGAACAACTAGCGCATATGTGCAAGGGGAACTTTTACCTTTAATAAATATATGGATAAGGATGAGCCGATAGAAATTTCATAGATTTTTTTAAAAGTTCCTTTGCCTCTTATCTCACACTAGCTGATAACCTTTATTTATTTATAGGGGGGAAATGTCTGGACCAAATCTAATTTCTAATGTTGGATTTTCCCTGTTACCAGAGGGAGCGCCCTTGTGGAGTACTGTGAAGCTGTTACTACGGCAACTTCACTCTGCTGCAAAGTAGGAGCCATTTTATGGCAATACAGTAGAAGCCGTTTTAAGGCACAACAGGCTGTATCTTAACAGAACACACATGCACCCCAAGGGGTGATGTAGTGTCTTACCTCCACGGTGTTTGTTTCAAGAGAGTAAGTCATGTGTAGCAAGTTTGGTTGAAATTGCTCAAGGCATTCTAGAGTTATGCTGGAACATATGGATGGATGGATGGATGAAGAAGAGGAAGAGGAGGAGGAGGAAGAGGAAGAGGAAGAGGAAGAGGAAGAAGAAGAAGAAGAAGAAGAAGAAAAAGAAGGAAGGAAGGAAGGGAAGAAGGAAGGAAGGAAGGAAGGAAGGAGAGAAAGAAAGAGAGAGAGAGAGAAAGAAAGAAAGAAAGAAAGAAAGAAAGAAAGAAAGAAAGAAAGAAAGAAAGAAAGAAAGAAAGAAAGAAGATAGATTAGACCAAATGACAAACAAACCAAGGACCATGTGTGAAAGCTTTCCCCTTTCTAACTTTCATCATTTACCCAGTGTTCAAAATTGGGTTATAAGTACTTGTGAAAACAATGCAATCTCTGTCCAACAGTCAAAATTGCTCCCCTCAGAGGCCGTTTAACACAGGCAGTCATGTGGCAGACGTTTCATGTTCATCTCATGCTGCCAAAAGAAAGGTGACACGGCCCACATCCTCCTCCAATTCTATGTCTCAAATTCAGTGGGAAGAAAGTAAAGTCCAGCAGGCTCTAATTGGTTCTATTTCGGAGACTCTCTGGGAAGGGAATGGCAGGAGGTGCATTTCTGATGGGGAGCTGAATGGAGTTAACAGCTCTGCTTCCAAGCGGACTCCCCTTTTGTTTTGTTGTCTTCCCTCGGTGTACGAGGGTGTGAAATAGAAGAGGCATTTTGTCCTTTCCTTGGCTGTAACATTTCCTTCCTTGGCAACACGGCTCCTGAGAGACTGCCTTCGGAGAAGCTGATGGCTCCAAGAAAGAGAGGGAAAGGCTGGAACCCAAAGGAATGCACAAGCACAGCCCATCTCATATACACACACACACAGGCACATACACTTGCACATAGATGCACATCATTCTGTCTCTCCGTCTGCTACCAATGCTTTCTCTCTCCCTCTCCCTCCCTCTCCCTCTCTCCCTCCCTCTCCCTCTACCTCTCTCCCGGTCTGTCTCTGTTTCTCTATCTCTCTCTGTCTCTCTGTGTGTATCTCTCTCTCCCCATCTCTCTCTCCCCTTCTCCCTCTCCCTCTCTCACTCTCTGTCTCTGTGTCTCTGTTTCTGTGTGTGCGTGTCTGTCAGTCTCCCCCTCTCCTTCTTCTCTCTCTCTCTCTCTCTCTCTTGGTCTCCCTCTCTCCTTCTCCGTCTCTCTCTCTCCCTCTCTCTCTCTCTCGGTTTCCTCCTTCTCCCTCTCTCTCTTCCTCTGTCTGTCTCTCTCTGCCTTCCTCTGCCTCTCGGTCTCCCCCTCTCCTTCTCCTTCTCCCTCTCTCTCTCTCCCTCTTTCTGTCTCTCAGTCTCTGTCTTTCTCTGTCTGTCTCTCTGTGTGTCTCTCTTTCTTTCTTTCTCTCTCTCTCTCCTTCTTCTCCGCTATTTTTTTCTCTGAAAAATAGGCAGCAGCCATAGAAATAATAAAGTCATCCCCATTGACCGCAGCACGAAAGAACATTAGCCAAGTTCCAGATGTCTTTTTGTCAAGTTGCTCAGGCATTCCTGGGTTTTGGGTGCCAAAGATAGCTAGAGGCTTTTGTTGAGCTCTGGAAAAGAAAATGGAACCGCAAGCCAAGTTCCGAACGAGCCAACGTTTGGAGGTGCCTTACATATTAAATTTCCCCATTTGCTTAGACTGGAACCATAATCGTTAAATGAAACTTACGCCAAATCTGTGTTCCAGGTTTTCTGCAAATGAAGCACCTTGTTTTAGACCTTATGTTTAGGGTTCTTTAGAATTCTTTCAGGATTTTGGGTGATCTTTCCCCAACATCTGTTTTTAAAAAGAGGGAGCCATGAGAAGAGTTACTGTTGATTTGTAATGTGTGTCTCTCTTTCTCCATATTACATCAGGGTTTTTGGGATTCTGAAAATAAATCCACAGGGAAAGATTAGATATCTTTGATGTTATCACATCGAGGCTCACAGGAAAGCAGTGTCAGGACATTATCAACACTTCACCAACATCACATTATGGCACTGGTCTCATTTGTCCTTCTCCCCCAACCAGTCCTCCATATCAGTGGTGGGATTCAGCCTGTTCACACCTATTCAGGAGAACCGGTTGTTAACTTTCTAAGCAGTTCAGAGAACCGTCTGTTGGGAGAAATCTCCTTTTGTTTTTTCTCACTTTACAGGGCTAATTCTGTAAGGAAGGCAGGAAGGGAACATTCTGGTGTTGTTTCTAGTCTAATCTTTATTGCCTGCTTACATAAACTGTCTCTCTGGTTAACCCTTATTCCATTGTAACAGCTAAGGCAAAAGCGCCCATCGAAGTGACTGACATTAAGTTGGCCATGCCCATCTAGTCACATGACCACCGAGCTCCGCCTACCCAGCTGGTCATTAGGGCAGAGAACCGGTTGTTAAATTATTTGAATCCCACCACTGCTGCATATTCTGCTGAGTTTAGATGAAGTCTTTAGAATACCCTGTTTCCCTGAAAATAAGACTTCCCCTGGATAATAAGTCCAATCGGGGTTTTGAGCACATGCTCTAAAATAAGCCCTCCTCCGAAAATATTGTGACACATCAGCAGCTATGAGGTGATCATGCTCACCTCAAAAATAATAACACCTCCCCCAAAATAAGACCAAGTGCTTATTTCAGGGCTCAAAACAAAATAAGACCCTGTCTTATTTTCAGGGAAACATGGAAGTTAGGAAGCTTAGTGATGGGTTTTCCAAGCAATGAAATACTGAGCAAAGGTTGTTGCAAAGTGACATAGTTTGGGTTGCTTGGATATTAACAAGCAATTGAGAACTATATATTATAATAGGAGCTAGAATTAGATACAGCGCCTGCCATCCAACAGCAGAAAGTCGGCCACCAAAGGCAATGAAGAATGGAAGGAGAACTACTACACGGCGCCCATGAGATTTTTCAGGAGTGTCACACACAGTGTGGGTCACAATCTCTCCTCCACAGTGGCTCCAAGAAAGGACACCTGGCATTCTCCCAGCCTTCCTTGTTTATACAATTCCTTCGCCCACATGAAAGAGGATGCTTTTGTTCTGACCGAGGCTTCCCAAGATCATAAAGCCGACTCCTCATCCCGATAAAACCTCTTTTATTTAGGTTAAAGGGAATTCCTCTCCAGCAAAGTCCTGGCAAACAGTCTTTCATGAGATTTCACAACTAGAGACCTTTCTCAGGCTTTATGGAGAGCTGCCAGGCCGATCTCTTCTAAACTCCACGCTGTAGCAGCAATTCCTCGGCAAGATGTCTGCGGGATCGGATATCTGCGGGATCGGATCCTGCCCCATACATCCTCACGGCCGATTCGCTCCCACAGAGAGGGACTACTCCGGGTGCCGTCCACTAGACTTTGTCAGCGGGTGACGCCCAGGGGAAGGGCTCTCTCTGTGGCGGGCCCAGCCCTCTGGAACGACCTCCCCCCCGATATTAGAACAACCACGGACCTCCGTTCCTTCCGTCTGAAATTGAAAACGCACTTTTTCTGCTTGGCCGGCCTAGGGTAGCCTCTCTACTATAGTATTATAGGGTTATAGGATTTTAGTGAATTGGTATTGGGGAATTTTAGCGCAGGGTTTTACTGTTTAATTTGCTTTTAATTGTTTTGTATATTTATGTATATTTATTGTTTTAACTTCCCTGTGCACCACTCCGAGTCCCCTTGGGAAGAGGGAGCGGTCTAGAAATTAAAATTATTATTATTATTATTAAATTATTAACAGATCTTCACCCTAATTAAGCAAACTAATTGTCTCCTGCAAGCTCCACTCCCTTTTCTCTCCTCTCTATTCCTTAGGGAGGGGGCCACCTGTGCCTTTATTCCCGAATTGGCCCTTGTTCCTTAGCTGTTCCTTTCCCCTGGCAGCTCTGGGAGCACATCGGGAACAGGCTCCAGCTGTTCTTCTGCCCCACTGATCTCTGACTCCGAAGACAGCTGATAACTGTCAGACAGTCCTGGTCCCATCTCTGCCTCAGGCGCAGAGCCCTCATCAGAGCCTTCCCCAGACTCCAAGACTGGCCCATGTTCCACCCCAACCTCCTCACTGTCTGAGTCTGCCACCAGCTCTGGCGGGCCACAACAACCTCTATGTCTTGTGTACCTAATACAGCAGAAAGAAAGCTTGCTGAGTTGTACAGCTATTAGATTTGGAGACATTGTTCAAAGGCCGTTAGAGCAAATCTCTGAATTAAACCAGCATCTGAAGCAAATTAGGAAGCCAACTGAACGGTCACATCGTATCAAATCCTTGAAAAATCAATTCTAACAGACAAAGCATCGTTCACATCAACCGGATTCTGTGATTCAATTTGAAGGCCCCCCAACTGAACCGCTTTTCTAAATTGATCCCACAGATTCCAAAGTTGAAAAAGAACACTTCATTGATAGAGTATGACATGGTTGAAGGGGCGGTTGCCATGACTTGATCTATGAAGATATATGACCTCTACATCTCAGCAGAGCTTAGTCCTTGACTGAACTTGCCTCAGGTCAGACGTGAAGCCAGGTCAGACTCGGTTGGTGCCTGGATGAGAGAGTTTCAGAAAGGAACCTGTGTGTAATTTAGACTAGGCTGATTGACAACCGTCGATTACTGTACCACTGTCAAGAAAATTATGTGGCTCCCAACTACCACAAGGATATTAACTTGCTTCTTATTGGAAAATGTGTCTAACTTGTCTCTTTGCAAAAATGGTTCAATAGGTTGTGGATAAATGCTTCAATGTCTAAAATAATTTTGTGTCGTAAAGGTAAATCTAACATAGAATTTAATTCAAGTTGGAAACCATTCTTTGAACGTAACTCAAAATATGGACTTTTACTGCAATCAAAATCTATAGAGGCAATTCCACTTCAGCAACACAGTGGCCAATGCCTGGAATGCCCTACCTGATTCTGTGGTTTCTTCCCCAAACCCCCATACCTTTAACCTTAAACTGTCTACTGTTGACCTCACCCCATTCCCAACAGGTCTGTAAGGGGCGTGCATAAGTGCACCACCATGCCTACCGTCCCTGTTCTACTGTCTCCATTTATTCCTACCCATTTACTGTGTTCATATTTATGTTTCAAGTGACAGCCGTGGCCAGGAGGGCATTCTACCAGGTTCGCCTGGTACGCCAGTTGCGTCCCCTATTGGATCGGGATGCCCTATGCACAGTCACTCATGCCCTTGTGACATCCCGACTGGACTACTGCAATTCCCTCTACATGGGGGTCCCCTTGAGGTGCACCCGAAGACTTCAGCTTGTCCAGAATGCAGCCGCGTGAGCAATTATGGGAACCTCGAGGTTTGCCCACGTAACACCGCTCTTGCGCGAGCTGCATTGGCTGCTTGTTGTCTTTCGGGTGTGCCTCAAGGTGTTAGTCATCATCTTTAAAGCGCTCTATGGCTCGGGACCTAGCTATCTGCGGGATCGGATTCTGCCACATACATCCCTGCGGCCGATTCGCTCCCACAGAGAGGGACTTCTTCGGGTGCCGTCCACTAGGCTATATGCCAGCAGGCGATGCCCAGGGGAAGGGCCTTCTCTGTGGCGGGCCCAGCCCTCTGGAACGACCTTCCCCCCGAAATTAGAACAACGACGGACCTCCGCTCCTTCCGTCAAAAACTGAAAACACACTTTTTCTGCCTGGCCGGCCTTGGTTATTCCTCCGTTTATTAATTGGGTTTTTAGGGGTTTAGCTTTTTAGTATTGTGGGTTTTTAGCGCAGGGATAAATTGTTTAATTTTCTATTTTATCTATTTATGTATTTTTATGTCTATTTTTTAATTCCCCTGTGCACCGCTGCGAGTCCCTTTGGGGAGAGGAAGCGGTCTATAAATTAAATATTATTATTATTATTATTATTATTATTATTATTATTATTATTATTATTATTATTATTATGTTTATACTTATACCCATTATCTTTTACATGGTTGACAAACCAAATAAATAAATAAAAATAAAATACTTCAGTTTCACGGCATACTTACAGCAATCCATATCCCCAGTTTTGACACAATCTATTGCATCTTGTAATTTTAAGTGGTGATGTATACTCTGTTGACCATGGTCTCTCCTTGCTCAAAGGTTAGTAATGATTTAAATAGTTCTTTAAAAAGTTATTTAAACTAATAAGACAATATTCAATTGTTCCTAATTTACAAATGACACCCTGGAAAACTCTAACCTCCTTAACATATTTACTCATTTGTATTTGAATATGTTTACTCCTTTTGTTTTCTACTTTTTATTTGTGCTTGTTTATATGACTTCTCTCAAAAGTTTTTTTTTTTAAAAAACACCATGGAAATAAAAATAAAAATAGCTGGAGTGTTTCTGAAATCATCCGTCAAATTCCATGCTCCAGAGATTTTTTTTAAATTATTATTATTAGATAAAAACATATAAAATAGCCTTGCTAACCCCCAAAATGTGGATAAATTCAACTGCCTGCTTTGATTTGACTTCTAAGCTAGGAATTGGGAGTTCTAGTCTCGCCTTATGTATGAAAGCCAACTGGGTGACTTTGGGCCAGTCCCTCTCTCTCTGCCCAACCCACCTCCCAAGATTATCACTGTAGAAAAAATAGGAAGAAAAAGGGAATATTAGACATGCTCATCACCTTGAGAAAACTATGCAAGCAATAAAGGTGGAATTAAATAAAAATGAACCATGGATACTAAATCGGCCCTGCATATGTTCAGCAGAAGGCATGGGCTCCATAGCTAATATTTTTCAATATGATTTTGGATTATGTGTAATTGTGTTATGTATATATTTATTACACGAGGACATGTAAGAGTAGCTCCCAAAACTCTATGCGCTAGTTTTATTATCAATATTGCTAGTGTCGCAGTGAATCTTTGAAAGGAAATGCTTTAGAATTGTCTTATCAGACAGAGGGTAACATCCGTGAAATTCCCGTAGGTAAAATCTTGCTTTTCTTTTCATAATAAAGTGGTCAAGAGGTTATGGGGGAATCTTCTCAAGCATTCAGCAACCTATCTGGCTGCTCCTGCTGCAAAGAGGGAGAGAGACACAAAGTCAGAGAGAGAAAGTCAGAGACAGACAGACAGACAGACAGACAGACAGACAGACAGACAGACAGACAGAAAGAGTCAGAGAGAGAGTCAGAGAGAGACACACATAGAAAGAGATAGAGTGAAAGAGAGAGACACAGAGAGAGAGTCAGAGAGAGAGAGAAAGAGAGAGAAAGAGAGAGAGTCAGAGAGAGAGAGAGAGAGAGACAGAGAGACAGAGAGAAGAGAGAGGAGAGACAGACAGAGAGAGAAGAGGCAAAGTCTTCCCATGGGTTGGGGTACCAGAGTAACAGAATAATAGAGTAGGAAGGGATCTTGGAGATCTTCTAGTCCAATCACCTGCCCAATCAGGAGACCTGGTATAATTTTGAGACAAGTAACTTGTTCAGTCTCTTCTGAAAAACCTCCAGTAATGGCGCACCCACAACTTCTGGATGCAAACTGTTCCTCTGATTACTTGTCCTCGCGGTCAGGAAATTCATCCTTAGTTCCAGATCGCTTCTCTCCTTCATTAGTTTCCATCCATTGCTTCTTGTCCTGCCTTCAGGTGCTTTGGAGAATAGGTTGACCGGGTCTTCTTTGTAGCAGCCCCTGAGATATTGGAATGCTCTGTGTGTGTTTCTTTCCGTGAGTCTCTTCTCTCTCCCCCCCATCTCTCTTTCACTCTCTCTCTCGTCTCTCTTCTCTCTCTCTGTCTGTGTGTGTGTCTCTCTCTTTCACTCTCTCTCTGTCTCTTTTTGTGTGTGTTTTTGTGTCTCTCTCTGTCTCTTTCGGTGTGTCTCTCTCTCTTTCTCTCTCTCTGACTTTCTCTCTCTGACTCTCTGTGTCTCCCTCCCTCTTCTCTCTCTGTCTCTTTCGGTGTGTGTGTCTCTCTCTCTTTGTCTCTCTCTTTTTCTCTCTATCTCTATCTCTCTCCTCTCTGTTCTCTCTCTCTGTCTGTGTGTGTGTCTCTCTGACTCTCTCTCTCTGACTGTGTGTCTCTCTCACTCTCTCTCTGTCTCTTTCTGTGTGTGTGTGTGCGTGTGTGTGTGTCTTTCTGTGTGTCTCTTTCACTCTCTCTCTGTCTCTTTCTGTGTGTCTCTCTCTCTTTCTCTCTCTCTCTCTCTAACTTTCTCTCTCTGATTCTCTGTGTCTCCCTCCCTCTTCTCTCTCTGTCTCTTTCTGTGTGTGTGTGTGTCTCTCTCTGTCTCTCTCTCTCTGTCTCTCTCTCTGACTGTCTCTCTGTCTGTCTCTCTTTCCGACACTGTCTCTCTTCTCTCTCTCTCTCTTCTCTCTATCTCTCTTTCTGACTGTCTCTCTGTCCTCTCTCTCCCTCTCTCCCTCCCTCTCTCTCTCTCTCTCTGTGTTTGTGTGTTTAAAAGTATGCAGCTAAAGAGACTTTGGGATGATAGAAGTGTAAAAGGCAGTGGCACCAGCAACACCGTTCTTCGCACTCTCTTAAATGCCAAGACATAAATATCAAAGGAATTCTCAACTATCATGAGAATAAAGTAGAAACAGAGAAGCTCTTTTTGCAAGAAAGAAAATTCTGGACAAATTGCTCAGCCGGTTGCCTTATGGCATTATCTAATATACTCTCCGGATTCCTAATATTCTCCGTGCAGGATATTCGGAATAAAATACATTCATTGCCATTCATTGCATGTTAATATTCCGGCCGTGTTTTTCCTTCAGCTGCTGCCTCCCCTTATTTTCCATATGCCATCTGAGCAGAAATGGTCTCTGGACCTGCAAAATGCATGGAAGAAATAAAATCTAATGAAGGAGATAATCGTTTAAAAATACGTTTGTTGGGGACTTTTCTTCCCAATCAGACAGCAATTATAGCGGTGCTTCCCTTTTTCTTGCTCTTCTTCGCTCTCTCTCTTCCCTGCAAGACGGATGATCAGCAGGGAAACATTCGTTTCAGGTCACAAATTGGCTATCGGAGGGTGGAGGGGGAACGGGACTTAAACAATCAGCCGTTTTTTCCCTTTTTCAACGCACAGCAGCGGAGTCAAGAAGGTCACCCCCGAAAGTTCATAAAGAGGAAAGAGAAAATGCCTCCGTCTGGTTCTTTCTTACCCTGGTCAGTAGTTTGGAAATTGATCTGCAATCAGTACGGCTAACTGGGGAAGTAGTTTTCTGCCAGCAAACGGAGGGATCAAAAGCCACACAAATAAATATACATGAACCAAACAGAAGCAGCTGGAAGGCTCTCCAATGGGTCCCCTAATAACCTCGGAAATGAAAAAAAAAGAGCTCGGCAGATCAAAGGATCGTTACGACGATTAAAAGCTTAGCGCAAACTTGCTGTGAAATTTAAGCGGCTGAATTTAGAAAGTGGCCCCCGTACAATGATGTTTGGAAGGAGGGTTCCCCCACCCCCTAGAAAGGGCCGTGCTGCGACGGAAAACTCATAAGCCGCAGCCTTTTGTTCTTAAATTGCACCGAGAGAGGCTGCGTGTTCGAAATCCACGCTTTGAAAGAATTCATGCTCCCCATTCCTACTGTGGGGAGGGCGCAGCGCTTCGCCAAAGCGGGCATAGTCCTGTAGCTTTGAAAAGGTTGCGTTGGCAAGCTGAATGAGATTTGAAAAGCACAAACAAGACCTTTTTGGGGGTGGGGGGCGGGGGGGAGGAGGGTGGTTTAATCAGAAGGGCCTAAAATGTATTCCTGTAATTGTTCGCAGGTCCCAGAGTGGTAATTAGCCACTTTTGGATAAAAAGCTGTTTAGGAATGGAAACAGGCCGATGCACTCGAAATGTTTTTCCCAGCAAACTAAAAAGGAGGTTCTCGGGGATATTTTTAAGGCTCAAGGGCAGGATGAGAGTGGCATGCTGGAAACCAGGAACTCCCACGGAAAGAGGGGTCAGACATTACAAAATGGTGGCTGCATGGATGAGGTGAATACATTTGGCGGGGGGGGGGAAGAGCAACAACTACACCAGGGGCGTCAAACTCGATTTCATTGAGGGACGCATCAGGGTTGTGTTTGATCTTGAGGGGCCAAGGTGGGCAAGATCCTGGCGGGCCAGGGTGGGTGTGGCCAGCCTGCCATCACTTGCGTCAGGGCGGCACCTGTGGTGGCCCAAGCACTCTCCCAGCCCAAAGGGGCTCCCGAGCTCCATTTTCAGCTGCGATGGCCTCCTGCAGCCCTAAGCCAATGCAAAAGAAACTCAGGATGATTACGCAAAACCCTCACAAGGCCCATTTTCACTGCCAGAGACACCATGGGCTTGTCCTCGGCAGCCCCCCGGGCCAGATCGAACCACCCCACAGGCCAGATCCAGGCCTTGAGTTTGACACCCATGATACGGTCTACTATATTGATTTCTTCTTTACGATGCCAACATTCCTTGACATAGTTCTCAAGTGAATCACTACAGTTATTAAGTGGGCCGTGTGGTTGTTAAGTGAGTTTGGCTTCCCAGTTGACGTCGCTTGTCAGAATGTCACGAAAGATGATCCCATGATCCCAGGACACCGCAACCGTACTAAAGACATGTCAGTTGCCAAGCATCCCAAATTTTGACCACGCAATGGCCATAAATTTGAAAAAGGTTCATCAGTCCCTTTTTTCCGTGACCTTGTAACCTAGTGACACGGTCACTAAACAAACCGTGGTAAACTGTGGACTAACTGTACTGTCTTTCCTATAGGAGCAATCTTGGATTTTTCAATTCTTAAATTCATGAATGGCTTTTAAAGGTTCATCTACCTTTTTTTTTTTTTAAACAGCCGAACGCTGCCATTCATTTCCCAGCTACAATCAAAACCCTCTTCCAGGCCATGTTACGTGTTGATGGATTCGTCCTTGCCAGGCTGCCTAACAAATAAGCAAGACAACAGCTGCTTGATATTTTTTCCCTGCCACTTGTTATATTTGCCATTCCCAGAAGAGATTTGTTTGGGGGGGGAGACAAACTTGAAATATATTCTAAATAAATTGTGGGGCTCCATTTGTCTCTCACCGGGGGTACGTTCACAGTGTGCTTCGCTTGTAACATCAGCCTTCCTCACCAGCTGTTGTCACTCTCTACAATTTGTTGGAGATCTGCACATGTCACTTTGCAAAACAACACAAAAAGCGAAATGTTAAGGATTCTGAATATCTCTCCCGAACCTTTTTCCTCCTTCGGGTTCCCTACTAATGAGTGAACTCCGTATTGGGACCGTGGAGAATCAACTCCAGGGAGTCTCTTGCACCCAGGAGAAAAAAGCTGCAAGGAGACCTATGTTCACAATGTAAAACAAGAAAACAATGTACACATCCACTCAGTTCTGTGCCAAGTTAGACCAAGGTCACACTTATGTCTAAGAATAAGTGATACATTTAAATAAAAATGAAGCAAATTCTGGTTTATAAATATGGTATACTAGCTGGATACCCATGTTCCATGACAGAACTATGTGATTGGGCAACACAGGAGAAATCCAGTTCACTCTGGCTCAATCTGTTGCCTCAGTGTTGGTCAGTGATTGAAACACATAAGGGAATATCGCTCCCACCGCCTTGAGTGCAGAAGCAGTTCCATAGGTGGAAGGGGTAGACATTTTGGTGACGTACCGACATTTAGTACTGTACAATGCCCCAGACCACTCCTGAGTGAAGGAGTGGAATGTCTGCCAGTTTGAACTGAGGTAAAGGAATATGAGGCAACTGGCAGTTGGAACAGAGTTCTTTTCAGGTGGGCAGGGGGAGTAGAATGTCTAACTCCTTAGCATCAGAGCATGCTAATACAAGGCAACTGGAGAGCATGTTAATTACTGTATAAGAAATACTAATGATCTGATGGTCATTTCAACAAACCCTTTCTTAGAGAGCACCTAGAAGTCAAGAGGAACATTTGTGCCCAATTTCAAGTTTGTAAGCTTTACGGTTCTGGAGATTTCGTGATGAGTGAGTGGTGTTTGCCTTTTATATATAGATAAATAATAAGAAAAAACGTTGAGACTTTAAAAAGAGTGCAGAGAAGAGCAGCAAAGATGATTAGGGGACTGGACATATGAAGAACTATTGCAGGAATTGGGCATGTCTAGTAGTTTAATGAAAAGAGGGTATAGGGGGTGACATGATAGCAGTGCTCCCATATTTGAGAGGTTGCCACAAAGAAGAGAGAGTCAAGCTATTCTCCAAAGTACCTGAAGGCAGGCCAAGAAGCAATGAGTGAAAACTAAGCAAGGAGAGAAGCAACTAGGGAGAAATTTCCTGACAGTGAGAACAATCAATCAGTGGAACAACTTTCCTCCAGAAGTTGTGAATGCTCCAACACTGGAGGTTTTTAAGAAGATGTTGGATAACCATTTGTCTAAACTGGTGTAGGGTTTCCTGTTTGAGCAGGGGGTTGGACTAGAAGACCTCCAAGGTCCCTCCCAGCTCTGTTATTCTGTTATCCTGCTCTACAAACCAATACATGCCATTCCAATGTTTCCCACACAGTCCAGTCACAATTTTTCAAGCTACAAATTGGAAACGATATGTCAAGATGAGATTCTTGTGTTTTTTCTTTTTGGGATTAATTAATGGACATGTCCCAAGGGACATCCACAATCCAGATCATATGGAATCCACAAGAAGATCAAATATGTTGTGGCAACATCTAGGACAGGAGTAAAGAACTTGGCTAAACCAAATGTCAGGATCAGCCCAAGAATGACATAGAATAATCCAGCATATTTAATTCTTTATTTACTTATACCTTCTAGATGGAGTCTTGCCAGATTAAACCTATAGTACTGTCACCCTAACAGATGTACCTGGGAAAATTTTAGAGAGTGGATATCTTAATTCTCTTTCTCCGTCTCCCATCCAGCTCTGGACTATGCAATCTCTTGTCTCACTCCACTTCTTACAATGATCTCCCTCCTGGGAAATTGTCTTTCCACTACTCTGTTTGTAGATGCAATCCATTGCACCAAAATAAAACCATATTAGGAGTAGCTCAATATGGATGGCAACCAGATCTGGTTAACAAAGTTCCAGAAAGTCACAAGAAGGCAGCAAGTAATTTAAAATAAAATCTAATTCCTGCTGCCATCTACTGGTCATCAGGATTTCTGCACATCTGGTAGCCATAACGATAGAGTGCAGGTATCCCCCATTATTTATAAATACATTCAGGGGTGCCCCCAAATCCAACCATAAAATGGTTCAGTCTCTTCTCTTTTTTTATCCTTCCTGGGAAGCTCATTGTGTCTAATTTATGTCCTCGTGTTTTGGAGGAAAAAAAGGAGTGAAACTTTTGATTTAAAGATGTTAGCTATCACTGAACACTCCTTCCAAACTTCAATAAGCAAATAAATCAAATTACATCCCCAGAAATTAAATGCAATTCCTCTGTGGTCTAAAAACCAGGATCACATATCATTACAGTTACCACTTCTGGGCCCAAAAAATATCAGTTACCCACTAGATGGAAGCAAAGAATAGGAATTATCAGTACAATTCTCTCTGCTGCCCTCTAATGGCCATCCACCCTCAGGAGACGAAAATTAGAATTTTTAAAAAAATCAAACCAATTTCTGGTGAACTTCTTCCAAAAGAGAAGCCCAATCTGCATGCATTCCAAATAAGAGAGGAGGCTCACCAACTGAAAAAGCAAATCCCTCAGTATTCAAAATGTATGACCTTTAAGCACAAGTGATGTGCAAATATTGATACACCGCGGGGGGGGGGGGATGTCTCTGTCTATCAATTCTTCAAAGAGGAGCAGAAAAAAAAGCTTTATAAATCCAGCCCAAAACATGCGTTGCTTATGCCCTGCTTTCTAGATGACAAATGGGGTTTTAAAAGGCTCTCCTTTGAGAGAGAGAGAGAGAGAGAGAGAGAGAGAGAGAGAGAGAGAGAGAAGGTCCAATACATCCTATGTACTTTCCACCTTTTTGATTTAGTGCCTGGAAGCAGTTTTGTATCCTTTTGTTTAATCTCTGCTTCCATCTCTGTTCGAGAAGGGTGGGGGGGAGAGCTTCCCTTGACTCTCATCCTTTCCTTTCTTCTCGCATTTCGTTCTTGCAAAGACAATTTTTTGTGTTTCTTTTCCCTCTTGTCTACTTTTGCCACCATCAATACCGCCTCCTACCACATACCTCCCTTAGAGTGGGCCTCCTCAGGGTGCCATCCGCTGGACAATGCCGACGAGTGGCCCCCAGGGGCAGAGCCTTCTCTGTGGCGGGGCCTACCCTCTGGAACGACCTTCCCCCCGACCTTCGTATCATCACGGACCTACGCCTCTTCCGCCGGGCATTAAAGACTCATCTGTTTCAAGAGGCCGGCCTGGCTTAGTTTTAATGGATATAGTTTTAATTTGATTTGATTTTAACCCTTTTTAATCTACATTTTAGCACAGACTTTAATTTAATCTATTTTTAAATGGTTTTGTATTGTATTGTTTTATATTTTTATATTTCTGTGCGCTGCCCTGAGTCCCCTAGGGCAGGGGTCTCCAACCTTTGCAACTTTAAGTCTGAAGGACTTCAGCTCCCAGACTTCTCCAGCCAGCTTTGCTGGGCGCTGAAGTCCTTCAGACTTAAAGTTGCAAAGGTTGGAGACCCCTGCCCTAGGGGAGATAGGGCGGGATATAAATTTGACTAATAAATAAATAATAAATTTCTGACAGGATCTCTCATGCAATGCTTGAAAGGTAAAGGTTCCCCTCCACACATGTGCTAGTCATTCCCAACTTTAGGGGGCAGTGCTCATCTCTGTTTCTAAGCTGAAGCGCCAGCGCTGTCCGAAGACGTCTCCATAGTCATGTGGCCAGTGTGACTCAACACCAAAAGTGCACGGAACGCTGTTCCCTTCCCACCAAAGATGGCTTCTATTTTTCTACTTGAATGTTTATGTGCTTTCGAACTGCTAGGTTGGCAGAAGCTGGAGCAAGTAACGGTAGCTCACTCTGTTACGTGGCGCTAGGAATTCGAAGCGCCGACCTGCCAACCTTTCTGATTGACAAGCTCAGTGTCTTAGCCACTGAGCAAACCACGTCCCTGAGCAATGCTTTAGGTCCAAACAATTTCCCATTCATCGTCTTATTCCTAGCCGGTCTGTTATTGACCTACTCCGGGCATTTGCTTTGACGTCATTTAACCTTGGTTGTCGACAGTGTCTTTCCATCTGATTCATGGGCCTCTAAAAGGGGCACTTAGCACTGTCACTTGGCTTCCGAGCATTGACAGCCCTGAGAATTTAGCAAGCCTGCTGAATTTGACACTGTTGGGGTTTCGCAACCTAACTATTCGCATCCGCAACTATAAAAATCATTTTTACAGCAGGACAGATGAGAAATGGAGTCCTTTGGAGTTTTTGAAGGAATCTGCCAATGCTGAATCTACCAAATAAAGGTTCACATCAATAGCAATAGCAATTAGACTTACATACCGCTTCATAGTGCTTGACAGCTCTCTCTCTAAGGGGTTTACATAGTCAGCCTATTTGTCCCCAACAATCTGGGTCTTCATTTTACCCACCTCGGAAGGATGGAAGGCCGAATCAACCTTGAGCCTGGTGAGATTCGATCTGCCAAACTGCTGGCAGCCGGTGATCAGCAGAAGTAGCCTGCAGTACTGTACTCTAACCACTGTGCCATCGTGGCTCTATTCAAGAATTGGCCTATTCTTCTAAACCACCATCTAAAGCTGGCTGGGGAATTCTGGGAGATGAAGTCCAGACATCCCCAAATTGCCAAGGTTGAGAAACACAGGGTAGGGTGCTAAATTTGGACTGACACATTCAAATAACCACCAACGGTCGCAGCGATCTGAATTTTTGATGTCCAGATCTGGTAGATCTAGTAAAGTGTGCAACACAATCTATGCCCAAGCATCTTAAAGGTCCAAAAGATACGTGCAATTCTATCCAAAGGAAAATCTCTAGAATTTATCTAATGTTGTCTATGGAGCTTCTCAGTCACCCAGGTCATAGTTATCCCAAAGGTGCTTTTTTTCAAGAGACAACTGGACTTTCTTGTTTTTCTTTGAAGACGTTTCGCTTCTCATCCAAGAGGCTTCTTCATCTCTGACTGGATGGTGGGGAATGGAAGGATTTGTGCTCCTTGCAGACAGCTGGTCATTTGCATCCTTTTAGAGCATCATCGAGGCCACTTTGAGGTCTATCTGTGTCCTCAGGATCGCCTGAGTGGTGCAAATTGATGTGGAGCCTTCTTGGAACTGCTGAAAGGACCTGTGTTGTAGACTGGAGATAGATGACATATCCCTCCCCCTTTGTGAGAGAGGGCTGTTCAATTTTGACATAGATGGCCTCTTTGAACCCTCTTTCAAACCAGTGGTCCTCTCTGCCCAAAATGTGGACTTGGCTTTCTTCAAAAGAGTAGCCTTTGTCTTTTAAATGCAGATGGACTATAGAATCTTGTCCTGACTTCTCTAATGTTCTCCTTCCTGGTGACCATGCATTTACCATCACCACCTCTAGTTCTCTTAGATATATAGAAACCAACGGACACAAAAGAATGCCAAAACAAAAGTCCTATGTCCCTGCAAGAGAAGATAGAAGTGTAACCTGACCTAGAGGCATTGCAAGAACATCTAAAGGACTTGAGTTTTAAACTAAGCATAAGAGAGAGAAAATTGAAAGGAATAATATGTAGACTGGTGTGGTGGAAGGCACAATGCCCTGCTTAATTCATCAGCAATTTCTTTGTTATTTTTCATAATATCCTAGGTCACCCCGAAAGGACATTCAATAGACTGATCGGCTGAATATTTGTATGAGATTAAAGAAGATCAGATTGTGTTTACTGGGTATCATTTGCCATGTACTCTATTCACTGTCATGGAGGGGAAAACTTGGAATTCATCCCAGCTCAAAAAAAACCCAGACTGATAATGTGCTGGGTCATGTTCCTGGATTATAAAATTCCCACCAGTCAATCTTGAGTTATTGCTCCGCAAATACTTTGAAAGCTAATTTAATAGATACTCTGCATAAAGTCTACAATAGGAAATTACTTTCTCTATGTGTCAGGATAAACATTCGATTAAAATATATGAAATATTAAGCTAGCCACCAATAAGCTGCCCCTCCTTCATCCTGCCTTTGTTTCAGAAATATTTTTATCACTATACTCTTAATTAACCTTTATAATGAACAGATCCGTGCTGCAGTTATCAGGACTTGCTTTATCAAGGTCTCTGCTGCCATAAATTACATTTTTGCCTTCCACCGGCACACAGAATAAGTCACTCAATTCAATCAAATGAATTTTGTCCCAGAAACCCTGCATTCATACAGTTGAAAGTAACAAACTGTCACAATCCCATGTTTTGAAAGAATATCATCCTGAGGAACAGTAAAGTAAGGGATCTGCAAAAATCTGGAACACCATTAGAGGACAGGAAAGTAATGCTTTTAAAGAAAAAATCTAATTCTTCTCTGTCCATCTAGACAACAGATGAATTCCTGAAGTCCAGATATGGCAACCCAACAGAAAGCACAAGAGAATGGAAAGCTAGGAAAATAGAGAAATGAATTAAGAAAGAGGAGAGATGATGTCAGGAACAGGAGAATATAAGATGAAAATGAAACAAGGGAAGAAGCAAACTAGAACTAAGGAGAAATTTCCTGATAGTGTGCACAATTAATCAGTGGAACAGAAATTGCCTTCAGAAGTTGTGAGTGCTCCAACACTCACAGGTTTTTAAGAAAAGACTGGACAGCTACTTGTCTGGAATGGTATAGGAGTTGGAGGTGTTGGACTAGAAGACCTCCAAGGTCCCTTCCAACCCTGTGATTTTGTCATTCAAAACTTCTTAGAACTGCCATTCTAAAAATAGGAAGATCAATTACTCTGAGAATCTCACCAGATATTATTCCTCAACTCCTTGCTGTGATAATAACAGATTTACCACTTTCTTAATGTAAAGATAAATGTTTCCCTTGCATACATGTGCTAGTCGTTCTCAGCTCTAGGGGGCGGTGCTCATTTCCATTTCTAAGCCGAAGAGCCAGTGCTGTCCGAAGATGTCTCCGTGGTCATGTGGCCAGCATGACTGAATGCCAAAGGCGCATGGAACGCTGTTACTTTCCCACCAAAGGTGGTCCCTATTTTTCTACTTGCATTTTTTACGTGCTTTCAAACTGCTAGGTTGGCAGAAGGTGGGTCAAGTAACGGGAGCTCACTCTGCTATGCGGCGCTAGGGATTCGAACCGCTGAACTGTTGACCTTTCTGATCAACAAGCTCAGCGTCTTCGCCACCGTCCCCACCACTCTCTTATTTGGTTCCAGTTCTTCATCTGACATTTCACAGCTGTTGGTTTTTTTGTCTGAAAAAAAAAATTGTGTTGTACAGAATCTACATTTTGTACCAGTTGATGCAAACCTTCAGTTTAGGGATTTGATTCAAAGATGATTTGGTCGAATTTCCAAACCAAATTGAATTCCTAAACCAAGTCATGGATTTGGCTCAAATCATCCAACCATTTAAATTTATTTTATTTATTTATTTATTTATTTATTTATTTATTTATTTATTTATTTATTTATTTATTTATTTATTTTATTAAATTTATACCCCGCCCTTCTCCTTGTTAAGAACCAGGGCGGCGCACAGGGATGTTAAAATACATACAAAATATATAAAATATATGAAATTTAAAATACTTATTCTAATAAATAAACCCTGCGCTAAAAACCGAATTAAAATCCCAAGTTTAAAAACTATCTAATAGTCAGTATGGAAGTTACGCTAGGCCGGCTGGGACCAGTGGTGGTAGTCAACCTGGTCCCTACCACCCACTAGTGGGCTTTCCAGCTTTCTGATACTGAAGCACTTTCCTTTTTTAAACTTAATTGACTTCCCTACTTTATAAATCACCATTACTGTGGAACCGGTGGGTGGTTAGAAAATTTTACTACTAACAGAGATACAAAAGTGCCTTGGTAAGGCCACACTTGGAATACTGCATACAGTTTTGGTCGCCACGATGTAGAAAAGACGTGGAGACTCTGGAAAGAGTGCAGAGAAGAGCAACCAAGATGATTAGGGAACTGGAGACTAAAACATATGAAGAACGGTTGCAGGAACTGGGTCTGTCTAGTTTGATGAAAAGAAGGACCAGGGGAGACATGATAGCAGTGTTCCGATATCTCAGAGGGTGCCACAGAGAAGAGGGAGCCAAACTATTCTCCAAGGCACCTGGGGGCAGGACAAGAAGCAATGGGTGGAAACTAATCAAGGAGAGAAGCAACTTGGAACTAAGGAGAAATTTCCTGACAGTTAGAACAATTAACCTCTGGAACAGCTTGCCTCCAGAAGTTGTGAATGCCCCAACCCTGGAAGTCTTTAAAAAGATGTTAGATAGCCATTTGTCTGAAATGGTATAAGGTTCCTGCCCACGCAGGGGGTTGGACTAGAAGACTTACAAGGTCCCTTCCAACTCTGCTATTGTATTGTATTGTATTGTATTGTATTGTAAAAGTGGGTGGTAGGTATAAAAAGGTTGACTACCCCTGATTTAAACCTTCCATGTGCAATTGTCATCTGAAACCAACGCAAGACTTCAGATCAAATCAACCATTTGAAATGAATGGGAACATTCCTTAACTTTGTATATGTTGCTTCTAATCTCTCCCTTTTGTAGCATTTAGTCAACAATTTTACTCTTTTTCATTTTCTTTCATGGGTTATCGTCTGTTAGAAGACCCCTTTTGTTAGCATTCAGAAAGCAGAGGCAATTTTCCACCCATTAGGACTTAACGTCAATACTCCACAATGGTAACGCTTCCCTAATGCTCGCCTTTGGCATTAGCGGTTTCATAATTTCATACTTCTATTGGTTTCCCATTTTTGTCTCTGCTTTGCCATTCTATCTGATAACTGTTAACAGCAGGCTGAAATTTTTACCAAATAGGAGTATATTCACTTGGAAAAGCGCTATGACTCAAAGCCATTTGTCTAACAGTTGACATCTGGGGTATTAGTTTTTAGATAGTTGGGGATTTTAGCGCAGGGTATAGGTTTAATTCATTTTAAATTTGTATGATAATGTCTGTTGGTTTTTATATATGTGTATTTTTAATTCCCTGTGCACCACCTCGAGTCCCTTCGGGGAGAGGCTTTACAAATTAAATTATTATTATTATTATTATTATTATTATTATTATTATTATTATTATTATTATTATTATTATTATTATCCTGAGGGCCATGTCTTAAGCCCATCACCCTGGAGCTGAAGGGGAGGCAGGGAGCTGCAGGGAGCTGCTTTGCCTTTAAAACATGTTTTTCCTTTTCTCATCCAGGGAAACATAATATTCTGCTTTTTTAATATTTCCTAGAATATTTCATTCTCCTAGAAGAGGGGTGGGTGCTAACTTCCTAGAGCAGGAAGAGCTTTAGAAGCACCATTATGATGATGATGATGATGATGATGATGATGATGATGATGATGATGATGATGATGATGATGATGATGATGATGATTTATTATCGTTATGCTAGGAAAGACATAGGTCAAAGCCAGTTTCTTACTTTTTAAGTTTAAGTTTCAAAGGGAATGACACACTGCATTCCATCCAACTAGGGGGCTGACTTGGGAGTCAGTCAGAATAAAGCTGGACATTTTCTAGTCCAACCTCTTGCTCAAGCAGGAAACCCTACTGTCAGGTGTCGAAGGGTTAAGGAAAACAGCCAAACACAGAGATGGTTTGAAAATGTAGTTTATTATCTTCCTCTGGCATGAACTGACCAACAAAGCACTTAAGGCAATGAATAAATTGTCAGAGCTGACATCCGGTGCTACCCACCACCTTTTATAGTTTGCCGTATTTTTCGGAGCATAAGGCGCACCTTTTTCCCTCAAAAAAGAGGCTGAAAATCTGGATGCATCTCATACACGGAATACAGCATGTTGTGCCTCCCAAAACCCCGCCCCCTTCACCAAAATGGCCATGCAGAGCCTGTAGGAGGCTTTCAGAATGCTCCTGGGGGCTGGGGAGGGAAGAAAGTTTGCTTAATTTTGCACCCACTCCCAAGCCCCCAGGAGCACTCTATAAGCCTCCTAAAGGCTATGCATGCAAAAATGTTTGACAAAAAATGGGCTCGTTTTCACAAAAAATGAAATTTGTTTGCCCCCCACCCCCCAGAAGCACTCTACAAGCCTCCTAAAGGTTATTCATGCCTTTTTTAAAAATAAAATTGGCCTGTTTTTGCAAAAAAAAAACCAGGCCGTTTTTGGGATGTCTGCTGAGTGCAAAACATTTTTTTTTTAGTTTGCCTCTTCAAAACCTTGGTGTGTCTTATACTCTGAAAAATATGGTATTTGGTATTTAGGTTAATCCCCATCCCCACCCCATGCATGCACACACACATTACCTCATGACCCAGAGTGAAAACCACCCAACAATCAGTCATGGCTTGTTCTCAGTCAGTTCTCAGTTATGGAGAGTTCTCAGGTGGATTGTATGTGGAGGAGGAAGATCGCCAGCTGGTAAGCACGGTTCCTGGCAGCAGCTCCCACAGCTTTCCCTCCCGAAAGGCAGCTCTGGGCCTGTGGGCTCACCCAGAGCTGACACCTACAACTTCTGGAGGCAAGCCACCCCACTGATTCTTTCTGTCATGAAATTCCTCCTTAGTTCTAGGTTAAATTTCTCTTTGATTACTTTCCATCCATTATTTCTTGTCCTGCCCTCTGGTGCTTTAGAGCAGGGGTCCCCAACCCCCAGACTGCAGACCAGTGCTGGTCTGTGGCTTGATAGGAACCAGGCCGTAGTGAGCGGCACAACTCTTAGAAAGAGCCAGAGAGGAGGAGGAGGGAGGAGGGGGAGCCCCCTGGGCAGAGCGCGCACCAGGGGTGGGAGAGTGCAGGCGCGGTCGCTCGTGCCATTGGGGGCCCAAGAGGGGCGAGTGAGCTGACTCATCACCACCCACACATGTGCATGCGCCGCCTGTTCCTCCTCCCCCCGCTCCCCCTCTACGCTGGCTGAGCCATGGCCATCAGTCCGTGGAATTTTTTTAATATGAAACTGGTCCCTGGTGCCAAAAAGATTAGGAACCCCTGCTTTAGAGAATAGGTTGACCTCCACCTCTTCCACGTGGCCTATTTTTGGCTGGCAGAGTGTTGCAGGAGGCCAGGGAAGCCAAAAATGGGCCAGGGGGCATTGCACATGGCCAGTTTTGGCTGGCAGAAGTGCTGTGGTCCAGTCCTTTGATATTTCCAGGCCAGTCCCATGGGCCAGATTTAAGCACCCCACAGGTTGGATCCAGCCCACGGGCCTTGAGTTTGACACCCCTGCCTTAGGCACAAAACCAGCTAGATTACCTTGGACCAATCAGTCCCTCAGTCCTAGGAAGAAAGCAGGGACAAGCCATTTCTGAAATCTTGCCATGAGAATTGTAGGGACTCAACATCAGTATCAATAGTGACTTGAAGGCATCTAAATAAATAAATACAACTCCCCAAATTTTCAGGGATCTATCCAAGTAGCCAACATTGGAATCAACATTGACCTGAAGGCACACCTAAGTAAATAAGTATCAGACACTTCCAAGGCAGTGTGAACTCTTATTAAAGAAATTATGAGACCTCCAAATCTCATTGAAGGAAGGCTCCCTGTATGTTTTCTCCCCTGATACAGCCATGTGTAATTATGTATACTATTGGATTGTTTGAGGAATTGGGTATGGCTAGTCTAGAAAAAATATCAGGGCTCCAAATAGCATCCAAAAGTAAATTGGAGTCCGAGACAACGGATTCCTCAAAGTTCCAATTGATGAAGAGAGCCATGTTGGCCCATCTGGGAAAACCCGAATCTGAAAGCTTCCCGGTTTTCCCCACCCAGTTGAAAGTTCAAGATCTTGCACCCACACCCACAAGTCCATCCCATGGTCCAATCTCCCCTTGCCACGTTGGCAGGTTCCACTCATCCAGTTCTGGCCAGGTGCAGAGATAAAGGATGACCTTGGCTTTCTAGAAAGAATTTTGTTATGGCTACATATCACCCAACTCCATATAACCCCCTCCCATTTTCCCACAATAGAAAATGCATAGTAGAATAATAGAAAGTGTGCCAGGCCTAGAATCTAAAAGAAAAGATGGCTTGCAGCCCTGACAGAAGGACTAAGAGTGATATGAGAGCAGTAGTCCAGTATTTGAGAGGTTGCCAGGAAGAGGAGGGGGTCAACCTATTCTCTAAAGCACCAGAGGACAGGACAAGAAACAATGGATGGCGAATTATTTTCTAAACTCTTTTAGTGTGACCTTTCTATAATTATGCAAGACAGCAAAGGGTGTTTCCTTGTGCTATAGTTTTCAGGTACACAACTTTCCCTGAATCTAAAGCTTGGCTACCCAAATTTCCAAATCTGAGAAGTCCCACGGGTGACATCTTTCCGAGAGAGAGAGAGAGATCATACATATCAATATATGCCCAACTCCCTTTCCCCAGCAACCCCCCCTCCCTATTGTCCAATGCGCAATCCCCTTAGGCGTCATGTGGGTTGCATCTTCAAGAGCATCATCAGGATGGCATGCAAGACCGTTGATCTTGCCCATCGCCCGACCCCAGCCAGCGGTATGCGAAGTAGATGGCAAGCACATACTCCCTTCTCCAAATCAATACAATACAATACAATAGCAGAGTTGGAAGGGACCTTGTAGGTCTTCTAGTCCAACCCCCTGCGTGCCCAGGAACCTTATACCATTTCAGACAAATGGCTATCTAACATCTTTTTAAAGATTTCCAGGGTTGGGGCATTCACAACTTCTGGAGGCAAGCTGTTCCAGAGGTTAATTGTTCTAACTGTCAGGAAATTTCTCCTTAGTTCTAAGTTGCTTCTCTCCTTGATTAGTTTCCACCCATTGCTTCTTGTCCTGCCCCCAGGTGCCTTGGAGAACAGTTTGACTCCCTCTTCTTTGTGGCACCCTCTGAGATATCGGAACACTGCTATCATGTCTCCCCTGGTCCTTCTCTTCATCAAATCTCCCTCCTGCACCATACAGTCCCATTCCCAATTACCAAAGCCCCTCCCTCCCCCGTTTCAATGGCAGCCGAAGCAAGCACCAAAGCAGTGAGTAGAAATGTGAGCAGCCAAAGATCCCTGGAGATCTGGGATCACCACCCTGAGTCCCGCAAGGGAGAAGGGCGGTATACAAATTTAATAAACTATAACTATAACTATCCCTGGAAAAAAGTTCTTAAAATAAAAGAAGGGTATCACAATATGACAACATCCTCACCCACTAAGCATGTGAGCAACTCTACCCATTAAAATCTCACCAAAAATTTCTCTTTTCTCCTGAATTAAATTTTGAAAGCCAACGAAAGGAAAATATATGCTGGAGAATGTCTTTGCACTTGTATTCTTTTGGTGGATGCCAAAACAGCTGCGAGAAGGCACTCAGTAATAAATATTTCAGTGGAAATGTCACTCTGTTTTCCTACCACTTCTCCACTGACAATCTCTTTCGTCACATTACCAGTTGGTGTGAAAGCCTCTATCTTCTCTCCCAGAAAGTGGAAAGGAACCAATTTTACTGTGTGAAACAGTTCCTGAATTGCACACGGCTTCGATGAGAAAGACCATACATTGTGGTTTCACACGTTGCACTAGGCTGCAATGTGATATTTTCGCATGAATATAGCGTCTTGTATATGCCCAATCATTATGGCTCATAAATCATGGATTATGCTTTTAATACTACGCAAAGTGGCTTATCCAATAAACCTGATTTAATATAAGCCATGGTTTAATGGAGACCACAAAGAGGAGTTCCCCAATGTGCTTCATAGCTCAGTGGAGATGAGAACATGAGTCTCTTTACTCCTACAATCTCACAGCCATTTCTTCTGTCTAATGACTACTTACAAGTTCCAACTAGTTTTAATCCTGTAGTGCTTTCTTTCCTGGCATTTGCATACAACATAAGGGAGCCACCAACGTTTGAAGACGTTGCCAGAATTTTGCAGCCAAGAATATTTTTGGCCACAGCGTATCAGATGAGATTTTCTTTAGAGGGCTTCCAACTGGTGTTTTTCCCATCCTGTCCCGCCGACAAAAATTTCTGCTCACAAAGACCTTGCAACTTGAAAAGAGGAGGATGATCAAAGCTGGAGATGAAAAGACAAAGTGAATCGCTCAAGGCAAGAGACAGAGGGAAGGCTGGGATCCAATCCCCAGGACAACTGCTTGGCCACAGGGCCATTTTGATGTGTCAAAGCCATCTGAGCTCCTGTGAATAACAAGGCAGAGCCACCAAAGTGGAAGAAGGGAGTAGAGAGCAGGCCGTGTTTCTTCTGCTGGCAAAATCTGTTTGACACTTCTTCAAAATGTAACCTGGCTGCAAAATCCCAAATACATAGAACTGGTTAGAAAGAAGGGGGATCCTGAAGAGGAACAAGGGAGAGAACGATAAAAGCAGCAACCTGGCATTGCAACGCAAGTCATACCCCAAGTTGTCTATGCACCATCACATCACACCAGGGGTGAAATCCAGCAGATTCTGACAGGTTCTGGCAGCGGAAACTTTGAGTAGTTTGGAGAACTAGCAAATGCCACCTCTGGCTGGCCCCAGAGTGAGGTGGGAATGGAGATTTTGCAGTATCCTTCTCCTGGAGTGGGGAGGGAATGGAGATTTTGCAGTATCCTTCTCCTGGAGTGGGATGGAAATGCGGATTTTACAGTATCCTTCTCCTGGAGTGGGGAGGGAATGGAGATTTTGCAGTATCCTTCCCCTGCCACGCCCACTAAGCCACACCCACCAAACCACACCCACAAAGCCAGAGAACCAGTAGTAAAAAAATGTGAATTTCACCACTGCATCAAACCCGTGTATGAAAGAAGTAGAACTCACAATACAATGATAAAAGCAGTAAACTCCTGCAGATGCGAACGTTAGCTCACATAGTGTGGTGGAATGCAGTCTGGATTCCCAGGAGGAAGGGGTTGCTTCTTATAGAGCAAAGAGACAGCAGAGCTTGGAATGTCTGGTAGTCAGGTGAAGGTGGACCCTGCCTAGCAATTCAGAGTGTATCTATAGTTAGTGCAGATAATTTCTTTAGTCTGGCAAGATTTCTGTTCATAGGTAAGCAACAATAAGGGAAGTACTCACAAGGAACTCCAAGTGTCATTCCTGGTTCATTGAGTCTGACACATAGGCCTAAATCTATGGAGATTCTCCATCATCCAGGTCATGGTTGTCCCAAATGTGCTTTCTCAAGAAGGCAACTGGACTTTCTTTGTTTTTCCTTCATGACGTTTCGCTTATAAAATTGGCAACTGGTACAGCTTCTCGCCCCAGTCTGTTTTCTCAAATTGTTTATTGGGTTTTAATGGGTGGTAATTTTAATGGTTTTTAAATTTTGTACAGGGTAGTTTAATTCATTTTTAATTTGTGTGTATTGTATGTTTTTAGATGGTTTTTAATTTTCCTGTACACCGCCCCGAGTCCCTTTGGGGAGAGGGGGCAGTTTATAAATATAATAAATTATTATTATTATTACAGTTAGAATTCTTCAGTTCAGAACCGAAGAGGTAACTTGGATGAGTAGCGAAATGTCTTCAAGAAAAAACAAAGAAAGTCCAACTGCCTCTTGAAAAAGCACCTTTGGGACCTGACGGCAATGTCTCTACCAGTTGCCAATTATATTTAATTCAAAATGCTTAATTTAATTTATTATATTTACAAACCGCCCCCTCTCCCCGAAGGGACTCGGGGCAGTGTACAGGAAAATTAAAAAACCAACTAAAAACATACAATACACACAAATTTAAAAACGAATTAAACTACCCTGTACAAAATTTAAAAACCATAAAAATTACCATTAAAATACCAAATTACCATTAGAAGCATTAAGTTCTTAATGGCCTCAGGCGCAGGATATCTGCCTGCTTCCACATCAAGCTAACTTCTCCCTATGATTTAAAGAGGAGGCCTTTTAATGTCTCTAATAGGGTGAAGGTGGTCCCTATTATTTCTACTTGCATTTCTACCTGCTTTCGAACTGCTAGGTTGGCAGAAGCTGAGACAAGTAATGGGAGCTCACTCCGTTATGCGGCGCTAGGGATTCGAACCTCCGAACTGCCGACCTTTCTGATCGACAAACTCAATGTCTTAGCCACTGAGTCACCGTGTCCTTTGGTGGGAAGGTAACAGTGTTCTGTGCGTCTTCAGCATTTAGTCATGCCAGCCACATGACCATGGAGACATCTTCGGACAGCGCTGTCTCTTTGGCTTTGAAATGGAGATGAGCACTGCTCCCTAGCACATATGTGCGAAGGGAACCATTATCTTTTTCATAGGGTGAAAGGACAGTTGGTGGTAAGAAGCAGGGACTGCTTGGTGGCTGCTCCAATTCCGTCAAATGCCTGATTTGTAAAACATGCACAAACCTGCCTTTCTGGATTTATTTTGGAGATTAATGAAGGTATTTTTACTGTGTGAGCTCTTGCTTCCTAAGCATTTCTTTTCAAATATTCAAATGTTCCATCTTTGGTCTCTGTATTTCTATTTCTCGCGTTGTCTCTCTGAGTATTCCATTGAACATATTGGTGGTTTTTTTAAGCATTGACTTTTTATGCCATAGGCATTTAATCTCCACATACATTCAAAAGATTTGGTACTTAATAATTCAAGTTGTACTTTTTGTCCTCTGTGTCTCTGGGGGTGCCTCACTTTCTCCTATCAAACCCAAACACAGGCTTGTCAACAGCCGGCGGGACAATTCACCGCTGATAAAAGGGCTGAAGATCCTAATCTAGAGGTGCAATTGCGTAATAGATTAATACAATAGATATACTCATAGGAAATCAGCCAGGACCCTGGAAATTCAAAATGTAACAGAATGTGTCTTTTATATTAATTTTCATCCCTCTGTACAATATCCAGTAAACTACTTGGAGTCTACAGAAATGGTGGCATATACATTTAAGGATAGAAGGATGGATAAAAGGATAGATGAGGGATAGATGGATAGAGGGATGGAGATGGAGTTATAGGCAGAGGTAAATGGAGAAAGAAAGAGGGGGGAAATAGAGAGAGAAAAATAGAAATAGATAACAGAGTAACAGAGTTGGAAGGGACCTTGGATGTCTTCTAGTCCAACACCCTGCACAAGCAGGAATCCCTATACCATTTCAGACAAATGGTTGTCCAATCTCTTCTTAAAAGCCTCCAATGATGGAGCATTCACAACTTCTGGAAGCAAGACGTTCCATTGATTAATTGTTCTGTCAAGAAGTTTCTCCTTAGTTCTAGGTTGCTTCTCTCCTTGGTTTCCACCCATTGCTTCTTGTCCTGCCTTCAGGTGCTTTGGAGAATAGTTTTACTCCATCTTCTTTGTGGCAGCCCCTGAGATATTGGAACACTGCTAACATGTCTCCCCTGGTCCTTCTCTGCATTAAACTAGACATACCCAATTCTTGCAACCTTTCTTTGTATGTTTTAACCTCCAGTCCTCTCATCATCTTTGCTGCTCTTTCCTGAACTCTTTCTAGAGCAGGAGTGTCAAAGAGGAGGAGGAAGAAAGAGGATGAGGAGGAGAAGGAGAAGGAAAAGGAGGAGAGGGAGAGGGAGAGGAAGTGGAAGAGGAAGAGGAAGAGGAAGAAGAAGAAGGAAGAAGAAGAAGAAGAAGAAGAAGAAGAAGAAGAAGAAGAAGAAGAAGAAGAAGAAGAAGAAGAAGAAGAAGAAGAAGAAGAAGAAGAAGAAGAAGAAGAAGAAGAAGAAGAAGAAGAAGAAGAAATTTTGAGAGATACAGCCCTTCTAAATAAATGATTTATTTTGTTTGGTTGAAGAGTGTTTAAAACAGGACAAACCCTAGTAGATTTTTCATTGCTGGCTGTTGGGTTGTGATAGAAATCTGTGTCGTGTCATCTTGCAGGCAGTGACATCTACAGGGGTGTGGAGTTCAAAACAGGCGAGATGGAGATTGCAAAAATCACAAACCAACCCCCGGCTTCTTTCGTGCATCTGTTGACACTCCACTCTCATGCAAAGCAACCCGGCTTTGATCAGGTTTCCATGGCCACCATCTTGCCTGTCTAGATTCACACACCTTCATGGATCCCCTCAGATGGGCAAATCTGCTCCTTCAAAACTCAGCAGAGAGCATCAGTCACTGATTGGTGCAGAATGCAGACAGCCTGGGGTGGAGAATGGTCTCGATCTTCTTTTGCTTAAACTGATCTAAAAGCAGCTCTCTGAAGCTGATCCTTCCAAAACCTTTTTTCCCAAACAAGGAACAGTAGGAATTGGTGTGCGGATTCTAGGTGTGGATGCTTCCCTCTCTCCTTCTGTCGTTCTCTCTCTCTCTCGCTTTCTGATTTCCTTTCCATCATCTTTCTAAGAATATTTACAAGCCACGATTGTAAGGTCACTGCTCTGCTTTTGACACACTGAAGATTTTAGTTGCTAGGCAACCAAGAAACCTAATTCTTGTAGCTTACAAACACGGAGATAATTGCATCAGGTTCTTTTTTTAAAAAAAAACAAGGAAATAAAAACAACTTTACGCATTTTTCTAAGTGCACATTCAAGCAAGGATATAAGCGGGCACCGAATTGCATACAAGACAGCAGCTTCATTCTCTCTCTGATGGTAAACCCAAATTTCACAGGTCAGGTGACTATTTTCCTGAGGGACCTTCAACTATCCTCTTTCATAGTTCTTATTTTGATGCTTGTCATTCAATTTTAGGTGCCGCCTAGCTTCCAGGTTTTCAAGTGTTTTTAAGTATATGCTTTACGTATAAACTAAGTGTGGGTTCATGGTGAACTAAACAAGTTTCTTTGGCAGGTATACTTTTTAAAAAAAAATCCATTTCTATCCAAATTATGGGTAGTCCTTCATTTAGTTTAGTTTAGTGGGATTCAAAAATTCTATTATTGATTCTGTGAGCATGGCTTTATTATAATAATAATAATAATAATAATAATAATAATAATAATAATAATAATAATAATAATAATAATAATAATAATAATAATAATAATAATAATAATAATAATAATAATAATAATAATAATAATAATAAATTTTATTTATATACCGCTCTCTCTTCCCGAAGGGACTCGAGGCGGGACACAGGGAAATTAAAAACAAATTACAACAAACAAAGTACAAGGTTAAAATCAAATTAAACTTACCCTGCGCTAAAAACTTCTATAAAAAATAAAACTATCCCTAAAAAAACCCTTAATATTTTAAAATTTAAATTAAAAATTACCCTAGGCCAGCCAAACGGAAGAAGTGAGTTTTTAATAGCTGTCGGAAGGAGCGAAGGGCCGTGGTTGTTCTGATTTAGGGGGGAAGGTCGTTCCAGAGGGTCGGGCCCACCACAGAGAAGGCCCTTCCCCTGGGCGTCGCCTGCTGGGTGTGGCATGGCTTTGTGGGTGTGGCTTTGTTGCCATGGCTTTGTGGGGGTAGCAGGGGAAGATTATTGCAAAATCCCCATTCCCTCCCCAACCCACTAACCTGCTTTCCTGCCCCGTTCTCCTGTTCAGGGCAACAAAAGAAGATCAGCTGGGAGGCAGCAGGGGCGTGGCCAGCCTATTTGCCAGTTCTCCGAACCCAACTACTCAAAATTTCTGTTACCGGTTCTCCAGAACCTTTCAGAACCGGCTGAATACCACCTCTGATTCAAAGTTGCAACAACATTGAAAGATTTGACTTATGACCATCTTCACAGTTATGATGTTTGCGGCATCCCCATGATCACATGATCAAAATTCAGAGGCTTGGCAGTTGGTTCGTATTCATGACATTGCTGTGTCTCAAGATTATGTGGTCCCCTTCCAACGAGCAAAGGGAAGGCAGATTCATTTAACAACTGGGCTACTAACTTATCCACTGCAGCGATTCACTTAACAACTGTGGCAAGAAAGGTTGTAAAATGGAGCAAAACGTACTTAACAAATGTCAAATGTCATATTGTTGTTGTTGTTGTTGAATACACATTCACAGGGATTGCATTTTACACCTGTTCTGTTTTCTTTCAAGGAGTTAACAGTAGTTTCCTTCAGCAAGGAGCTGTCCATGGTAAAAGTAAAGGTTCCCCTCTCCCAACTCTAGGGGGCGGTGCTCATCTCTGTTTCAAAGTCAAAGAGCCAGCACTGTCCGAAGACGTCTCCATGGTCATGTGGCCAACAGGACTAAAACCCGAAGGCACATGAAAAGCTGTTATCTTCCCACCAGAGGTGGCCCCTATTCTTCTACTAGAATTTTTACATGCTTTCGAACTGCTACGTTGGCAGAAGCTGGGACAAGTAACAGGAGCTCACTCCATTACGCGGAGCTAGGGATTCGGACAGCTGAACTGCTGACCTTTCTGATCAACAAGCTCAGTGTTTTAGCCACTGAGCCACCGCATCCCTTCTCCATGGCACTGTTAGTAATTTAGCCATTCTTACCAGGTTCTGGTACTTTATATTTTATTTTATTTATTTTTATTTTATTTTATTAAATTTATACCCCGCCCTTCTCCTTGCAAGGACCCAGGGCGGCGCACAGGCAATATTAAAAACCATACAAAATACAAAAATATATCATTAAAAATCTATTACATTATATCCCGTGCTAAAACCCATTATAAAACCCTAAGAATTTAAAATTTATCCACATTTAAAAGTCAGAAAACGGGGGCTATGCTAGGCCGGCTTGTTGGAATAAATAAGTCTTGAGACGTTGGCGGAAGAGGCGGAGGTCCGAGGTGGTGCGTAGTTTGGGGGGTAGGTTGTTCCAGAGGGCTGGGCCCGCCACAGAGAAGGCCCTTCCCCTAGGCGTCACCAACCAGCATTGCCTGGTTGACGGTACCCGGAGAAGGCCCTCTCTGTGGGAGCGGATCGGTCGAAGGGATGTATGGGGCAGGAGGCGGTCTCGTATGTAGCTAGGCCCCGAGCCATGGAGCGATTTAAAGATGGTCGTCAGCACCTTGAAGCGCATTTTAGACCCTTAGCTGCTTTGAGGCTATGGATAAAAGCATTGGATAAGTATCGTTGTCATTCATTCATTCATTCATATAAACCCTCCCTAAGAGCAACTAGCATTTGATGTCGACCAGGTCATAATAAAAAGGCAGAAACAGAAACGAACAGCTGTGGGGGGGAAATAATAGTCACTTTCCAGTCAGATCTAAGCCAACAGACAAGAGTAGAGAAGTAGACATAAAATAAGCTGTTAACTAACTTAATCCGCCCCCCACCCCTCACCCCCAAAAAATCAGAGAATGATTGAATTTTAATTAATTCCTTTCACTTTTGCAACAAGGAACGAATGAGTAATTATAAGCTCACGCAACATAGTCATATGGATTCTCAATTTGTGATTAATATTTCATTATTCTGGATGTTAATCATTTCTAGTTCGCCAGGCATACTTTGAAGCAATCAATCCGATGTTTTTTATGAGAAACATTATACATAAATGAATGTCAGAGGTCTGTGCTTTCATTATAGGATAACCAGTTAACGATCGATCTGTGTAGGCCAGCCTGACCTTGCAATTACTAGTTTATCTCTGCAATACATTGCGATAGAGTTATTAATTTTACTTATTTAGACTTTATTCTCCTACTTGGCAGTTCCACGGAGAACGACGTCTAATCCATTAATAACAATTATCAGTGACACAGGGGGTACATGAATAACATGTTGTTGAAATGGTGATATTTTGCTCACAGACGTAAGCAACTTTAAGTACCTGCTCGATTCCAGGAGGCCCATTTCTTCAATCCATTATGTCAAAAGGACAGAAATAGAAGAGGATGCTGACATTCAGTACATTTATACATAGAACCAGGATTCTCTGCTTTAATTGCCTAATTTGTTTTCGGGTAGGAGGTAGAACAGCAATATGGAAGGTTTGTAGGGTCCATTTCATCTTTTTCCGGATGGCACGTCACAAAGACAGATAAACTAAAGAGTGAAGGATAGCAATTTCCCTGGAATGTAGGGAAATGTAGCATCCAAATATAAAATGCACACCCACCTTTGAAGATTCAAAGTATGACTGTTCCTTTAAAATGCTTCTCAAAATGATGCTGCAAACTAGAATTGTATTGGCAAAAAACTGGAGAAATGAGAAATTACCTTCTCAAGAGGAAATTATTCGTAAGATTATGGATTGTGCAGAAATGAATAAACTGACATTTGAAATTAGAGAACAAGAGGAAGAACAATTTTATAAATTATGGAATATGTTTTATCAATGGTTAGATAAAGAAAACCAGGGGACATAATATATAAAAGAATGTTTAGAAATAGAAGTTAATTGTTAGGACTGGCAGATATTGTAACAAATTGAGATTATGTCATTCTAGAAAGATATTCTGTATATTAGCTAGACCATTAATGATATATATATATAATGGAAAAGTTGGATAAACCCTTGGTCTTATATAGAGAAAATATTATGGGTATGTATTTTACCGTAGTAATGTACTTTCCAAAGATAATTGAGAATAATCTTATAAAACAGGAATCTATGGAGAATCTTTACTTTTTTTTATCTACTGAATAACTATAGAAAAAGATTGATTTTGATAAATATTAGCTGTTACTATGTGGAAAATAAGGTTGGATGGAAAATTGATAACTATGTTTGTAATTCTAAGAACCGATGCACAAAACTCAGGACTGAACGACATGTTGTACAAAGCTGAAGATGAATAATGTTTTTACTTGTTTTTATGTTGAAAATATATATATTTTTTAAAAATGATGCTGCAAAATCTGACTCTATATTATGGCCAAAATTTCTTCCTCAGCTAATGGTTGTCTCCTTTACTGTCTCTTCCTCCATTTTATATCTTAGAAGAAAATTATCTAATTTGGTAATCATTTTTCCTCCCGTTCCTAATAATATTTTATCCAATTCCATTTGTTTCTCGTGTATTCCGTATTGCTCTCGATCTTTTTTGAATCTTGTTTTAATGTGTAAATAGGGCCACCGTTCCATATTTATTCCTTGTGTTTTCAGATCTTGTACTGATTTTAGATCTCCTTTCTCCTTTTTGAGCTCTGCACAGCTTACCATTTAGCTGAGATCTATAGTATTTGGATATGTCATTGCCTCTATCGTTGATAATCAGGTTGGGATTTTCATGTAATGGGGTTGTTTAATTTTTTCCCCCCAGACCTCAAACAGGGTGTTTGTACCTCTGTGATGAAGGTAGTGGGGGTGATGAGAATTGAGAATAAATATCAGAAAACATTCAGCCAAATCAAACCATTAGGAGCTGCTCTAATACAAGCTGAATATAGCTTCTCATTACAATCAGACATCTCATAACAGGTTGATACAGAAGTCAATCTATCTTTGCTAATTCCAACCCAATCTTCATGCATAGCATAAAAGATCTGAAGTGGGCATATGCGATCAAAGCTGAATAGAAGTCTACACAGAGATGATATTCTGCCAGTTCACCCCAGTTCAGGCAAACCAGTAGTGACAGCAGTGGGAGGCTCCACCCACCTGCCCAGACTTCATCATGCGCATACGGTCCCAGTCCCAAAGCAGTAGCAAAGGTAAGAAGATTTCAAAATGGTTCCAAACAAACAAAATCTCCTTTTAATTCTAACTCCTTTTAACTCTTTTGAATTAACCTGGAAATGCTGCAACAGCTCATGTACAGAATGACAGAATTGTCCCAATCCAGTCTTCTGAAGACAACAAATAAGGTGTCAATCCTGCAATACTTGAATAATCTGGATGTATTTACCAGAGCAATATGGCTAATATATAATGGTTTAGTTAAGCCATTGCTGTAGGAGAAGAGCAGGCAGAACAAGGGGTGGAGTTAAACGAGTCATCAGCCTAGAAGTGTTGTGTACCCATACATGGTCCAAGTCCAACCCATCTTGAATTTAATTGACCCTTACCTGGTGCCAATTTAGTACTGAACTTGAACAATAAATATTCTGAACTGCAACTTAACATATGGCCCTAGTTGTTTGCAGCTGAAATTAGCATGTTCATGCAACTATATATTAGTTGGCCTGTAAAGAAAATATAGAAGGATATGGTGACTCGGTGGCTAAGATGCTGAGCTTGTCAATTAGAAAGGTTGGCAGTTCGGTGGTTCGAATCCCTAGTGTTGCATAATGGAATGAGCTCCCGTTATTTGTCCCAGCTTCTGCCAACCTAGCAGTTTGAAAGCAGGTAAAAATGCAAGTAGAAAAATAGGGACCAACTTTGGTGGGAAGGTAACAGCATTCCATGTGCCTTCAGCATTGAGCCCTGCCAGCCACATGACCATGGAGGCGTCTTCGGACAGCGCTGGCTCTTCAGCTTTGAAAAGGAGATGAGTACCGCCCCCTAGAGTCAGGAATGACTAGCACATATGTGTGAGGGGAACCTTTACTTTTACCTTAAAGAAAACATCAATAACAAAAGTATTGTAATACATTATGTTAGGCCATACAGAAGTGGAAGGGAATTATATTCCTAAAATGTTGAAGCTTACTTAACTTTATTGCAATCATTAGCCAGCACAAGAGAATTGGTATTCAAATATCCAAAACTGAATTAACACTGTCAGAATAATTAGGAAAATTACATACTACACACACATGCACACACACACATCAAAATATGATAAGGAGTTTGTGCAGACTACACATGTACAACAAGAAGAAATTAAAAATAGCAATCTGGATAGGATAAACTTCGAAATAGCAATATGAAATACAAATACAATACAAACACAAAATCAATTTGGTCTAGAAATCAGGAGACCATGAGTTCTAGTCCCACCATTGCCATGAAAGCCGGTTGGGTAATTTGGCACTCTTTTTCTCAGCAAAACTCATCTCACAGGTTGTTGTTGTGAGGAAAATAAGATACAAAAGGGGTATTACGTATGTATACCATCTTAAGCTATTTATATAATAATCTAAAATAAAATCAACAAACTAAAATATAGGAAGACACATCAATAGTATTGTTCTGATCTAGGTTTCCTGCAACAGTAAAAAGCACATGTTTAGTCCCCAAAACCCTCTTTTTATTTCAACAGCTGTGAATTATGTTCATTCACAGCCCGCAATGAGTCACAAATAGTTTGTAAAGAGTTGGACAGAAGTCTGCCAAAGTCTTTCAGGATAAGGCTGAGAAGCCCCCAGCTTTATCTCCCTTGAAACACTGCCAGAGACCTAATTGCCAATTAGCTTTGCA
Organism: Rhabdophis nuchalis; assembly: GCA_039707465.1. NCBI lineage: Eukaryota > Metazoa > Chordata > Lepidosauria > Squamata > Natricidae > Rhabdophis > Rhabdophis nuchalis. Next base: position 10,443,939 of record CM077657.1, on the reverse strand, counting down.
AGACCACATGGAGCACAGAAACAAAACAGAGCTTCAGAGTTTAAACCGACCACAATGAACAAAGTTGCTTCCTGCAAAGGTTCATGTTTCTTTGCTCCTCCTTTATATCTTATGGGAGGGGCCAATCATCTCCAAGCCTTACTCCTGAGACACCCCTTTTGTCTTAACTGTTCTTGCCTTCTGGAAACTCTGCGCATGTGCACACTAGGAACAGGCTCTCACTGTTCCTCTGCCTTGCTGATGCCCAACTCTGGAGGCTTCAGAGGCAGCACATAACTCCCAGATGGCCCTGGCCCCCTCTCTGCCTCCGACCCAGAGCCCTCGTCCGAGCCTTCCCCAGAATCCAGGACTGGCCCATGTTCCTCCCCAACCTCTTTACTGTCCGACTCTGCTGCCAGTTCCACAGGCCACCGGTGGATCACAACAATATGATATGCCACAAGAAAACTAGAAAAGGAACCATGTTCCTAAGACGTTGAAGCTATAATGTGCTAGAAGATGGTGATTGTTAGGATAATTATCCTGATGTTGGGTTGACAATATAGAATTATTATGTTTCTGTAAAGACTATGTGGAATATGATTGGCTACGCTTCCCAATTCAATCATAAAAGGCAGCTGGAAAAACAGTTCATCCCTTTTTTGTTTTCCTTGCTTCTTGATTGCCACTGAGGAAGGAGCTGAAATTGAAGACGGAAGAAGAATCATTGTTTTGACTGACTGTAAGATAACTGTGTTTTGGTGAAGGACTGTTTATTGTTGGAGGAGTTAGTATCACTGGTTGGAAGAAGTATTTTAGTTACATCAATAGTAAAGACTATTTATTTTTCTACTATCAGGGTTCTTAGAGTTCTTGTGTGGTTTAAACAACGTATCTCTTGCTGTCCCCATACATCCCTTCGACCGATCCGCTCCCACAGAGAGGGCCTTCTCAGGGTACCGTCGGCCGGGCAATGCCAGTTGGTGGTGCCCAGGGGAAGAGCCTTCTCCGTGGCGGGCCCTGCCCTCTGGAACGACCTACCCCCCCGATCTGCGCACCATCGTGGACCTCCGCCTTTTCCGCCAACGTCTTAAAACCCATTTATTTCAACAAGCCAGCCTAGCATAACCCCCATTCTGACTTTTATAGGGATAATTTTTATAGGGATAATTTTTAAATTTTAGAGTTTTATTAATTTTAGCACAGGGAATATTTAATTAGTTTTTAACAATTTTGGATTTTTGTATGATTTCAATGATGCCTGTGCACCACCCTTTTTTAGGAGAAGGGCGGGGTATAAATTTAATAAAATAAAATAAATAAATAAATTGCACTATTCTGTCTGTTTTGTTTCCAACTGAGGTGTTTTTACCCCTAACAGTTATACCGTAGCAGCTCAGAGTAAGGGAAAGTGTTTGTCGAGGCTTATACAGCAGAGTGCATAAATCAGCAATGCCATTTTAAATAAGAACAACAGTAGTTTGCCCATTGTTATTTATGATTAGAAGGTCCAGAACTAACAATCCAACTTATGGGCCTTTCCCTCAGGCTGTTGTGTTTGGAACAGCCCTCGTTTTCATTGGATAGTTATAAAAGAAACTTGCAAAGCCAAGTTCCGTCTCATAGCTCTCCTCATCAACTTTTGACTTGGTCAATGACACTTTTATGTCTTTCCATTATAAGCTGCTTGCTTCAGTGGTGTCACATACAGCTAAGCTTCAGAAAAGCTTGCCAAAATGATAACAGAAGATAGGAGGATGTGCTGGCATGAAGAGGTTTATTTGTTACTATTTCTAGACCATGGACAGCCTCCCTCAGCAACAACAAAAAATGTGGCCGAAGGGGAATGGGAAGGAGAGGGAGAGATAAAAGGGAGAGGGAGAGGGAGGGGAGGGAAAAGGAAGGGGAAGGGAAGGGAAGGGAAGGGAAGAGGGAAGGGAAGGGGGAAGTCAAAGAAAGGAAGGGAAGGGAAAGAAGGCAAGGGAAGGAAAGAGGCAAGGGAAGAGGAAAGAGCAAAGGAAAGGAAAGAGGAAGGGAGAGAGGAGAGAGGAGAGGAAAGAGGGAAGGGAAGGGACGGGAAGGGGGAAGGGAAGAGGAAAGAGGAAAGGTAACGGAAGAGAAGAGGAAAAGAAAGAGGAGAGGAGATGAAAGGAAAGAGGAAAGGGAAGGGAAGAGGGAAGGGAAGAGGGAAGGGAAGAGGGAAGTCAAAGAAAGGAAGGGAAGGGAAGGGAAAGAAGGGAAGGGAAGGGAAGGGGAGGGAAGGGAAAGGAAGGAAAACCAATTTCCACTAGAGCAGCAATGAATTGTGCAACAAACGTTAGAACATTTTCTAACCTGTGTTTGTTATTTATCTTATTTATAGTTAATTCCCCAGGCAAACGGGAATCCCAAAGAGTCTTACAAATAATTTAAACCTGTTGCAACAATACACGTTATTAGAGATTAGATGTTGGGAGTACTCAGGAGTAGATGTTTGAGTTCCTTATTTGAGCTTGATCTGGGGGATAGAGGTGCTACATGTTTTATTGTTGTATTGCTCTTTCCATTGTTGGGTAGTTTTTGTTCATCTGGGCATTTATATTTAAAGCCAACTGTTGCACTTTCATAAAAGACATTGGTTCTTTTTATCTGTCAATGGCAAAAGGGACATTGTCCTGGGGAAAGTTTGTTGAAAGTCATGTTCTAGTGATTGGACAGATTTGAAGCCATCAAGGGGGTGGCCCAATAATGGTATTCTATTATCTTCACTACCAGTTCAGTAGCAGGAGTAATGCGCATGTCTGGGCATGCACAGAACCTTCTACGCATGCGCAAAAGATCCATGATGATGTCTGGGTGGATGGGCGGAGCCTCATGCTGCAGCCACTACTGGTTCACCCAAACCAGCAGCATACCACCTCTGGAATGGCCAGCCAAAATTGATGGAGCTTGTCATTCCATTTTCTTTCTTGTTCCAATTTCTGATCTCTCATTATCTCTCTTTTCCTATTTCTTTTTGCCCTGCAAGTTTCTAGAAAAAGACAGATGGCTCACTGCGAAAATTGATTCTTTGCAGAAGACGTAGGTCAAGGATATGGCTGCACTAAGGCCTGATAGATATTGGAACAGTCCCATGTTGGCCAACGTAGATGCCAGGTCACTATCACTCAAAGAATTTCTCTTCCCAGTTGACAACTGGGGTAAAATCATCAGTACGATTTCTTTGTCCATTAACTTACCATCACTTGGAGCAGTTCAAAAGACAGTTTATGGCCAGTTCAAGTGTGACATACCAATTAATTGATATGTTGATTAGTTTATAGTTGGTGTGATGAGGAACCTGGAGGTTAAATCCAGGTGATGTGAACAGCTAAGGGAACTAGCTATGTCTAGTCTAACAAAGAGAAGGTTTAGGAGAGACATAATAGCTGTCCTTTGTTGTACGAGGGGTGGTCACAGAGAAGAGGCACTTGATCTATTCTCCAAAGCACCATGTCAGAGTTTATTGCATAAATTCAAATCCAGAAGCACACACAGATAACCGACGCAGCAGGATTCATTGACAACAACAAATTCATTGAAAACAACAACAAAGACTTGTTTGTTTCAACCTTTTTCGAACCTAAGTTCAAAAGCAGAAAAGGCACCTTAACATGACCTCCCTGTTAAGATATTTATCCTTATGTTAGGTTGACAATATATATAAGCCAGTATTCTTAAAGAATATATGTAGCTTTAAGAACTATGTTGAATTCTGATTGGCTGTGCTTCTCAGCTCTACCATATAAGGAAGCTCAGAAACACAGACCATTCCCTTTTCGATTCCTGTTGATTCCTGTGATAACTGTTTGCCGCTGAAGACTGAAGAAAAGAAGAAGTGTTGGTTTTGCATCACTGTAAGATAATTCTGTGTTTGGTGAAGGACTGTTATTGTTTTGAGAAGTTAGTATCACTGGTTGGAAGAAGTATTTTAGTTGCTACAAAGTAAAGACAATTTTATTTCTTCCTATCACTGTTTTAGAGTTTGTGTGTGGTTAAAGAAAACGTATCTCTTTACTGTCCCATGTATTACACTATTCTGCATTTATTTCCTAACACTGGTTACGGGACCAGAGTTGTAACACTGGTTCTGAACCCAGAATTGCTAACACACCATGTCAGAATTTATTGCATAAATTCAAATCCAGAAGCACACACAGATAACCGACGCAGCAGGATTCATTGACAACAACAACAAATTCGTTGAAAACAACAAAGACTTGTTTGTTTCAACCTTTTTTGAACCTAAGTTCAAAAGCAGAAAAGGTACCTTAACATGATCTCCCATTGATGACAAAAAAAAAAATCAACGGACAATGACACTATTTGGTTTCTCCTGTATATTTGCAGTCATTGCAAACCTAGGCTGCAAATGAGCAAGTCTTCTGGATGATGGCTCCAGTAGAGGAGATACATGGCTCTCAATGGCATATCTTCTTGGCCCAATATCTGAAGCTTATTTCAACCTTCCCCGGTGGAAGGAAATTAGAAGAGTCATTTCAGGAAATAAATTTGTCCTCTTCAGAGACAGGACAGCTTCCACCAAGCATTGGAACTAATTGTCTGAAATAATGAGATGCTGTCTAAGGAAGACTAACTTACAGTACAGCATAGCTCTCTAATTAACTGATAACGGTCAAGGTTATGACGACAAAGTGAAGTTAGTTCAAATAATTTCTGAAGCATCCCAGAAAAAAAATGTCCTGTTGTGCAAACTGCTCCAGAAAGGTTACAACGGGTCCTTTTGTTCAAACATGATCAGCGTTGATGGCTACTCTTGAGGGGACAGAAATGATCCCAAGAAATTCCTCGGGAAAACATCACAGAAGTATGCTTGACCTCTAGAATGGTCTGAGTCAGAAACGGAGACATTTCTGACCCCAAGGATCACGTCAAACTTCTGATGAGTCTCCTACACTTCTCAATTCTGTATTTCTGTTTCCCCGTTTCTATAATATTAGCCTTTAACCTCTTCTGGCAATTTCAATTATTTTTATTCTGATTTTTGGTTCCGTAGTTACTATGTACATCTGCGAGCTGACTCTAGCTTACTTGGCTTCAAATCGGTTTCGTAAATAAAAATGGTCTCAGTTCCCCTCACACGCAGTTAGAATAGAATAGAATAGAATAGAATAGAATAGAATAGGAATAGAATAGAATAGAATAGAATAGAATAGAATAGAATAGAATAGAATAGAATAGAATAGAATAGAACAATCGGAAGGGACCTTGGAGGTCTTCTAGTCCAACTCCCTGCTTAGGCAGGAAACTCTATAGCAGTGATGGTGAACCTGTGGCACGTGGAGCCATTCAGCAGGGCATGCAAGGTGTTGCCTTGGCAGCTGGCCAGCGTGCATTTACACGCTGGCCGGCTGATTCAGCCATTTTTAAAGCCATTTTTCGCCCAGACTTTGGAGCCTGGGGAAGGCGAAAAAAACATGTAAAAAATGGGGGGAGTACCTATCATGCATGCATGCACACTGGGGGGGGGCGCATTGCATTATGGGTGCGGCATGGAGGCGCACGACCTCCCTGTACTCCCCCCTTTAAGGCACGCGAGCCTAAAAAGGCTCACCGTCGCTGCTCTATAGCATTTCAGAGAAATCCAACAAGCTCACAGAGCACCAAGGACCCTTCGTTGATAATGCTGGTTTCTCACTACAGTGGGAACCACATTGTAGCAGTGGTGATCACAGATCCTAGAACAGTGATGGTTAATTTTTTTGGTGCCGAGTGCCAAAAGCAGTGATGGCGAACCTTTTTTGGCTCACATGCCAAAAGCGGGGAGCGCGCAAGGGGGATCGTGTGTGGGTGTGCCACACCCATAATACTATGTGCATGACCACAGTGTGCATGCACGCACAACCCAGTGCTCCCACTCATTTCTGGTGTGCTTTTTTTGCCCTCTCCAGGCTCCAGAGGCTTTCTAGGAGCCTGGGGAGGGCAATAAAAGCCTCCCTCCCCACTGGAGGCCCTCCGGAGGCTTCAGGAGCTTCCCTAAAGCCTCTGGGGTGTGAAAAAACGACCCTATGGGCAAACCGGATGTTCAGGAATGGACTTCCGGTTTGCCCGTAGGGCCGGTTTTTGTGCTCCGGAGGCGTCAGGGAAGCTCTTGAAGCCTCCGGAGGGTAAAAAAATGACTTCAAAAGCAGGCTGATATCAGCTAGCCAGCATGCGCATGCACGCTGGCCAGCTGACAGGGCAAGCCTTGTGTGCCCTGATAAATGGCTCCGTGTGCCACCTGTGGCACGCATGCCATAGGTTTGCCATCACAGGCCTAAAGTGTGCACACGTGCCCGCGCGACCCAAAAATGCCATGTAAGCACCCCCTTGCATGCTCCCCGCTCATGTGCATCCCCTTGCATGCACCCTTTCCCCCCCCCACGCATGTGTGAGCATCTCCTGCGCATTTGCCCCTCTCTCCCTCATCCGTATGTGGCTTCCAGGTTGGTGTAGAAGGCTTTCCAAGACTCCTGCACCAGCCTGGGAGCCAAAATGGGGTGCGCGGACACAGTGTAAGGACCCCATGCCCCATTTTGGCTTCCATGTTGGTGCAGGCCTTCCAGGCCCAACACAGAGTGCGGGGGGGGGGGCGCATGACCGCAAACCCTCAAAATGCAATGTGAGCGCTCCCCACACATGCTCCCCTCTGGAGCTGGGCCTGGGTGATGGCTGGCGTGCCCACAGAGAGGGCTCTGCGTGCCACCTATGGCACACGTGCCATAGGTTCACCATCACGGTCCTAGGAGGAGAAGAGGGGGAGGCACTAATGCATTGTGTGAAATCAGCAATCTTAATCAAGGATCATTGCTTTTATCCACCCCAGTGATCCCGAGACCGAGTGCTGGTTTGCCTCTGTCAGTAGCAATAAGAGCAATTTGCATCAGGAGAAGGGAGACTCCCCCACTTCAGCTACTCTGATTAGCTCAAGAAAATCACCGATCTGTTCCCCACTGGCCAGGCAAACAGCTTCTAAAGGGTTATTAAAACTATGTCTAATTCTCCAAAGACACCACAAATGGTAGGATATTATTCAAGCAAGACCAGTTAGATTATGGATTTTTCTCTCTCTCTCTTGTTCTTTCGCTCCCTCCGTAATCCATATATGTAAATATCTTCAGACCGGTGGCTGAATATTTTGCAATTATTTTGTAATATGGCTTAGTAAAAGAGTGTTGTGGCCCACTGGTGGCCAGCAGAGCTGGCAGCAGATTCGGACAGTGAGGAGGTTGGGGAGGAACCTGGGCCAGTCCTGGAGTCTGGGGAAGGCTCTGATGAGGGCTCTGTGTCGGAGGCAGAGAGGGGGCCACAGCCATATGCCAGTTATCAGCTGCCTTCAGAGGCAGACGATGCCGTAGCGGTGATGTGCCAGTGCCTGGAAGCCGTGCGGATCTGGATGGGAAGTAACGGACTTAGGCTCAACTCGACCAAGACCGAGTGGCTGTGGTTTCCGGCTGCCCGATTCAACCAGCTCTCTCCAACGCTGGCCATAGGGGGCGAACATCTTGCCCCTGTGGATGGGGCGCGCAACTTGGGTGTCCTCCTGGATACCCGGCTGTCCATGGAAGATCAAGTGACAGCCGTGGCCAGGAGGGCGTTTTACCAGGTTCGCCTGGTACGCCAGTTGCGCCCCCTATTGGATCGGGACGCCCTTCGCACAGTCACTCATGCTCTCGTGACATCCCGACTGGATTATTGTAACTCTCTCTACATGGGGCTCCCCTTGAGGTGTACCCGGAGGCTTCAGTTGGTCCAGAATGCAGCCGCGCGAGCAATTATGGGCACCTCTAGGTTTGCCCACGTAACACCGCTCTTGCGCGAGCTGCACTGGCTACCTGTCGTCTTCCGGGTGCGCTTCAAGGTGTTAATTACCATCTTCAAAGCGCTCCATGGCTCGGGACCTAGCTACCTGCGGGATCGGATCCTGCCCCATACATCCTCACGGCCGATTCGCTCCCACAGAGAGGGACTTCTCCGGGTGCCGTCCACTAGACTTTGTCAGCGGGCGACGCCCAGGGGAAGGGCCTTCTCTGTGGCGGGCCCAGCCCTCTGGAATGACCTTCCCCCCGATATCAGGACAACCACGGACCTCCGCTCCTTCCGCTTAAAATTAAAGACACACTTTTTTCGTCTGGCCGGCCTTGGGTAGTCTCTTTTTAGGTTAGGGGTTTTTAGGGGTAATTTTTAGTTTAGTTTATGGGTTTTAGCGCAGGATCAATTTAATCTATTTTTAATTTTGTATTTTGTATTTGTCTGTGGTTTTATTTGTATTTTTAATTGCCTGTGCCCCGCCTCGAGTCCCCTTGGGGAGAGAGAGCGGGATATAAAATTAAATTATTATTATTATTATTATTATTATTATTATTATTATTATTATTATTATTATTATTAGACATCAGAGAGGCAGGCAAACAACTGGATCCTGTTCCCAGTGTGCGCATGCGCAGAGTTGCCAGACGAAGGGAATACCTAAGGAACAGGGGTCGACTTGGGAGTAAGGCCATAGGTGGACAGAGAATGGCCCCTCCCATACGGTATAAAAGAGGAACAAAAGGGGAGGGGTGTTTGCAGGAGGCAGTTAGTTCATTCGTACATTCTTGCCGAGTATTGTGGCATCTGAAAAATATCAGCCTGGCTACTCTCCAATCTTATGCACTGGAAACAAAGTCCTTTTGTGTCCAACCACACTTGGCCAATAAAGAATTCTGTTCTGTTCTGTTCTATTCTGTTCCATTCCATTCCGCTCCCCTCCAGTCCCCTCCATTCCATTCCATTCTTCTGTTCTGTTCCTTATTTAATTTGTACACCGCCCTTCTCCCTCTCGGGACTCAGGGCGGTGAACAGCCACAATAAAAAGAGGAAATACAAAAGTTAAAATAACAAATTAGTAAGTATTAAATAATTTGGCCTATTATTATAAACCCAATAATAAAACCCAATTAAACATAAGAACATAAGAATAGCCTTGCTGGAACAGGCCACAGCCCATCTGGTCCAGCATTCTGTCTCACACAGTGGCTCCCCATTTGCTTCAGGGTCTTCCCAAGCAGATGTCTTCATCTGCTTATGATTCCCTGCAAATGGCATTGAGAAATATCCTGCCTATCTCTCCAACCCGGAGGGTGTCCTTAGGCATCCATAATGATAGCCATGGATACCCTGGTTCTCCGGCCTGTCAAAAGACTATGACAGGCCAGCTGCACGAAATAGATGTGTCTTCAAGGCCCGACGGAAGAGGTGCAGGTCCATGATCGTGCGTAGGTCAGGGGGGAGGTCATTCCAGAGGGCAGGAGCTGCCACAGAGAAGGCTCTCCCCCTAGGGGTTGCCAGCCGACATTGTCTGGCCGATGGCACCCTGAGGAGGCCCACTCTGTGGGAGCGGACTGGTCGGTGGGAGGTATTTGATGGCAGGAGGATTCATTCCATTCCTAAGAGTGCAGCCATGTTCCTCTCTATGACACTCTCTGTGCAATTACACAACATCAGAAATGAAGTGATCCACCGTTTGCTTGATCCCTTGTTGAAAAAGAGATTATAACTCCTCATGAGTACAAGGGCTGTAAAAGATAAGTTGCCCTGCAGAAAACGTGGTGCTTATCTGGGGTAGTAAAATGTTAGCACTCCCCAGAAGCAGCTGATACAGTAAAAATGCTCCTTTATGATGGGCTGTAATTAAAAGAGATGCGTGTTCGGCCTCGCATAGTTAACTGCAATGTAGGAACCAAATCAGCAACCTATATTGGTAGCTTTGAAGAGTTTCCTTACTGTAGGGAGAGGTTTACAACTAACAAAAGTAGTTTCCGGCTGATCACTACAATTGCGCTCAAGGTTTCTTTTGCTAAGTGAGACTTTGTTAAATGTGTTTTGCCCCATTTTACAACCTTGCAGTGACTTGCAGTGAATAAGTTAGACACTTGCTTCATAAGTGAATCTGGCTTCGGGAGGGCAGGATGCATGTGGGGGGGCTAAATGCGCAATGTACTTTGGGGCATGCACATTTGCACACCCACGCACCTTTGATTTTGAAAAAGTTTTATTGAGTTTTAACAATTTTCTGAAGGGTGGGGTAAGGGTTACAGAAACATTTTGAGAACCTTTGCGTCAGAGTCCTTGGCCCATCCCGGGCTACATAATACAACAATAGTAAACAAATTTATCAAAAAAAAATACTACAAGATAAAGACCAGTGTATACATATTACATATTACATTTCCAATTCTGAGATGGCAGACATGTACAAACATCCTGGTACAAAAAAGAATAGAAAGAAAAGTTAATAAGAAAAAAGAAAAGCAAGCAAAATCATTTTTTTGATCTAAGTCTTTTGGCAATTGTATCTTCTTTTTCTCCTGCTTGGTCCCCCATGGGCAGGGCCGTGGCCCCCTCCGCCCCCCCTGGATCTTCGCCCAGGACAGAGGAATGTTTTTTAATAAAGGCTTCCGCCTCAGCAACTGTTTTAATTCTCACTCTTCCTCCTTCCCAGAACACCAGCGTCCCTTCGGGCATCACCCACTTGAACCAGATCCCATGGTCAAACAATTTTTTAGATAAGAAGGAAAATTTCCTTCTCATTTCTCTGATTTTTTTTGGGACCTGCTTCAAGATAGCGACAACCTTTTGTTGGTAAATTAGAGGACCCCCTCTCTGCGCCCTCAAAATTCCCTCTCTGGTTGACCTTCTGACAAATTTAATGTGTATCTCTCTGGGTGCTTCATTTATCCTGGCATATGCAGAGTTTATTCTGTAGACTAGGTCAATGTCCCCCCTGATCTCATCTTTAGGTTTATGTAAATAGTCTGCTAAAATTGTGCTCATGAGTTCAGGAAGACATTCACCAGATTCTTCAGAAATGTTCTGAAATCTTAAAAAATATGACATCCTTTCGAAATCCATCCTAGACATATGCCCAGTTAATTCCCCCACCTCACTGTTGACATTTTTAAGCTCTCCCTTTGCCTCAGTTAGCCCCCCTTCCAGATCTTCAGTCTTCTGTATGTTCTCCTTCACTTGATTACGAGTTTCCAGGAGTTCCTTCTTAAAGTTGTTATTTTCTTCTCTCTGCGCCTTAATTTCCTGTACCAAAGTTTGTATACCAGATTCCAGAGAAGACAATCTTTGTTCCAATCCTGCCAATTCTGATTTTTGTGCCAAGGTTAACTGTTAGAGTCAGTGCCACTAAAATGGCGTTTTTTGGGTGGAGCCGTTGAGACAAATCAGGAGGTAAAAGTTTCAAATCAAGGTTGTAAAAAAGTTCAGGAACCAGTAGAGAAACACTTTCCCAAATCAATAGTTATAATAAAAAAAAGGCACTCCAGACAGGGAATCAATTAATCCAAAAAAGTTCTTCATTAATAGCAAGAGGAAGTCCAAATTACAAGAAGATGCTGGTAGTTTTCCATAAATAAAATAGTCATTCAGGAGCGGAGAGAAGCCATCTTCCACCGCCCAAGCTGGGAGCCAGCCGGAAAAAGTAACAAAGAAATAAGTTGTAACAAGCCAATCGAACTTAGAAACATTGTTGCAAGCCGCAGATCACTTTCACTCGCTTTCACTAAGTTCCAGGCAAACTGCATAGAGAAAAATCCGTCCCTCGCAATGAGGAACCATTTCAAAGCGCCGCTTTAAATCCGAGGGGGGGTTTAACGAAAAAAACACCCCCCTCCAAGCTTTTTAGTCCAGCGCTGCCATCGGAGATAAAATAGCAGATAAAAGCACACTCACTCTTCACCTTGCAGCCGAGCCTCGGGAGAGCCTTCCGACCCGGACGTCTGGCTCACTCCAAAATTAAGCAACTTTTCCGTTCTCCATTGGCGAAGGTGGAGCCAAGCGTCTCCCCCCCACAGCCAGCCTTTCGTCACCTAGGCTGAAGACATGGGTCGCTTTCCCACCGCCGTGGGAAGGGGGCGTCCCTAGCAAGCCAACCCTACGGGAGACCCCCAAGATGGGGCGTCTCGCCCCCGTGGGGGGGCAGAAAAAAGGACAAAGCGGCGGACGAGTCAAGGACCCATCCGTCGCCGTTGGAGGGCGGAAGCGGACCACACCCACGCACCTTTGGACACTCAACCTGGAAAAGGTTAGCCCTCACTGCCCTGCACCATTCCTGACGGATGGAAGTCCAGTTTCTTCTTGAAAACTTCCAAGGATGAAGTTCCCACAACTTCCAAAGGCAACCTCTGCTCCATGGGTTGATTGTTCTCCCTGTCAGAAAATTTCTCCTTATTTCCAGATTGAACCTCTCCTTGATCAGCTTCCATCCATTATTCCTTGTCTGGCCTTCAGGTACTTTGGAAAATAGCTTGATCCCCTCCTCTCTGTGGCAGCCTCTCAAATATTGGAAGACTGCTATCCTGTCTCCCCTGTTCCTTCTCTTCACTAGACTAGCCATGCCCAGATCCTGCAACCATTCTTCATATGTTTTAGTCTCCAGTCCCCTAATCATCCTGGTGATAATTTGGAAGTCCGCTAGAAATTTCTGCAATGAAAAGCAGATTGTAGGATCTCATGCACATCTCTCTTTTCATTTGCTTTTCATCTGCTTCCTAAGGACTTTAATCTTGGAATAACTACCTTGTACTGTACTTTGAGGCCTTTGAACTCTGGTGCTGGAGAAGACTCTTGCAAGCCCCTTGGACTGCAAGACAATCAAACCAGCCAGTCCTAGAGGAGATCCACACTGACTGCTCTTTAGAAGACCAGATCCTGAAGAGGAAACTCAAATACTTTGGACACCTAATGAGAAGGAAGGACTCCCTGGAGAAGAGCCCAATCCTGGGAAAGATTGAGGGCAAAAGAAGAAGGGGAAGAGAATGAGGTGGCTGGATGGAGTCACTGAAGCAGTCAGTGTGAGCTTGAATGGACTCCAGAGGGTGGTAGAGGACTGGAAGGCCTGGAGGAATGTTGTCCATGGGGTTGCGATGGGTCGGACATGACTTTGCAGCTAACAACAACCGTACTTTAGTGGGGGCCACAATGGCTCAGTGGTTAGGATGCTGAGTTTGCCAGCTGGAAATCTGACAGTCTGGGTTCAAGACTCGAGTACTACAAGGTGAGCTCCCATCCTTGCTCCAGCTCCTGCCTATCTAGAAGTTTGAAAGCATGCAAAGGCGAGTAGATCAATAGGTATTACTTTTGTAACAGCGTTCCGTGCACCTCGGCATATAGTCCTGCTGGCCACATAACCACACAAGTGTCTTCAGACAATGCTGGCTCCCTTGAGTAAGAAACAGAGATGAGCACCACCCCTGGACACAACTGGACAGGACAAGACCCTTACCTTTATCTTCAAGTACTTGGTTGTCTTCTTCAGTCAATTCACTAGGTCCAAATTGAATGCAGAGAAAGATTCAACCTCTGACAGCAAGTTGGAAGGGTCATTATCATCATCATCATCATCATCAACAACAACAATATTGTTGTTCAACATACATTAAATTGCTCTAGATAAATAAACAGCGTGGTTAGACGTATTTATGAGATGCCACCAGATGCCACCCCTGACCTCATGTCAAACATTGTGTGTGATATATCTTTGAAATGGTTCCCACTCTCTGCTTATTGCAAACAATACGAGCCTGCTGCCAGCTTCAATTACTATCTCTGCTGGCCCCTCTGCACTTTCAAAGGTGTCTCCTGTGGGTTTGTCATTTTGGGTTCCAGCCTCACAATAACCTGTCGCCAACTATTTGCAAGGCTATAATAGACGCACTTAAGCCGAGAAACTTTTTAGATCCATCTTTTGCCTCCCGTGTTAGAAGCCCAGGGTTATGAAAGGAGGCGGGAAACGTATTTCCTAGGCAACCTCCATGCAGGAATCCCCAGATAGTACACAGAGTGTGCAAATCTGCCTGAACTCAGTGTGTACTTCTGAATCATTCTTCCACCACTTTTGCCGAAGTGGTTCAAGTATTTGTGTATGTATAAGTCTCTCTCTCTCTGTGTCTCTGTCTCTGTCTCTGTCTCTCTCTCTCTCTCTCTCTCTCTCTCCCTCCCTCCCTCCCTCCCTCTCTCTCTTGTGTCTCTCTCTGTCTCTCTCTGTTTCTCTCTCTCTCTGTGTGTCTTTCTTTCTCTTTCTCTTTCTTTGTCTCTCTGTATGTTTGTCTCCTTCAGTCTCTCTCTGTCTCTCTCACTCTGTCTCTCGGTCTGTCTGCCCCTCTCTGGCTTTCTATCTCTCTCTCTGTCTTTCTTTCTCTGTCTTTCTTTCGCTTTCTCTCTCTCGCTCTGTGTATGTGTGTCTCTCTCTCTGTCTCTGTGTGTCTCTCTGTGTGTGTCTCTCTCTCTGTGTCTGTCTTTCTTTCTCTTTCTTTTATACTATTTTGAGGGGGGAAAGTATTTTCACAACAATATTTGGCTCTCTGTCTTTCTCTCTCTCTCTGTATGTGTCTGTCTGCCTGCCTCTCTGTCTGTCTGTCTCTCTCTCTCTCTGTGTCTGTGTGTGTGTGTGTGTGTGTGTGTGTGTGTGTGTTTGTATGTCCATCCATCCATCTTTTCGTGACTCATTTATCTATACAGTTGAAGATTCTTACCAGGCCATGATGATTATTATTATAGCTGCTGTTAAAGATTAATATTATATGACTATTATGTTTTGCAACAGCCTCGTAGTCCATTGAAGCACCCCATGTCGTTCTGACCCAGCTGCAGCAGCTGAATTGCAGCTGAATTTACCATTTCTAGTAGAAGAAGAAAAAAATCCATTAAAGCCAATGTCAGGCCCTTTTTTCCCCCTGGTGTAATTGTTACTGTTACTCTCTCCAGTTCAAATTAACAGCCCTACAATGGCAGACTGTTACATGCATCAGATACACTGTCCTTCCGCATCTAAATCTACACAAAGAAAAAAATGAATATCATGGATTATTAACTAGCAATCAAACTAACAAAATAATGCAGTAGCTATAGAAACCATATAATGCTGACGAGGAGGAGGAGGAAGAAGATGTATATACTATGGACTCCCAACAATTCAGGATAGCTCCGAAAGAGGCAACCAGAAGAGTTTGACTTAATGTGTACCTTCCCTGGAGAAAAGCAAGACTGCTCGCCAGAGTTCATTTACTATTAAATAACTACAGTATGCCCAAACTTTGCAACTCTTCCCCAAACAGAGTGAAAGAGGAAATGGAAAGATATGAGCCCAGATGTCAGTACTGAATAAAAAGTATGCAATGAGTATATATTTTTGCAATAAATCTCAGGTGGGCTCATTTCGGGTTAGTTTGGAGCAAAGAAGGAATAATAAATGGAGGCACAGGATCAGGAAATGGCATTTCTCATATTGGTTGTCAGGGTTCCAAATAGCATCCAAAAGTAAATCAGAGTCCAAGGCAAAGTATTGTTCAAAGTTCCAATTTATGAAGAGAGCCATGTTGGCACATCTGGGAAAACCTGAATCTGAAAGCTTCCCGGTTTTCCCCACCCAGTTGAAAGTTCAAGATCTTACCCCCACACCCACAAGTCCATCCCATGGTCCAATCTCTCATTGCCATGATAGCAGTTCCACACATCCAGTTCCGGTCAGGTGCAAAGAGAAAGGGTGACCTTGGCTTTCTAGAAAGAACTTTGTTATGGCTACATCGCATCTCACTCCTATAATCCCCCATCCCATTTTTCCACAATAGAAAATGCATAGTAGAATAATAGAAAGTGTGGCAGGCCAAAGATCCAAAATATGGCTGTAGGCTTGACATTGGTATTACCAATGTTGCTCTTCTTTCTTCTTCTCCTCTTTCTTTCTTTCTTTCTTCCTTCCTTCCTTCCTTTTCTCCTCTTCCTCCTCTCCTCCTCCTCGTTCACACTTCAGAAAAATTCCATCAAGACAGATTAGATGAAAAGAAGAGGCACCACTCCATTGCCACAGGGTTGTCTCCCTTGAATTGTTTTGCCTCTGGAAATGCTAACCTGCCTGAATGAGCAGAATGATGGAGAATCAGACTAAGTGACGATAGGCAATTAAATCTTTGAAAATGATCAAGAGTTTCCCTAGAAGGCATGTTCTATAGAGAAGAATGGAGAAACTTCCCATGTCACCTGCCAATATCAATTGAGGTTCAAGGAAATCATTTTGTTCCATAGAAAAATTTCTGTTGCAAACACCCACCCACTCCCCAAAAATGCCCTAGTTTTTCGGAAGGCAGGGTTGTCAAGACCTCTGAATTCCTGAACTGTAATTAATAAGCTGAAAAACTGACCAGTTGAGAGAACTTGTAATTCGAATTGGAGGAACACTGAGTTGTAAAAGGCACACTAGGTGCCATCAACTGGCTGGGCACTTCTTTCAGGATTAAAAAATAATTATAATAAGCAGTGATAACCAGCAGGGAAGAACAAGATAAATCCCAATTTGTCAAAAATTAATTAAATCTAATATCAAGAAGAGGATCATAATCCAATCTGCTCTAAGACTTGCTGGGAAAAGCAGATTTTTTAAAGATTTGCCAAAGTATAACAGATTAAAGCCAAGCAGACATCCGGGGAAAAGAATAGCCACAGTGAAGACCCATCTTCTGAACTGGGATTCAGCTGGTTCGCACCTATTGGGGAGAACCAGTGATGAACTTTCTAAGCAGTTGGGAGAACCGGCTGCTGGAAGAAAACTCCTTTCGTTTTTTCTCACTTTCCAGGGCTAATCCTGTAAGGAAGGCAGGAAGGAAATATTCTGGTGTTGTTTCTAGCCTCATCTTCATTGCCCTGCTTACAGAAACTGCCTCTCTGGTTAACCCTTATTCCATTGTAGCAGCTAGGGCGAAGCGCCCATTGACATGAGTGATGTTGAGTTCATCAAGTATCATAAGATATAGCATGTGGCGATAGTCATAGGTTACTAAGAAGCAATCAATACAATACAATAGCAGAGTTGGAAGGGACCTTGGAGGTCATCTAGTCCAACTCCCTGCCTAGGCAGAAAGCCCTATACCATTTCAGACAAATGGCTATCCAACAACTTCTTGAAGACTTGTAGTGTTGGAAGAGTTGGTAGTGACTTGTAGTGTTGTAGAGTTGGTCACACCCACATGATCACATGACCACCAAGCCACCCCTTCCCAGCTGGTCATTAGGGCAGAGAACCAATTGTTAAATTATTTGAATCCAACCACTGATTTCCTTCCTAGCGTTCATCCCTTTTCCATGAGATTTCTCTGCCTACTTAAAAAAACAACCCTCAGTTGAGCAGAGTTAGACATATAAGAGGCTCCAATAGAAAAGAATATTTGTAGTTCATTGTTGAACTGTGGCCTACCTGGTGCTGAGTATATCATATATAAACAGAGGAAAAACCCACTAGTGATATTACCTAGTCTTGTAGTGAAACATCTAAAAGAAAATAACCAGACTCAGAAAGCATCCAGGATCCCACAATAAACTTTTTAAGAGGCATCTCGACATTGCATTTTCAGCATCTTCTTTTGCCACCCTTCTTTCTAGACCATATAAAATAGTTCTGCTTTATCTTTGATATTTTGGGTCTGTCCACTTTATCCTGAAAAAAATGCCTGACGTAGCTAAATAAGCGTTTCCCAATTGAGCTTCTGTCCTTCCCCTGTTTCTGCCACCTTCATTTTCCTGTTTTGTTCTCTGACCTCATTTGGGCTTTCTAACATGAGGGCATTTTTTTTCTTTCTCTCTGTGCAATTAGCTCTGGCTATTCTTTTTTTTTTTTTTTTGGCTTGGCCCCCAAAAAGCATTTATCTTGTTTACCATTCGAGAGAGTTAATTTATAAAGCTTCATTCGTATTAGCATAAAAAGCTATTCAAAATAACATGTTTTCATTTCTCTAGCCTGTTTCTTCATTGGTGTGGACATCTGACAAAATTGCTAAGAAAAAAACCCTAACTGTATATTGATATGGGATTTTGAAAGATCAAGGGAGGGAGGGAGGGAGGGAGGGAGGGAGGACAGACAAGGAAGAAAAGACAAGGAAGGAAGGACAAAGAAGGAAGGTCAAGGAAGGAAGGAAGGAAGGAAGGAAGGAAGGAAGGAAGGAAGGAAGGAAGGAAGGAAGGAAGGACAAAGAAGGAAGGTCAAGGAAGGAAGGAAGGAAGGAAGGAAGGAAGGAAGGAAGGAAGGAAGGAAGGAAAAAAGGGGGGTCAAGGAAGAAAAGGCAAGGAAGGAAGGAAGGAAGGAAGGAAGGACAAGGAAGGAAGGATAAGGAAGAAAAGGCAAGGAAGGAAGGAAGGAAGGAAGGAAGGAAGGAAGGAAGGAAGGAAGGAAGGAAGGAAGGACAAGGAAGGAAGGATAAGGAAGGAAGGACAAGGAAGGAAGGAAGGAAGGAAGGAAGGAAGGAAGGAAGGAAGGAAGGAAGGAAGGAAGGAAGGAAGGACAAGGAACGTGGGCCAGAGAAATGAAATAAAAATATATAATACATTTATTCGCTTCATTCCAGTGTCATGAAATTAATAGTCAAATTCCCTATGTCTGCCACAATCCCAATAAAAAATGCAGCCCACCCATTTATTAGATGTCTCATTCCTTTCACTCCAAAAGCTTAAGGCAGAATATAACTTAGGCTACAGTATTTTTGACTTAAAGTGGCTCTTCACAGTTTAGGACTACGTGACTTATCTACAAGGTAGCCTTCCATAAAGGACTTCTAGGTGGTTAAAAACATACACCGGTACTTCTGGAGGTCCCTCATAACATTTTCACCACAGCCTTCCTTTTCCCTGCAGTGACATTCCTGTGAGGTAGATTGGGCTAAGAGAGAAGGATAGGATTAGAATGTCCATGGAGATTCTCAATCACCCAGGTTATGGTTGTCCCAAAGGTGCATTTTCAAGAGGCAACTGGACTTTCTGGTTTTTCTTTAAAGACATCTCGCTTCTCATCCAAGAAGCTTCTTCAGCTCTGACTGGATGGAGGGGAGCTTGTCAGCTGGAAAGCTGACAGCCTGAGCTTGAGACTGCATGACAGGGTCAACTCCTGTCCCTTGCCCCAGCTCTTGTTCCCCTAGCCCAGGGGTCTGCAAAGTTGGCTCTTTTAAGATTGGTGGACTTCAACTCCCAGAATTCCCCAGCCAGCATTCCTTCCTTCCTTCCTTCCTTCCTTCCTTCCTTCCTTCCTTCCTTCCTTCCTTCCTTCCTTGCCTTTTCTTCCTTGACCCTCCTTCCTTCCTTCCTTCCTTCCTTCCTTCCTTCCTTGTCCTTCCTTCCTTATCCTTCCTTCCTGGCTGGCTGGGGAATTCTGGGAGTTGAAGTCCACCAGTCTTAAAAGAGCCAACTTTGCAGACCCCTTCCCTAGCCATTCAAAAGCATGCAAATGCAAGTAGATAAATAGGTACCACTTTGGTGGGAAGATAACCTTGGCATATAGTCATGCTGACCACATGACATCAGAAATGCCTTCAGACAATGCTGACTCCTTTGGCTAAGAAACAGAAGTTAGCACTGCCCCCTAGAGGTGGACATGCCAGGACAGACGAAACATTTACCTTTTGCCACTCTTAAGGAAATATTTAGCAAGGCAATCAACCTTCTTTCCTGGTTACAATTGGCAAAGGTTTCTGTGCCACCTTGGGATTTTTTTCCCTACTCACTCCTTATTCCTACCTTCCCACCCACTCCCACTCCTAATGCCTTAGAAGAGAAAGCAGAAAAAGTGAAGCTACAATCACGGGTGAGGATTTCATTGGGGCTCCAATTAAAACCAAGCCATTGTTAATGGAGGCAAGATCTGCCACTGAATATGCCTTGCCAGGAGTTGGCTGGGGTGATGAAAAGGTTGCACATTTTAGATTTGGTTTCCTTTTGCTTTCTCCCCCCCCCCCCCCACTGCAAATCTTTCAGCTTTTCAATCTGCGTTTCAGTCTAACAGCATTCTCCTTTCCTTGGATCTTTGAGGTTCCCTAAGCATGGATCGCTTTTGCAGTGACACACTTCATTAGGAATTCACGGCATGGGTGTCAGGAACATGCTGGGTTTAAATAATTGAGCATGAGCTCCAGCAGCAGGTCTGCTGAGGATTGATACAATAAAGTTCCCAGAACTTTCTTTAGTCCCGTGGGAAAAGGACCGCGCGGCCCAGTTTCCATAGAGCAGGAAATGTCGTTGCCCTTCAACGTCCCTCTGCCATTACGGTCAACTGGTTGCACAATCCAGGGAAGAGGCACTAGAATAAATCTTCTAGGAGCTTATACTTCCTTAAAAGTCTCTTGTTAAGGGAATTCAAATGACTGACTTACCTCCCACGCCTCCTTTACAACTGGGGGTTTAATCACCTGAATTTAAGTCAGGAAAAATTGCCAATTTTAGCCCAGTAAATGCTGCAGTTTAAAGGTGGCTTGGTATATTAATTTAATCGTGGGCAGGTTTCGTGCTATCAAGAGTACCTTTTATCTCTTTTTGAAAAGTAACTCACGTCATGTTAATCAGAATCTCATTATATCACCCAAGAGGAAAGGATTAACCCTTTCTCAGAGATAATGCAAACAGGATTTGGGTTTGCTTTTTTGAGTGAAAAGTCTAGTTCCAATCCTCCAAAAAGGGAAAAACTGTTAGAATATTCATGACTGGGAGAATCATGGTAACAAGGCCGGCCAATGAATAGGCATAGCAACTAAGTCAGCCAATGGGAGCTTAAACGGATCTGAGTCTGTGCTGAGAATTGAAACTGAAACTACTCAACTCTGAAATGAAAATAACTGTTCTCTCCTGCTTGCATTCTGCTTGTAACTTCTACCACGTTGAAAGAATCTACTATTGGTATTGTATGTTTATTCATCTGTTATTATGTATATAAAGAAGTTAATGAATCCAGCTGAATCAGTTAACTGTATGTGTTTTCTGGATTTGATTTTTCTGCAACAACCTCTAACAAAAACAAGATAAATTAGGATTTTGGATTACAATTCCCATCATCTTAATCATACCAGTTGGAGCTAATGGAATTGTAGATGTAGGAGAATAGCAGGCAAAATTGGGGACACAGAGTTAAGTGAGTGATTAGCCTGGAGTCATTACGTTCCCACAAGTTATTCCAGCCCCCTTTGAATTCCATTGACACTTATCTAATGCCAACTGAACATTAGTTGACTAGATTCTTGTGTATAAGTTTAAATAATAAATCTTCTGGGCTGCAACTTAACAGCCCTGGCTTCTTTAGCCTGGCAGTAATCCACAATGCCTGGAAGGTATCAGGTGGAGGAAAGTAAGGATAGATAAAACATCGCTCCTTGAAAAGAAGTTTATATTTGAAATCTACTTAGTGTTGGAAATCATATTAGTTGGTTGGTTGGTTGGTTGGTTGGTTGATTACAGTTATCTCCTTATTCTTCATCACACAGCCAGCCAGATGTTTAGACTGGATTTAGCATTTTTTGTCCATCTTCTTATTCTTAATTATTAATCTGGTAGGCTGATCTTTTCAGTAGTCTTGGTGCTGAATTCCTAGTACCAGAATTCCAAGACAAATAGCTGGATACTTCTCTTGTTTTTATTCTTCTGTGTTTTGGATATCTTTCTTTCTCTTTTGCAGGAATTTCAGTCCTCGAAGAGGTAGAACATGCGTTCATGATCTCTGCCCCTCCCCTCCAACTTTGATGCTCCCCCTCTGATGCCCCATGTTTCGGGGATGAACCTGGGGTTATTTTTCAAAGGACTCTTTCATATTTACTTCAATAAACCCTTCAGAGTTTTCATAAATCTCAGTGAGTTTGGGATTACCTTAGGAACCACACAGTGCTGGTGTACAAATGACTCTGTGTGATCCCTTTCCCTAATGGATTGTATGTAGGTGGAGATTTACAACCACGTACAAAAGTTAATACATAGAGAATTAAAATGTTGAGTTAAAACCAGCTCAGAAAATGCAGGCATTATGCACAGCGTGTTAAGGTATGCAAAAAATAAAATAAAACCTTAAACCATCAGAAGGAAAAAAGAAATGTTTTGCCTCTGTTTGATTGCAACAAATATAAGTTGGTTGGTTGGTTTTGTTTTAGGATCCTTTCTGATATGTGAATAAAGCAGGGGAATGGGTAGTAAAAGGATTCTTTCTTCATCTTCTTACCACCACCAATTATTCCTAAGGGTTTAACCCTAGCTACTGTATATGCTAACAATTAAGGGATGCGGTGGCTCAGTGGCTAAGACATTGTTGAACAGAAAGGTCGGCAGTTCAGCAGTTCGAATCCCTAGTGCCACATAACGGAGTAAGCTCCCATTACTTGTCCCAGCTTCTGCCACCTAGCAGTTTGAAAGCATGTAAAAATGCAAGTCAAAAAATAGGAACCACCTTTGGTGGGAAGGTAACAGCATTCTGTGTGCCTTTGGTGTTTAGCCATGCTGGCGACATGACCATGGAGCTGTCTCTTTGGCTTTGAAATGGAGATGAGCACCGTCCGTCACCTAGAGTCGGGAACGATTAGCACATATGTGCGAATGGAACCTTTACCTTTACCTGAAGGGAATTGTTACCCAGTAGGCAAACCATCTTGATTTTAAGTAGAAAACGCAGAGCAGGCTACGTATCAAGCACAGGAAATTGGGAGTCCGGGCAGTTCAAATGAGCATAGTTTAATTTACAGGAACGCTCTTTACAAGAATCTGAACTACTAACGGTCAAAGCAGATAATAGTTAATGGAATTCAAGTTGAGCTGGACTTCGATCACTTGTGGGCATGAAAGGACTCAAGGCTGATGATGTATTTGACACTCCCTAGGGCTCAGCTTGGTCATCTTCTACATCAGAGGTTCCCAAACTTGGCAACTTTAAGACTTGTGGACTTCAACTCCCAGAATTCTCCAGCCAGCTATGCTGGCTGGAGAATTCTGAGAGTTGAAATCCACAAGTCTTAAAGTTGCCAAGTTTGGGAACCTCTGTTCTACATTATGTTTACCCAATATTCCTAATGTGAACGAATCCACTATGGAAACTTCTCAAGTTACAACCAGTTGCTTATTGAGCATTCAGTTATTACAGACACTACTTGTAACACATATTCAAAGTTCCAATGGTCACATCTCCCCATCCCCAAGACAATTGCAGACAATAATAATAATAATAATAATAATAATAATAATAATAATAATAATAATAATAATAATAATAATAATAATAATAATAATAATAATAATAATAATAATAATTTTATTGATAACCCGCTCTCTCTCCCCGAAGGGACTCGAGGCGGGGCACAGGGAAATAAAAACAATTAGAAAAAATACAAAATTTAAAACAATAAACATACATAAATACTAACTAAAAGGCATATTAAACAGAAAACCCTGCGCTAAAATTCCCAAATATTTACTAAAAATCCCTAAACAATCAGAAGAGATTATCCTAGGCTGGCCAAGCGAAAAAGATGTGTTTTTAATTTCAGACGGAAGGAGCGGAGGTCCGTGGTAGTTCTAATATCGGGGGGAAGGTTGTTCCAGAGGGCTGGGCCCGCCACAGAGAAGGCCCTTCCCCTGGGCGTCGCCCGCTGACAAAGTCTAGTGGACGGCACCCGGAGAAGTCCCTCTCTGTGGGAGCGAATCGGCCGTGAGGATGTATGGGGCAGGATCCGATCCCGCAGGTAGCTAGGTCCCGAGCCATGGAGCGCTTTGAAGATGACAACTAGCACCTTGAAGCGCACCCGGAGGACGACAGGCAGCCAGTGCAGCTCGCGCAAGAGCGGTGTTACGTGGGTGAATCTAGAAACACCCATAATTGCCCGCGCGGCTGCATTCTGGACTAACTGAAGTCTCTGGGTGCACCTCAAGGGGAGCCCCATGTAGAGAGAGTTACAATAGTCCAGTCGGGATGTCACGAGAGCATGAGTGACTGTGCGAAGGGCGTCCCGATCCAATAGGGGGTGCAATTGGCGAACCAGGCGAACCTGGTAAAACGCCCTCCTGGCCACGGCTGTCACCTGATCTTCCATGGACAGCCGGGCATCCAGGAGGACACCCAAATTGCGCACCCCATCCACAGGGGCAAGATGTTCGCCCCCTATGGCCAGCGATGGAGTTAGCTGGTTGAATCGGGCAGCCGGAAACCACAGCCACTCGGTCTTGGTCGGGTTGAGTCTGAGTCCGTTACTTCCCATCCAGATCCGCACGGCTTCCAGGCACTGGCACATCACCGCTACGGCATCGTTGGGGTGGTTTGGGGTAGATATATACAGCTGAGTGTCATCAGTGTAAAGATGGTACTCTACCCCAAAACCACGGATGATCTCACCCAGTGGCTTCATATATGTCTTGAACAGGAGAGGCGAGAGGACCGACCCCTGAGGCACCCCACAAGTGAGGGGTCTCGAGGTCGACCTCTGCTCTCCTGCCAACACAAATTGCGATCGGCCAGAGAGGTAGGAGGAGAACCACCGTAAAATGGTGCCTCCCACCCCCAACCCCCCCAGCCGATGCAATAGGATACCATGGTCGATGGTATCGAAAGCCGCCGAGAGGTCTAATAGGACCAGGATGGAGGAGCAACCCCCATCTCTGGCCCTCCAGAGATCATCCACCAACGCGACCAATGCCGTCTCGGTGCTATGCCCGGGCCGGAAGCCGGACTGGCGCGGGTCTAGATAATCAACTTCCTCCAGGTGACGGGGAAACTGTTGTGCCACCACACTCTCACCAACCTTCGCCAAAAAGGGAAGGTTGGAGACGGGACGATAGTTAGTTAAAAGCTGGATCCAAAGAGGGCTTCTTAAGGAGGGGCCTCACCATAGCCTCTTTTAGGGAAGCAGGCAAGGAACCCTCACTTAAGGATGCGTTGACAACCTCTTGGAGCCAGCCTCGTGTCACCTCCCAGGATGCCAGTACAAGCCAGGAGGGACACGGGTCCAATAAACATGTGGTGGCTCGCAGTCGCCCACGTAACCTGTCCATATCCTCGGAAGAAACGGAGTCAAACTCCTCCCAGACAAGATCTGCCTTGCGGCATCCCACTGGGCCATCAATGGGGGCTAGCTCGTTCTGTATCTGAGCGATTTTCTCCTGCAGAAAAATCACAAATTCCTCTGCTCTACCCTGTAGCGGGGCTTCCCGCACCCTCTGTTGAAGGAGGGAGCGGGTCACCCTAAACAGGGCGGCAGGGCGGTTGTCTGCGGATGCTATGAGAGTAGCACAATGATGGCGTTTGGCCACTCTCAGCGCCACAATGTAAGTCCATAAATGGGCTCTTACCTGTGTCCGGTCAGATTCAGATCGAGAAGACCTCCATCTTCTCTCTAGGCATCTCTTGCGGCGTTTCATCACCCTCAGCTCCTCGGTAAACCAAGGGGCCAGGGTGGTTCGCCGCCGCAAGAGAGGCCGCAAGGGCGCGACCCGATCCAAGGCTCCCGTGGCCGCAGTATTCCATGCGGCCACGAGGTCCTCCATCGGGGCGCGGGTCAGGGGTACAGGAAGTGGCCCAAGCGCCGTCTGGAACCCATCAGGGTCCATAAGGCGCCTGGGGCGGAACCAGATCGGTGACTCTGGTTCCGCCTCCCCGCGGTGGGGAGTAGCGGTTGGAAAGTCGAGCCGGAGAAGTGAGTGGTCTGACCATGACAAGGACGTGATGACTATATCCCCTATACCCAGAACACTCTTCCATTGGCCAGAGACAAAGATGAGATCCGGTGTATGTCCACCCTCGTGGGTGGGGCCTTGAATTACTTGGGTCAGGTCCATGGCCGTCATGGAAGCCATGAACTCCCGAGCTACCCCGGATGATTCGGCCACCGATGGCAGATTAAAGTCCCCCATGAATAAAAGTCTGGGGGTCTCGACTGCCACCGTAGCGATCACCTCAAGGAGCTCGGGCAGGGCTGCTGCTACATAGCGGGGAGCCAGGTATACAACCAGCAAGGCCAACTGCCTCCCTAGGCCCCACTTCACGCAGAGGGACTCACAACCGGTAGTCTGTGGCACAATGGTCTCTCTCGGCTCAAGACCTTCCTTTACAATGACCGCTACCCCACCACCCCTGCCTAGGGCCCGGGGCTGATGAAAAGCGCGGTAGCCTGGTGGGCACATTTCAACGAGGGGGAGTCCACCCTCGTGGCCCAACCAGGTCTCCGCTATTCCTGCCAGGTCCGGCTCCCCCTCTGACACAAGGTCATGGATGAGGGGGGCTTTGTTGACAACGGACCTGGCGTTGCAAAACATCAGCCTCAGGCCCTGGCTCTGTATTCCCTGACCACCTAGCCTGCGGGGGTTGTGACACCTGACCGTTTGTAACCAACGGCCACGTGTCCCCAACCGGGAGGATGGAACTTGCCTCCCCTCGGACTTGCCTCTCCCCACGACCTTCTGAATGGGAATGCCCTCCGTCGGAACGACTCGTGTTTCCCCCCCCCCCCATGGATCCTTCCGCTTCCCTCCGTTGCCTGCTGGCCTGGCCCTCTCTTTCTGACTGTTTGTACCCTCCCCCCTCCTCCCTGGAACCCCCTAAAATCCTAATTAAAAGCCTCCCTAAAAAACCCCTCAACCTGCGCTTCGCCCACCTCTTAGGAATAATCAATACATCATCGAGGTGGGCCCGTGTTAGACAGGAGGGCCAGGCCTGCGAGAGGGGAGACTCCCGCAGGTCAAGGAGGTCGCGCCTAGAGTACATGTTAAAAACCTCAGAGGTAGTCTAAGTCCAGGAAGGCAACAAACACAAGTCCGAAAGCAAATAAAGTGGATAAGTGCAAGGATATTCTTCAGGGTGGGGGGTAAAGTCAGAATCCAGAGTCTTATGGATGGGGAGATCGAATCCAGTCCCATTACAGGCCCCATCCATCTGTCCTTCCGACCAAAAGGGGCTTAGTTCGTATTTAGTGCCGCATGGCTAATTAGTCCATCATGCGGCCTGATGTAGAATACTGCCCTCTAAAGGCCCAGATGTTGTCAGCCACCTCCTCCAGTCCCGTGCACTCACTCCAGATGTTCAGATGTTAACGATCTTCCTGGGTCGTCCTCGGCCAGGTCCACCAATCCACAATCTGGCTGCAGATGTTCCATGCCAGACTGCTCAAACAGCAATGGATTTGCTTAACAACTTCCGCATTTTCTTAACAGTTGTGGTGCTTGCTTTATAACCAATGCATTCACTTAATGATCACTGCAGAAACAGACACAAAACCAGGTGCCGTGATATGGTGCCCTTCTAAATTAGTAGCATATGTTATAGTCATAATTTCAGGCTCAATTACAGTCATAAATCAAGGACTACCTGTATTGGATTACCACATTTTCCAGATTCACCCAAGCAATTGAACCACTGCTTTAAACAGGGGTGGGCTGCTATGGGTTGACCCAGGTTTGAGAGAACCCGTAGCTAATGTTATGGCTGGTTCAGAAAACCTCCAAACCCCACTCGGGCTGCCCCGAGGGCTGCCCTACTCCTCCCACCCCACCCCTTCCCTCCCAGGAGTCTCCACATAGCTCGTTTGGATGTGACTTAAGTGTAGGGTCTGTACGGAGGCTTGGGGAGGGGGGAAATGGGTCTCCAAAAAAACGGGCCCATTTCTGGTCTCCGGAAGGCCTCCAGAGCCCAGGGGAGTTTTCGCCCTCCCAGAGGCTCGAGAAAGTCTCCGGAGCCTGGGGAAGGCAAAAATGCACACACACCCCACCGTGATGCAGGAGGCCAACTAGGCCATGCCCACCATGGCCATGCCCACCCAGCAACCAGGCAGAGAACCCATTGTTGAAATTTTTGAAGCCCACCCCTGGGCTTAATCAATAGGCAGAGTGTGCCCAACACACCAAGTGACAAAATACTGTGACTATAATCATAATCGGTGTTGGTCAGATGCATTACTAGCCCTGTAGTAGTTTTCAAGAAGTATGCGCCTCATGAACATTGCATTGAGAATGGACACAAACGATGGAAATTAACATTTCCAAACTAAGCCCAAAGGATAACTCAGTTGGCATGCAAATTAAAATAAACACATGTGTTTATGAAGGAACAAAAAACTTCAGAAGGTTGTAAACAAGCATCAGCTTCCTCTGTTTTTGGCTCAGGGCAAAAATAATAAACCTAATCTCCCTAGTCACTGATTCGAAACATTAATGTGCTTTCATGTTAGACTAAGAAAGATAGTTAGACATCATTTTATTAACCAACCCGTCCAAAGAACTGCTGCTGAATTTTTTTTTTTTTAAATAGAGGATTAATCTTGAGAATGCCTGTCTTGGTTTCTCAATTTTGGCAGGGGCTTAGGGCAGTGGTGGGATGCAAATAATTTAACAACCAGTTCTCTGCCCTAATATTTCTTCCAACGACCAGTTCACCAAACTGCTCAGAAAGTTAACAACCGGTTCTCCCGAAATGGTGCGAACTGGCTGAATCCCACCACTGGCTTAGGGATGTCAACAGGGAAACAAAACAGCCAAGTTGGAGGCTACATCTCTGTGATCAAAATCTTGTCCTTCTATGTATGCATCTTTTGTGGCCCCCATGTGGATATCCATGAATGAGCTCCTGTCCATCTCTCCAACAGCATAAAATAATGCTTTGCTTTTCTCCTTAAATCTTAAACTGCTATGGGTTAACCAATGTCCTTGATCCTGGATGAACAAAGTATTCATTGTACACACAGTAAAATGAAGTACACATACTTGTACACATAATTGCTTTCATCTGTTCTTCAAAGACATGCCTGTCGGAAAGAATTTATTTTTATTTATTTTATTAAATTTATACCCCGCCCTTCTCCTTGTTAGGACCCTTGTTAGAATCTTATGGAATCTTGAAGACCAGCATAGTTATCATCACATAATGATGAAGATGATGCCACTTGGGTCCAGGATATTTCCCCAGTGGGATTTGGCCTGCCCCACTCATGCAGACAGAAGTGGCTTTCTGTAGATCCCTGGATGGGAAGTAACAGACTCAGACTCAACCCGTCCAAGACCGAGTGGCTGTGGTTTCCGGCCGCCCGATTCAACCAGTTGACTCCATCACTGGCCATAGGGGGCGAACATCTTACCCCTGTGGATGGGGCGCGCAACTTGGGTGTCCTCCTGGATACCCGGCTGTCCATGGAAGATCAAGTGACAGCCGTGGCCAGGAGGGCGTTTTACCAGGTTGCGCCCCCTATTGGATCGGGATGCCCTTTGCACAGTCACTCATGCCCTCGTGACATCCCGACTGGACTATTGTAACTCTCTCTACATGGGGCTCCCCCTGAGGTGCACCCGAAGACTTCAGCTGGTCCAGAATGCAGCCGCGCGAGCAATAATGGGGACCTCTAGGTTCACCCATATAACACCTCTCTTGCGCGAGCTGCACTGGCTGCCTGTCGTCTTTCGGGTGCGCTTCAAGGTGCTAGTTGTCATCTTTAAAGCGCTCCATGGCACGGGACCTAGCTATCTGCGGGATCGGATCCTGCCCCATACATCCCTGAGGCCGATTCGCTCCCACAGAGAGGGACTTCTCCGGGTGCTGTCCACTAGACTTTGTCAGCGGGCGACGCCCAGGGGAAGGGCCTTCTCTGTGGCGGGCCTGGCCCTCTGGAAGACCTTCCCCCCGAAATCAGAACAACCACGGACCTCCGCTCCTTCCGTCAAAAATTGAAAACACACTTTTTCTGCTTGGCCGGCCTAGGTTAGTCTTCCGTCTTTCGATAGGGTTTTAGGTTTTTTTTTTAGTATAATTTAAATTGAGAGGATTTTAGCGCAGGGACAATTTCGGTTTAATTTATTTTTATCCATCGTATTTGTTTTATGTATATATTTTTATAGTATTTTAATTTTTCCCTGTGCACCGCTCCGAGTCCCCTTGGGGAGAGGATGCGGTTATATAAATAAAAATTTGATTGATTGATTGATCAGCCAAGAGATTTCAGCTGGTGGGATCCACGAGAAGAGCCTTTTCTGCCACGGCTCCTGCCCTTTGGAACATCTTGCCACAGGAGGTAGGATCCACACCCTCTCTCTTTGGCCTTCTCTTTTAGCCTTAAAACCTGGCTGTGCCAACTGGCCTGGGCTCCTGAAGGAGAAGCTGTTGGCTGAACGTGGTTGATGCATGACAGAGAAGAGCCAGCATCTTTCCCCTCCAACTCCTGTTTTTAAGTCTGTTTTACTCTTTTGTGATTTTTAATCTGCTTTTATAATTGTCAGATATTGTGTGTTTAATATTGCTGTTAGCTATGAGAGTCATCTTGAATAGCAAGATGGTCAACAAATAAAATAGACAGACAGATGATGGATGGATGGATGGATGGATGATAGATTGTTAGATAGATAGATAGATAGATAGATAGATAGATAGATAGATAGATAGATAGATAGATAGATAGATAGATAGATAGATAGATAGATCTAGATGATGTATAGAGGATGGATGGATGGATGGATGGATGGATGGATGGATGGATGGATGGATGGATGGATGATGGATAGATGGATAGACAGACAGACAGACAGACAGACAGACAGACAGACAGACAGATAGATGATAGGCTTCTGTAAATTATAAAAAGAATGCAATCCTTCTGCCCACACAAGTTACAATGTTGTATACTCAAGTAAACACCACATGCATTTTTGGAAGATTTACAGAAAGAATTGGTGTTCTAAATTTCCTCCTCCCTCCCCTGCCACCTCTTCTCAGTTAAACCCACCACCAGGGTCCCCAATCAGCCCCCTTTGTTACAATCCTAGACTGACACTCTGTAGCTTCTGAAGCAATCAAGGTTCATCTTTAAAATACTAGAATGATACAAGAGATTTCCACCGTTCCCCTTCTAGTGACTATGTAAGGTCACTGGGATGACTGAGAATCCAACTGGCACATGAGCAAAAGACATTCAATAGAATATAAAAGCAATTTTTTGTTCAGTCCCAGCTTTTTCTACCTTTAGAAAAACAAAGGGCCCCCAAAGTCTAGATAGTTCACCCAGATACAATCAATAGCAATTTATTGACTGTTCGATCACCAGTTCTAGGGTTCCATTGCATGAGTAGTGACCCTCATGTTGTCGTTTAAAGTCTCAAAGCCCAAGAGTCAAATTTAATGGCTCATCTATCATTCATACCACCACCCCAAGACCCCAGGACAGGATTATCTAGCCATGTTCAAATGCTAAGGTCTCCCAAATTGCACCATGCAGAAGCTGTGGTTATGTGACACACAGGTTCACTGTGGCTCAAAAGCTCACAGCTTACCACATTGCAATTTTTTTTCTTAATGTGGCAACAGTGAGCATGTTGTGGCCTGTCAGAGGCCAGCCCCTACAGCAGCCGAATCAGAGGAGGAGGAGGAGGAGGAGGAGGAGGAGGAGGAGGAGGAGGAGGAGGAGGAGGAGGAGGAGGAGGAGGAGGAGGAGGAGGAGGAGGCGTGGGAGTTAGGGTCAGCAACAAGGCAACATGAGAGCTCCGAGTGGGAAGAGGGAAGGGAGCTGGAAGAGATACAGAGGTGGAGCCTGGGCTGTCCATCAGCCCTCGGATGGAGAGGCAACCACCCCAAAGTCTGGAGGTGGCTGATGAAGAAGAGGAGGAAGAGCTGGGTCCAGTACCTGACCTGTAGATGTGCCAAAGGAAGGGGAGAGGAAAGCAGTGGAAATCTATGGGCCTGTCCTCAGGACAAAAGAGGAGCCACCATTGCTAACGAAGTCCTACCCTAGCTCTGGGGATAAAAGGCAGGGGACGGAGATGAATAGGTGTGGCAGACAACTATTCATCTTCTAGCCAGCCAGACTTGTTAGCCTGTGAGAGAAACTTTTCGCCCGGGTTGCCAGCATTCCTAATAAAGGAATCTTTTGAGGTCACATGTTTGAGGAACTGGGTCAGAACAGAGCACATTTTAGGGAGAAGGAAACTAACTTTCAGTTTGTTTCCCTGCTATGGGAGTAGAGGGACATGATATGTGCACAGGAAAGTGTGTTTTCCTGGAGAACGTTAAAGAACATCTTTACCGTTAACGAACGGTAAAATACATCTTGATTTGATGTATTTAAAAGAATAAAGGATCCATAAACCTCAAAACTGGATTTTAGAGGTTTTTCCAAATCCTTTCCATAAATCTTTGATTTATGGAAAGAAGGCTCAGGCCAAAGACTGACACATAAATGAAAGAGAAATGTTGTCCATAGCAGTCAGACGTAGTGCTGGAAGGTGAGACAGAAATCTAATTAGAGTCCAGAAAATATATTTTGGCTTTCATCCCTCTATCAGAATTATAAATGAATGCCCATATGGAACTTGCAGTCTACATACCTAAGAGGACCAAAGAAAGTCAAATAATGGAAATGAAATGCAAGGCCATAAAATACAAGCAATTTGTTCAAAACTACTTAAAAATAAGTAGGATGTGTTCCTGATAACTTGGTTTTGGGTTACAGCCTCAGTCAACTGGAGTTCCGAGGGGATCATTTTACTTGGGTCCCAGGGAAAATTGTTGTTCACTCAGTTAAAATAAGAGACAAAGATGGAGGCAAGATTTCCAATCACCAAGGATACGCAGGATAGATTCGCACCAGAGGTGGTATTTAGCCAGTTCTGACAGGTTCTGGAGTTTGGGTAACGAAACATCTTCAAGGAAGAAAGCAAGGTCAGAGAGCACCAAGGATCCCTCGTTTACTTTGTCCTCAAGGCAGAGGTGGTATTCAGCCAGTTCTGACAGGTTCTGGAGAACTGATAGCGGAAGTTTTGAGTAGTTCAGAGAACCGGCAAATAGGTTGGCTGCCTCCCAGCCTCCCAGCTGATCTTCTTTTGTTGACCTGAACAGAAGAACGGAGCTGGAAAACAGGTTAGTGGGGTAGGGAGGGAATGGTGATTTTGCAGTAACCTTTCCCCAGGAGAAGGGAGGGAATGGGGATTTTGCAGTAACCTTCCTCTGCCACTCCCACAAAGCCACACCATACCCACAAAGCCACGCCCACAGAACCGGTAGTAAAAAAAAACTGGTTCCCACAATATGCTTAAACTAAATTAAATGAGGTTGTGGGAATCTAGACATTGATAAGTTGTGTCTTGATAAGTTGTGTGAAACACAGCATCCTGAATCAGAATGGGACTGATTTAATGGGGGATAAGCATGTTATCTGGACATAGCAGCTGTGTTTATGAAAGAAATTATAGAGGGGTACATAATTGAATGTTTTTTTAAATTTTTTGTTGAAAGAACAACATTGTGTTTTGGGCACCTTTTAAACACTCAGATCTCGGGTGGGGGTATGGGGGAATGTTTCAGTAACCGAAGCCTGATATATGGAACGTATGAATTGAGCAACCCACAAGGCAGAAAGATTCAAAAGCAGATGATTTGATTCCCATCAAGAGAACCATGAAAGATAAAACTTTGTCGAGTAGATAATAATAAATAACAGTTAAGGGCTTGGTTTGTTTGCTCACATTAGTTCAATTAGATGAGTTATCAGATGCATGGGGTCAATAAAGGAGAGGACCACTTGAAGTAGGGTCACTAGGCAACTAGATTAGCAAATGGACGTTGATGAAAAGAATAGAGTCACTGAATCAGAGTGTTACATGGGGTCAGGGCTGGCTTGCTGTCAGGGTTCCAACAGATGCCCTAATTAATTCATGAGTCTCAAGGCAAGCTTCAAAAGAAATCCAGTTATTTATTAGGAGCAACATGTCTGCACTACCCAAGTGAAGCCAACTCTGACACCACCAAATTTATGACCCAATTATGACCCTGTTTCCCACCTCCCCCAAGGGTGTGTCATAAATCACATATAATTAGTGGGATTGGGTGTCATCTAACCCAATGCACTTAATCAAGAGCCTGACATCCCTAATAGAGGCTAATCGCGCCTCTGATTGAAAATTTGAAAGAGAAAAACCCACCACCGCTGTCCCACTGATTAGTTGCACTGTAGAACTTCTGCTGTCCTCAAGAGCTCTCGCCTAATGACCAACTGAAGTCTATTTCAATGATGAACCTTTTCCTATTTCTACATAAAGCCTTCTCCATGTGCCTTCAGTGTTTAGTCATGCTGCCCACATGACCACGGAGAAAAGATTGGACTGTCATTTGTCAGAAATGGTGTACTGTCTCCTACTGGAGCAGGGCAGGGGGTGTTACACTAGATTTTTTTATTTTTATTTTTTTATTTTATTCAATTTATATCCCGCCCTTCTCCAACAGGACCCAGGGCGGCGATGACCTATAAGGTCCCTCCCAACTCTGTTAATCTGTTTAAAGTAGACCTGCCTACGCCTGGGGCTGAAATGAGAAAAAGGTTTACATTCTGGTTTGAATAATACAGGTATTCCTCGATTTCCAACAGTTCACTCATTGACCATTCAAAGTTACACTAGCACTCACGAATGTGACTTATGACCGTTTTTCAGTTACAACCTTTGCAGCACCAAAATTCAGATGCTTGGCAACTGGTTCATGCTTACGACCATTGCTGTGTCCCAAGGTCATGCGATCAACTCCTGCAACTTTCTGATGAGCAAAGTCAATGGGGAAACCAGGTTCACTTAACAATCAGATTACTAACTTATCAGCTGCAATGATTCCCTTAACAATTGTGCCAAGAAAGGATCCTAAAATGGGGCAAAACTCACTTAACAAATGTCTCACTTAACAACAGAAATGTTGGGGCTAAATTGGGGTCGTAAGTCAAGGGTTACCTGTACTTCACTAGAATGAGGCCCTATTCTGCATAAGCTGCTTTAACCTGCAAATATAATGTAACTTCCTCCATCTCAGTCAGCGGCCGGTCCATCCTACATTTCTAATAAGATGGAAATGTCATGCAGCCAATCTAATTTGCTCCATCGCCAATGACAAACTAAGCTAATTCAGAGAAAGGGCAGAGCCACTGCCCTCAATCTTGTTTTATTCAGTACTGGGCCAAGTCCATGTGGCTGTGAAGCAGGACAAGGACCGAAGGGGTTGGGGGGTGGGAATGCTGAAATTCAGCTCAGGCTTCCCCAATCTTGAGCTCTGCGTTGCAATGCGATTTCCATCATCTCAACTTTCCGCGCTAACAATGCCTATTGCATTCTAGCATATATTCCTAAAGCCAGGTTGAAGAACCCTGAATTAGGGCATCTATAAGGCACTGCATATCAAAAAAACTAGACACACAGGTAGTTTTTAGGGCCATCACTCTGCTGACCACCTAATTCCCACAGGGCTGTCTCAGGCCCAAAGGTGTTTACCCATGCAATAGGGCTGTATTGCTAATATCCTTCTCATCTTCTCATTTCTCAACTTCTCATCTTTCCTACTCTCTTCTCCTATTGGTGTCTTATCACTTGTTGTTTGCATCTTATGATCAATGATTTATGATCCATGACTATCACTTTGTGATTGTATGTGCATAGATTGGCAGCTTCTGCACAGGAGACAAATTCTTTGTGTGTCCAATCTCACGTCACCAATAAAGAATTCTATCTATTCAAGATTCTATTCTATTTCTATTTCTATATTCTACTCTACTCTACTCTATTCTATATTCTACTATATGTTCTATTCTATTCTGTTCTGTTCTATTCTATTCTATTCTTTTTCTATATTGTATTCTACTCTACTATTCTATTTTCTATTCTATTTTCTATTCTATTTTCTATTCTATATTCTATTTTACTCTATTCTATTCTATATTCTATTCTACTCTACTCTATTCTATATTCTACTTATATTCTATTCTATTCTTTTTCTAGGTTGTATTCTACTCTACTCCTATTCTATTCTATTTTCTATTCTATATTCTACTCTATATTCTATTCTATATTCTATTCTACTCTATTCTATTCTCTATCAAACTAATAAACTAAAACTAATAAACCCTATTCTGCTCTATATTCTATTCTATTCTATTCTATTCTATTCCTACTCTACATTTAGCAATATTACAAGAGGTTCAAAACGGAATTTCCTCTTTAATGGTGATTTGAGAAAGAATTTGAACATTTTCTGGAATAGATGCTTTTTTTTCTCCTTACCAAGAGAATAAAAACACCCAGAGAGCATTTCTCTTTCTCAACACAACCTTCCAGAAAGGACCCTCGTCTACAAGAGAAAACTTTCCTTGAAAAGTCCAATGGTTCATAGATCTGGCAGAGACCTTTCGAAGGGCAGAGGTTAATCAGGGGGCTAAAGATGCAAGGGATAAGATTAAGCAGGTCTCTCTCTCTTTTTTTTGTACAACCAAGGAAAGAGAGATGTGTGCATAAAGTGTGTACATAAAGTTTTATAACAGCGCTCTAACTCAAAACCTCTGACATTTATAATACATTTCCATTACGGTTGGCTCTAAATTGCCTATATGTCTTTTACATTAAAAATAAATCGCTCCAACTAGGCAGCTAAAAGGGTTGATGGCATGCGATCCCAGTCGAGAGTATCAAAGTCAACATGTCTATAATTCTGAGTTTAAAGCAGGGAAGAAGAAGCAGGAGAGATACAATGCTGGTCAGCCCAGGCCCTCTCTCTCCTTTCCTCCCCCCTTCTTATCATGTACAAACCAGGGGTGTGTTCCAGAAGAAACTATTGTTGCTTCACTCAGGGGCATGCTGTACACGCATGCACAGTACAACTAAAATTGCTCTGCGCATGAGCAGAAGCAAAAAAACATGATAGCAGCACCATAGATGCCACTTCGGGATCGCATCCTGCCCCAGACATCCCTCCGGCCGATTCGCTCCCACAGAGAGGGACTTCTCCGGGTGCCGTCCACTAGGCAATGCCAGCGGGCGACGCCCAGGGGAAGGGCCTTCTCTGTGGAGGGCCCAACTCTCTGGAACGACTTACCCCCCGAACTGAGAACGACCATGGACCTCTGCTCCTTCCACCAGAATCTTAAAACTTATTTTTTCCAACAGGCCGGCCTGGCCTAACTCACACCACCTAGCCTATAGTCTGCAGTTAAATTGTTTTACATTGGTTTTTAGGGATATTGTTTTAACATATTTAAATTTTTTAGCACAGGGATACTAATTTAATCTGGTTTTATATTTTGTATATTGTTATGTTTATATATGTTTTTAAATTGCCTGTGCACCACTCCGAGTCCCTTTTGGGAAAGGGTGCGGTATATAAATTTAATAAACTTTAATAAACTAAACCAGGAGAACCAGTTCGGGGGCATGGCACTCGATCACTGCCGGTTCCAGCGATCCAGGCCACCAAGCTACTTATGGTTTGGCCAAACTGGTTCAAATCGGTAGGAACCCACCACTGTTGCAAACCATACAGTCTTACCACCCGACAGTTCAGGGATTGCGTTACTGCCGTTTTTACTACCGGTTCGCAACTCGCGCATGTGCTGCTCAATGTAAATTGTTCGTCACGCATATGCTGAACAATTTACAGTGATCTATGCCCATGCAGTCACTAAAAACCAAAATTGGTTTTTAAGATGACAACTAACCAAGGTGTTAGTTGTCATCTTCAAAGCGCTCCATGGCTCGGGACCTAGCTACCTGCGGGATCGGATCCTGCCTCATACATCCTCACGGCCGATTCGCTCCCACAGAGAGGGACTTCTCCGGGTGCCGTCCACTAGACTTTGTCAGCGGGCGACGCCCAGGGGAAGGGCCTTCTCTGTGGCGGGCCCAGCCCTCTGGAACGACCTTCCCCCCGACATTAGAACTACCACGGACCTCCGCTCCTTCCGTCTGAAATTAAAAACACATCTTTTTCGCTTGGCCGGCCTAGGATAGTCTCTTCTGATTGTTTAGGAATTTTTAGTAAATATTTGGGAATTTTAGCGCAGGGTTTTCTGTTTAATATGCCTTTTAGTTAGTATTTATGTACGTTTATTGTTTTAAATTTTGTATTCCTTTTTAACTGTTTTTAATTCCCTGTGCCCCGCCTCGAGTCCCTTCGGGGAGAGAGAGCGGGTTATAAATAAATTTCGATTCGATTCGATTCGAAAATGGCGGTAGCCCTGCGGAGGTGAGGGAATCGGTTTGGGGGTGTGGCAGGCCTGGGTCTCTTGCCAGTTCTGCCACCCTGGCCAGAATTCCACTACCAGTTCAGCTGAACCGGACTGAACCGGGAGCAACCCACCTCTGCTACAGTTCCACCGAGCAGTTCCCAATTAGGAAGCAGATAGGAGGGATCTCAAGCTTACCTTCATTTCCCGAGCAGGTGAAACTGTTGGATGCCATTTTTTAAATTTGGCTCCATTTGTCGGTCATGGAAACAATCAAAACAACTTCCCTAATTGATTTCCCAAACAGGAGGAGGACAAAGTCATCCCCAGCTTCGCACATCCTTGTGCCTGGAATTTAATTAACACTCAGCCAGGGAGCTTCTCCCATAGATTCCCCAAATGGGCCTCATTATAACCCCAAGCTCTCCTTTCTTTCTTTTTAGCGCAGCCAAAACTTGGAGAGCAATGGGGTTCATATCTCTTTCTCTCTCTCTCTCTTTCTCTTTCTCTCTCTCTCTCTCTCTCTCTCTCTGATTGCACCTCCCACTGCCAGATGTTACCTCTACAGGAGAAGGCCCGAGCAGAGCCCAGCTGTGGCACCTGTCCTGCTGGATGGTTAATGCATGTTATAAATGACCGTGGTCCTTGTCATTAAGGAGATAGCAATTAAAGACAGATTGCAGATTGTTTGTGCATGCCCTTCTAGTTAGGATAATGGAAGCGGTTATGTAGCATGCCATTCCTAATCACTGAGCCACATCAATTACTCAGGGCAAGGTTGAAGGAATGGCACAGCGCCAGAGGCAGGGAAATAAATAGCGGAGATAAATAACAGGAGATCATCTGGAAAACATGCAGGGGATTTGATGCCAGCCACCTAGGCTGTTCCTGACATGCCATCTTTTTTTTTTCTTTTTTGCCACAGAGAAACAAAGCATCCGTTTTGAAACCCAGAGGACCTCTTCCTTGAGAGGAACGAGCGAGATTAATCTGGGGCGGGGTGTGTGGTCAACCTGGGGTTTGCAATTGACTTGCAATGGCTCAAAGGAGAAAGAATTGGATGCAATCAACTGGAAAAGGATAGGACTTTTCAATAAAGAAATCAAGAGCTGCCTTTAAAGCAGATTTGCTTTATTCCCAGATCAGATATTTTTTTTAAAAATATTTTTGCTTGATATCTGTGGGGAGGGCAACAACAAGGACCGAAAGCTCTCTCCGTGCTATGGAAATGGGAAGGCTCCATTGGATATCAATCAATCAATCAATCAATCAAATGTTTATTTGTATACCGCTCCCTCTCCCCGAAGGGACTCAGGGCGGTGCACAGGGAATATAAAACATAAAAACATACAACAATATAAATATCTAAAATCAAATTAAATTACAATAACCCTGCGCTAAAACCTTAAGACCTAAAACACTAAACCCCTAAAAACCCAATTAAAAATTTAAATATACAGACTGGAGGTAGGAAAGATAAATTAGGCCAGGCCGGCCTGTTGGAAGAAATACGTTTTGAGCTTTTGGCAGAAGAAGCGGAGGTCCGGAGTTGTTCTGAAGTCGGGGGGGGGGGTAGGTCGTTCCATAAGATAGGGCCTGCGACAGAGAAGGCCCTTCCCCTGGGAGTCGCCCGCTGGCATTGCCTAGTGGATGGCACCCGGAGAAGTCCCTCTCTGTGCAAGCGAATCGGTCGAAGGGATGTATGGGGCAGGATGTGATCTGGCCATATCAGGCATCTCCCTTCTTGACCACACCACAGATGACAAAATTTGACAACATTTTGGTGTGGCACTAATTATAGAGAAGATGAGAGAACGCTGACTCTCTTTGGTATGGACATGTCCAGAGAGCAGCACCTTCCACCGTGGCCAAGACTGCCTACCAACTAGAGGTCAATGGCCGGCAACCTTGCGGGCATCCAAAACAGAGATGGCAAGACACTATCTACAAAGATATGCGAGCTGTAGGCCTGCACCCTGGAGACGCAGCTGAACTGCCAAGTGGCGTTCAATGATCTGAAAAGCAGAGCCTGCACCTACGGGAATATGCTAGGAAGAAGAATGTCTGTAGGAAGAAGAGGTCAAGAAACATCAGGATGGCCGTCACAGCAGGACACATGAAGCCTAGTTCCTTTGTACTGGAATTGCACCCTCAATGGACCCTAAAAAAAAACATGAGTCCTTGGATGGCATCTTCATGGCCATCATTTTGATTTTTTCAAGACCCTGGAAAATACCCCTATTCAAACATTCTCCAAGGTAGCGTTGGCAAACCTTTTTGGCACCGAGTGCTGAAACGGGAGCATGCATGGGGGGGGGCAGAGCACCAGAAACTGGAAGAGCATGTGCTTCCAGTTTCTGGTGGCCATGTGTGCGCGAAGACCAGCTGGCCGGCATGCATGCACCAAAAACCAGAAGCTCAGCTTCCCAGGGCGTGCATGCATGCCAGGGAGCTGCTCTTCCAGTTTCATGCATGACTCTACATGCCACTTCCAGCACACATGCCATAAGTTCGCCATCACAGCTCTAAGGTATATATGGGAGAAAGTCTCTCTCCTTCTCTCTCTTTTCTATTTTTTCTCTCTCTCTCTCTCCTCTCTCTCTCTCTCTCTCTCTCTCTCTGAATGTGTTAAAGATTGGATCATAAGATTCAAAGAAATGCATTTCCAAATGTCAACAGTGTACTAATTTCTCTACTCGTGTCACAATGTTCAAATTAAGGCAGTCAAATTTAAAATGTGGACCCAATTAATTCTCCGGCATCACTTCCCAAATTTATACATTTATTTTTATATTAAAAAAATAAACACCAAATCTATCAATAGCTGCAGAATCAGCTTAAACAATCTACCGCCAGTCTCAAGGAGTTTTCCCAGCATGTCAACATTTTATAGAGTTCATTTTCATACTAGATTTTTGAAACAATGTGTTGAAAACCACGACATGCCTTAATGTATTAGTAAAGTCATGTTATCATCCATTTTATTTTTCCATTCAAAATTTCCTTTAACTCCTTTCCACCTCACGTTTGCCCATAAATAAACCAGACATTAAAGGCCGGACTGGCTGGGTAAACATTCTGCCTTGGGCTGCAGTCTTCATTAAAAAAAACCTGCAACAACTTTCTTTATAAAGGTAAATTGTGATGTGGAGACGTTGTGGGGATTTACAGATTTATAAAATAAGAATAATAATGTCATCCCTTGAAAGTCTGTCATAAAGATAAATGAAAGAAGGATTTGAAAGCACATTAAACCGGGGAAAGGCACAAGATACAAGAGCAATTGCTTCCAATGAGGTTTCAATAATAGCTCTCTTCGTTTACTAGCAACTTTGCTGTGTATACACACACTAATGTTGCGGCCCACCAGCTGGTGGCAGACTCAGACAATGAGGAGGTTGGGGAGGAACCTGGGCCAGTCTTGGATTCTGGGGAAGGCTCCGATGAGGGCTCTGTGTCAGAGGCAGACATGGGGCCAGGGCCATCTGACAGTTATCAGCTGCCTTCAGAGTTGGAGTTCAGTGGGGCAGAAGAATAGCCAGAACAGTTAAGGAACAAGGGCTGATTTG
The DNA here is from genome assembly GCA_039707465.1 of Rhabdophis nuchalis. NCBI lineage: Eukaryota > Metazoa > Chordata > Lepidosauria > Squamata > Natricidae > Rhabdophis > Rhabdophis nuchalis. Next base: position 10,402,619 of record CM077657.1, on the reverse strand, counting down.
GGAGTAAAGGCACAGGTGGAGAGTTCCACAGGGAATAAAGAGGAGCCAAAGGGGAGTGGAGTTTGCAGGAGACAATTAGTTCGGTTAATATCCTACCCCATACATCCCTGCGGCCGATTCGCTCCCACAGAGAGGGACTTCTCCGGGTGCCGTCCACTAGGCAATGTCAGCGGGCAATGCCCAGGGGAAGGGCCTTCTCTGTGGTGGGCCCAATCCTCTGGAACGACCTACCCCCCGAACTCAGAATGACCACGGATCTCCGTTCTTTCCGCCAGAAGCTTAAGACACACTTTTTTCAACTGGCCGGCCTGGCCTAACTCTACCTAGTCTTTAGCCTAACAACAAATTGTTTTAATTGGTTTTTAAGGGGAATAGTTTTAATTTATTGCAAATTTTTAGCACAGGGCTAATAATGTAATTTGATTTAAAAAAATTTATATTGTTATGTTTATTTATGCTTTTTAATTTCCTGTGCACCGCCCCGAGTCCCTTTCGGGAAAGGGAGCGGTATATAAGTTTAAATAAACTAAACTAAACTAATTAGTGTGAAGATTTATTCGTGATTCTCAGAGACTCCTTGCCAAGTATTTTCTTGTACAGCTGTTGTGTTTGGAAGATATCGGCCTGGCAGCTCGCCAAGCCTGATAAAGTCTGTGGTTGTCAATTCACCCTTGAAAGACTGTTTGCTGGGCCTTTGCTGGGTGTGAATGAGAGGGATTCACATGAGCTTAATAAGAAAGGGATTTGGTCAAAGAGCAAAGGTCTGAACAACTAAGAAAACCAAACACCTGCAAAGAGATGGGCAGAAAGCAAGAAAGAAAAGGACACTTACTGCATCTCCCTATGTAAATGCATTTGATTGCTGCTTGAGTAATGCAGCCAGAAAGCATTCCCTTCTCATCTTTTTTGTATTCCAAATGTGCCTCTGTGTAGTCTAAAACAATTTAAAATGAATAAAATGTGTGCATGTGTGGAATAGCACTGTTTTTACACAGGTTCCAATATTGGATTCTTCTTCTTCTTCTTCTTCTTCTTCTTCTTCTTCTTCTTCTTCTTCTTCTTCTTCTTCTTCTTCTTCTTCTTCTTCTTCTTCTTCTTCTTCTTCTTCTTCTTCTTCTTTTTCTCCTTCTCCTTCTCCTCCTCCTTCCTCCTTCCTCCTTCCTCCTCCCTCCCTCCTCCTCCTCCTCCTCCTCCTCTCTCTCTCTCTCCTCTCTCTTCCCTACCATGAATACACAGCGAGTCAACCTGGCCGATCTCAATGGTTGAATAAGCTCTTTGATTTTCGAATTATTTTGAGATTAACTGCATTTGAAATGAGTGCAGCCTGCAACGTCTTGCTGGCCCCAGAAAAGATGAGCTGGGTTATCGGCAGAGAAAGTTGCAAAACTACATTTTCTCCGTTATTACTTTTGAACGCCAAACCTTCTCCTCGCTTGTCAGGTGGCCGGGTAGCCATTAAGGCAAGGAGAAGCCGATTGGAAAAGTTCAACTTGATATCGTCTCTCCTGACCAGCTTCCTGGCGTTAGAAAAGGGCTCATTTGGCTCAAAAGATGCTGGATATTTTTGTGCACACCCAGAAGGGAGGATGTGGCACTTTAGAGAAGACAGCTGACCCCTGATCAACATATATAAAAATCTAAGAGAACAAGTCTTTGTGTTTGTATTTATCAGTTTGTCAAACATGTACAAGATAGCAGGTATAAATATAAACATGGATATGAACGAAAGAAATGAATACAAATAAATGGGGACAGCAGGACAGGGACGGAGAGCACGCTGGTGCGCTTAGTCCCACGCCAGTCCGGCTTTCGGCCCGGGCATAACACCGAGACGGCATTGGTCGCGTTGGTTGATGATCTCTGGAGGGCCAGAGATGGGGGTTGCTCCTCCATCCTGGTCCTATTAGACCTCTCGGCGGCTTTCGATACCATCAACCATGGTATCCTATTGCATCGGCTGGAGGGGTTGGGGGTGGGAGGCACCGTTTTACGGTGGTTCTCCTCCTACCTCTCTGGCCGATCGCAATTTGTGTTGGCAGGAGAGCAGAGGTCGACCTCGAGACCCCTCACATGTGGGGTGCCTCAGGGGTCGGTCCTCTCGCCTCTCCTGTTCAACACATATATGAAGCCGCTGGGTGAGATCATCCGTGGCTTTGGGGTAGAGTACCATCTCTACGCTGATGATACTCAGCTGTATATATCTACCCCAAACCACCCCAACGATGCCGTAGCGGTGATGTGCCAGTGCCTGGAAACCGTACGGATCTGGATGGGAAGTAACGGACTCAGACTCAACCCGACCAAGACCGAGTGGCTGTGGTTTCCGGCTGCCCGATTCAACCAGCTGATTCCATCGCTGGCCATAGGGGGCGAACATCTTGCCCCTGTGGATGGGGTGCGCAACTTGGGTGTCCTCCTGGATGCCCGGCTGTCCATGGAAGATCAAGTGACAGCCGTGGCCAGGAGGGCGTTTTACCAGGTTCGCCTGGTTCACCAGTTGCGCCCCCTATTGGATCGGGACGCCCTTCGCACAGTCACTCATGCTCTCGTGACATCTCGACTGGACTATTGTAACTCTCTCTACATGGGGCTCCCCTTGAGGTGCACCCGAAGACTTCAACTGGTCCAAAATGCAGCCGCGCGAGCAATAATGGGCACCGCAAGGTATACCCATGTAACACCGCTCTTGCGCGAGCTGCACTGGCTACCTGTCGTCTTTCAGGTGCGCTTCAAGGTGCTAGTTCTCATCTTTAAAGCGCTCCATGGCTCGGGACCTAGCTATCTGCGGGATCGGATTCTGCCCCATACATCTTCCCGGCCGATTCGCTCCCACAGAGAGGGACTTCTCCGGGTGCCGTCCACTAGACTTTGTCAGCGGGCGACGCCCAGGGGAAGGGCCTTCTCTGTGGTGGGCCCAGCCCTCTGGAACGACCTTCCCCCCGACATTAGAATAACTACGGACCTCCGCTCCTTCCGTCAGAAATTAAAAACTCACTTCTTCTGCTTGGCCGGCCTAGGTTAGTCTCTACCTCAGGGGTTAGGGAATGTTAATTTTAAAAATGGGGATTTTAGTGCAGGGACAGTTGATTTAATCTGTTTTTATTGTATTTATTTATGTATATATTTTATGTTGTTTTAATTTTTCCCTGTGCACCGCTCCGAGTCCCCCTGGGGAGAGGACGCGGTATAGAAAAATAAATCTAATCTAATCTAATCTAATCTTATGCATGCCCCATTACAGACTTCTTAGGAATGGTGTAAGATCCATGGTAGGCAGTTTAAGGTTGAAGCTGTGAGGGTTTGAGGCTGTAACAACGGAGTCAGGTAGAGCATTCCAGGCATTGACCGCTCTGTTGCTGAAGTCGTAATTTTCTGCAATCGAGTTTGGAGCGGTTTACCTTGAGTTTGTATTGATTGTTTGCCTGCGTATTATTGAGGTTGAAGCTGAAGAAGTCGTTGACAGGTAAGACATTGTAGCAGACAGTTTTGTGGAGTGTGCTTAGATCATACCTCAAGCGGCACAGTTCCAGATTGCCCAAGGCCAAAATTTTGAGCTTGGTGGCCTAGGGCAGGGGTCTGCAAAGTTGGCTCTTTTAAGACTGGTGGACTTCAACTCCCAGAATTCCCCAGCCAGCGAAGCTGGGAGTTGAAGTCCACCAGTTGTAAAAGAGCCAAATTTGCAGACCCCTGCCCTAGGGGATTCTATTGTGAGTAGAGTGTACCTAGGATAATCATAATAATACTTTTAATTTATAAAACCGCATTCTCTCCCCGAGGGGACTCGAGGCAGTGCACAGGGAATTTAAAATACATACATAAAACCAACAAGCAGTAGAGAAGGAGAGCTTTGTTCCACAATCTGGGTGCCAAATAACCAGAGATAAATCATCTCTGTGTAAAACAAACCCATATTTTTTTATGTTCAACTAGCCAGCATATGAAGGTGAGAAAGAACTTTAGATGGAACCAGACAGAGAAATGCTCGTGCGCTTTTTTCCCCCCTACCTGATCTCTTCAATGAAAAAGAATATGTATTTTAAAACAAAAATCAAGGAAGAGAATTTCAGGAAAGATCTTGCAAGCAGGATAAAGGGTGCCGTTTGTAGTCTTAGCAGCAAGGGGAGTCAAGGTGTCTATGCATGACCTATTTTGCATAAGAGCATCTTTTTTGCAACCGTTTGCAAATCCCTCCCTTCTTACACCAACCCACAAAGAATGACCTCAGGAGGGAACTTCTCAGTGGTGGGATTCAACTGGTGTAACAACCGGTTTGCTTCACATGTGCTTTGCCAAATGTGCACGCCGCATGCGCGCAGAACATTTGAAAACAGCTCATAAACTTACCTTCTACTGCAGCTCTGGTGAGGAAAAACAGTTGAGGCATGGCAATTCTCTCTGCCGTGCTTATCAGCTGGGCTTCAAACAAAGGAAATATAGCTCAGTATAGCATAGGGGTGAGCAAGCGGGCCCACCAAACCATTGGAATGAACCATTTTGCTCTCAGCTGATCATCGGAGCTACCGGTTCACACGAACCGGTCTAAACCAGCTGAATGCCACCCGTGGAACTTCTAAGACTCTTCTTTCAATAGTTGGTGTCAGAGGCATTTGCAAGGAAGGTCAAAGAATGGAGCAAGCAGAGGGAATGGCCTTGAGAGAAGGAAAGAATTGCTACCAAGGCAACGATCAGATAGTAAACATCACAACCTGGATCAAGACAGTAACTTGAAAAAAAGTATGTTTCTATAGCTGTTACAATGAAAATAGTACAAGTAGCCTTCAACTTACAACCACAATTGAGCTCCAACTTTCTATTGCTAAGTGAGACAGTTGTTAAATGAGTTTTGCCCCATTTTGCAACCTTTCTTGACACAGTTGTCAAGTGAATTTGGGCAACACTGATCTTCTTGTCTATAATATGTTCTATAAGTCCTTCACTGTCTTGATGGTGTTTGTTTTATTGTAGTCTGCTCAAAATCAATATTTCACTAAATGAAATTCAGTCTTTAGTCCAGGTCAATACCATATAGATATCTTTTCCATTTCCTCCTTCCATGAAAACCGAGCAGATGTAATTGATATCAATTCTGTGTTTTTCTTATGCCATGGTAGCAAAGCCCAGGATTTATTTTAAAATGTGGTGATTAGCTTCTTACATCAGACAGAGGTTGATATTTCGGTCTAGATTTCAGTCTCCTGCATTATATACAGTAGAGAAAAAAGTATTTAAATATTCACAGGTGGTACTATTCCTCCTCCTCCTCCTCCTCCTCCTCCTCCTCCTCCTCCTCCTCTTCTTCTTCTTCTTCTTCTTCTTCTTCTTCTTCTTCTTCTTCTTCTTCTTCTTCTTCTTCTTCTTCTTCTTCTTCTTCTTCTTCTTCTTCTTCTTCTTCTGCCATATCCATCATCAGATGTTGGCGATCATGTTGACAATCCTATTTTTTTCAACAGCCACATGAAAAAGCGCTCTTGAGTTTTGTCCAACCCAGGTCCTTAGATTTTGAAGCCCTGATGTTCTTCTTCTGCCTGAACCTCATTTGCCTTCAATCATTCCCTGGAGGATTAAGTGAAGGATTGCCGTATTTTTCTGGGTGTCGCATCCATGTCCAAAATACTCTTCACTTCTGCTTTTTAATGGCTTTGATGATTTCCCTTGGCTTTCCCAGGCAGCTTATCACCTCATTTGTGATTTTGTCAACCCAACTTATATGTAAAAGCTATTATTATTTAACATTATTATTATTATGTGGCCACCAAATCTCCCTTTTTTTTAAATCTTCAAGAACTGAAGAAGGCTCCTTCCATCAGAAAGAAATCTGAAACTTCTTCCCATCTGCAAAGCAGATAGGTTTTCCACTGAGCAAAACCTCTTTCTCCCAATGGAGCCCAGATGGACCAACGTGCGACTCAATTATGATTTTATCCCCATTTCAAAATCTCTGCAGGCAGCGCAAAGATGAAGCCATTCAGGATTTTTAGCCTTGTTAAGCTGGAAGCCCTGAGAGATGAAGGAAGACTGTGGTCCTACATGAAAATAGGATGGGGGAAAATTCTTTGCAGAACTATTATTAGGTTTCACAGTTTAGCATCTAGAGAATTACTGAGAAACAGTTACAACGTTTTCTGCTTCCTCCAAAGATTGATTGAAAGCACATTAGGTTAAAGCTTCTTTTAGAACAATAAAACATTTCGTTGTGGCCCGCCAGCGGAACTGGTGGCAGATTCAGACAGTGAGGAGGGTTGCGGAGGAACCTGGGCCAGTCCTGGAGGCTGGGGAAGGCTCGGATGAGGGCTCTGTGTCAGAGGCAGAGATGGGGCCAGGGCTGTCCGACCATTATCAGCTGCCTCGGAGTGGGGCAGAAGAACAGCTGGAGCCTGTTCCCGATGTGCGCATGCGGAGAGTTGCCAGACGAAGGGAACAGCTAGGGAACCAGGGTCAACTTGGGAGTAAAGGCACAGGTGGATGGTGAATGGCCCGTCCCATAGGGAATAAAGAGGAGCAAAAGGGGAGGGGAGTTTGCAGGAGACCATTAGTTCAATTCATTAGGGTGAAGATCTCTTCCTGACTTCTTGCCAAGTCATTGCTGCTACAGAGTGGAGTTTGGAAGATATCGGCCTGGCAGCTCTCCAAGCCTGATCAAGGTCTGTAGTTCTGAAATCTCATGAAAGACTGTTTGCTGGGACTTTGTGGAGAGGAATTCCCTTTAACCTAAATAAAAAGGGGCTTTATCGGGATGAGGAGTCTGCTTTATGATCTTGGGAAGCCTCGGTCAGAACATGTGTCTGCTATTGCCATTTTAATGGAAAAGTTGCAGAAAAAGAAGACACAAAAGTTCAGAACCTACCTGGAAAGTTCTCCAATTTTATGTTCAATAGGCATAAGACTAATTCACATTACATGCTAAGTCTCAGTGAGGGGTGTTTGGTTTTTTGCTTAATAGGAACCCACTGTAGTTTAGAAAGCTATAATTTATGGATTACTTTGCTGCATCAACTAAACATTCAGGTTGACTCAATAAATCTTGATTAAGTATATTGTGGCATGCATATTGTAAATCCACTACCACGTTTCAATACTCTGCATTACAAAGTAAAGATCAGGCAATATTTGCTTGGATGATAGCAGTGGACAATTGCAGGTGGTATGCCCCGAGACGGTACTGAGTATCGTTCCAGTATGGTGCTCCGGAGGGCCCACCCGCCCACCCGAGCTCCTTATCTGTCTTTAAACTCTTCGGCACACACGCATGGCACATACAGCACCTGCGCGACACTCCACCAAGCAGCTGGAGCATTGTGGAGGCTCGCAGAGGCATCGCTGGAGGGTAAAATGCATGTACACGCATGTGTGCACACATTCATGCGGAGGATGCCGGGGGCCCATTGCAACCTTACCGGTTGCAACAGCATCCAGAACCCACCACTGGATGATAGGTTACATCCATTCATCCCACCGTCTAGAATCCTGCTGCAGTAAAGGTATTATTTATCTACCGTGTTTTCCTCAAAATAAGACAGGGTCTTATTTTCTTCTGACCCCCTAAAACAAGCCCTTGGCCTTATTTTCAGGGAGGTTTAATTATTTTTGAGGTGCAGGAGGGGCCGAGCGTGGTCACCTCATGGCTGTGTTGCAATATTTTCACGGAGGGCTTATTTTCGGTGGAGGGCTTATTTGAGTGCATGCTCAGAAGCCCGATTGGGGCTTATTATCCAGGGAGGTCTTATTTTCAGGGAAACCGGATGTTTATGTATTTATCATATAACTTAAAAAAAACTTCTATAATAAAATGGTGTCCATTAAATTTGGCCTCCAGGTGACCTCAGTCTCAAACATACCAGGGGTTTACTACATAGAGCAATAACACTTAGTCTTATATACTGCTTCACAGTGTTTTAGAGCCCTCCCTAAGCAGTTTGCAGAGTCAGCATATTGCCCCCAACTATCTGGGTCCTCATTTTACCACCCTCAGAAGAATGGAAGGCTGCGTCAACCTTGAGCCAGTGAGAAATGAACTGCTGGCAGTTGGCAGAATTAGCTTGCAATGCTGCATTCTAGCCACTGCACCCCCCACACAGCTCATATATGTTTACATATGTGTATATGGTGTATATGGGGAGGAGAAGGAGGGGAGGGGAGGAGAATCCTGATTTGACTTGTTCTCAGCTGATGCAACAGATGGAAACTGATCAGGGGAACATCCAACCTGGAACTAAGGAGAACTTTCCTGACAGTGAGGACAATTAATCAGTGGAACAGCTTGCCTCCAGAAGCTGTGACTGCTCCATCACTGGAGATTTTCAAGAAGAGACTGGACAGCCATTTGTTTGGAATGGCATAGGGTTTCCTGCTTGAGTAGGGGGTTGGACTAGAAGACCTTCAAGGTCCCTTCCAGCTCTGTTCTTCTGTGGTTACTCTGTTAGTCTGTATTATTTCACCTGCCTTTCTCTCGCTCTTCTCCTTTTTGCAGCCTTATCAGCTGGCAGCACTTTCCTATGCCAGCTTTCACTAAATGGCTGATGCTTTCACAAATCCATCAGACTCCCAGCAGAAACCTGTAAGGAAAAACGAGTCTAATGGTCCCATTTACTTCTCCTTTTTTTACACATCAGAACCAGCAAGCTTTTTCTTCCCTCCAATTATTTCAGGGGGTAGGCAGGAGGTGAGTGCAGATGCTTTTTAAGGCAAGCTTTGCCAAAGTAATTCAAACTACCTTCTCCTAACTGGTCTGCTCCTAATTACACAAATGCGGGGCTACCTATTCACATTGAATACACGGAAAGCACTGTTGTACCACAACAGTTTCCTGAGGATAATCACATAATTTTGTGCCTATTTTCCAACTGTCCCTAATTTTTAAAAAAGAGTTATGGGTCTCTCTCTCTCTCTCTCTCTTGTGTCTCTCTCTGTCTCTCTCTCTGTCTCTCTGTCTCTCTCTCTCTCTCTCTCTCTCTCTGTCTTTCTCTCTCTCTCTCTGTGTATTTCTGTCTCTGTCTCTCTTTCTCTCCCTGTCTGTGTGTGTGTGTGTGTGTGTGTCTTTGTCTGTCTCTGGTTCTCTGTTTCTCTCTCTCTTTGTCTCTCTCTCTGTGTCTCTTTTTCTCTGTGTGTGTGTGTGTCTCTCTCTTTCTTTCTATTTGTCTCTGTCTCTCTTTCTCTCTTTGTCTCTGTCTCTCTCTTTCTGTCTCTTTCTCTCTCTCTCTTTCTCTCTGTCTTTCTGTCTTTCTCTCTCTCTCTCTCTGTATTTCTGTCTCTGTCTCTCTTTCTCTCCCTGTCTGTGTGTGTGTGTGTGTGTGTGTGTCTTTGTCTGTCTCTGGTTCTCTGTTTCTCTCTCTCTTTGTCTCTCTCTCTGTGTCTCTTTTTCTCTGTGTGTGTGTGTCTCTCTCTCTTTCTTTCTATTTGTCTCTGTCTCTCTTTCTCTCTTTGTCTCTGTCTCTCTCTTTCTGTCTCTTTCTCTCTCTCTCTTTCTCTCTGTCTTTCTGTCTTTCTCTCTCTCTCTCTCTGTATTACTGTCTCTGTCTCTCTTTCTCTCCCTGTCTCTCTGTGTGTGTGTGTGTGTGTGTGTGTGTGTGTCTTTGTCTGTCTCTGGTTCTCTGTTTCTCTCTTTGTCTCTCTCTCTCTGTCTCTTTTTCTCTGTGTGTGTGTGTCTCTCTCTCTTTCTTTCTATTTGTCTCTGTCTCTGTCTCTCTGTGTGTGTCTCTCTCTCTTTCTATTTGTCTCTGTCTCTCTTTCTCTCTTTGTCTCTGTCTCTCTCTGTCTCTCTCTCTCTTTCTTCCTATTTGTCTCTGCCTCTCTTTCTCTCTCTCTCTCTGTCTCTGTTTCTATTTGTCTCTGTCTCTCTCTGTCTCTCTCTCTCTCTCTTTCTATTTCTCTCTCTCTCTCTCTCTCTCTCTTTCTCTCTCTCTCTCTTTCTCTCTCTCTGTCTCTGTCCCTCTCTGTCTCACCATTCACCCAAGGGTAGGAGGAGGAAGCAATGGGTGGAAACTAATCAAAGAGAGAAGCAACTTAGAACTAAGGAGGAATTTCTTGACAGTTAGAATCAATGGAACAGAAGTTGCCTCCAGAAGTTGTGAATGCTCCAACACTGGACGTTTTTAAGAAAATGCTGGATAACCATTTGCCTGAAGTGGTGTAGGGTGTCCTACCTAGGCAGAGGGTTGGACACCCTAGAAGACCTCCAAGGTCCCTTCCAACTCTGTTATTCTATTCTAAACATCTTTAAGAAGCTCTATGACTCTTCACTGCTATTCAAACAGTAAATTTTCTTCCACTGCATTGTATTGATGCTGTAGCAAAACCAAGTTTAAAAAATAATTAAAATAAACCAGACAAACTAAGACAAGCTCACGTTTGCTTTCTTGATCTCTCAGCCGTCACCAACATACACCAATTTCCCCCCGAGAAACAGCTGCAAAGCAGGCAAACATTTCACATGGCCTGAGAAGGTGGGAGAGCTTAGGCAAGGGGTCTGCAAAGTCGGCTCTTTTAAGACTGGTGGACTTCAACTCCCAGAGTTCCCCAGCCAGCATAGCTGGCTGGGGAATTCTGGGAGTTGAAGTCCACCAGTCTTAAAAGAGCCGACTTTGCAGACCCCTGGCTTAGGCAAACCGGAGGCTAGTATTTTATAAATTAATTTCTGTCATCATGGCTACATTTTAATCTCAGCCTGCTGTGCTCAGAACCCTTGCTGCCATCCTGTAAAGGAGGGGAGGTGGCGCTGGGCCCTCCCTGCGCCTCCGTTCTGTCAAGTTGGCATTTTGAAATCTATCCATCAATCTCACTCCTCTGAAAGGTGTTACCATTCAGCATATTTTATATAACCGCATAACATTTATTTCAAGAGGCTCTGGCCAATGCATTGATTTCCTTAGGTATTTATAGCTGTTGGTGCCTAGCCTCAGCTAAAGTATACTTTCGCCATAAAAGTTTAAACATTAGAAGGGTGTTATATCACATTGGTGGAGGAAGTGAGCCAAAGGCCGAGGAATTTTATGGATGAGGTACAAGGAGTAAATTCAATCACTCACTCACTCAATCAATCAGAACAGAGCTGGAAGGAACCTTGGACGGCAGTTGCGTCCCCTATTGGATCGGGATGCCCTCTGCACAGTCACTTATGCCCTCGTGACATCCCGACTGGACTACTGCAATGCTCTCTACATGGGGCTCTCCTTGAGGTGCACCCAAAGACTTCAGCTTGTCCAGAATGCAGCCGTGCGGGCAGTTATGGGAACCTCTAGGTTTTCCCATGTAACACCGCTCCTGCGCGAGCTGCATTGGCTGCCTGTCATCTTTCGGGTGCGCTTCAAGGTGTTGGTCATCATCTTTAAAGCGCTCCATGGCACGGGACCTAGCTATCTGCGGGATCGCATCCTGCCCTATACATCCCTGCGGCCGATTCGCTCCCACAGAGAGGGACTTCTCCGGGTGCCGTCCGCTAGGCTATGCCAGCGGGCGACGCCCAGGGGAAGGGCCTTCTCTGTGGCGGACCCGACCCTCTGGAACGACCTTTCCCCCGAAATTAGAACAACTACGGACCTCCACTCCTTCCGTCAAAAATTAAAAACGCACTTTTTCTGCTTGGCCGGCCTAGGATAGTCAACTGTTTAGGGTTTTTATGATTAATTTCTAGTTTTAAATAATGGGTTTTTAGCGCAGGGTTAGTTTAATCTTATTTTATATTGTATTATGCTGTGATTTTATATGTATTTTAAATTCCCTGTGCCCTGCCTCGAGTCCCTTCGGGGAGAGAGAGCGGGTTATAAATTAAAAATTTTTATTATTATTATTATTATTATTATTATTATTATTATTATTATTATTATTATTATTATTATTATTATTATTATTATTATTATTATTATTATTATTATTATTATTATTATTATTGGAGGTCTTCTAGTTCAAGCAGGAGACCCTGTACCGTTCTAGACAAGTGGCTGTCCGGTCTCTTCTTTAAAACCTCCATTGATGAAGCACTCACAGCTTCTGGTGGCAAGCTGTCCCACTGGTTAGTTGTTCTCACTGTTAGAAAGTTCCTCCTTAATTCCAGGTTGCTTCTCTCCTTGATTAGCTTCCATCCATTGTTTCTTATCTTGCTTTGGAAAACAGATTGACACACACACAAACCCTCTTCTTTGTGGCAGCCCCTCAAATACTGGAATACTGCTAGGTGGTTTAGAAGAATAGGCCAATTCTAGAGTAGAGCCATGATGGCACAGTGGTTAGAGTACAGTACTGCAGGCTCCTTCTGCTGACTGCCAGCTGACTGCAATTTGGCAGTTCAAATCCCACCAGGCTCAAGGTTGACTCAGCCTTCCGTCCTTCCGCGGTGGGTAAAATGAGGACCCAGATTGCTGAGTGCCATATGATGAGAAAGCCTAAGACATGGCCGTCGAACAGATACCGTCTGTGTAAAGAACGAGCATAAAAACCCTCTAGGGCGTGATCCAGGCTTTCTTGTCTTTTCACAAAGAGACCCCTTAAAGCAGGAGTGTCCAAACTTGGGAACTTTAAGACTTGTGGACTTCAACTCCCAGAATACCCCAGCCAGCATGGCTGGCTGGGGAATTCTGGGAGTTGAAGTCCACAAGTCTTAAAGTTCCCAAGTTTGGACACCCCTGCCTTAAAGGAAGGTCTGGCAGACAATAAAACGAGGAGTGCTTTGTGGCCTGTTAATTCTTCTCCTCAGCCACGCACTTCACCACTGAAGCTCCTACCGATAATTGTTTCTTTATTGCGATGAAAGGAACTGCCGGCTAAACCATGATGTCTGGGAACAATAGCACATTGGAAAGTTCACTAAAATGCCAAGCCATATTAAGGCCAGGTTTCTCTATCCCATATTTGGGATCAGAAGGATGCCAGCAAGCCACAACCCGGCTTATAAGAGAGAGGCCAGGCCGGTAAGGAACAACGGCTGCCCACTTTTCAATCCCACACTAGGGCTGAGGTTAAAAGAAAATCAAGATGGTGGCAGTAGATGCACAAAATCCCTTCCCTTTGCAGAAGACCGAAGGCATGCTTCAAATTAATTAGGCCTTATTGGCCACTCATACCTGCTATTTTGACTTTCCTGATACCCCCTCTGGCCCCGGCCCCTGTCCTCTGTTCCAGGCGATGGGAAAGGATGAGCTAATTAGTCCATCTGGGAATGAAGAAGAATTTTCTGATTGGAAGCTTCTTCTTAGCAAGAAGCAGAAAACCTACTTAGCTTTTAATTTTCCAGCACTGCTGCTTCCAGTTTAAAACTCTGGCTTTTGACTTAGCTTTCTGTCCCAGCACTCATGACCACCGTTAGCCTTGGGAATAAAGAGATAGGAAAATAGTTTTTAAACTCATATATATGAAGAGAAGGAGCGCTGAGTGGCTCAGTGGCTAAGACGCTGAGCTTGTCGATCAGAAGGTCGGCAGCTCGGCGGTTCGAATCCCTAGTGCTGCGTAATGGAGTGAGCTCCCGTTACTTGTCCCAGCTTCTGCCAACCTAGCAGTTCGAAAGCATGTAAAAATGCAAATAGAAAAATAGGAACCGCCTTTGGTGGGAAGGTAACAGTGTTCTATGCACCTTCAGCGTTCAGTGATGCCGGCCAGATGTCTTTGGACAGCGTTGGCTCTTAGGCTTTGTAATGGAGATGAAGAAACAAGTCAAAAATTGCTGATCCCAAGAAAAAGAACATAACTTTTTTGTTCCTTGCACACTGAACTGAAGTCACTCCTTGGGACATGTACTTATAAAGAAAAGATGCAGCTAACTCACAATTTTATATCCACGGTATTTCAGCTCAGCAGCTTGTCCCAAATGCTGCAAAACACAGCCTCTAGCAGCGAAGTTCAGAAATTAAACAATTACAGTGGCAGATCTCCACAAGGGGATAGCTCTTGCTCTTCATCTGTAGGCATTCATGATCTCAAATTTAAAATCATCTGGCCAGGAAGAGATTTCCTCAATTCATTCTTCCATGTAATTTAGCAAAGGCTTCTGCAGCTCAACGTCCAAAGGTATATTAATTATTTTTAAATTATTTCTGGTCAGCTGCCCGTGTACTTTTAAGTAGTTTGGTTTGTAGATCGGTAATGAGCTTATCATGATGAGATTCATCTTTTTCTTCTCAAGTCTTAATTCTGGTTGCATGAGAAATAACAAAGATTTTCTTCAAGCCTTCCAATTTTTTTAATCAAATTGAAGAGCCTGAGTTTTCGTGGTTTCAAAGTCTCTCTGGATCCCAGATATGCCAATTTCCAATTTATAAAGACACCAAGACAACTAGAAACAAGAACAGTTTTTTTTCCCCACGAACGCCATCACTCTGCTAAACAAATAATTCCCTCAATACTGTCAAACTATTTACTGAGGCTGCATTATTATTACTATTAGTCCTCTCATCCTTCCTATCCTCCCTCTCCTCCCACTTATGACTGCAGAACTGTAACTTTGTTGCTTGGATCCTTACAATTTATATTGATCGTTTCCTGATTACTTATTTGTATCCTATGTCTATCATTAAGTGTTGTAAACCTTATGATTCTTGACGAATGTATCTTGTCTTTTTAGGTACACTGAGAGCATCTGCACCAAAGACAAATTCCTTGTTTGTCCAATCACACTTGGCCAATAAAGAATTCAATTCAATTCAATTCTGCTCTGCTCTACTCTATTCTATAAATTTACTGGCCATCTGTTTAGAAAAGGACTGGATTTCACCCTCCATTCAAAGCTCATTATTGGTTCTTGCTAAGAAAATGACACATGCAGAGTCATTAATTGTGACTCTTATCTAATCCAACAGAGAACTTGGAAGGGGGCATCAGCCCAGCTTCTCTATTCAGGATTTCCACCGAGTTTATAAGCTCGTCTGGGTTGATTCTCTCTTAATTAACTGGAGTGGAGCTCGAAATATGTCAGAGGGAGCTGTTTTCTTCATTTTATGAGTCATGCCATTAAAACAATGTTGTAAGAGGGTCTCATTATTATCTTAGTGATTGAAGTGGTGTGGATTTTTTTTTCCAACCCAGGCATTTGATATGGTGTGTATGTGTGTTGGGGAGTGGGAAGACTTAATGTAATTATTTGAACAGGTAGTTCTCGATTTAGGACCACAGGTGTGCCCAACATTTCTGTTGCTAAGTGAGTTTTGTCCCCTTTATTACCCCAGTTGTTAAGTAAATCATTGCAGTTAGGCAAATGTTTCTTTAATCTGTCTCCCCCATTGATTTTGCTTGAAAGAAGTCACAAAAGGTGATTACAGATTAACAGAGTTGGAAGGAACCTTGCAGGTCATCTACTCCAACCCCCAAGCCCAAGCAGGAGACCCTACATCTGCCTCTACTTAGGATTGAACTGACAACCTCCTGATTGGGAGGCGAGAGCTCCACTGTCAGTCTCGCTAGTTCCTGCTTCGCTGTCATGGAAACGGGGAGGGTGGGGGGCGTTGGGATGAGTGTGTTCTGCTGGTGGACAATGTTGATGGTTCGTGTTATCTCTTGGTTAACGGACCTGCATTCCAGGATGGTGAAGACCTGCCCACCTGATGTTGGAGATGGAAGCATATTGGACAGTGCAAAGGGGGGGCTTGGGGATTGGGATGGGCTTAAGCTTAATACTTTCTGTTCGCGCCTAAACTATTCATTCTCAGCTTTACTTGGTCTGTACACTTTTGTTACTTAGTAAAAGGAGCCTTATTCATTTCAAAACAATGTCTAAGTGTGATCTTTCCTAAGCCAACTAAGAAGCAGGCCTGACATTAAGCTGAGAATCACAAAAAACCCTGACCTGATGTCGGAACCTTCACAAGAGGAGCCTCCGTTGGTGGAGGTCCTGCCTGAACCTATTTTGGGAGCTGAAGCATCGCATCCTCCTGTTCAATCTGAAGAGACCAGGTCAGTGATGGACTGCTTGGCTGGCCTAGATCTAAATCTGCCAGCTGAAGAATCAGTCAAACCAAAACGTTGGTCCGAAGGGGTAGGAATGAGTGGGGTAAACGTCTCCAGGCGTCGACTTTCCCCAAAGAAGGTCATTCCGGAGCTCTTAAGAGAAGAAAGGGAATTAAAAGAAATGGCTCAGGATTTACTCCGCCAGGCAGATGAGAAAAGAATGGCCCTGGAAAAAATCTGGGGGAGGGAGGTGGATCGCAAACAGCCAAAAAGTTCACTGGCAGCTCCTGCCAGGCGAAGCAGGGCTTCAACACCATCCCCCCCTCCTCAGGCCGGCAGGGAATTGCGGAGAGAGGCAGCTTCTGCCAGGCAAAGCAGGAGTTCAACGCCCTCCCCTCCCCCTCCGGCCGGAAGAGAAGCCAATCCCATTAACCCCCGCCGACTTGCAAAACTGCCTCCTTTGGGTGTAAAATACGACGGAAGTGCCGACAAACTGGCGTTTTTTCTAATTCACGTCGATAATTTCATGCAGTTTTACGCAGCTGACTTAGACGATGAAATCAAAATCAGAATTGTTTCTATGACCTTAGAAGATCAAGCTTCTAAGTGGCTGGTTTCATTGCATAATTGCCGCTCACCTGCGCTGCGCGATTTCGATCGTTTCATGAATGCTCTTAGAAGGCGTTTTGAAGACCCCCGTGTTGAGAGGAAAGCAAAGATGAAACTAAAAACCTTACAGCAGGGGGGCATGTCTGTTCAGGCTTACACGCAAATTTTCCAGGAATTATCAGTATTTATGATTGGTTATAGTGAACAGGCCCTAATGGACATTTATGTTGAAGGGCTGAATAAAGACATTTACCAAACATGTGTGAACAGATTTCGCCCCGAAACTTTGAATGAATGGATAGATCTAGCTTCAGATGTAGAGTTGGATCAAGCCCACTTACAAGATCCAGTCCGTGTGGAGAAGAAACAACAGGAAGATAGCCCCAAATCTCACCCCCCTGCGAAAGATGTACGCATGCAAAGGGGGGAGGGGAGAACAACCCAGCCTCGCTCAGGCAGCTGTTATCGCTGTGGAAAGGAGGGGCACTGGGCAGACAAATGCCAATCAAGACCACCTCCACGCCCTCTTTCTTCCTCAGACCGGAAACATCCTAAGACGCCAATCGCGCGCACCAAACCAGCTATGAGTGGGGTGGAGCCCAGCAACCTCTCTGCTGACCAGCCCGCCGCTGGCCCTGATGATTGGGAGGCGTCTTCAGACTCTTCTGACGACAATCTGGTGAGTCATCGCTCCGGGCCCCTTTATATTAATTTAAAGCTTTTAGCTCCATCTACTGGCCGTACATGCGATGTGCAGGCTCTCATTGACTCTGGGTGCTCAAAATGTCTCATAAGCCAAGACATCGTGTCTTCTATGGGTTTCCACCTTAAGACCCTGAAAACTCCCATAGCCTTTTGCCAAATGGATGGTTCTGTAGCTGGGGGAACCCCAGCATCTTTTATCACCGAACCAATTCATGTTTCTATAGGCACAGGCCATACTGAGACCATCAACTTTATTGTAACTGCCATTGCCGATAATGCTGTAATTTTGGGGGTAAATTGGCTTCGTAAATGGAATCCTCTGATAAACTGGAAGGAAGGTTGGGTGCGCATACCTTTATCTCTCCCGGAACATACCTCTCTTCCGTCAGAGAATAATCAACCCCCACAAAATCACCCACCTCCCCTTATTGAATCTGCTGCGCCTTTATTGGATTTCCCATCACCTGAAGTCATACCAGGCGAAGAGAAAATTCCCAGGGAATATTGGGACCTAAAGGATGCTTTCAGTGAAAGATCTTGTGATTCCCTCCCTCCTCATAGAGCTACTGACTGTTCAATTGATTTCCTCCCTGGGGTTCAATTGCCCAAACCTCGCATGTACTCCATGACCCCACGGGAGATGGAGGAATTACGTAAATTCATCGATAAAAATCTTCAACGGGGTTTCATTGAACCAGCTAGACCGCGTGTAGCTGCACCAGTTATGTTTAGGGAAAAAAAAGATGGTACTCTAAGATTAATACAGGACTACTCCTATCTCAACACCATTTGTGAACACAATATCTACCCCCTTCCGCTCATGAAGGACATGCTGGCTCACCTGGCTACTGGTAAGATTTTTACGAAATTGGACTTACGTGAAGCCTATTACAGGGTCAGAATCAAGGAGGGGGACGAATGGAAAACAGCATTTAACTGTCCGCTAGGATGTTTTCAATTTAAAGTCCTCCCGTTCGGTCTTCAAGGTGCCCCTTCTGTATTCATGCAACTGATAAATGAGGTTCTCCACGAGCACCTTTACAAGGGAGTAATTGTTTACATTGATGACATAATGGTTTACTCACAAACTCACGACGAGCACGTTAAACTGGTACGCTCCGTGCTAAACAAACTGCGTTCCGCAGAACTTTATGCCAAGCTCTCTAAGTGTGAGTTTCACCAAGAACAAATTGACTATTTGGGCTACCGTATCTCTTCTGAGGGAGTTGAAATGGATCCTGCTAAAGTCAAGGCAGTAACGGAGTGGGCCCCTCCACGTACCCGTAAACAACTACAGAGTTTTTTGGGATTTGCAAATTTTTACCGCCAATTTATTCCATCATTCGCTGATATTGCCTTACCCATTACAAACCTTCTAAAAACAAAAGGAGAAGGAAAGCCTCGTCCAGGGTCCCCACTTAATTGGACAATGGAATGTCAAGCCGCTTTCGAGAAGCTTAAACGTTTGTTTGCGGCTGAACCTATTCTTAAACACCCCGATGTAAATTCCCCGTTTGTAATTCAGGCGGATGCCAGTGATGTCGCTGTGGGAGCGGTCTTATTACAACTCAATCAACGTGGCCAATTGCAACCCTGTGCCTACACCTCTCGGAAACTCACTACGTCCGAACGTGGTTGGGCGATTTGGGAGAAAGAGGCTTTTGCTGTTCGGTGGGCTCTCATGACTTGGCGTCATTTCCTTGAAGGTGCACCCCATCCCTTCGAAGTTTGGACGGATCATAAAAATTTGGAAGCTCTTACCTCCTCTCGGAAATTGTCCCCAAGGCAACTTCGTTGGGCTCACTATTTCCATCGTTTCAATTTCCACCTTAAATATATTCCAGGAGGCAAAAATTTCATGGCTGATGCGCTTTCCAGATTGCCACAGTATGATGTTTCCAAACTTACTATAGTACAACCCATCATGCCCCTCACTTTGCCCGCTTCTCCAGTATCTGCTAAGGGCCATGCAACTGTCCAAACTACTCCACCCACTGACCTGATTGCTCGCATTAAGGACGAACTACTTACTGATGATTGGTATTCAGCACATTCTGGTGATTGCACTACCAGAGACGATCTTCCCTGGATTGGCTCGAAGATCTATGTTCCTGCTACATTACGTCCTTTTGTCTTGCAACGTGCACACGACTCACGTTTAGCTGGTCATTTCGGCTTCGTTAAAACTGTGCACCTTGTTAAACGACAGTTCTGGTGGCCCTCCTTGAAAAAAGATGTTGAATCGTATATTGCCAGTTGCCCCGTATGTGCGGCTTCCAAACGTGCGCCGGGTAAGCCACAAGGTCTTCTCCAGTCTGTAGCTACGCCGGAGAGACCTTGGAAGGAAATTTCGATGGACTTTATAGTTGATCTTCCGCCCAGTCAGGGCTATACCGTGATCTGGGTAGTTACCGATCTTTTTTCTAAACAAGTTCATTTTGTCCCTTGTACTAAAATTCCTTCTTCCAAAACTCTGGCTCGACTATTCGTTTCTCATATCTATCGTTTTCATGGCGTCCCGCAACGCATCATCTCCGATAGGGGGACCCAGTTTACTTCCCTTTTTTGGAAAGAGTTTTTGCGACTGATTGGCTCCGCCCAGAGCTTAAGCTCCGCCTACCACCCTCAGACGAATGGATCTTGTGAAAGGGTTAATTCCGTTCTGGAACAGTACTTGCGTTGCTTTATTAATTTTCAACAGGATGATTGGGCTGATCTTCTCATACATGCTGAAGTGGCATATAATAACTCTGTTCACTCCAGTACAAATATGACTCCCTTTAAAATCATCTACGGGCAGGACTTTGTACCCATCCCCGAACTGCCTCATGACTCGCCGACAGTTCCCTCATTAACTGAATGGACCTCAAGACTGTCTTCTGTTTGGCCAGTTCTCCGAAAAACTTTGAACGATGCCCATGATTCGCACAAATTGTACGCTGACAGGAAACGGGCGGTCCCTCCCTCCTACAAAGTCGGCGATCTAGTTTATGTCTCTACCAAAAATTTAGGTAGCCCCCAGAAATGCAAGAAGTTGGGTCCCAAATTTGTTGGTCCTTTCAAAATAACCAAGATTATCAGCTCTGTGTCGGTCCGTTTGGATCTCCCAAAGACCTACCGGCGACTATACCCTGTATTCCATGTTCACTTGCTGAAACCTGCTCGTACCTCCCATCTCCGCAAACAGTTGCCTGATACACCTGCACCTACCATGGTGGATGGTCACCAACATTATGAGGTCCGCGATATTTTGGACTCCAGAATCCGCAGAAATAAAACTCAGTTCCTGGTCATGTGGAAAGATTTTCCCCCTTCTCACAACGAATGGGTGGATAAAGAGCATCTCAAAGCTCCTAAACTGGTACGCCAGTTTTATGCCAAATATCCACACAAACCTTGATTTTTTTTCCCCCTTCTCCTTTCTGTTGTTTGTCTGTCCTTCCTTGTCTTTCAGGTGTAGCCTATCGTGTTCCGATTGCTGCCCCGGATTTCCCGCTGTTCCTGGAGGAGGTCCGGATGTCAGTCTCGCTAGTTCCTGCTTCGCTGTCATGGAAACGGGGAGGGTGGGGGGCGTTGGGATGAGTGTGTTCTGCTGGTGGACAATGTTGATGGTTCGTGTTATCTCTTGGTTAACGGACCTGCATTCCAGGATGGTGAAGACCTGCCCACCTGATGTTGGAGATGGAAGCATATTGGACAGTGCAAAGGGGGGGCTTGGGGATTGGGATGGGCTTAAGCTTAATACTTTCTGTTCGCGCCTAAACTATTCATTCTCAGCTTTACTTGGTCTGTACACTTTTGTTACTTAGTAAAAGGAGCCTTATTCATTTCAAAACAATGTCTAAGTGTGATCTTTCCTAAGCCAACTAAGAAGCAGGCCTGACATCCACCCATGACCCAGGACACTGCAACCATCATAAATATGAACCAGTAAAGATAAAAAAACAGAATATTACTTGATATGGAGTAGATTTTATGAGTGGTTTGAGGTAAGAGGTAGAAATTAGAGGAAGAAAGACTATGAATGTATCTATTAAAAATAAAGATGGTTTACAACTACAATTATGTCAATATAGTTAACAAAAATGTAAATAAACTAATATAAAAAGATTCTCAGTTAAAATTACTTAGTGATATTGTTATTATTGTTATTAGCACATTGGCATCCATGAGTCTCCAAAGACGATGGAATCGTGCTCTGGAAAGAGGTCAAAGCTGGAGTGTCCTCTCCAGAGCACGAGGCCTGCGTAGATTAATATGGAGGATAGGCTGTTACCCAAGCAGCAGATCCCCCCCTCTCCACGTGGCTGAAATGGTCCAATGGAATAGCAGAGCCAATACGATGGGTTCCAGCTGCATCACAGAAGTTACCAGAACGTGGTTGTCCACAGTCACGAACTGCTTCTGGGATTCTGGCTCCAGACTTTGCCTGGAGGTTGATTCCCGAAGCCTTTTCCAGGAGTGGATAGAGCCACAAGGCAGTGGAGGATTGTCATCGGAGTTTCCCTTCTCCTAGAAGATGGTTCTGCCGCTTGATCTGCCGTTGGGGCATAGAGCCCTCTTCCGCCTTCCAAACAATTGACCGTCTTCTCCCGTAACCCTGGGAAGGGGCCCTTACGAGGTGCTTCCCAGCCGGGCCAGCTGGACCAAGGTTTTTTAAGGAGGTGTTACTCCTCCATCACTCACCCTTTGTCCTGGCTTGTGACAGGCAGAGCCTGGCTTCCCAACCGTTGGGCCCAGGATGGCGGGTTTTGTCATTAGTAGATGGGTTCATATTTATTATTGCCTTTTCTCTGGTTCTTCTTTTTTTGTACATGGTGCACCCTGACCATACACTGTATTCAAAATGTTTATGAATAAAAAAATTTTTTTTTTAAAAATGAGTCAGTGGCCAAACATTTTGATCACAGGATGTATTTGCAGGAAATGGCCATAAATCCCTTTTTTCAGCGCTGTTGCAACTTCACATGGTCTCTAAACGAACTTTTGTAAACTGGAGTCTGCCCGTATAGAGAGGAAAATAAGCTAACCGACCTTCCCCATTTTTTCTGAGAAGGTCCAAACTTACAGACTCCCTCCAGTAACTTCACCATATCACTTGGCTCTCTCCTTCCCATAAACACAAAGATAAAGCATAAGAATGCCCTGCCTGAAATCTAAAACAAGAGCTTAGACTTTCACAGAAGGATTGGCATGCGACCTATGTGCTTTTAATGTTTGCATATCTATCAATAAAGGTAAAGGTTCCCCTCGCACATATGTGCTAGTTGTTCCCGACTCTAGCAGGCGGTGCTCATCTCCATTTCAAAGCCAAAGAGACAGCACTGCCCAAAGACGTCTCCATGGTCATGTGGCCGGCATGACTAAATGCCAAAGGTGCATGGAACACTGTTACCTTCCCACCAAAGTTGGTCCCTATTTTTCTACCTGCATTTTTTACCTGCTTTCAAACTGCTAGGTTGGCAGAAGCTGGGACAGGTAACAGGAGCTCACTCCATTACGCGGTGCTTGGGATTCGAACTGCCAAACTGCTGACTTTCTGATCCACAAGCTCAGCATCTCAGCCACTGAGCCCCCACATCCTTATTGCTATCCATTGCCATCTATTGGCATCTATTTCTATCTATCAATAGCAAGCCTTCATTTCTATTGCAGCTTAAATAATCCCTATTTTCACCGACCGTATCTTCATTCTGTTGCTGTCTGGCTGAGATCCCCTTTCAGTTCAGAAGCAGCTCAGCTCTCAATCAATGCCGCCCCGCATTCACATTCAGGAAGCAAGCCTCCACTTTGCTTCTAAACAAATAATTTCATCATAAGATAATTCTCAGAAAAACCACAATACGTTTTCACAAGATGTTACGGGGAGCTGGAGCCATTTGGCTTCTAAATAATGGCTTCTTTGCCAGACAGGTAAATTGAAATTGATTTGTTTCAGACTACTGTGTGGGAGAACACAATGCCTCCTTACAGCATCACTATTGACTTCGGCAAAGCAGTCCTCAACCTTTGCTTTTTCAAGGACCCACAACAGATTTAGTCTTTTTTTCCCTTTTTTTTTGTGTGACTGCTGCTGTGGCAGCTGTTTCCCATCGAAGCTGGATCTTTGTGACTCTGACACTGTTTTAAATGTCAGTTTGCAAAAAGAAAGTTTCTCTCAAAGCGATCGCCAGTTTGCCACCCTTGAGAGACGGTTGGGATTGATCACAATTCTCCCAAAATGCTCCTAACTCCCCCCTAATAAAATAGCATTTTTAATTCATCAAAATCTATTAAGTAGCTCCTGTGCATCTTGCACTATCTCCTTTCCAGAGCACTTATTTATTTTTACTATACCCCTAGTCATTCAAGAAGGAACATAGAATAACAGAGTTGGAAGGGACCTTGGAGGTCTTCTAGACCAGCCTCCTGCTCAAGCAGGAGACCTATACCAGTGATGGCGAACATTTTTGGCGCCAAGTGCCCAAACCAGAACGTGCATGCATGTCCACATGCTGGAGCACAGGAAACCCAAATACCAGCTGGGCAACATGCGCATGCCTGGGTTTTGGCCACAAATGACCTGAAAATGGCTCACAAAACAGCCCCAAAATGATCTGTTTTGGGAGCATTTGGGGGGCCATTTTCTGCACTCTGGAGCATGCAAAGATCAGCTGGATGGTGTGCATATGTGTGCTGGAGACCAGAAGAGCACCTGGCGCAGTGGTGGGTTTCAAATTTTTTTAGAACCTCTTCTGTAGGTGAGGCCTGCTTTGTGGCCATGTGACTGGATGGGAGTAGCTTGCCAGCCATGTGACCAAGCAGAAGTGGCTCGGCAGTCATGTGACTGGGTGGGCGTGGCCAACTTGTAAAATGTGGTGAAACTCACTTAACAATGCTCTTGCTTAGCAACCAAAAT
Source organism: Rhabdophis nuchalis (assembly GCA_039707465.1). Classification (NCBI taxonomy): domain Eukaryota; kingdom Metazoa; phylum Chordata; class Lepidosauria; order Squamata; family Natricidae; genus Rhabdophis; species Rhabdophis nuchalis. The sequence goes on along the minus strand of CM077657.1, from coordinate 10,378,543 downwards.
GTTGGCTCAGAAACTCTGGCATTTGAAGCACGCAAGTCTTAAAGCTGTCAAGTTACAAGACCCTTGCACCCCGAACCCTTTAGAAAAAAACAACCCCAGGGGTGTTCAAACTTGACAGCTTTAAGACTTGTGGACTTCAACTCCCAGAATTCCTCCTCTCGCTCTTCCTCTTGATGATGGGCGGACGGGCGGGGGGAGGAAGCTGGAACCGGTTCTAAATGGCAGTGTAGATTTGTGGAACCTCTTCTATAGGTAGAACTGGTAGAAACCCACCCCTAATCTGGCGATGGCACATGTGCCCACAGAGAGGGCTCTGTGTGCCACCTCTGGCACATATGCCATAGGTTCACCATCATGAATCTATACCATTCTGGAGAAATGGCTATCCGGTCTCTTCATAAAAGCCTCCTGTGATGGAGCACCCAAAACTTCCTTAGGCAAGCTGTTCCACTGATAAATTGTTCTAACTCTCAGGAAATTTCTAGTTGTTAGTTCTAGGTTGGATATCTCCTTGATAGGTTTCCATCCATTATTTCTTATCCTGTCCTCAGGATGAAACCAAAACACCCCTCTGCCTGAGAGCTTATAAAAGGCTTGTAGATACTCTTGAGTCATCTACAAATTTGAATGGATTAATTGGGGAGAAGATAATTTTAATTAGTTAGGTTATGAACTTCTGGGTTAAGGCCTCTCATTAATTTTGGGCACTATATTGGCCTGATGTCTTACAGAAATGAAAAATAAAAAGTGAACCTTAAAAAGAGTGTTTGCCTTCCATCACTGGACATTTGCTTTATTAAACTGAAAGGCATCTTGCATTTTGGAGGTCTGAAAAGAAAGCCCATAATAACGTTTTAGAAATATGCACATTTATTTAAACTCAATTGTTTTATCAATAAGCTAAAAGGCTTCTAACTAATCAACTCAGCATTCTTTAGCTGGTCAATGGCCTTCATGCATTATACTTGTTTGACAAATTAGCCAAGGTTCTAACAGCAATTGGAACTCAAGTAACAATAGGAAAAGTGTTTATTTGCTTAAAGCACCAATCCCTTATACTGAGTGCCATTTGTCTTCGACTCTAAAGACGTCTTGGGTAATCTGGACCAGGCAATGTTGCCCATGATTAGAACCATGATCCAATAGATCTGGAAGACCCAGGATGGGGTAGACTTCTCTAAATAAGTTCTCCTGATATACCCACTTGGGTATTTTTCTCAGCTTCTTACAAAACATGTGGAGGGTTTTCCCCCTACTTTTCCTGTGAAACCATCCTTCAACTCTATCCATTTCCTGGGCCCATTTGACCAGAGTAGGCTCATTCTGTACGTCTTTCTTGCATTGGCATTGGCATCCTTCAGTCTCAAAAGACGATGGAATCGTGCTCTGGGAAGAGGTCAAAGCTGGAGTGTCCTCTCCAGAGCACGAGGCCTGGGGAGATTAATATGGAGGATAAGCTGTTACCCAAGCAGCAGATCCCCCTCTCCACATCGCTGAAATGGTCTAATAGAACAGCAGAGGCCATACGATGGATTCCAGCTACGTCGCAGGAATTCACAGGACGTGGTTGTCCACAGTTACAAACTGCTTCCGGGACTCTGGCTCCGGATTTTGCCTGGAGATTGACTCCCGAAGCCTTTTCCAGGAGTGGATAGAGCCACAAGGCAGTGGAGGATTGTCATCGAAGTTTCCCTTCTCCTAGAAGATGGTTCTGCCGCTTGATCTGCCGTTGGGGCGTTTAGCCCTCTTCCGCCTTCCAAACCGTGGACCATCTTCTCCTGTAACCCTAGAAAGGGGCCCTTACGAGGTGCTTCCCAGCTGGGCCAGCTGGACCCAGGTTTTTTAAGGAGGTGTTACTCCTCCATCACTCACCCTTTGTCCTGGCTTGTGACAGGCAGAGCCTGGCTTCCCAAACATTGGGCCCAGGATGGCCGGTTAGGTCTTTCTAAGCTATGAAGTTCATCCCATCATACAAAGAGGAATTTGGCCAGCCTGACTTTCCTAGGTTCTCATATATTCTGCAAGTCTGAATCGGTGCTGTAAATCTGCGCCTTTTGATGGACTGCCCTTCCCATCCTTCCCTATTACTAAAAATAACCATGTTTTATAGCGGCAACATTTACTGCTTCGATACTTACTTTTGAGGGGTAGAGGGAAAAAATGCTCTGCCCTGGAAATTTATAGCTAAGAGTGTGCGCAGTTTCCTGTGTCCAAGTGTGTATGCCCTTTTACGCCATTTTCATTAGTCTATTTGTTTTATCTCTGATCGAGAACCCCGTCAGGATATTATTTTTAGAAATCCTCTTATAGCTGGTCCTTGTTGGCGCAAAGGGACATTTAAAAACAGCCCAAGCCCACAAATGCTCTTGTGCCAAAGGAAAACAATTTTCAAAGTCTATTGAAAGGATCGAGCGATACTGCCGTTTACTTACAGCAGGGTTCAAATAATATCTCATGCCGTGTTTGGGGATTCATTTAACTGCTCTGTCGTACGCTCTGGGAACCTCTGGGATGGCTCCGGTTAGAAGCAGAGCAATACAAAACTTTATAAAAACAACAAATCTAAAAAATGGTCACTGACATGATTTCCTATGTTGGTGTAAAGCAGGGGTCCCCAAACCTGGCAACTTTAAGACTTGTGGACTTCAATTCCCAGAATTCTCCAGCCAGCATAGATTGGGATTCCATAATAATTGAGGAAGCCGTAATTTCGAGGGCAGATGTCCTCTAAGTACAAGAAGAAGAGGAAGGGAACATGAAAAGAGATGGTTGGGATGCTTATATTTCAATTCTCTATTATTTTCTGCTTTTTCTGCTAAGACACAGAGAGAGATGAATGTATTCTTGGGGGATCAAAAGTGAGCATGACGTAAAGGCGTCAAGAGAAAGCAGATCAGTTTCCTCCACGTGTGTTAAGCTCCTTCAATCTTTTACCATCTATTCAAGAATGATGGAACCAAAATCTTGAGCTAAGCATAACTTGAAGTCCACAAGTCTTAAAGTTGCCAAGTTTGAAGACCTCTGGTGTAAAGTAAACTGAGCTTTGAAGAAGAACCTAGTCTCCAAAGAACCTGAGGTAGGACAAGAAGCAATGGATGAAACTAATCTAGGAGAGGAGCAACCTAGAACTAAAGAGAAATGACCTGACAGCGAGAACAATCAATCCGTGGAACGACTTGCCTTCAAAAGTGGTGGGCGCGCCACCCCTGGAGGCTTTTAAGAAGAGATTGTACAGCCATTTTTTCCCAGAATGATGTAGGGTCTCCTTCTTGGGTGGAGGCTTGGACCTTCAGCATCCCTTCTAGCTCTATTATTCTGCTCTGTTATTCTTTCTCTGATCATGTGTATCCATCTCATCAATCCCAAAGAAAGTCCAGAAAGTAGGAGCACAGAGAGTGGAGAGGAGGCGGGAGCAGCGCAGGCCGACCTGATGGCTCGGGAGGAGAACACCCTGCTCCTCTTCACAAAGCACACCTGGGGACTGAGACTTAAGGAGACACCGTGGGGAGGGGCACTTGTCAGAAACAAAGACTGAATTCATGGAGTTTTGTGTGCCGTTGCCAATGTGTTGAGCTCTCTGGACTCCTTGCCTTGTTGCTGGCTTGTTCCTTCGCTTTGTTGGACTCCTTGCCTTGAAGCCATCGTGCTAATGGCGTTTTGCTGGACTTCTCAAAGGCAGAGGCTGCTGGAGCTGTGTGTGAGCACTTTGCTCCGGGACCTGTCATTAACGTGGGGTCGTTTGGGGGAAAGTTGGGGCATTAAAGGGGAGTTCAAACTATCAGCTGGCTGTCCTGCCTCCATGCCTTGCCCCAGGTCATCACACATTTTGGTTTATGCCGGTGGTGGTTTCCTAACCAGTTTACTACCGGTTTTATTTTTTTTATTTATTTTTTTATTTTATTCAATTTATATCCTGCCCTTCTCCAAAAAGGACCCAGGGTGGCGCACAGGAATTAAAACAACATACAAAAATAGTACCAAATACATTAATTTAAAAGCTATTAAATAACAAAAAACCTGCGCTAAAACCAATTAAAACCCCCCATTTAAAACTATCTAATATTAGTCCCAGCGGAGGCTATGTTAGGCCGGCTTGATGAAATAAGTGTGTTTTTAAACACTGGCGGAAGAGGCGGAGGTCGGTGATGGTGCGGAGTTCAGGGGGTAGGTCATTCCACAGGGCAGGGCCCGCCACAGAGAAGGCCCTTCCCCTGGGTGTCGCCAGTCGGCATTGTCCGGCCGATGGCACCCGGAGAAGGCCCTCTCTGTGGGAGCGTATCGGTCTAAGGGATGTATGGGGCAGGAGACGGTCTCGCATGTAACTAGGTCCCGAGCCATGGAGCACTTTGAAGATGATCGTCAAAACCTTGAAGCGCACCCGAAAAACCACAGGAAGCCAGTGCAGCTCGCGCAGGATCGGTGTTATGTGGGAGCATCTAGGGGCTCCCGTAATCACCCGCGCAGCTGCATTCTGGACTAGCTGTAGCTTTCGAGTGCACCTCAAGGGAAGCCCCATGTAGAGAGCATAGAGGTTCACTGAGAGAGGGTGTTTTGCGTGCACGCTGCTCACTTCACTTGTGTGCGTGCCCGCTATGCGTTGCTGCACAGGTGCAGTTTACTAAAAATGTTTCTGTGCATGCGCAAAACCATGCCAGCGATGGGAGAAGAGACCGGGGAACCAGTTCAGGGGCATGGCAGGCTTGGGTCCCTGCCGGTTCCAGCGGCCCAGGCTGCCAAACCACTACCAGTTCAGCCGAACAGGTAGGAACCCACCACTGGTTTTTTCCATTCTTTAAATAGATGCTACATTTCCAAATACGTAGCTATCTCTAGGCAGCTTTTTTCTACTTTCAGTTGCCGTATATAGTACATTCCATTAAGGGGGGGGGGATCCTAGCTCTCCCAAAAGGTACATTAACACAGCAATGTCATGTAAAATAAAAGAGTATTGAAACAACCCTCGAAGAGAGCAAGGTCTTCCCTTCAGCAACTGCTCATAAAACATATATTGAATGCTGCTACTTACTTCTGCCACCTGCTAGCTGACTGCTCCATCTCTGCCACCTCCCATTTCTGAATTGGGCTGTGTGCCAAGATTGTGCACTCAGTATTTGGCAGCAAAATGGCTGATTTTCAGCAACCTGATCTTAGTGCTTGTTTTTCGATGTGCTTCGTCAGTTTTAAGAATGGCAAAATAACCTGCTGCACCTGTAAAGCCTCAAACCTTCCAAAACAAAATGAGAAACTGCACCATCAAATCGTTCTCTAGCCTCCTGACAGAAAACTGTGGCCTTCGACCCACAATTGCCTACTGTTCTATTGTGTAATGTGTCTATAGGAAGTTTCCTGAAAAAAAGCTCCTTCAATCTCTGGGATTCCATAATAATTGAGGAAGCTGCAATTCCGGGGGCAGATGTCGTCTAAGTACAAGAGGAAGAGGACGGGAACATGGAAAGAGATGGTTTGGATACTTATATTTCAATTCTCTACTTTTTTCTGCTTTTTCTGCTAAGATACACAGAGAGATGGAAGTGCTCTGAGCGCCGCTTCCCAAGAGCCTGAAGCAAACTCCTTAGCCCGACAAAAAAAAACCTTTTATTAATTTACTCTGAATTCTGCTCCTTCACATCCAGCAAAATCTTTCAAGGGAGGATTACAGCCACAGACCTTATCTGGCTTGGAGAGCTGCCAGGCCAATGTCTGCAAAATTTGGCAAGGAGTTTCGGAGAGTCACGAACCAATTAAGTGAACTAATTGTTTCCTACAAACTCCACTCCCCTTTTGCTCCTGTTTTATTTCCTCTGGAAGGGGCCATTCATCGTCCACCTGTGGCCTTACTCCCAAGTCGACCCCTGTTCTTTAGTTGCTTTCTTCATCTGGCAACTCTGCTCATGCGCACACTGGGAACAGGCTCCAGCTGTTCCTTTGCCTCACTGATGTCTGACTCTGAAGGCAGCTGATAACTGCCAGACGGCCCTGGGCCCCTCTCTGCCTCCGACACAGAGCCCTCCTCAGAGCCTTCCCCAGACTCCAGGACTGGCCCATGTTCCTCCCCAACCTCCTCACTGTCCGAATCTGCTGCCAGCTCTGCTGGAGGGCCACAACAGAAAGTATTCTTACGGGATCAAAAGTGACCATCTGCTCACTCCATATCTCTACATCAAGAGAAAGCAGATCAGTTTCCTCCACATGTGTTAAGCTCCATCAATCTTTTACCAATAGACATTCAAGAATGATGGAACGAGACTTATCTAAAAAGAGTGTACAGATAATATAATCACCAATGTTTGGAAGTCCATTGGAAAAAAATACCCTATGCAACCTTTCACCTTTGACCAAAGTCAACACTGTTGACGTTTAGTTGACCCATCTCTTTGGGCACCATCATGGTTCAGCAGGAAGGGGAAGTTGCTCCCTCTTGGTATGTGTAGGAGATGACCAGGCTGAGCACATGGGACAGGTCAAGCGTGCCACAGTCTCGAGTCCCTTCACACCCACAAGGGATCTTAATCCAGCCCACCTTGAATTCTGTTGATTCTTACCTACTCCCAATTTGCTTTGACCGTTAGCAGTTTGGATTCTTTCAGAGAGTGTTAATATGCATTCCTGGGCTTGGCAGTATGCTTGTTGTCAACAGGTAAGGACGGGAACAAACAACAGTGTTAGTAAGACCCTGCTTAGCAAGGAAGACTGAGCCGAGGTGGCGCAGTGGTTAGAGTGCAGCACTGCAGCTACTTCAGCTGCAGTTTGGCAGTTCAAATCTCACCAGTCTCAAGATTGACTCAGCCTTCCATCCTTCCAAAGTGAGTAAAATGAGGACCCAGATTGTTGGGGGCAAATAGGCTGACTCTGTAAACCACTTAGAGAAGGCTGTAAAAGCACTATGAAGCGGTATTTAAGTCTAAGTGCAATCGCTATTGCTATGTATTGGTTGTCTATGCACTTGACAAGTATCCAAAGATACCATGAGTATCCACAAGAACCTGTAATTTATTTTTGCAAAAGAAATAACAGAATATGTGAGATTAATGGCTCTTCAGATATCAGCTACAGTAGCTTTCCTGTTTTGACCCTAATAAATGCCAGCACCTTATGAAAACTTTCTTCTTTCCTCAAATAAGAACAACTCCCCCATAAAAATGCCCACCGTGGCATCTAATTAGATATGAATTGAGCAACTCATAACCAACCTTAAAACCTAATTGGATATTATTATAATTCTGCATGTCTTCTGCCTGAATTTTCCAATTGGGTATAGTCAAATTAGCATGTTAATTATTATGGGAAAATGTAAAGGGTTATGTTGTATGTAAAGATTGCTTAAACTATTAAGAAGCTATATTTGCACCATCCTTTGAAGCATCGTTAGAGATAGTGGGCACCTCCAGGGTGTCCAGCGCATTGCTATGCTACAGATGTATGGGCATTAAAAAGAGAAGTCAAAGCATGTTCACAGCGCAACAAGTCTCCTTATGATGTCCATCTGTCCAGCCTCGGAGGTCCCTGAAGCCACATGCATATTTTTTGTGTGTGTGCGTGAATGCAGCAGCCCCTATTTCAATTTTTGGATTTTACATTAGCTCATTAAAATAAGTGTATACTTCATCTCGTGATGGCAAATTGGCTCACCCAGAAATAAGTACAGGACTTTCATTCTTTGATAATTATCTGCTATGTTTGCAACAATCTCTTCTGCAGGGATAAATAAATTGACATCTGTAGTTAAATATACAATGTCTTTCTGTCTATCATCTATCTATCATCTATTTATTTATTATCCACCCATCCATCCATCCATCCATCTACTTACCTAACTACCAATTTTGTTTTGTTTATTTTGTACAATGACAATAAATACTATACTATACCATTCTATCTATCTATCTATCTATCTATCTATCTATCTATCTATCTATCATCTGTCTATCATCTGTCTATCTATCTATCTATCTATCTATCTATCTATCTATCTATCTATCTCTATTTGTCTATCACCTGTGTTTGTCTGTCTGACTGCCTGCTAGTCTATCTATTCAGTGGTGGGATTCAAATTTTTTTACCACTTGTTCTGTGGGCATGACTTGGCTTGGCGGGCATGGCTTGGCTTGATGGGTGTGGCAGCAGAAGGATACCGCAAAATCCTCATTCCCTCCCCACTCCTGGGGGAAGGATGCTGTAAAATCTCCATTTCCACCCCACCCCACTAACCTGCTTTCCAGCTCCATTCTGTGCAGGGCAACAAAAGAAGACCCAGATGATCAGCTGGGACTCGAGATGCAGAACATAGATGAAGGCAGGACCAGTCAGATGTTATTTTATTTTATTTATTTTATTAAATTTATATCCCGCCCTTCTCCAAACGGACCCAGGGCAGCTGTTGTTATTTGCTGGTTATTTGCTGGTTCTTCAAACTACTCAAAATTTCCACTACTCGTTTGCCAGAACCAGTCAGAACTAGCTGAATACTACCTCTGCATCTATATACTATCTACATATCTATCATTTATCTGATTCTATATATCATTTATCTATTTATAGTTCAGGGCCATACTTGAGTTTAGCCATTTAGGCTGCCATCTCAAGGCAAAATGGGCTGCAAATAAAGCTAATAAATAAATAAATCCAATCCAATCCCCTACTTCAGAAATCCAAGCAGAGGCATTTCAATAAGATTCCTATTAAATGTAAATAAATTGTTGAAACACATCCTTGTAAAAGAAACCCACCATCTGTGAGCAGAAGTGGTTTCACAGCTGAACTGATCTTACTCTTAGGACATCATTTATAACATTCAGCCAGAATCTACTTTCCTATAAGTGAAAATCACTATAGGGTGAAAAGATATTGGAATAAGCTCATGCCTTGCACTTTTGACCTACTACCCTTCAAATCATTGGAAAATATCATCATACCCACATGAACTGTTAATGCACAATCAAAATGATATTACTCAACTTGCTGAGATGTTCTACTAGATACTACAAGTGTGTTCTTGAACATGTCACGTAACCCCAAAAGAGTAACCAATAATGCCTCTTCCATCACTTGTTCATGCAATACCATTGTCTACAGAACAAGGGTGGATTCCAGCAGACACTACTGCTGGTTTTCTCAGGGACGTGCCCCGTATATGCGCTTGATTTGCACTGCATGTGCATGTGCAATACAACTAAAATTGTTCTGCGCATGTGCAGAAGCAAAAATCAAGATGGCGCAACCTATGGCGCCACTGGGAGAACCAGTTCAGGGGCGTGGCAAGCCTGGGTCGCTGCTGGTTCCAGCAACCCAGACCGCCAACCTACTACCAGTTCAGCCGAACCAGCCCAAACCGGTAGGAACCCCCCACTGCTACAGACCCATCACAAGAAAATAAATGCAATGCATTAGTTTTAGGGGCATTAATTGTAACATAAAAGGGTGGAAGTGGCCTCAAATCTCTCTGAAATATCTTCTGGGTCTTCATTTCCTTGCACCCTCCTCCTGTCTTTGGACTAGACGTTTTGGAGATGCCATTGTAATTCCCTACTTTCTAGAGGAGCCTACTCTTGATATATTCACCCATCCTGGTTTGTGAGAGAGATAGGGCTTCAAAGCCCTGTTGTGCTTCTGGTGAGTAATATGATAAAAATAAAATAAGTTCAGAGTGAAAAAGAGGGATAGACTAGAGACACCATGTAGCCATGAGCAAACGAAATCCAACCCTTCTTGGGTGGCATTGACCCTTATCTAAGTCAAAGGAGATGCTGGACATTCGTTGAGAAGGGGTTTTTTTGTGTGGTTGTAGCAATAAATCAGTTTAATTGAACCTTCATGTGTGGACCTGATCTTTCTCACCTGACATTAATCTTCTCAACTCACAGTCAACACCTGCTTAGATAAGGGTCAGTGGCACTCAAGGAAGATTGGACTTATTTGTTGATAGCTACATGGTGTCTCTAGGCTGCTCTCTCTTTTTCCTTGTCCTCAGGTAGTACCACTCCTTCTCCCGTGAGGAAAAATATTAGCCCTTTCTCACTTTTTGGAAATAAATTGATCTTACAGGGAATAAACAAAATTAAACTTTAAAAAAAAACCAAGATGCAATTATAGAAATCTCATTTTATCTCTAATTATCAAAAGGCAGATAATTAGTTCTGAAAAGGATAGATTATAGAGTTATTCCAATCCAGGGTCTCAGCAATTGCCAAAACAAGGGCTCAACAGAATATATTAAAATAAGCATAAGGATTCCAGAAGACCATAAGGTGGCACTTATGCAACAGGATAAATCTTTTTTTTTAGCCCAGAATCCCTCAAAGTTCACCATCCCGGGTATAGGGTCTCCTGCTTGAGCAGGGGACTGGACTAGAAGATCTCCAAAGTCCCTTCTAACCTTATTATTCTATGTTCTAAATAGAAACTCCAACCCAAAAGCAAGCACCTCAACAACTGTTTTCAGATAACAAGCTGAAGACTCGGGGAGAAAAGGGAAAATGAAAAGAAGAAATAGTTGAGATAAGCAGATAAGAAAACATAGCATTAACACAGAAATAGAAACATGGAGATAAAAATGTATAGATTAAATAAGAAGAGAGATAGAATAAACTTACAGTAATAGGAAGATAGTAGAGTAAGATAGAAGCTTAATTTTGTACAAGAAAAGAGTTTGTGGGGGGGGGGAATAAATCGTCTTTCTGCCTGTGTTCTGTACTATATTAAACACAAACCCTAACACTTCCCATCATTAATATATTCTCCTGCTGTCACTTTTATTCCGTTAAACAGTGAGATTGATTGCATTGCAGTTGTTGCACCTTCCATTTCTTCTCCTGCATGCAACATGGGGAGCTAATAGATAGATAGATAGATAGATTTTATTTTTCTATACCGCGTCCTCTCCCCAGGGGGACTCGGCGCGGTGCATAGGGAAAATTAAAACAACATAAAATATATACATAAATAAATACAATAAAAACAGATTAAATCAACTGTCCCTGCACTAAAATCCCCATTTTTAAAATTAACATTCCCTAACCCCTGAGGTAGAGACTAACCTAGGCCGGCCAAGCAGAAAAGGTGAGTTTTTAATTTCTGATGGAAGGAGCGGAGGTCCGTAGTTGTTCTAATGTCGGGGGGAAGGTCGTTCCAGAGGGCTGGGCCCGCCACAGAGAAGGCCCTTCCCCTGGGCGTCGCCCGCTGACAAAGTCTAGTGGACGGCACCCGGAGAAGTCCCTCTCTGTGGGAGCGAATCGGCCGGGAAGATGTATGGGGCAGAATCCGATCCCGCAGATAGCTAGGTCCCGAGCCATGGAGCGCTTTAAAGATGAGAACTAGCACCTTGAAGCACACCCGAAAGACGACAGGTAGCCAGTGCAGCTCGCGCAAGAGCAGTGTTACATGGGTATACCTTGCGGTACCCATTATTGCTCACGCGGCTGCATTCTGGACCAGCTGAAGTCTTCAGGTGCACCTCGGATGCTTTGAAGAGTATCTGTCCCTACTGTCAAATAAATAAAGTGCCATCCGTTTCTTGCTAAAAATATTAACATTTTTAAAGTGTAATGATTTATTTTTTTTTAAAATAGCAAACCTCAGCAGGCACATGTGCCTGGACCTATTAAAAAATCAAGTTTGGAGAAATCTCCTTTTTTTCTCCTTTTTTCCTTCATAATATAAGAATTCAAGTTTGCAAGTGACGACTAACAAGCAGTGGATTTCGGTATTCCCTGTAACACTCTGCGAAAGCGAAAAGGGTTTTTTGAAGCAGCAGCAAAGAAGGAGTATTGATGCCTTTGGTGTTGGGGAAGACCCTGGAGAACACCAGGAAAACAAACCAATCGATCGCTGAACAAATCAAACCAGATTTCTAAGTCAAGGCACAAATGGACTGACTCAAATTATCTCTCCAGAGAAAGCTGTAAAGGTGGGGGAAGTGAAAGGCAACCTAGAACTACGCCACCTACAGTCTGACCTAAACGCAGTACACAAAATTGTCTACAACATCCTACCTGTTACAACATCCTACCTGTCAATGACTTCTTCAGCTTCACTCTCACTAATATAGGGGCAAACAATTAATACAAACGCAAGGTAAACCGCTCCAAACTTGATTGCAGAAAATAGGACTTCAGCAACAGTGTGGTCAATGCCTGGAAGTCTCTACCTGACTCCATTGTCACATCCTCAAACCCACACAGCTTCAACCTTAAACTGTCTACTAAGGACCTCACCCCATTCCTAAGAGGACCATAAAGGGGGTGTGCATAAACACACCAGTGTGCCTACCGTCCTTCTCCTACTGTCTCCATTTATTTGGACTTTGTTCATGTCCATGTTTATACTTACACCTGTTATCTTGTACATGTTTGACAAACTAACTAAACAAACAAGTAAACAAAGGAACGAACAAATGAACAAACGAACGAATGAACGAATGAATGAATGAGAAGAAGAGGACCAGCAGCCAGACCTGAAAGACTAGGTCAGAGATAGATTAAAATTCCCTTCTGACAACCATGTAATCTCTTAATTTGGGATAGAGTCAGGGTGACTGAATGGAGCTTAGCATTTACTGACCGGTTGCCCTTCCTGACAGCACACAAAGTTCTCAGCAGATTTTTTTTTTCCTTTGCACCCTAGGAGAGAAACGCCTCCTGCCATCTAGGATTGAACTCTCAACCTTCCTAATGGGAAGCAAGCATCTTCACCACTATGCCACCATGCCGTTCAAGGTCAGAGATAAATGATCATGGAGGAAGTCTGTGGTCTCTAGGAGTGGAAAACGACTTGATGCACATCATCATCAGTCAGATTTAAGAGTTGGAAGTAAGTGCTGCATTTGTTCCTGAGATTGTGAGAAGACCACTTATGTAAATTGAATTTCAGTAAATACATGCAAGTAGGGCAATTACTCAGTATCACACCAGCAACTGTGGAGTAGCTGATCAATATTTTCCTCCATGCAGACCAAGATGAAGTTATAGGAAAAGAAGTCCGCTTCAACACCCACCATATATATGAACTTGAACTCCCAGAATTCCTCAGCCAGAATGGCCATTTTTTAACAATTCTGGGTGTGAGAAAATTAACCTCTCGTATATAAACAAGGAGACCATGAACCATACAAAGCATATTTATTTAAAATATATTTGTATGAATTCTTTTGCAAATGGATTCTCAATCATGAAAGAAAGAGAGAGAGAGAGAGAGAGAGAGAGAGAGAGAGAGAGAGAGAGAGAGAGAGAGAGAGAGAGAGAGAGAGAGAGAGAGAGAGAGAGAGAGAGAGAGAGAGAGAGAGAGAGAGAGAGAGAGAGAGAATGTATGTTGGATAGGTCCGAATACATGTCTTAAATGGATTTGGTGTAACAGACCACCGTTGGCTATACCACAACAAATTCCCGAATCAGAAATGCCCTTTGGAATGCTCCTTACCACATTTCCCCACAGCAAGATAATTGATCTCATCATGGCAGTTTCCTTCCTGATACTGTCCAAAGTAATGTAACAATTAATCAGTGGAACAGAAGTTGCCTCCAGAAGTTGTGAATGCCCCAACACTACAAGTCTTCAAGAAGATGTTGGATAGCCATTTCTCTGAAATGGTATAGGGCTTCTTGCGTAGGCAGGGAGTTGGACTAGATGACCTCCAAGGTCCCTTCCAACTCTGCTATTGTATTTGTATTTGAATGTCAAGCTGACCTGACTTCTAATCCACTTTATAGGCTTGTTTCTTCCCCAAAACAAACCCTTCACATAATTACTTATCTTCATGCTTTACAGATGAGCATATATGTGTGTGTGTGTGTGTGCGTGTGTGTGTGTGTGTGTGTGTGTGTTAGTTTTATGAGCTGATCAAGGGAAACAGTATGTCTCCTCCCTTAATGGGGCCCTAACAGATATATATATATATATATATAACCATATATATATGCTTGTGTCACAGCACCCTGGTAAGCCCCAATTAAGGGAGGAAGCATACTGCTTTCCTTTTCTGTCTTTCGGCTCATCACCAGAGACCATCTAGACAGAAAGCTATTAGTTTCGTTGTGTCTTTTTTTTTTACATGTGTGTTAGCTTTTGAGCTGATAAATAAATAAACAAGGGAGACTAGGATAGATCTATTTCGAGCTATTTAGCTCTCATTAGCTAGCCATACCCTTACTGGGATTCGAACCACGGAAGTATTACATGTGAAGCAGTTGTAATTGCCACTAGACCACCGGTTCTTATCCTGATCAGCTGAGACAGGGAAATAAGTATATACTTGTGTTACAACACCCTGGTAAGCCCCAATTAAGGGAGGAAGCATACTGCTTTCCTTTTCTGTCTTTCGGCTCATTACCAGAGACCATCTAGACAGAAAGCTATTTGTTTCGTTGTCTTTTGTTTACATCTGTATTAGGTTTTGAGCTGATAAATAAATAGACAAGGGAGACTAGGATAGATCTATTTCGAGCTATTTAGCTCTCATCAGCTAGCTCATCAGCTAGCCAGGTGTCATTGCGAGCCATAATTCAGTCATTTCCTGGGGAAACATTGGCCACCCAGATTTGGGGTGGATACTTCCAGATGACCGCTAAAGAGCAGCAAAGAGTATACCAAAATGGAACTCTCATAGAACTGGGAATACCAATCATAGATGGTGGTCTGGAGGAAACTTACAGGATGCACAATGTTAGTTCTATAGTGGACTTTTAACTTTTAAAAAAATGAAATCTTTTTTTACAAAAAGAGAGGAAGAAATGTTTCCCTAGAGAGATTTATTGTTGAATGACTCTTTTCCTGCACATCTTGCTGTCAGTTTATTGATGTTCACAATACTAACAATATCCCTTTCAAGTTCAATTTTGTCAGACTACTTTCTCCTGCCTGTCTTGCTGTTTCCAGGCATAGCAGGAAGCAAATGACCTAGAAAAAGAGGTATTACCCACTAGCATGGCTAACAACAGAGCCCCTCTTGTTCTACCAATGGTTGAAAGCTGGGTCCTTGGAGCAACGCATTTCTCAGTCTTTCCATGTTCTCCTCAATCCTGAAAGAACACAGAACATAAAATAATACAGTTGGAAGGGATCCTGGAGGTCTTCTAGTCCAACTCCCTGCACTCCCTATACCATTTCAGACAAATGAAATGTCTCTTCAGTGATGGAGAACTCACAACTTCTAAAAGCAAGCTGTTCCACTGATCTATTGGTCTCCCTGTTAGGAAATATCTCCTTAGTTTTAGCTTGCTTCTCTTCTTGGTTAGTTTCCACGGGTGAAATTCAGCAGGTTCTGACAGGTTCTGGAGTAACCGGTAGTGGAAATGTTGAGTAGTTTGGAGAACCAGCAAATGCGACCTCTGGCTGGACCCAGAGTGGGGCGGAAATGGAGATTTTGCAATATCCTTCCCCAGGAGTGGGGAGGCAATGGGGCAGTGGTGGGTTTCTGCAGGCTCGCACCTACTCGCGAGAGCCGGTTGGTGAAATTTAGAGAACCGGTGAGAGGGGGTTCCACCGGCGTACCTGGAAGTAAATCTGGCCCTCCGCTGCCAGTGACCCAACGGGAAGGGAAGGAAAGGAAAGGAAAGGAAAGGAAGGAAGGAAGGAAGGAAGGAAGGAAGGAAGGAAGAAAGAAAGAAAGAAAGAAAGAAAGAAAGAAAGAAAGAAAGAAAGAAAGAAAGAAAGAAAGAAAGAAAGAAAGAAAGAAAGAAAGAAAGAAAGAAAGAAAGAATTTATCATCACAATTGAGTCCAAAATTTTGGTTGCTAAGCAAGAGCGTTGTTAAATGAATTTCACCACATTTTAAAACGTGGCCACTCCCACCCTGTCACATGACTGCCAAGCCACGCCCACAAAATAGACCATACCTACAGAGTAGGTTCTAAAAAATTTGAAACCCACCACTGCAATGGGGTTATTGCAGTATCCTTCCCCTGGAGTGAGGTGGGAATGGAGCTTTTTTTTTTTTATTGTATGACCAGAACTGGATGCAATATTTCAAGTATAGTCATACTAAGTGGTACTAATACGATGTGATGTTGATTCTACATCAAGATCAAGATCAAAAACAGGCAGAAGGTTAATCGAGGCATCAGCATGGTTGGGCACTACTAGTCAGACATTTTGCCAGCTTGAGTTCATGCATGTGGGGATATTCTCTAATTTTATTTCCGTAGCAAAAACCGGTGGGATGGGTTGCCTTGAGACAGAACAGCTGATGCAGTCTGAGTCCAACATTTTAGCCATTAGATTAAGCTTGGCACTTTCAAATGTGAGAAAAGCTATGCGTGCTGAGTTTTTTTTTTTTTACTCGGAGTTCCCAAGTGGGAAAATGGATCTAAAGTATTTGACTAAAGTTAAAGAAAGTCAAGGATGCCCACCACTTCTGATTTGAGAGCTACGCGTAAAAAGAATCGACTCAAATTTGCAATCTGAACTCAACAAGGTTGACAATGGGAGAGTCAATCTATGTTCCATCAGATTTCGGAATCGCCTTCAAATCTTTCCAAAGCAATTTGGAGGCAGCTTATTCAATCTGACACTGTAACTTAATTTAGAGATTCGATTGGAGGACTGAACTCAATTCGGAAACCATCAAATCTCATTTGGAACGAAGCTGGGAATGGAGACTTCACACAGCCTTGGCTTGCACGCTTTTACAGCAAATGCTTTTCAAAGAGGTGTATTTAAAGCACACATCTCCAGCCCATCACCATCCCAAAACATATTTCCCTTTAGGAATGTGGCTCTTTCCTTTTTATCCTATGCAATGCCCAGATGTGCTTGACATCTAGCTGAAGGGTACAACAAGAAACACCCCACCAAAAGAGGGCAATTAAAGAGGGATTGAGAAACGTTTGCATGACAAAAAAAGGCTCTCTGAAAGATGCCATCAATCAAAGTCCCTTATTATCTCTCAATGTGACATCAAATCCATGTACAGTATAATACATTTTCTTGTCAGTCAGACACCTGACGGTATGTGTCATGTACCTAATTACTCTGCTGAAGGGGAAAGAGAGTCTCAGACTTGAATAGCTAACTGGGGTGAGGGAGAAGCTGAGCAAATAACTTCATTGCTTACACCAGCACAGATGCGAACAAGAGTGTCTGAAACAATCTAAGGGCATGTTTCTCTTAGCTCATCACTGGAAGGTCGACGCATCTGCTTGTCTCCTTCCTGTGCCCAGAGAGGGAGGGCTCCTAGTCCCCCAAAACCATTACAATTATGGCGTAAATGGAAGAAGGAAAGGAAAGTGGATTAAATGCACTACGAGCCAGGGAGTGCATTTGAGGATGCTTTTAGCAACACACAACCTTGAAGGCCGAGTACAAGGTGGGACACACTCAACCTCTTCTACCAAGGCAGAAGGCACTTCATCTCACCCAAATGAAGTGGCATCTGCACACGAAAAGACCAGAGCTTAGAACATAGGATAAAAAGGTTGGAAGAGATCTTGGAAGTTCTTACAGATTAACGGAGTTAGAAGGGACCTTATATAGGTCACCTAGTCCAACCTCCAGTTCAAGCAGGCGATCCTACACCATTTCTGACAAATGGCAGTCCAATCTCTTCTTCAAAGTCTCAAGTGATGAAGCTCCCACAACTTCCAAAGGCAACTTCTGTTCCATGGGTTGATGGTTCTCCCTGTCAGAAAATTCCTCCTTGTTTCTAGGTTGAATCTCTCCTTGGTCAGTTTCCATCCATTATTCCTTGTCTGGCCTTCCAATGCTTTGGGAAATAGCTTGACCCCCTTCCTCCTCTCTGTGGCAGCCCCTCAAATATTGGAAGACTGCTCTCATGTCTCTTCTGGTCCTTCTCTTCACTAGACTAGCCATGCTCAGTTCCTGCAACCGTTCTTCATATGTTTTAGTCTCCAGTCCCCTAATCATCCTGGTCGCTCTTCCCTGCACTTTTTCTAGAGTCTCAATATTTTATAGTATGGGGACCAAAACTGGATACAGTATTCTAGGTGTAGTCTTACTGAGACTTTATAGGGTGGTATTAGTACCTCCCTTGATTTTCAATTTCGATTTATTTCGATTTGTAAACCGCCCTATCTCCATCGAGATGGACTCAGGGCGGTGCACAGGAAATTAAAAACCAATAAATAGATAACAACAATTACAATAAGTTAAAAAGAAATTAAATTACAAGCCTGTGCTAAAATTCCCATTAAAACCTATCAACCATTTTCTAATTTGGCTGGAGCTCTGTCGTACCAAGGTCTGAATTCTAAGCTAGGCCAGCTTGCTGGAAAAAGTATGTCTTGAGTGAGCGGCGGAAGAGGGGAAGGTCCGTGATAGTGCACAGTTCAGGGGGTAGGTCGTTCCAGAGGGCGGGCCCTGCCACAGAGAAGGCCCTGATCTTGATTGTATTCCTCTATTAATGTAATTTAGGATTATATTGGCTTTTTACTAGTCCAACCCCTGCTCAAGCAGGATACCCTCTATCATTCTGGACAAATGTCTATCCAATATCTCTTCTTTGAAGACCTCCCATGTTGGAGCACCCACCACCTCTAAAGCAGTGGTGGGTTTCAAATTTTTTAGAACCTACTCTGTAGGTGTGGCCTATTTTGTGGGCGTGGCTTGGCAGTCATGTGACAGGGTGGGAGTGGCCACCTTTTAAAATGTGATGAAACTCATTTAACAACGCTCTTGCTTAGCAACCCAAATTTTGGACTCAATTGTGATGATAAATTCTTTCTTTCTTTCTTTCTTTCTTTCTTTCTCTCTCTCTCTTTCTCTCTCTCTCTTTCTTTCTTTCTTTCTTTCCTTTCTTCCTTCCTTTCCTTCCCGTTGGGTCACTGGCAGTGGCGGGCCAGATTTACTTCCAGGTACGCCGGTGGAACTCCCTCTCACCGGTTCTCTAAATTTCACCAACCGGCTCTCGCGAGTAGGTGCTAGCCTGCAGAAACCCACCACTGCTCTAAAGACAAGCCATTCCGTTGATTAATTGTTCTCACTGACAGAAAATTTTCTCCTTTGTTCTACGTTGGATCTCTGTTTAATAAGTTTCCATCCCTTACTTCTTGACCTGCCCACAGCTGCTTTGGGGAATAGGTGGACTACCTCTTCTCTGTGACCACCCTATTGTGTAGTGGGCTTCAGTAGACAAGAACCAGACCAGCATAGCTGCAACAGCATTTTTGACTCAAAAAATGCAACTATGAAACTGCAGGCAAATGCCTGTGATTTATACTCTAGGCCAGTGGTCGTCAACCTGATCCCTCCCGCCCACTACTGGGCATTCCAGCTTTCATGGTGGGTGGTGGGGGTTTTGTCCAATACTGAAACACTTTCCTTTTTTTTAATTTAATTGACTTCCCTCCTTTATAAATCACCATTACTCGGGAACCGGTGGGCGGTTAGAAAATCTTACTACTAACAGAGATACAAACGTGGGCGGTAGGTATAAAAAGGTTGACTACCCCTGCTCTAGGCCCACGGGGCTTTAACCAATCATAGAAATAGAAAAAGTCCACCCATACAAAAATATTCTAAATTTTGTTCCAAAACATTTGGGATCATCTAAAGTAGGGGTGTCCAACCTTTGCAATTTTAAGTCTGAAGGACTTCAGCTCCCAGAATTCTCCAGCCAGCAAAGCTGGCTGGAGAAGTCCGGAAGCTGAAGTCCTTCAGACTTAAAGTTGCAAAGGTTGGAGACCCCTGATCTAAAGGTTAGTTTCACTTTAGCACAGTTAACAGTTAGGGTCATCTAAAGGTTAGTTTCACTTTAGCACAGTTAACAGTTAGGATCATCGAAAGGTTAGTTTCACTTTAGCACAGTTAACAGTTAGGGTCATCGAAAGGTTAGTTTCACTTTAGCACAGTTAACAGTTAGGGTCATCGAAAGGTTAGTTTCACTTTAGCACAGTTAACAGTTAGGGTCATCGAAGGGTTAGTTTCACTTTAGCACAGTTAGCAGTTAGGGTCATCGAAAGGTTAGTTTCACTTTAGCACAGTTAACAGTTAGGGTCATCGAAGGGTTAGTTTCACTTTAGCACAGTTAACACAACTATATACATTTAATGCATAACACCCCCCTCAAAGGACTGAAATACTGCATATCACCTCCACCCACCCACCTTTCACTTCTCTCTGTGAAAGTCCATCAAGTACTGGAAGAGAGCCATCATGTCACCCCTAGTTCTTCTTTTCTTATGCTAGTCATACCCAGTTCCTGCAGCCATTCATTGTATGCTTTAGTCTCCAGTCCCCTAATCGCGCACTAACCTGAAGACAGGAAACCCTCCCCCCTTGTATGGCAAATAGAAAACTATTTTACATCTTCTGTGTAGGTGGTAGTTTTTAGCTCACTGAATTGTTAGAGGATAATATTGTATTGTTTTTAATTGCTATTATTGTTACTGTTTCTCGCCATTGTTTGCCCTCCAGCATTACGATTGCAAGATGGGTGGCTATATAAATTGGTATCATAAATAAACATAATAAAAAATAAACGTTACAACAACCAGCTCATTGCAGCAAGTTGTACATTAATTTGTTTGCTTGGGACACAGCATTATTTATTTTACTTAAGTCTAAAAGGCTCAGGTATATAAAGGCAGATTTTTCTTCTCTCTTGCAATGCAATAAGGAATAGGGACAACCTGTTCCTTTCAGTTGGATCCAGTTGGGTTAGAGCAATCAATAAGCAAATCATTTTGGTATTAAAGATTCAATGAAAGGGAAGCTTCATTCAATCTTATGCTTTAGTGATAACTTCTGGGAAGAAGTCATATTGAGTATGAAACTGGCTGTAATGTTTTCAGATGTCCTTATTCTTTTTTAACTACATACATACTCCATGAAAATTAATGAGTTCTTCATGCCTTTTTTATTGCTAAGCTAGTCCGTTAACACTAGAAAAAGAAATTTATGGCTCCAGTTACTAATGGACTCAGGACCTGATGTTACTAGTGACTCATGAACAAGTTGCCTGTAGACATAAATTATTTATGTACAGCTGCAATGAAAAATGGTCATTCTTTCTTGGCATTTTTTGAGAGAGAAAGGGAGAGAGAGAAGGAGAGAAGGAGAGAGAGAAGGATGGAGGAGGGAGAGAGAGACAAGGGGAGAGGGGGAGAGAGGAAGAGAGAGAGAAAAGGAGAAAAGGAGAGAAGGAGGGAAGGGAAGAGAGAGAGAGAAGAGGAGAGAAGGAGGGAGAGAAGGAGGGAAGGGAAGAGAGAGAAGAGGAGAGAAGGGGAGAGAGAGAAGGAGGGAAAGGGGAGAGAAAGAGAGAAGAGGAGAGAAGGAGAGGGAGGGAGGGAGGGAGGGAGGGAGGGAGGGAGGGAGGGAGGGAGGGAGGGAGGGAGGGAGGGAGGGAGGGAGAAAGATATTTTTCCTTTTCTTTTCTTTTTTGGTATGATTAAATAAATGACAGGAAAAAACTCACAGTAAAAAAACAGATTGTTGATTTTGTCAACAGGAATAGGTTGCCCTGCAAGGAATTTTAATCTGTTTCTAATCATTGTCTGTCTACAATATCCAGTAGATTAAGTAACCAATATGCAATTAAGTCAATTAAACTTCCCTTCTCTTTTCTGACTGGAGTTACTGTATGGTGTGAGTCAGTGGTGGGATTCAATTTTTTTTTACTACTGGCTCTGTGGACGTGGCTTGGTGGGCATGGTTTGGCTTGGTGGGTGTGGCAGGGGAAGGATACTGCAAAATCCCCATGCCCTCCCAATCAGCTGGAACCTGGGAGGCAAATAATAGATGGGGGCGGGGCCAGCCAGAGGTGGTATATACCGGTTCTCCAAACTACTCAAAATTTCTGCTACCGGTTCTCCAGAACTGATCAAAACCAGCTGAATACCACCTCTGGTGTGAATCTTCCCTTCTGTGTCTGCCATTGTGCAGTATTTCATAGCATGATGAAGCTGGAAGGGACCCGAGATGTCTTCTAGTCCATCTCCCTTTTCAAGACAGAACAGGAGCCCTGAGTCACAATAGTTCTGTCTCTCACTTGTTTTGGGGTGTGAACTGTGATAGGAGGAAGGAGAACGAGAGGCAACTCATCCTGATGCAAGTCCAGACCCTTATTTGAAATTTAAGAAACAAGGATACTAATTTGCATCCAGGTCCAATGATAATTGGCCCTTTCCAAAGGTCCTCCTGTTGATTTCTTTGTATGGTTTATATCCATGCTGAGCTCCCAAGATGAAGATTCATTTCTAGAGCTTCCTGCCCATTGAAGTAACCTAAGCAATAGAGGCTGTCAGCTCAATGCTAAATACACTAAGTTATTTGCCTACAGTTTGGGAAGAAAAGGAGGGGAAGCACATTTACAGGTGTTTGGCACACCTGCACGTATCTCCTCTCGTTTCAAAGCAAGCTTCTTTTGTTGCTTCTAAGAAATGAAAATAGAGGGGAAAAGAAAAAAGATGATAATGAGGCTTCTAATTTAATCCAAAATTCATGCTTCCCACCACTGAGGAATGGAAGACAATGCTGGCTGTTTTTCCAGCCATCTCATAGTGTCCAACCTCTTTCTCTTTTTGCTGTAGCATTAACAGTTAAAAGGCGCTTTTAAAAGAAAGAAGGTTAGAAAGCAGAGCACCTGAATTAAGATTGTACAGCACTTTCTCAGGAGGGACATTACCTTCTCCGTGAGGACGAACCTATGGCGCGCATGATGCAGGTGGCACACAGAACCCTCTCTACAGGCACGCAAGCCATCTCCCTGCTCAGCTCCATTGTGGATGTGCATGCGCCTCCCGCCAGCCAGCTGATTTTCGGGTCTCTGCCGCACATGCGCAGGAGGGTTGCACGTACATGCATGGGGGGGAGCGCAGGAGGAGTGCAACGCCCACCTGCACCCCATTTTTGCGTCCCTGCAGGCTTCAGGGAAGCGTCCTAGGCCCAAAGTGGGGTGCGGGGGTGTGGCGGTCCCATGGGTGGGTTCCTGCCAGCATTACTACTGGTTCGGCATGCAAAAAATTAGGCGTGCATTTGCACCTAAAAAGGTCTGTGCATGCACACAACATTAGAAAAGGGGGAGAAAGTACATTTTTTCAATAAAGATTGTTCCGCGCATGTGTAGATCAGAAAATTAAGATGCACTAAGGATAGAACCGGTTCAGGCGTGTGTCTGGCCGAGTTACTACCTGCTTGTTTGAATCGGTCTGAACCGGTAGGAATCCTCCTCTGGGCGGGCACCCCTGCGCCCTGTTTTTGGTCCCAGGAGGCTTCAGGGAAGCCTGCTAGGCCCAAAATGGGGCACAGGAGGGTTTCACATGCATGCCCACATGCTCAGGGGGGTGGAACACATTGCATTATGGGTGTGGGCATGCACATGCAATTTCAGCATGCGAGGAGAAAAAGGTTAGCCATTTATTTATTTATTTATTTGTTGGATTTATATAACCGCACCCTCTCCCGAAAGGGACCCGGGGCGGTGCACAGGAAATTAAAACACACAATATCACAAATATAAATAATTAATACCAGATTAAATAAATTATCCCTGTGCTAAAATTTAAAAATATTAAAATATGACCCCATCTAAAACCCAATTAAAACAATTTATGGTACAGACTGTAGGCTAGGTAAATAGCTTAGGCCAAGCCGGCCTGATGGAACAAGAGTGTTTTTAATGGAAGGTGCGGAGGTCCGTGGTTGTTCTAAGGTCATTCCAGAGGGTTGGGCCCACCACAGAGAAGGCCCTTCCCCTGGGCGTCGCCCGCTGGCATTGCCTGGTGGACGGCACCCGGAGAAGTCCCTCTCTGTGGGAGTGGATCGGCCGAAGGAATGTATGGGGTAGGATGCGGTCTTGCAGGTAGCTAGATCAGCCATCACTGACCTATTTCCTATTTACAAGTCAGTCCTTTCAGCAGGTCCATAAAGTCTCCACACCCATTTACAGTATTCGGGTGACTCCCGAGGGCACAGATAAATCTCCAAGTGGCCTCAACGACTCACAGAAAGAGCGCTAACCACGAGATGACTTCAAGGAACGTAAATCCTTCCCTCGTCCACCATTCAGACAGAACTGAGGAAGCTTCGTGGATGGGAAGCTGAATGTCTTCAAGGAAAAACAAACTTTTGAAAAAGCAGCTTTGGGTTAACCTTGTCCTGGATGACTAAGAATCTCCATCGACTTTTCTTCATTTTTTTTAAAGAAAATAAAAAATGGTGAACGATGAGGCAAGAGGCCTCCATTCTGCCCGGCATTTTCAGAAAGGTCAGCCCATAGTTCATGCCCATCACTCAGTATTAGAGGCAGATAGGAAAGAAATGTGTGCCAGCCAACTCACCCATTCCACGTCCAAGCCCTTAGTTTGCAATGTTTTGCTCTTCTCACTTTGCAACCTTGGAGGACAGAAAATGAAGGCTGCCCCTGTAGGGAAAAAAACCCTCTCTTTAATTTGTTCATAGGGAATAATGACACGCTTGGCCATCCGAGAACGTTATTACCAATGCGGTTGTCTTAATCAAGAGCATCTGAACACATTAAGTGACATCCAGCCCATTGCTTCACATTCGTTTGTGTTCCTGCATGTAATTTCCACCAACAGCAGCCCATGGAAAGCAACGAACCAAGCAGAAATTGAGTTACATGCACTTCAAGAACCATGCTGATTGTGGACCCCAATTTTGTAATAGCTTTTACTTGCAAGCCCTATTTAAGTAAACTCTGATAATTGCCCTGCGCCAAACAGATTCAGAGATGCTACACTGTAGTTCTCTCTAGCTAATATGAGTGTTAGCCTTCTTCTGCCTCCCCAATTAGCTTTCAAGAATCGCAAAAATGATACAGCATGGAAAATTCGGTGGCTTATGCTAGAAGTTACCAGTGTTTCCCTGAAAATAAGACATGGTCTTATATATTTTCCCCACCAAAAAAGGCAATGGGTCTTATTTTTGGAGGATATCTAATTACTGACTCACCTCGCAGCAGTGGCAGCGGGAGCCCCGCCCAGCGGAAGCCCACTGCCAGCCTACTTTTTATGTGGTTACTCCAGGTGTGGTTTTCAGCAGGTTCTCAGCACTTCTGGAGAACCGGTAGCGGAAATTTTGTGTAGTTTGCAAAACCGGTAAATACCACCTCTGGGTGGCCCCGCCCCCATCTATTCTCTTCCTCCCGAGTCCCAACTGATCGGGAGGAAATGGGGATTTTGCAGTATCCTTCCCCTGGAGTGAGGAAGGAATGGGGATTTTGCAGGATCCTTCCCCTGGAGTGGAGAGGGAATGGAGATTTTGCAGTATCCTTCCCCTGGAGTGGGGATGGAATGGGGATTTTACAGTATCCTTCCCCTGGAGTGAGGAAGGAATGGGGATTTTGCAGTATCCTTCCCCTGGAGTGAGGAAGGAATGGGGATTTTGCAGGATCCTTCCCCTGGAGTGAGGAAGGAATGGGGATTTTGCAGGATCCTTCCCCTGGAGTGGGGAGGGAATGGGGATTTTGCAGTATCCTTCCCCTGGAGTGAGGAAGGAATGGGGATTTTGCAGGATCCTTCCCCTGGAGTGGAGAGGGAATGGGGATTTTGCAGTATCATTCCCCTGGAGTGGGGAGGAAGTGGGGATTTTGCAGTATCCTTCCCCTGGAGTGGGGAGGGAATGGGGATTTTGCAGCATCCTTCCCCTGGAGTGGGGAGGGAATGGAGTGTTAATAGTATGCTTTTCCCTGCCACACCCACCAAGTCATGCCACGCCCACAAAGCAACACTCACAAAGCAACGCCACATGCCCCATGCACACGCCCGCAGAATCTGTAGTAAAAAATATTGAATCCCACCACTGCCTCAAGGGGGGGGGGGAAAGTAGTTCAGTTGCCTTTTGAAAAATCACCTTTGAGACACTGACCCCCTTGGATTCTAGACAAAGCCGTAATGCAACAAGGAGTAAACAGAAAACTGTCCCCAAAGGCAGTCCTCGTTTTGTCAAGGCAGGCACACAGCTGAACTCCTGATCTGTTTGCGTGGCGTATCTACAAGATACTGTTTTCTTTTTCTTTAGCAGGAGAACACTGTTGGAAGAACTTGTTCAAAATCTGCTAGGCAGGCAGGTGGAGGATCAGCATGGGCTCTACCCCTCGCTGGGATCTGTGTTGTGCTTTGCTCTAAATTATGAATTATGCTCCTCCTGGCCAATTGATGAGTAGAAATAGTGATGGAATAAGGGCGCAGCTGTGCTAGATTTTCCAATATAAAGGAAATTTTACATCCCCCTCTGATAAAATAAGAGTATAAGTAAAATCCAGCTGCCTGCAACTGCAAAGCAAGGTTGTTAGAATCAAGAATTGATTCTACTGACCACTTTGTTCTTTGTGGTGGTTTCAGAATTTTCTTAGGCTGGAAATCTAAATGTCTGGGAGTCACTTGACCTTTTCCCCTCCTCCGAGAGAGTTGATGAGAGCACCGAAGGGAGGATTTTATTTAATTAGTACTTTAAAAAAAAGAAGATAAACTAAGTAGACATTGTAACTCAGAGTAAAAAAATCCAGTAAATGGATTTATGGCAGTAGTAAAACTGGAAAATCAAAAAAAGGAAGATGAGATACAAACTCAACTAAACGGGAAAAAAAAAAGGCAGAAGCAGAAATGAAGCATCCTGCTGCCTCTCTCGTGCCTTCTTAGAAGGGGGGGGGGGGGAGGTTGTCCATAAACAGCATCCAACATAATTCAAGACTTCATTTAGCTCTAAATTCTCCTCCCCACACAGTGGCACCACAATAGTGGTGGGATTCAAAAAAAATTACTACCGGTTCTGTGGGCGTAATTTGGTGGATTCTATTCTATTCTATTCTATTCTAGCCTAGCCTAGCCTAGCCTAGCCTAGCCTTCTACTCTACTCTACTCCTATTGTATTCTACTCTATTCCTATTCTATTCCTGTTCCATTCCATGTTCTGTTCTGTTCTGTTCTATTCTATTCTATTCTATTCTATTCTATTCTACTCTCCTTCTTATTCTATCCTATTTAATTCTCCTTCTTTCTTATTCTATTCTATTCTATTCTAGCCTAGCCTAGCCTTCTACTCTACTCTACTCTACTCTACTCTACTCTTCTACTCTACTCTACTCCTATTGTATTCTACTCTATTCCTATTCTATTCCTGTTCCATTCCATATTCTATTCTGTTCTGTTCTATTCTATTCTAAGACAGGTGGTCAATAAAGTTTACAAATAAATGAATAAAAGCAGAACGGGTAAACTTGGTCTGGTGAACAAAACTTTTGGAGAGGAGAAAGTAGAGCTGGGCACTGTGTCACTCAAGATGCCGTTTGCTCCCATCCGAGAAGACAAGACTGATCATGGGGCTTTTCCCAGGGCAGGAGGTGAAGTTCTCCGCCGTCCAACCTCACTCTCAGGTGACACCACAATTCATCAAAGGGCCGGGAGAAATAGTCCTATCGGTTCCCAAAGCGGACTTTTTGACCCGAGCTACGCCCTTCTGACAGGCTCCGTTGCTATTATTGAAAAGCTACTCCAGATCCAGGGCATTTGTGTCTCTCGCTATGTCCTTGGGAGGGAAAAGAATGGGAGAAAAAAGGAAGAGAGGAATTTGTTCTGAGTTGACATTGAAAGCACTACTATTTTGTTTTGTTTTTTAAAAATCATCTCCCCTTTTAACAATACTGTGAAAAACGGACGGGAACCTTTCAAGGTGGAACAGGGGAAAATGCACACAGGCTTTTAAGCTACAGAATGGCTGGACTCAGATAGTAAATTTTCTGGAATAATAATGATAAATACCGGGTGATTTATTTCAAGCTGGGAAACTGAGAAGTGATGACAAAACAATGTTATGGCGCTAAACAGTATAGATGGATCAAGAATGCCTCCTGTATAAATCACTATCCATGGAACCGTGCCAATGGGCCATAAGGTGAGATCTGATCCCTTTAGGTACCTTGCAAAGCTTTTTAGTGTCATAAATAACATCGTTCCATTGATTTGGAGAGGGAAAAAAATGTACTTCTTCTAAGAGAACCCAGAGGGATCTCTTGATAGAATCGTATTCAGGACCATCTGATCTGTTCTTTTCCAGACTACTGTTCAACTGGTCCAAAGTGCCATGCCAGGTCAAGTATGCCTTGACCTTAAACCATTATGTACTGTATTGGATTGAGTAACCTGAAATCATTTCCAGGTGCAGCAATATCACCTTTCGCCATTTCTTTTTCGACTTCGCCAGCATTAAAGCCTTTTCCCGAAGAGCTGGGTCTTCACATAAAGACTAAACCAGGATAATGTCCATGTCAGGCCTGCAGTCATATTCCCTGCTGGATCTTTGGCCTGCTACACTAATATTCTATTCTACTATGCTGTTTCATTAGTGGGGAATTGGGAGAGGGAATAGTAAGGAGCAGAATGTGAGGTTGCCAAAATAAAATTCCTTTCTAGAAAGCCAAGGTCATCCTTTGGCTTTGCACCTCTGCACCTGACCAGAACCGGATGGGTGGAACTGCCAGCATGGCAGTGGGAGATTGGACCATGTGAAGGATTTGTGGGTGTGGGGGCAAAATCATGAACTTTCAACTGGGTGGGGAAAACCGGGAAGCTTCCAGATTCGGGTTTTCACAGATGTGCCAACATGGCTCTCTTCATAAATTGGAACTTTGAGGAATACTTTGCCTTGGACTCTGATTTAATTTTGGGTGATATTTGGAACTCTGACAGTCAGTTTGTTGCAGCACACACAATCAGAAATTCAGCAAAATTCAAAACGTCTTTATATACATAACAACACATGAGACATATGTACAATACCAAGAGTGGTTCTTCCAACATGGTAGAGAGGAGAGATTGGTTTCAGTTCCAGCAGCAGACTAGTTTCAGTTTCAGTTCTCAGAGCTTAATGCAGCTAAGCCATGCCCAGGTGCCTTACTGTCTCAGCTCCCATTGGCTGACCTTTTTACCATGTATCTACCTGTCATGAATTCTCTGACAGATAACTAAACTAGGATAATTTGAGTCTGATCCATTGTACTTGATGAGAGAATTCTAGGTTGATTGAATCATGGTCAACACTAAATGATTCCACTGAATTAGTACATGATGGTGATTTCTTCATTATACTAATTACTAAATTGGCAGGAACAGCTCACACCCTAGAAGACAAGCTCAGGATCCAAATAGATTTTGACAGATTTGAACAATGGGCCCTATCCAATAAAATAAATTACTACAGCAGGCTTGTGAGGCATGAAATTTTAAAACCTGCTGCAGCACCTCATTGGTGAATGTGATTTATGACACAGACGGAGGGGATGGGGAGAAACTTGTAAAGTTTAAACCTGAAACAGGGGTAAAGCCATAATTTAGCAGAGGTTAGATCTGACTCCACCCAGGTATTGCTGAAATATTGTTCCTAATAAATGATTTTTTTTTAAACTTAGCTCGAGGCTCGTAAATTAATTAGGGCATCTTTCGGAAACCTGACACATGCCTTATGTCAGGGTAGGTGGGCAGAGCCTCCCACAGCTGCTGCTACTGGTTCACTCAAACCAGAGAGAACCGACTCTGGCCAAGACGCACGGAACACCAAAGTAGTATACATTAATCTACTCACATGCTTTTGAACTACTAGGTGGGTAGGACCTGGGGAAGGAACGGGAACTCATCCTGCCATGTGGTGCTTGGTTTTCGAACCCAGGCTGTTAACTTTCCAGCTGAGAAGCTCAGCATCTTAAATTGCTGAGCCGTTGGATCCCTTAGGATTAGGGGAAAGCGTTGGATCCCTTAGGATTAGGGGAAGGCATTGGATCCCTTAGGATTAGGGGAAGGCAGGATTCCATTCTCCTTCCTCTCTCTAATTTCTAGATTCAGCCGCTGACTCCCCACCTCACCTCTTCTCTCTCAATCAGCCTAACCTATGTTACAAAATTGTTGCAGGGAAAACTAGGAGGAGGAAATGTGGTGCAACCATGAGGAAAAAGAACTCACATTTGCAAAATGGTCAGCCATATAAATTGTTTCAATGCATTAATTAAGTAGAAAATTAACCAAATATTTGTTAAATAAATATCCAGCGCTTCTCCCTACTGGATGCATCCCTGGCCCCACTCTTTGCTTACCTCCAAATTACTCCCAAAGACACAATCTTTTTGCATATTTTGGGTCAGTACAATAAAGCTTCCTTTTCGTCTTCAGCTTTCAATTTAAGTATCATCTAATTTTCTAGGGTTCTGCACAAAATAATTGCTTGTTGCTTGGAATAATTAGGAAGACCACTGACTGTCGCTTGCCCGCCGCACAGACGTAAATATGAAATAGTGGCTTTGTCTCTACATTCTATAATACATATTTTTAAAAGAAGTTTTAAAAATAGAAAGGGGAAATCTAATTATCTGAAACATATATGCCAACATTGAATGTACTGAAGTGCAACGGCAGGTTACAAATCATAACTAATAAAACAGAAGAAGAAAGATAAATAGATTAAGTAAAATATAAGACATATTACAAACAGACTTTTACTGATCCAGGGGAAGGAGGGAGGGAGAAAGGAAAGGGAAGGGAAGGGAAGGGAAGGGAAGGGAGGAAGGAAGGAAGGAAGGAAGGAAGGAAGGAAGGAAGGAAGGAAGGAAGGAAGGAAGGAAGGAAGGAAGGAAGGAAGGAAGGAAGGCAAATAAGGAATGGAGGGAAGGTTTATCCAATTCAACATACATTCTCCCAACAATTTCTGCTATATATGTTGTGTTATAATAGCAACCTTCATGAATTGGATGCCCTTCCAATGTTTTAGGATAAATGGGGAATGCAGTAAGTTGTACTCCAAAGTATCTGGAAAACAGGAAGACTGTCTAAACAAAACCTCTAGCAAAAGTTTGCATTGTTTAATACCGTTCAACAATGTTTGTGCATTCAGGTGTGCTGTTCCATGTTTTATTGTACCTGGCTCTATTTGTTTCATTAGCATCCCCTGATAATTTCCCACAGTTTTCCTCCTTGCATTTTTCTTTTGTCTCCCGACAGCTCACAGAACTTCTTCATCTCTAGATTAAATCTATCGTATCTCGAGTTTGTATAATCAGATCATTAAAATGCATGGCTAATGGGTGTAAATCCAAATTCAACTTATTGCCACGATCATGTGCGCCATAATTATTAAATAAACAAGAGTTGGAGAAATTTCAGAAATGCACTGAATATGCTATTCCAGCAATATTTTCCTCCATTGGGTAGGGACTTTTTCCCCATGTTTAAAGGAAGGTTTGTTTTAACAACGCTAAGGGATGCTGAAAGGCTCATTATAGAACACAATGGATAATCATGGCAGCCAAAAGGGCAAGAGGTGTTAGCTAAATAACTTTGGGGGCCACACTATAATCCTAAACACAAATGATATAATCTATTTAACATTAGGCTAAGACGCTGAGCTTATCGATCAGAAAGGTCAGCAGTTCGAATCCCTAGTGCTGCGTAACGGAGTGAGCTCCCGTTACTTGTCCCAGCTTCTGCCAACCTAGCAGTTCAAAAGCATGTAAAAATGCAAGTAGAAAAATAGGGACCACCTTTGGTGGGAAGGTAACAGCGTTCCGTGTGCCTTCGGCATTTAGTCATGCCAGCCACATGACCACGCAGACAACTTCAGACAGCGCTGGCTCTTCAGCCTAGAAATTGAGATGAGCACCGCCCCCTAGAGTCAGGAACGACTGGTATATATGTGCGAGGGGAACCGTTACCTTTATAAATCTTGATTATATCATTATGCTACTTCAATACCCATCAAATACTTCGGTTCTTAACATTCTATTATTTAGATGCCTTGGAGTATTGAATACAGAGAAGAAGAGAGGAAAAAATAGATATTTTGTCAATATTAGCTATAATTTAGGATATTAATGTTATGAGAATTATGATTATAGGACCTGCAACAAAACCACACCAAAGGCCCTTCATGTTTAGTTCATTTTTCAGCCATGGTGCTTTTGAGAATCTCTTGAAGAGTTTAGAAGGATGCGGTGGCTCAGTGACTAAGACACGCAGTTTGTCGATCAGAACTGCGTAACGGAGTGAGCTCCCGTGACTTGTCCCAGCTTCTGCCAACCAAGCAGTTTGAAAGCATGTAAAAAATGCAAGTAGAAAAATAGGAACCACCTTTGGTGGGAAGCTTACAGCGTTCCATGCACCTTCGGTGTTTAGTAATGCCGGTCACATGACCCTGGAGATGTCTTCGGACAGCGCTGGCTCTTCGGCTTTGAAACGGAGATGAGCACCGCCCCCTAGAGTCAACTAGTACATATGTGCAAGGGGAACCTTTATGTTTTACCTTTACCTGAAGAGCTTAGGGCACCTGTCCTGAGCCTTAGAACACCAAGTGGTACACTTTCTTGTACATCATTGAGGTTGGCCCTGGAATCACAGATGCATGTGCTATTAAGAGTAAAAAACTGGTTTTACCTTCATTCCTTTTTTCCAAGCTCAACCTAAAGACGTGACAGACTCACTTAAGCAGAGAAACCTGCATATAGTTTTCTGACGCAGGTTGGGATGTTAATTAGGAGGAATATCTCAGAGGCCAACCTTTAAAAACAGGTTTCCCCAACATGCCCTTCAAACATGGAACTATTATCAGTTTTTTTTTTAAATGCAATTTTTTTTTCGTGAATCAACCATGTCAGTGTTCTATTTGAGATGTGTAAATGTGTTGAAAAGGGTTCAAAGGTATCTGGGGCAGGAAAACTGATCATATCTCTGCCAAGAATCACTTGAATGAGATGGGCAGCCACACTAATTGAAGAAAGGGGAAAGGAGGGAGGGATGGGGAGAAAGAGAGAGAGAGAGAGAGAGAGAGAGAGAAAGAGAGAGAGAGAGAGAAAGGGAGGGAGGGAGGGAGGGAGGGAGGGGGTGTAGGGAAAGGAAGGAAGGAAGGAAGGAAGGAAGGAAGGAAGGAAGGAAGGAAGGAAAAAAGAAAGAGAGGGAGGGAGGGAGGGAAGGAAGGAAGGGCAGAAGGAAGGAAAGAAGGAAAGAAAGAAAGAAAGAAAGAAAGAAAGAAAGAAAGAAAGAAAGAAAGAAAGAAAGAGAAGGAAGGAAGGAAGGAAAAAAGGAAGGAAGGAAAAAAGGAAGGAAGGAAGGGGGGAAAAGAAAGAGAGAGATGAGGGAGGGAGGGAGGGAGGGAAGGAAAGAAAGAAAGAGAAAGAGAAAGAGAAAGAGGAAAGAAGGAAAGAAAGAGAAGGAAGAAAGAAAGAAAGAAAGAAAGAAAGAAAGAAAGAAAGAAAGAAAGAAAGAAAGAAAGAAAGAAAGAGGGAGGGAGGAAAGGAAGTAAGGAAAGAAAGAGAAAGAAAGAAAGAACAAAAGAAAGAGAAGGAAGGAAGGAAGGAAAGAAGGAAGGAAGAAAGAAAGAAAGAAAGAAAGAAAGAAAGAAAGAAAGAAAGAAAGAAAGAAAGAAAGAAAGAAAGAAAGAAAGAAAGAAAGAGAGTCAATCTAGCTGCCTTTGGATTTTGCTTGTTTTCCTCAGTGAGTCAAAAAAAATGAAAAAGGCTATATTAAATATTTATTGTTCCAGGACCAAAAGCTATTTCATCACTGTTGCATTTCTTTTTAAGAGGAGAAAAAGTCTTCACCAAGTCTTTACCTCAATTAGATTTGACATTTCAGGGCTGCTTACATAGGAAAGGGAAGTGCAAGAAACTCCCCGCTTAGACTCCAGCCGTAACAGCCTTTCCATTTTGGCGCATTGACGCTTCCCCCTTTGGGATTGCGCTCCAAATTTTCCAAGCGGGCAGCGGGGGAGTTGGAGTTGAAATTACATTTCGCAAGGCATTTACGGGACAGCGTGAGAGTTTTTTTTAAATCTTGGATGGGGTGGGAGGGGCAGAGGGAGGGAGATCAGAAACGCGATTGAAATGAAAAATAAAGGCCTTTGTGCCCATCGTCAGCAATGTGGTCCAGCTGGTAGGCGACACCCTGGGATTTCATAAGTCCCTGCTTTTGATGCTTGAAAAGTTGCTGGAACATCAACAAATCAAAGCCCCTGTCATCTAAAGAGGACGAGATGAAGGACAAAGGAAGAAAGGAGAGGAAATTAATTGATAGGAGTAAAAAATAAATAAATGCTAAACCAGAGCTAAGCCTCCTTCTGCTTCTTTCCCTACCCGGAATCTAACAACAGCCACACACACACACACACAAAAACCCTGTTTACTTGGAGCATTAAAAACTCAAAAGCTCCCCTCCTTCCTGAACCCATTAAAGGCTCCGACTCAGGGCTTCCCTGCAGAGCCGTTCGAACACAAGGCAGCGTGCCAAATGCAGGATGATTTGTGTTTTATGGAGCAGAGAATGAGGGTCATCTCCATCATTTCGTGAAAGGTAACATTTCTGTACAGCTTCGGTGCCTTTCAGATCATCTCAAGTTACCCAGGGTTGGAACAGGAAGGCAATTATAGCTCTCTGTCAAAGGGAGAGTTTCAAGCATACAAAAAAAAAATCACCGATCGCGTTTCAACCTATCCAGGCAGGTTGACCAAGAGCTGCTAGTGGAGATTTTGAAGGCTGGTCAATAGGATGAGCTGTTCCATAGAAAAGGCGGTAAGAAGGAGCAATTGTACTGAATCCTGGAACATGGAACATTGATCCATCCGAAGCACGGGGCAAAGTGTGGGATCACATTCCATGTGCAAGATTCAGTACAATTATTGTTCCCTCTTATTGCTTTCGATATGAAGCCTTTGTGGCTCTCAGCACAAGAATCTTTTTTGTATCTTTTTATTCTTGATGAATGTATCTTATCTTTTTATGTACACTGAGAACGTCTGCACCAAAGACAAATTCCTTGTGTGTCCAATCACACTTGGCCAATAAAATTATTCTATTCTATTCTGTTCTGTTCTATATTCCTCATTCTATTCCGTTCCTTATTCTATTCTATTCTATTCTATTCTATTCTATTCTTATTCCTATTCTATTCTATTCCGTTCCTAATTCTATTTTTATTCCTATTCTATTCTACTCTAGGAAGCCTTTTATAGACAAGAAATGATACTGTAAGTAAATAAAAATGGCTAATTTACTGTGTGGTACTAAACTATTCTCAAGGGGATTGTAAAATATAATCAAGAGAAGATTGGATAACAAAAGGATATACTTGTCAATAGTTTTCTTAATGCACTTACGATTTGTGGTTTTGATGATTAGAAAAATGTTAGGGTAAAAAGCAAGCTTTTTTGTGATCATAGAGGAAGAGATAACTTTGTAATCGTGCTTCTACTTCATGCAAAGGAAACCAGGAGTTTTATTTCTTTTTATTTTCTTCCTGCCCTTTTGCCCTTTTTTTTCTTCTCTCTCTCCCTTCTTCGTTTTCTTTATTCTGCACTAGCTTCTGTTCTCTTCAAAACTTTAAATAAAAAAAATATCTGAACTGTTCCTTTATTCCAATATAAAACTGTGGAGGGTTTTTTTCCCCTCAGAAGATCACAATCCCATTTGTTTTCATTAGTTAAGGCCTTGTCTGCTTCATTATCCATTCATGACATTCATATTAATTCCATTATCCTTGCATTATATTTACATTCTTTTTTTTTTTTACTCATTTCATAATCCTTGTCCTTTCTTTTATCATTTATTATCTTGCTGGTGGCACTACTTTTTTTAAAAAAAAAAGATGATTGCAATATCGGTGTTTATCTTGCTAAAAGTACAACTTTTCTTGGTTAGATGGGTGGCCATATACACTGGTGATACATGATAGCTACATGTGATGAATGGATGATAGATAGATAGATGATAGACAGATAGATAGATAGATAGATAGATAGATAGATAGATAGATAGATAGATAGATAGATAGATAGATAGATAGATAGATAGATAAATAGATAGATAGATAGATAGATAGATAGATAGGAGAGAGAGACAGATGAGAGAGAGGGAGGGAGGGAGGGAGGGAGGGAGGGAGGGATAGGATGGTAGGTAGGTAGCAGTGGTGGGTTTCTGCAGGTTCGCACCTACTCGCGAGAGCCGGTTGGTGAAATTTAGAGAACCGGTGAGAGGGGGTTCCACCGGCGTACCTGGAAGTAAATCTGGCCCGCCGCTGCCAGTGACCCAACAGGAAGGAAAGGAAAGGAAAGGAAGGAAGAAAGGAAAGGAAGGAGCAAAGGAAAGGAAAGGAAAGGAAAGGAAGGAAGGAAGGAAGGAAGGAAGGAAGGAAGGAAGGAAGGAAGAAAGAAAGAAAGAAAGAAAGAAAGAAAGAAAGAAAGAAAGAAAGAAAGAAAGAAAGAAAGAAAGAAAGAAAGAAAGAAAGAAAGAATTTATCATCACAATTGAGTCCAAAATTTTTGTTGCTAAGCAAGAGTTGTTAAATGAGTTTCACCACATTTTAAAATGTGGCCACTCCCACCCTGTCACATGACTGCCAAGCCATGCCCACAAAATAGGCCACACCTACAGAGTAGGTTTAAAAAATTTGAAACCCACCACTGGTAGGTAGGTATGATAGATGAGTCAAGGAAGAGGGGAGAGAAGAGGGGTGAGCTTCAAAAATTTTAGCAAGGGTTTCTCTGTCTGGTTGCTGGGTGGGTGTGGCCATGGTGGGTGTGGCCTATTCACGGATACTGTAAAATCTCCTTCCCCTCCCAACTCCAGGGGAAGGATACTGCAAAATCCCCATTCTCTCCCAATCAGCTGCGACTCAGGAGGCAGAGAATAGATGGCAGGACCAGTCAGAGGTGGTATCTACCAGTTCTCCAAACTACTCAAAATTCCTGCTACTGGTCCTCCAGAACTGAACAGAACCTGCTGAATACCACCTCTGGTTCTAGAGCAACGTGTCAATGTTCTGAGTGATGAACCCAACCAAAACAAGCACAGGTGAGATGATCCAATCTCTTAACGTTAAACTTTATTGAGTACATCATATTGGTAGTGATGTACAACCATTTCCCACACAAACCCCTATAGTTAAAGTTCAGATCAGGTCACATTGTCCAATGGAGACTTTTGGTATTGTTCTGAGAAAGTCTTTGCCCACTTTGGCAAACACCTGTAGAAATGTCCTTGGTTCCCACGCCTGGAATCTTGATGTCTGGAGCTTAAATTCTATCTCCCCCTTCCCTTCCCACATAGTTCATTGGCAAGCTGAGAAGTGATAATAGTTGCAACAGCAAAAGCGCCTTTTGAAGCTTGACATAGGATGTCTAACCTTGGCAAGTTTAAGGTCTGTGGACTGGCTGGGGAATTCTGGGAATTGAAGTCCATGGATCTTAAAATTGCCAAGGTTGGACAACCCTGTTCTAAAGGAAATTGCTTTCCAAAATTCTCTGCCAATTGACTGTTAGAAAATCGTGCTGCAAAGATTTATGGCCAAATCACCAAGGACCAGGCTTACCAAGATGCACCTTTTGCTCATTGTGACTCAATAATATGCATATTATGCATACCATTTAGCTTGTTTCTCGCAGCATTATGCTAATTAATTCAACATCAACATGTTTAACTTGCAAATACATTTCAGTGTGATAACAGCAGTGTTGTATTAACAGCTCTAAGAGATTTGCTGAGAGTGGAGAACTCATTTGTTACTGAAAATATAAGCAAGTCATGGGAAGTATAACAAGACTATTAGGGCATTCTCTGCCCGCCCCTGCCCCCCCCCCAAAAAAGTTACATTAAAAAAAAGACATTAAAGTGCCTTTGAAGTAACATGGATGGCACTACGTGGTAAACTTTTGATTTAAAGATAATAGCAGCCATCTTTTCTTTTGGATCTTTGGCCTGCCACACTTTCTATTATTCTGCTTTGCATTTTCTATTGTGGGAAAATGGGAGGGGGGATTGTATGGAATTAGATGCTATGCAGCCATAACAACATTCTTTCTAGAAAGCCAAGGTCATCCTTTGTCTCTGCACATCTGCACCTGACCAGATGGGTGGAAGCTGCCAGTGTGGCAGTGGGAGATTGGATCATGTGATGGACTTGTGGGTCTGGGGGCAAGATCTCGAACTTTCAACTGGGTGGGGAAAACCGAGAAGCTTTCAGATTTGGGTTTTTGCCAACATGGCTCTCTTCATAAATTGGAACTTTGAGCAATACTTTGTCTTGGACTCTGATTTCCTTTTTACTTTTGCTTAATAGCAGTAACTGTGAAAGGGATTTTGGAGACTTAGTAGACCACCAATTAAATATGAGCCAACCCTGTGCAGCAGCAGCCAAAAAAGCCAATGCAATCCTAAATTGCATTAACAGAGGGATACAATCAAGATCAAGTGAGGTACTAATACCACTCTATAAAGCCTTAGTAAGACCACACTTTGAGTACTGCGTCCAGTTTTGGTTACCACGCCACAAAAAAGATGTTGAGACTCTAGAAAAACTGCAGAGGAGACCAACCAAGATGATTAGGGGAGTGAAGGCTAAAACATATGAAGAACGGTTGCAGGAACCGAGCATCGATAGTCTAGTGAAGAGAACGACCAGGGGAGACAGGAGAGCAGTCTTCCAATATCTCAGGGATTGCTGCAGAGAGCAGGGGGTCAAGCTATTTTCCAAAGCACCTGAAGTCCAGACAAGGACTAATGGATGGAAACTGATTAAGGAGAGATTCAACCTGGAAATAAGGAGAAATTTTCTGACAATGAGAACTATCAACCAGTGGAACAGAACTTGCCTTCAGAAGTTGTGGAGGCTTCATCACTGGAAGCTTTCAAGAAGAGACTGGACTGCCACCTGTCAGAAATGGTGTAGGTTCTCCTACTTGGCTGAGTGGGTTGAACTACAAGGTGCCTTCTAACTCTATTAATCTGTTAAGCCCTATGAAGTTTTGGGGACATTTATCATCAACATAAAAGCAACTAAATATCATGCTATCTTACATCGTCAACCTGAGCAAGTTAATCCTTAGCTAATCCTTAGCTCCCCATAAATATCTTCTCAGTCATGGCATAAGAAAGTGGGCAGAGAGGGCATGGTCTGCAGGTCTGGGTATAAATTGTCTAACAGAAGAGGAACTGTCACTAAGAAGACTTGGCCACTTTCATTGTCCAGAGCGAGAGCTGTGAAACAGTTGGCTGGGAAAAAGAAACTCTTCGCTTAACTTTCTCATTTCCATGATAAATGCAATATATGGATCTGATTCCACTATGGTAAAACTCACAGATCTCTCTGCCCACCCCCCAAATAAAGACCTTTGAGAACCACTGGCCATTTATTTGAGATTATCAGAGACCAGATATAAAAGACACAGATTAACAGAGTTGGAAGGAACCTTATAGGTCATCTAGTCCACCACACACACGCTCAAGCAGGAGACCCTACACCATTTCTGACAAATGGCAATCCAGTGTCTTCTTGAAAGTCTCAAGTGATGAAGCTCCCACAACTTCCAAAGGCAACTTCTGTCCCATCGGTTGATTGTTCTCACTGTCAGAAAGTTCCTCCTTGTTTCTAGGTTGAATCTCTCCTTGGTCAGTTTCCATCCATTATTCCTTGATATTCCTTCAGGTGCTTTGGAAAATAGCTTGACCCTTTCCTCTCTGTGGCAGCCCCTCAAATATGCTTGCCAAGGAAAGAAAGATCTACAGAAGTAGTCTACAGTAGTTCTTCTAAACAAAGAAATGATGAGTTTCATAAGCCATTATGTTCATTAATTTGTGCTATTTTGAAACATGGTTCACAAGTCACAAAATTAAAAACGGTTCAACAAACACATCTGTCTGATTCCTGTGCAATTCCTAATGCAGAATACATTTGGTAGATCCTATTCAAGGTTCTCAAATGCTGATTGCTTGGGCTTTTTTCCCCACATATTTCAAGTCTGCTTGGGTGTGTTTGGTTGTGAAGGGCTTCATTGTGACCTCTGAGGCAGGAGGACACACTGAGCAAAGAAAGCTGTTAGTTAATCAATCCTAAAGTGATTTATTTTCCCAGTGACAGATCCCAAGCCGACAGTGTGTATTTATCATTTGGACAAGACTTCTACATCGTGGCGACCAAAACTGTATGCAGTATTCCAAGTGTGGCCTTACCAAGGCACTATACAGTGGCATTAACACTTCACGTGATCTAGATTCTATCCCTCTGTTGATGCAGCCTAGAAAATCCAACACAGTTCTAGGCTGCATAAACAGAGGGATAGAATCTAGATCACGTGAAGTGTTAATGCCACTGTATAGTGCCTTGGTAAGGCCACACTTGGAATACTGCATACAGTTTTGGTCGCCACGATGTAGAAAAGACGTGGAGACTCTGGAAAGAGTGCAAAGAAGAGCAACCAAGATGATTAGAGGACTGGAGACTAAAACATATGAAGAACGGCTGCAGGAGCTGGGTATGTCTAGCTTGATGAAGAGAAGGACCAGGGGAGACATGATAGCAGTGTTCCGATATCTCAGAGGGTGCCACAAAGAAGAGGGAGTCAAACTTTTCTCCAAGGCACCTGGGGGCAGGACAAGGAGCAATGGGTGGAAACTAATCAAGGAGAGAAGCAACTTAGAACTAAGGAGAAATTTCCTGACAGTTAGAACAATTAACCTCTGGAACAGCTTGCCTCCAGAAGTTGTGAATGCCCCAACCCTGGAAGTCTTTAAGAAGATGTTAGACAGCCATTTGTCTGAAATGGTATAAGGTTCCTGCCCATGCAGGGGGTTGGACTAGAAGACCTACAAGGTCCCTTCCAACTCTGCTATTGTATTGTATTGTATAATAAAGATAAATTTAAAGTGTGAAGCCTTGGAAGCACAGTCTTTGAAAACAGTCAGCTGCCAAAACATACTTCTGTGATAATTAGCCAGTATTCATCCATAATTTCAAGAGGTGCAGCTCAATAATATAATTTAGAAATTGAATTCACTCGTAAAATGCAAGCCGTTTCAATAGGCAAAGGGTTGGCAGAGGCCTCCGTGCTGAAGGAAAATATTTTACTCAAGATCTGGATTCCATAATTATAATCCTGATATCTACGACTCTTAGAATTTACAATCTAAATTTAGACCGGTAGATCACAAAGGAGAGGACAGAATGAAACAAGTCAAGCTATGCAACGCAAATGCTGAAGAAGAGACCTCAACCATGGAAGAATGATGCAATCAAGATGTTTTTACACCAATGTATTGAACATACATTCCCACCACAAAACAACACCATTCATTCAATATTTGGAAAGGATAACCCATGCCCAGTAAGTATCAGCATGGCATTTACCAACAGAAGTTTCATTGTTAAAATTCATTGAGTAGAAGGAAAACCCTAGACCAGTGATGGCTAACCTTTTTTGGCTCGCGTGCCAAAAGCAGGGGGAGCGCAGGGTTGGGCGTATGTGGGTGTGCCACACCCATAATATTATGTGCGCGACCCCCTGCTTTTGGCATGCTTTTTTCGCCCTTCCCAAGCTCCAGAGGCTTTCTAGGAGCCTGGGGAGGGTGAAAACAGCCTCCTCCCAACCTCCTGAGGCTTCAGGAGCTTCCCTGAAGCCTCCAGAGGGTGAAAAACAGCCTCAAAAGAAGGCCTAAATCAGCTGGCCAGCGCACACAAGCGTGCTGGTGCTGACAGGGCAATGCCAGAAATGGTTCCGTGTGCCACCTGTGGCACCCGTGCCATAGGTTCGCCATCACTGCCCTAGACAAAAGCAATGTATCGAACATTATAGCACTCAGCACTTACATACCGCTTCTCAGTGCTTTTACAGCCCTCTCTAAGCA
Organism: Rhabdophis nuchalis; assembly: GCA_039707465.1. Lineage (NCBI taxonomy): Eukaryota > Metazoa > Chordata > Lepidosauria > Squamata > Natricidae > Rhabdophis > Rhabdophis nuchalis. The sequence continues at coordinate 10,336,997 of CM077657.1, read as the reverse complement.
GTTTACAGAGTCAGCCTCTTGCCCCCAACAATCTGGGTCCGCATTTTACCCAGCTCAGAAGGATGGAAGGCTGAGTCAACCTTGAGCCTGGTGAGATTCAAACTGCCGAATTGCAGGCAGCCAGCAGGCAGCAGAAGTGGCCTGCAGTACTGCACTCTAACCACTGTGCCACCTCATTAGGGGTTGGATTCAGGCTAAGCTAGTTCCACTCGGCCCATGGTGGTGAACCTATGGCACTTTTGCCAGAGGTGGCATGCAGAGCCCTCTCTGCTGGCGCGCATGCCGTCGCCCCAGGTCAGATCTCTATGGCATTTCTTTTGTGAGTTTCTGTTTCCCTGCAAATGACAAAACAGAAGCTCATGAAAGAAAAAGATCTTACCTCTTGCCGCGTTGCCCATCTTCTGCCAGGCAGTTGGTCTTCAGGTTTCTGCTGCACGTGCATGCCGGTCCACACATGCATGTGCATGTCCACAGGTCCACGCATGCACATACATGTCTGCACATGTGCACGGTCATACATGTCTGCACCCTGTGGGCACACGGTCACACGTGCACTTTTCAGTTTGTCTAAAAGTTTCGCCATCCCTCATCTAAGCCATTTCTGCTGCTAATTTTTACCCTGCACCCTGTGACTTACAGCAGCTTCGATAGGGTTTTGCCAATGGAGCCAATACTTTCTCCAGGGAAGACATTGTAAAAAAAATCATTTTATAGGGTTTTCTCTGGAGCTGGATCCTTGTAAACCTAGCCTAGAAGAGATCAATCTTGCCAGAAGCATTGATGAATCGATTTGCAGGGAGAGGTTCATTTTAGTTTAAGGAGAGTGTTGAGTTGATATCCACTCATGTATGCCAAAGACGTAGCGATAAACCACATGAAACATTCTATGGTTCTTATTTCGACACGGACAGGTATTATGAATCCGAAGTATCCACTTAATAAAAGTGACTCCTTGAAAGTAATGGGGGATTCTGTCTAGCAAATTTTACCTAGACAGCAGCCTGTCAAGTTCCTGGAACGTGAAATCTGCGATCTCTGATGGCGGCAATTAAAAAAAACAAGGAATTGCTGTCAGTTCTGACAGAACTGAAACTTACCAAAACTATTCTAAATGATTCTTCTATTTGGAGTGCTATCAGGTTTTAAGGGATGAGCTATCATAACCAGAGTGGTATTTTTTGCTTCCCTGTTGTTCTTTTCAAATATCCCTGATGATGCTTGTCAAGGAGAAAACTTTCTGGCTGAAGAAATCTATGCTGAACCTGAACTTTTCAACTTGATAGCAACTCTGCCTTGTATATGAACTCCCTTCGTGCCATTATTCCAGATAATAAAACCAGCATGTTAATCCTTTATTTGCCAGGAAACAAGATTCTCCTTTATATCATACTAGCTGATAACCCAGCATTGCCTGGGTATTTATTTATCCCGAATCCTGTATTCGATAGGAATGGCGATGTGAAGTGGCAATGTAATGTGGACTGGGTTGTCCTCCCACCTTCCATGAACCTCACCACAATTCCTGAAGAGGCGATGTCAAGAGCAACTTCTCCCTGAGCCCTGATTTTAGTGACAATTAAATTAGTTAAAAATGTTTTCCCTTTGCCTCAAGAAATGTAATTTCTAATGTTGGATTGTCCCCCTTACCAGAGGGAGTCCCCTTGGGGAGTACTGTGAAGCCATTACCACAGCAACTCCACTGCGCTGTACAGTAGAAGCTATATTAAGGCGGTAAAGTAGAAGCCATTTTAAGGCACAACAGGTTGTACCCTAACAGAACACCCCCTCAAGGGGGTGTTAGGAGTGTCTTACCTCCACATTATTATTTTTTCAGAAAGTAAGTCATCTATTTATCAAGTTTGTGTCGTTTAGTTGAGCTGCATAAGATTCCAAATGACAATTGTCTCAATGGCCTTTTTCTGCTTTCTTGGGCTTTCTTGTGACTTTTGAGCATGTCCTAACTCTAGTAAGGAGCCACTGAAGGGAGGGGACAGTTTTGCCTTGTTCTTACCAACTTCACTTTATTGGATCCGTGCCCCTCCTGGCTTGTACTGGCATCCTGGGAGGTGACACGAGGCTGGCTCCAAGAGGTTGTCAACGCATCCTTGAGTGAGGGTTCCTTGCCTGCCTCCCTAAAAGAGGCCATGGTGAGGCCCCTCCTCAAGAAGCCCTCTTTGGACCCAGCTCTTTTGAACAACTACCGTCCAGTCTCCAACCTTCCCTTCTTGGCGAAGGTTGTTGAGAGTGTGGTGGCACAACAGTTTCCCCGTCACCTGGAGGAAGTTGACTATCTAGACCCGCGCCAGTCCGGCTTTCGGCCCGGGCATAGCACCGAGACGGCATTGGTCGCGTTGGTAGATGATCTCTGGAGGGCCAGAGATGGGGGATGTTCCTCCATCCTGGTCCTATTAGACCTCTCGGCGGCTTTCGATACCATCGACCATGGTATCCTATTGCATCGGCTGGGGGGGTTGGGGGTGGGAGGCACCGTTTTACGGTGGTTCTCCTCCTACCTCTCTGGCCGATCGCAATTTGTGCGGGCAGGAGAGCAGAGGTCGACCCCGAGACCCCTCACATGCGGGGTGCCTCAGGGGTCGGTCCTCTCGCCTCTCCTGTTTAACGCATACATGAAGCCGCTGGGCGAGATCATCCGTGGTTTTGGGGTAGAGTACCACCTGTACGCTGATGACACCCAGCTGTACATATCTACCCCAAACCACCCCAACGATGCCGTAGCGGTGATGTGCCAGTGCCTGGAAGCCGTGCGGATCTGGATGGGAAGTAACGGACTTAGGCTCAACCCGACCAAGACCGAGTGGCTGTGGTTTCCGGCTGCCCGATTCAACCAGCTCTCTCCAACGCTGGCCATAGGGGGCGAACATCTTGCCCCTGTGGATGGGGCGCGCAACTTGGGTGTCCTCCTGGATACCCGGCTGTCCATGGAAGATCAAGTGACAGCCGTGGCCAGGAGGGCGTTTTACCAGGTTCGCCTGGTACGCCAGTTGCGCCCCCTATTGGATCGGGACGCCCTTCGCACAGTCACTCATGCTCTCGTGACATCCCGACTGGATTATTGCAACTCTCTCTACATGGGGCTCCCCTTGAGGTGTACCCGGAGGCTTCAGTTGGTCCAGAATGCAGCCGCGCGAGCAATTATGGGCACCTCTAGGTTTGCCCATGTAACACCGCTGTTGCGCGAGCTGCACTGGCTACCTGTCGTCTTCCGGGTGCGCTTCAAGGTGTTAGTTACCATCTTCAAAGCGCTCCATGGCTCGGGACCTAGCTACCTGCGGGATCGGATCCTGCCCCATACATCCTCACGGCCGATTCGCTCCCACAGAGAGGGACTTCTCCGGGTGCCGTCCACTAGACTTTGTCAGCGGGCGACGCCCAGGGGAAGGGCCTTCTCTGTGGTGGGCCCAGCCCTCTGGAATGACCTTCCCCCCGATATCAGGACAACCACGGACCTCCGCTCCTTCCGCTTAAAATTAAAGACGCACTTTTTTCGTCTGGCCGGCCTTGGGTAGTCTCTTTTTAGGTCAGGGTTTTTTAGGGGTAATTTTTAGTTTAGTTATGGGTTTTAGCGCAGGATCTATTTAATCTATTTTTAACTCTGTATTTTGTATTTGTTTGTGGTTTATTTGTATTTTTAATTGCCTGTGCCCCGCCTCGAGTCCCCTTGGGGAGAGAGAGCGGGATATAAATTAAAATTATTATTATTATTATTATTCACTGCCATGTAAGTGGGGATGCATAATCACGCTTCACATCCTACCAGCTCTGCCACAGAAACTCTTCTTTGGGCCCTAAAGTAGAAGATCCAAAAGTTTTCATCAACGAGAAGAAGTGGGACTTCACCTCAGCCTGCTAATGACATTTGTATGGGTGAGCAGATACAATAGCATCTCTTTTATGGGCAATAAATTTATTTACAAGGGGGATTTTACGTTGCTCAGAAGTTAGAAAAGTAAGAGATAAACGGAATGGAAAAGATCCAAAAATGGGCTGAATAAACAATCAGTTATAATTTAATTACTCAAGAAATAATAAGTCTTTAATTTTGCACAGTAAAGTGATGAGTTGATTTTCTTAATGGGTGTTGGATAGTATTAAAAATGCCTTAAGCAAAATGAGTTGGTAATTGGGTTGAATGTGATCCCTTCTTTCTTTCTCCGAAGTCACATAAAAATTAAATTACTCACAAAATTGAGATATTGCAAGTGCAAAATGAAAGAGGCAACGTGAAGGAGAACTTTCCACGCTTCCCCATTTGTAAAATGGGTATTTTTTTTTTCATGGTTAGATGGAAAACATTGTTAAAGGCCTCTAGGAATGAATTTAGGGGCCCCAAGTGGGACATTGGAAAGCATGGGCATCAAGGAAGAAAGGCCCTCTCATATGATGCCAAGAAAATGCCTTAATTTTTGCATTATCAAGCTATGATTCCCAATTCTGGCTCATAGTTTAGTTTAGTTTTGTTTACTTTATTGTCACTGCACCCCATACGATGAAATTAAGTGTCCTCTTCAGTGTACATTATACATTAAAAAATTAAAGCAAAAGGACACATCCTTCACATTCTATACAATTGAACTGAAAATCCCTGATATTGCATTAACATTGCACTATACCATAGAATTCAATACAGTTACTGTTCTGGGATAGAAGCCGTTTTTCAGTCTATTTGTCCGTGTTTTTATTGTCCTGTACCATCTGCCAGATGGTAATAGTGCAAAAAAAAAAAAAAAAGGCTGCCCAGGATGAGATGGATCTTGAAGAATGTTTTGAACTTTCTTAAGGCAGCGGGAACTATAATAATAATAATAATAATAATAATAATAATGATGATGATGATGATGATGATGATGATGATGATGATTATTATTATTATTATTATTATTATTATTATTTAATTTATAGACTGTTCCCTCTCCCTGAAGGGACTCGGAGCGGTGCACAGGGGAATTAAAATATACAAATATAAATATACATAAATATAAATAAAATCAAGATTAAACAATTTATCCCTGCGCTAAAAACCCAAAATACTAATAACTAACCCCTTAAAAACCCAATTAAGCAATAAACAGATGACTAACCTAGGCCGGCCAAGCAGAAAAAGTGCGTTTTTAATTTTTGACGGAAGGAGCGGAGGTCCGTCGTTGTTCTAATTTCGGGGGGCAGGTCGTTCCAGAGGGCCGGGCCCGCCACAGGGAAGGCCCTTCCTTAAAGGGCCTTTCCAACTCACCTTCTCTCCTATCCTTCTCTTCCACCCTATACCTCTCTCCTCTCTTCCACTCTCTTCATTTCATTTACTTCATGTATTTCAGCCTCTGAGCAGGTTCCATTTCATGTGGATGGTATTTATAATTTCATTTCAAGAAACATCTTTCGTATTTATTTATTTTATGTATTTATGTATTTATTTGATTTATAGACTGCTCCCTCTCCCCGCAGGGACTCGGGGCGGTGTACAGGACTTTAAAACATATATCAATACAACAATAACAATATTTAAAATTAAGTTAAATAATTTATCCTGTGCTAAAATTCTTAAAAATTTAAAACCTTTAAAACCTTTAAAACCCAATAAGGATCGTGCAGTTCACACCCACCAACCTGCTTGCCTAGAACTCCTGTCACATAAGGTCCTCTTTTAAAAGACCATGTGGTCTCTGGGTTATAGCAGCAACCCCAATGCCTGAGATTGCACATCACATCAAGTGTGCAGTCAGGTGACGCTGCATTTTAGGACCACATCATTTAGATGATTATTAATACTATTACATTAAAAAGTGTACTTTGATGGCAACTAAGAGAAGTTATCAGAGAACAATGCAAGATTTGAAGGTGTGCCACAGGAGGGGAAGATCTAAACACTGGAATACAAGCTATATTAAATGAGAGGGGGAAAAATAATTGGATTTTTAAAAAGAATAAATAACATTATTTAGAGGTTCAGTTGAGGCTTGTCATTTCTATTAAGTTGGAATATTCTGCCGATATCTCTTATATTCAAATGCTGCTTAATTTGTTTTTATATCTTAATGAACAGCTACTAATAGGATCTAGATTAATGAGGAAATGAGTGCTATATATAGCCGTAGAGACAGCCAGTAGGTATAGGGGTCCATAAAGGAGAGATAGAGGGAGGGGGAGAGAAATAGAGGGAGGAAAGAGAAGGACAAAGAAAACGGTGTAGTCATCCCATTATCATGAAAATTACTTCAAGACAGATCATCAAAAAATACTGTTTTATCATCAGCGAAGTCAACAGGAATGAATACCGCACAAAGCCACAGACAGCTCCATGAATATCAAAGCTGGTGCCATTATTCTATTCAAGACATATATATGCATTATTCTGTTCATTTTTATTCATAAAAAAACAGAAAAGGATTTTTCTCACTCATATCCTTTGCTATTTTCCTTTAAGAAGAAACTAAGGCACACACTTTGGCTAGAAGAGAGAAGAAACGAAAGACTATTAAAATTAAGCAGCTCCCTTTTTCAACCTGGCTGAGAGCACAACATGGAGAATTATTATTATTTTTTTGCAGTGGGGGGGAGAAGGAACAAAGCCCTGGAATAGGATAAGCATATGTTCCAAATAGTATTATATAGACCCTTAACCAGGGTCCCACCCAAGACATATTTCAATATAGATCTCACATCTATATTGCACTGGCATCCTTCAGTCTCCAAAGATGATGGAATTGTGCTCTGGAAAGAGGTCACAGCTGGAGTGTCCTCTCCAGAGCACGAGGCCTGGGTAGATTAATATGGAGGATAGATTGTTACCCAAGCAGCAGATCCCCCCTCTCCACATCGCTGAAATAGTCCAATGGAAGGGCAGAGCTGATTCGATGGGTTCCAGCTGCGTCGCAGGAATTACCAGAATGTGGTTGTACACAATCACAAATTGCTTCCAAGACTCTGGCTCTGGATTTTGCCTGGAGGTTGACTCCTGAAGCCTTTTCCAGGAGTGGATAGAGCCACAAAGCAGTGGAGGTTTGTAATCCAAGTTTCCCTTCTTCTAGAAGATGGTTCTGCCACTTGATCTGCCGTTGGGGTGTAGAGCCCTCTTCCGCCTTCCAAACCCTGAACCGTCTTCTCCTATAATCCTGGGAAGGGGCCCTTACGAGGTGCTTCCCAGCCGGGCCAGCTGGACCAAGGTTTTTTAAGGAGGTGTTACTCCTCCATCACTCACCCTTTGTCCTGGCTTGTGACAGGCAGAGCCTGGCTTCCCAAACGTTGGGCCCAGGATGGCGGGTGTTATCTCACAGGCTGTAGAAATGGGTTTTTCAGGACCTTGGACAGCTCCAGGGCTCTGAAATAGCATTCATTAATGCTATTTCCATTCATTAAAAAAGGCAGGAAATGCCAACTGGTGCCAAGAGACCCTTCTGGGGGAGTTAATGTCTATAAGCACCATGTTGCCTAACCTAGTCTTCTGTCAGATCCGTGAATCTGCCATTCTTCAGAGGAAGGGGGGGAATCATGGTTACGGTTCTATTTTATCGCTTTCTCCCTTATGTATCCTGTAGCCTGTAGCCTATTGATTTTCTCGCCTTTGGGGGAATGTAAGGAGAGGGGGGGCCATGTGGGTTGTATCTCTCAAAAGCCGGCAGAGGATGACCCTGAGAAAGTTCCCTTATCACTTTCTCAGGGCGGCCGGTTCAATAACATCTTCACAACTGTGGATTGGCTGAATCCACACTGGACTGTTGGGAGGGGTTTCTCATTCCTTTTATTCTAACTGTATGGCCTGAGGGCCCTCAGAGCCTGCTTTGATTTCGCCTTGCTTTCACTCCTGTTCTATAAAAGGTTCCTTTTGAAATGCCAAGTTTTGAGAGCCTTTACTTTCTTGAAGAAGGAGGAGAGGCTGGGCCTTACATTACCCTAACAGGTTACTGGACAGCTCCTAGAAGTTAATTCCAAGATAATGAGTCATTTCTCCTGCAGGAACTGCACTGGCTGCCAATTTTCTTCTACATCCAATTCGATGTGCTAGTTTTCACTTTCCAATCCCTACATGTCTTTGGACCATGTTATTTGAAGGAGCGTCCCTTCCCAGTCTCATATACCTCAGACCCACCAGAGTGGGGAGGCAGAAATGTTACAGGCCCTCACTCTTAAGGAGGTTGATCTAGCAGGACCAAGAATAAGGGCCTTCTCTTTGGTGGCTCCATCGTCTCTATATTGGAGCATCATCTCCATGGAGATAAGATCGCCCCCTCACTCTTTCACAAAGTCTGAAGATGTGGCTTTGACAATAAGCCTAGGGTAGGATGGAGCTTATCACATGGTTCATTTGATCGTTGTCACCAGCGTGGTGGGGGATTATTGCTTTTTATTGGTTTTGCATTGGGCTTTTATCTTTGTAAGGTGCCCAGAGTCACTGAGAGTGAACTGGGTAGTTCACCCAGCTCACCACTTCATCGTGCTTTTACAGCCCTCTCCAAGTGGTTTACAGAGTCAGCCTATGGCCCCCAACAATCTGGATCCTCATTTGACCCACCTCAGAAGGATGGAAGGTTGAGTCAACCTTGAGCTTGGTGAGATTTGAACTGCTGAACTGCAACTAGCAGAGCTAAAATAGCCTGGAGTACTGCACTCTAACCACTGTGCCACCTCTGCTCATAAATTTTCTTAAATCAATAAATAATACTGAAAGTTATTTCTCATAGCTTCTTAGAGTAGCCCCATGGCAAGATAGCTGCACGTGAATTTAATGAATACATTTCTTCCATATATGTGTGTGTGTGTGTTAGTTTTTTTATGAGCTGATCATTTATATATATATAATTGTTTCACAACACCCTGTTAGGCCCCAATTAAGGGAGGAAGCATACTGTTTCCTTTTCTGCCTTTCGGCTCATCACCAGAGACCATCTAGACAGAAAGTCATGACTTTCTCTCTTCTCCATCTTCCTTGTCATCTTCCACCTTTTGTGCACGCAGTCATGCACACACGCAAACACACAAACACGCACGCCCAGACGCACACACATATTAGGCAATATTGGATCAATCTGAAGTGATGCTTCCCTTAATGAAGTCAAAAGCATGAATTCCATACATATTAATGAGCGCTCTAATGAGCATTAATTTTGTATGCTTTCCTCATTAACAAGCATTCAAAACCTTGACCAATTTCAGTCTGACTGAATGCCAGCACTCGGGCGACCCATCGGCAGGAAAAACATATGCTAGGCAGGTCTCCAAAGGGATCCGAATGCGAGATAGAACCTTGGCAGTTGCAATGTCAAGTTAGCAAAAATAAATGCCACACCAGAGGTAGCGGCGAGCGCCCTTTTCTTCCGTGTGTCTGGCTGAGAAAGAAAATCACTAGGAAATAACTGAGCTTAATTGCTTTATTTCAAAAGTTGCTCTGAAGAAGAAAGAACATGAAATGCCAGAGGTGGGGGGAAAAAGCAATCTGACTAAAGTTACTTATGTGGCCTTTGTAAACTATGTCCCTTGAATATTTTAAGAACTGAAACAAAGCTTATGAATATATAGATACATTTGCACATTTCCAGCCCTTATCAATTATTTATTTACAGTACATTCGTTTCCACGAAGACCTGAAGTTCTCCGAGCTGCAATTTCCCCATGCCTGGAGGGCACCAAGCTTCGGAAAGTTATGAAACCCTTTGCCAAGTACCAGTCTAAATATATTTAACAACAGATACAAGACAAAGAAAGTTCAGCAATAATCAGCTTGACAGGAAAAGCAAGCTAAAAAGTTTTGGGACAGGGTAACTTCTCAGATCAACTTTTGGCATAGGGATTTATTTAGTGGCGCAAATGCAGTAATCATTCAGGGAGGGAGCCAAAGATTATCCCAAAGATTGGGGTGCAATTTTGTAGACTGGGAGGACTTTACTCCTTATTTATGTGATGTATTGAAAAGCATTCTCTCTTTGCAATTCAGTGTCCTCTCCACCAGGGGTGGGTTCGTGCATGCGCAGTGCAATAACAATGGCTCTGTGCATGCGCAGAAGCAAAAATCAAGATGGCGGTGCCTACAGGGAACCGGTTCAGGGGCCTGGCAGACCTGGGTCATTGCTGGTTCCAGTGACCCAGGCCACCAAACTACTGGTTCCCCCTAAAGTGCTTTTTCAAGAAGCAACTAGACTTCCTGGCTTTTCTTAGAAGATGCTTTGCTTCTCATCCAAGAAGCATCTTTAGCTCTGTCTGGGTGATGGAGAATGGGAGTATTTATTCTCCTTGCAAGCAGCTGGTCATATGCCTTCTTTTTAGAGAGTCGTTGAGGTCATCTGGAGGTTTATCGGTGTCATCAGGGCAGTGGTGGGTTTCAAATTTTTTAGAACCTACTCTGTAGGTGTGGCCTATCTTGTGGGCGTGGCTTGGCAGTCATGTGACAGGGTGGGAGTGGCCACCTTTTAAAATGTGGTGAAACTCATTTAACAACGCTCTTGCTTAGCAACCAACATTTTGGCCTCAATTGCGATGATAAATTCTTTCTTTCTTTCTTTCTTTCTTTCTTTCTTTCTTTCTTTCTTTCTTTCTTTCTTTCTTTCTTTCTTTCCTTTCCTTTCCTTTCCTTCCCGTTGGGTCACTGGCAGCGGTGGGCCAGATTTACTTCCAGGTACACCGGTGGAACCCCCTCTCACCGGTTCTCTAAATTTCACCAACCGGCTCTCGCGAGTAGATGCGAGGCTGCAGATTGCAATTGTTTAATTCGTATTTTAACTATTTATCTTTCTATGTATTTTATATTGGTTTTTTATTCCCTGTGCACCGCTCCGAGTCCCTTTGGGGAGAGGAAGCGGTATACAAATAAAATTTATTATTATTATTATTATTATTATTAGAAACCCACCACTGCATCAGGGTCACCTGATTAGTGCAAATGGAGCAGTGGTGAGTTCCTACCAGTTCGGACCGGTTCGACTGAACCGGTAGTGGTTTGGCAGCCTGTATCGCTGGAACTGGCAGTGACCCAGGCCTGCCATGCCCCCAAACTGGTTCTCCTACAGCTGCGCCATCTTGATTTTGGTTCTGTGCATGGGCAGAACAAATCTCATTGCACAAATGGTGGGGTTTTTCCATTTTTTAACATTTTGCGCATGCACAGACCTATGTATGTGCAAATGCATATGTGCACGGATTTTTGCATGTATCGAACTGGCAGTAATGCTGGCAGCAATCCACCCCTGGTATGAGGCCTTCTTGGAACTGTTGAAAGGATCTGTGTTGTAGATTGGAGATAGATTATGTCATATCCCTCCCCCTCCGGGGAGAGAGGGCTGTTCAATTTTGACATAGGTGGCCTCTTTGACCCCCTCTTTCAAGCCAGGGACCTTCTCTGTCCAAAACATGGACTTTGTTGTCTTCAAAAGAGTGGCCTTTGCCTTTTAAATGCAGATGGACCTGCAATCTTGTCCTGATGGGTTTGTTCTCCTACGTTGTGCCATGCGTTTGTGAAGCGGTTGTTTTGTTTCCCCAGTGTACAGATCTGCACACGGGTCACTGAATAAGCCTCCAAATCCTTCTTCAGGACTGTGCTGAGCTCCCAACGCATAGATCTAATAATCCAAGGTCCAAACTAGGAAAACCAGCTTGGAGCCATATCAAGCATATTTAGGAATCGGAACAAGGAACGTTTTGCATTTCTCCTTTCCCCTCTGGAATAGAGAGGAATCCTAACTATAAATCTCTTTTTGGAGGATAATCGGAGCTTCAGTAGCAACGCCAAGCAAATGGCCTAAAAAAGAAGAGCAGAGAGCATTTGAAGAACCTATAGAGAGAAAGCAAGAGATTAAGTGAATGGGAGAGGAAGAAAAACGGAAGGCACTTCCTCTGGGAGACCCCCATTGTCCTTTGTGTGCCAGGATAACACAATGAAGGAGACAGCTTGCTCTTTCTGGCCAGCCTCAGAAGCGAGAGTGCTATTAAGTTCGGCAATAAAAGTCTGCTTTCAGAGACACCCAGCTTAGATATGCAGGCTGAGGCTGCTGGATAAAGCAGATAAGCCTCCGTATTTCTGAGCGCTTATCTGACTGAGCCAAATATTCCAAGAAGCATCCTTCTTTGTTAAACATTACCACTCAATGAGCCTGGAAATGGAGAGACTTTGCAGAACGTTGCACAAATTCCAAATTCCAGGCAAAGATGTAAAGGGTTCCATCCCTTAAAAAAAAAAAAAGTCTAAAAATGGATTCTGACATGAAATGCCATTCAAATTTTGTCTGGAAATTTACCGAAGTTTTTGGACTGGGACTCAGGTGGCAGCAAATAGATGGGGGCAGGGCCAGCCAGAGGTGGTATTTACCAGTTCTCCAAATTACTCAAAATTTCTGCTACCGGTTCTCCAGAACTGGTCAGAACCTGCTGAATCCCACCTCGGAGTAGGAAGTACAAGAGCATAGAAGCAGCATTTAAGAACTCTTTGGGAGCTGTTTGTAAAATCATTCACTTAATAAAATGAGAAGACATCGCCTTTTCTAATTTGTTTAAATTGGTTTCACTACTTCTGGTTCCCTTTGCTCACTTTATGTGAGCCAAGTAAGGTCTCCAGCTACTTGTTCTGCAACTGTGGCCGTCTTTCAGCAAGCAATAAATTAAGCATTAGTAAGCTCAGCTGTTTGTACGGAATGGTGTAAGGTCTCCTGATTGGGCAGGGCTTTGGCTTGGAGAGCTTCAAGGTCCCTTTGAACTCTGCTATTCTGTATTCCACGGGGGCGCTTTTTACCTGGCCATCTCTCTTCAACCTGAAATTTAAAAAGTGAATAAGGATCCCACTTCAAGATTGCAAGTGAAGCAGTTCGTGCTCCATCCAACTCGTGTATTCTAGTGTTCATCTTACAGTTCAACTCCAAATCACCTCCTGCTTAATTGGTGCAATGAGAAGCATCGGGACCTAGCTACCTGCGGGATCGGATCCTGCCTCATACATCCTCACGGCCGATTCGCTCCCACAGAGAGGGACTTCTCCGGGTGCCGTCCACTAAACTGTGTCAGCGGGCGACGCCCAGGGGAAGGGCCTTCTCTGTGGCGGGCCCAGCCCTCTGGAACGACCTTCCCCCCAATATTAGAACGACTACGGACCTCCGCTCCTTCCGTCTGAAATTAAAAACACACTTTTTCCGCTTGGCCGGCCTAGGCTAGTCTCTCTTTCTATGGGGTTTTAAACTTATTTATAGCTTCTGGGTATTTTAGTTTAACGGGTTTTAGCACAGGAATAGATTTAATTTGTTTTTATATTATGTATTTATATTTGTATATTTATTGTTTTTACTTTCCCTGTGCACCGCCCCGAGTCCCTGTGGGGAGAGGGAGCGGTTTACAAATTAAATTTGAATTTGAATTTGAATTTGAATCTGTAGATCTAAAGCCGAATCACAGAAACAGGTTCATCTGAATCCAGATAGATCTGTCTGCCTATCATGTCTGGAGTTTGGTGAGAACTGAAATAGATCTAATTTCATTTTAATTTTATTTATTTTGTCAAGCATGTATAAGATAACAGATATAAGTATAAACATGATTATAAATACAGGAAATGGATACGAATAAGTGGGGACAGGAGGACAGGGACAGGAGGCACATTGGTGTGCTTATGCATGCCCCCTTACAGACCTCTTAGGAATGGGGTGAGGTCGGCAGTAGACAGTTTAAGGTTAAAATTATGGGGGTTTGAGGTTGTAACAACAGAGTCAGGTAGAGCCTTCCAGGCGTTGGCCCCTCTGTTGCTGAAGTCGTATTTTCTGCAATCGAGTTTGGAGCAGTTTACCTTGAGTTTGTATCTATTGTGTGCTTGCATATTGTTGTGGTTGAAGTTGAAGTAGTCATTGACAGGTAGGACGTTGTAGCAGATAATTTTATATGCTATGCACAGGTCAGACCGAAGGCAGCGTAGTTCTAAGTTATCTAAGCCCAACATTTTCAATCCTGGTGGCGTAAGGGAGGACTCTTCTCGTGAAATATCTCTGGACTCGCTCAATTGTATTAATGTCCAATATGCAGTGCGGGTTCCAGACAGATGAGCTGCATTCAAGAATAGGTAAGATTTTATGTTCTACTTCTATTTCTGTTCTATAAATAAGAAGTATCCATTTGAATATGCAAGAAAAGTCTTCGTTGGGTTGTTTTTCCCATTGTCAGCACAAACAACGAGGCAGTGATAATGCATTATTTTATAGCCGCATTAAAGCAGGAGAAGAAGAAGAAACAAAGTCAGTGGAACACGTACAGTAACATATTTGTATCTTATTTGAAAAACACAAGATAGATACGTGTAAAGGGAATTGTCAAAACAGGATTAATAAAGTACAACACATTGCATTTGTTGGGGGTTTGATTGTCTATCTTGTCACAATAATTCTAGGACAGCTGTGGATGTCTGCACTTCAATTTGCAGGTCTGGGCTCCCTTTCACATTAGCAATAAATCATTTCATATGAACAGGTTATATTTCCCCCCAATGTACAACACAGAAGTTTATTAATGGAGGAGGGGCACAATGTATGAAATAAGCCTGCAACTGAAGCTCTACTTGAGATACATGATCTTTTCAAGGTGCATAGAATGCGTATACAGCAAAGGGAATGTGGGAAGCTTTAATGGGACCATCTAGAACAGCGGTCACCAACTGGTGGTCCATGGACCACTGGTGGTCCGTGAGAACATTTTGGTGGCCCGCAGAAAAATTAGTTGCATTTTTGTATATTGCACTAAATCAGGGGTCCTCAAACTACGGCCCCTGGACTGAATATGTGCAATGAATGTTTGAGTTGCTGCAGAGTCTCCCGCTTTGGGGTCTTTTTGTGTGGGTCAGAGGGGGGGCAAAAATTCTGACTTGGGGTCTGATTCAGACTCATGACCACTCAGTCGCATGACCACCTAGCCACGCCCACTCAGCTGTTCACTAGGCAGATCATATAAGTGATCCACAGAATTTAAAATTATGAATTTAGTGGTCCCTGAGGTCCAAAGGTTGAGGACCCCTGGTCTAGGAGCTATGATGACACAGTGGTTAGAGTGCAGTATTGCAGGCTAATTCTGCCTGCAGTCAGCAGTTCGATCATCACTGACTGAAGGTTGACTCAGCTTTCCATCCTTCCAAGGCGAGTAAAATGGGGACCTAGATTGTTGGGGGCAAGAGGCTGACTCTCTAAAGCCACTTAAAGTGGGCTGTAAAGAACTGTAAAACAGTGTACACGTCTAAGGGCTATTGATAAGTGCTAATCCAATTTTGTTTGTATCAAGGATGGGCAGTAGTTTCCCTCCCTCATAATTGGGAACTAAAATTTTCATGACTCTTAATCTGCATGGCCATTGAAGGGGATTGTAATTCCATTCCTGATCAACATTCTCTAGCAGGCAAGCTAGTCTTTCTCAGTCCACATTCATACAGTGGTGAAATTCAAATGTTTTTACTACTGGTTCTGTGGGCATGGCTTGGTGGGGATGGGGTGGCTTGGTGGGGGTGGTGTGGCTTGGTGGGGGTGGTGTGGCTTGGTGGGCATGGCAGGGGAAGGATACTGCAAAATCTCCATTCAGCCAGAAGTGGTATTTGCCGGTTCTCCGAACTACTCAAAATTTCCGCTACTGGTTCTCCAGAACCTGTCAGAACCTATTGGGTTGCACCCCTGATTTCATGTCTAAAGGAGGTCTATATCTCACAGTTTATAGTCCAGCATGCTAACCAGTACACCAAACTGGCTCTCTCTTATAAGATGGACAGAAGATCTTCCATAACCTTCTGCATTCATTGCCATGATTGATTGATTAAGTCATCAATCAACAAACATCAATCAATCATCAAGATTGATTAAGTCATCAATGCCATCAAGTCATTGTTGGCTCTTAGCAACCACCTTGACAGATTTTCTCCATGGTCAACCTGGCTGTCCGGTTTTCTAATGATGCAGCTATTGCTGCTATAATTGAGTCTATCTACCTTCCTGCTAGTTTCTTCCATCTTTCTCAGCATTGGAACCTTCTCCAGAGAGCTGGATCTTCACATAATCTGTCCAAAGTAGAATAATTTGATCCTGATCATTTGTGCCTCGAGTGAAAACTCAGAGTTGATTTGACCAATGATCCATTGATTTGTTGTCTTGGCTGTCCACCTAATTCTTGACAGTGTGCTTCAACATCAGCTTTCAAAACATCAATATCTTTCTTATTTTGCTTCTTCAAACTCCATACATGGTGATGGTCTTTCTTATATGCTGATAATTTATACAGTCATAACTCAGCACTCGACTGCTTCAAAACTCATCAAATTCAGTATTTTTTGAAGCAGAAATCTTGTCCTGGCATTCTTCTTTCCTTGAGTTGACACTCAACTTGCTGATATTAGCTGCCTCGTGACTCACTATTTCTTCTGACCGAAATAGTGGGTTCTGTGGTTTTCTTGGTACGCATTGGCTTTAGTATTTGTCATATCTTCTGTAACAATGGGCACCAACTGGCACCAAGAAACCCTACATCTGCAAGTAAGTCCTACTGAATCCAACTGAATTCTGAATAATGTTTACATTCAGAAGTAGGATATTTCACTGAAGTAGGAAGAACTACTTAATTGAGAATTACGTCCATAAAACTAAGTGGATTTATTTTTTAGTAGTCTGGGGTAAAATTATGCTCCTAAGGCTGAGAAGCTTGAGAAATTCGATCCTTCCAAAAGCCAATATTTAATTGTTGTCTGTAACACTTTGAAGTAAATGGATGAATGAGTTGAGAGTGTTACCAATAGGTTTTACATTTCCCCAAGTATTCATCTGAAAGAGATTTAGAGGAAAAAGCAATCAGATTCAGATTCTGAAGGGAAAATATGCTGTTTAAACACACAAATAAATATTTCAAAGATACAAATTGAAATAGAAATTCTGAGACTGTTGTTTTTAATTATAAATTAATGTGAGTCAGTCAGAAATGGAACAGATGTTAAAAACAAGGGAAAGCAGCATGGATGAAAAATGGATAAATTTGTTCACTTCTAATGTAACAGTTTAATTAGCCAGTATTATGTGTCTGCCAGTTGCTTATGTTTGGTTTAATACTACTATACATATAAATATATTTCTCGGGGCATTTATGAAAACAAGCAATGCTTATTTTAAAAAATTGTACAATTTCTATCAGAGGGAACGAGAGAGTTAAGCAACCCCCAGATGCATTTATCTCATATTCAGTTTTGTAAAGCTAGCAAGAATTATTTAGAACAACGTGATTGTTTCCACTAAATAAAAATTGATTAAATGTTGGCATCCCATTTTAGCATGTTAATTTTGCTGTCCTGACAAAGTTAGGTACCATATTTTTCAGAAAATGACACAGACTTTTTCCCCATCCTCAAAGAAGCTGAAAATTTGGGTGTGTCTTATACATAGCACCACGCACCCGCCGGCCCCAACCACCGGTCTCTTCCTGGCTGCAGAGATTGCCACCTACAATGGCTGGTGTATTTGGGCTCCTTGCATTGTGTTTTCAGCTTCCAAATGTTCAATGTGTGGTGCCCTAAATCAGGGGTCTCCAACCTTTGCAACTTTAAGTCTGAAGGACTTCAGCTCCCAGACTTCTCCAGCTAGCAAAGCTGAAGTCCTTCAGACTTAAAGTTGCAAAGGTTGGAGACCCCTGCCCTAAATGACAACCTGGAACAGCTGCTGCCTTCTCCTACCCCTTCCCTGCTTTAGTCACTGGAGCTCCTTCCGAGGATCAGCTGTGGTTTTGAACCTATTTTTCAGCCCAAACACAAGCTAAGTGGTCTTCCCTGTTTTGCCTGCTTCTCTCATTGCTGCTCCCTCTGACAATCAGCTGTGCTTTAGAAGCACAGCCCCCATCATCCCCAACCTCAAAACCAGCGAGCGAAGTAATGTGCTGAAGCTGACCAGGCTAAGGAGTAGCCAGATTAATACCTGGCAGGCAGAATTTTTCACCCTATCTTCCTCCCCAAAAACTAAGGTGCGTCTTATACTCCGGAAAATATGGTAATATCTAACTGCCTCCCAAAGTTGTGGATGCTCCAACACTGGAGGTTTTTAAGAAGAGATCAGATGGCCATTTGTCTGAAATGGTAGAGGGTCTCCTGCGTGAGCAGGGGGTTGGACTTGAAGACCTCTAAGGTCCCTTCCAACTCTGTTATTCTGTTATCACATACAGTAAAGAATGGCCCATTCTCTCTATTAAACTCTAAACGCATTTGGACTCAAATATGGTCATAAGTGAGGGACTACTTGTAGTCATCTAAGTTTCTCAACTGCTTTAGATGCTGCATTCCCCAAGCTGGTTGGGGAATTCTGGGAATTGAATGCTGCACATCTTAAAGTTGCCAATATTGAGTAAAATTGAAGCAAAAAAGGAGCCTTTCTTGAAGTTTTCCCATTCTGATTTTCTCAATTAAAAGTTAAGTTTCTCTTAACAATTATATTCATAGGGACGCAATGGCTCAGTGGCTAAGATGCTGAGCTTGTCGATCAGAAGTTCAGTGGTTCGAATCCCTAGCACCGCATAACGGAATGGCAGCCACATGCCCACAGAGACATCTTCGGACAGTGCTGGCTCTTCAGCTTTGAAACGGAGATGAGCACTGCCCCCTAGAGTGGGAAAACCAGCACTTATGTGTGAGGGGAACCTTTACCTTTAATAATTATATTGCATGATGATAAATATTATGATTTCCTTTTTTTCAATTTGGCAGTCTGCCAATATGATTAGATTTTTACTCACATCATAGGAAGCAGCATCGAGAGGATAATAAATCAAGCAAAATTCATTCAATATCAAAAGGATGGCTTTCTTTGTTTTTAATAAGAGATATTGCACAGGAAAGAACTATTAAAAAATCATTACTACAAAACAGGTTAATTGAAATGCCACATTAATCAAAATCAGTTTTCTTAATAGAGCGGAGTCACCCAGCCAAGAACAAATATGCAATAACAATTTTGAAGTCTTGCGTTTAACAAAAAATTAGGCAAGCCAGATTATTAAGAAAAAAAATATGAGTATTTTATGTACGCATGCCCATATTCAATAATTGCCTATGTTTCAGACCTCAAAAATCCCCTAATACTTAACAAAATAATTATTTTCCTTTTAATTCACAACAACAGTAATTAAACATTTCTGCTCCATTCTGTTGTGACTGCTGCAGTTTTTTGTTTAAAAATGCAAAAAATAAGGGTCTTCGTTTCGTTTTGTTTTTTAAAAAAGATCTTAAAACAGTTTATAAAAATTAGGATTCCTGCATATAATCCCAACTTCTCCATCAGAACATAAATTAGCAACAATGGAAAACCTGGAGAAATCAATTAAATAATTAGGGATGGGCTGCTAGGGATTCGCACGGATTCAGACAATCCTCTAGCTAGGATTGTGCCCAGTTTGGCGGACCCCAAAATGTTATCCCCCACCCCTCCCCTCTCCTCCCAGGAATCTCCACGCGGTCTGTTCATCATGCCAGGTAAGCACAGGGCCCACGCGGAGGCTCGGGGAGGGCGAAAAACAGGCCTAATGGAAGTCCCGGAAGTCCATAAATGGGCCTGTTTCTGCCTTCCAGATGCGTCTGGCGCCCGGGGGAAGCAGTTTTCACCCTCCCAGAGGCTCGAGGAAAGCCTCCGGAGCCTCGGGAGGGCCAAACACGCACCACAACCCCGCCGTGGTGCAGGAGGCTGTTAGAACTCTGGGTTCAGAGCCAGTGTTACAACTCTGGTCCCTTAACCAGTGTTAGCAAATAAATGCGGAATAGTGTAATTCACCAGACAGTAAAGAGATACGTTGCTGTAACCACAAACAAACTCTAAAACAGTGATAGTAAGAAAATAGGCTCATATATAATGTCAACCCAATATAAGGCTGAATATACTAACAGAGGCCAACTAGGCCACACCCACCATGGCCACACCCACCCAGCAGCCGGTAGAAAACCCGTTGCTGCCATTTTTGAAGCCCACCCCTGTAAATAATCACAATCGGCATTTTGGGAAACCGAGAGGTTTGTGAGGGAGAAAACGGCAGTAATCATGCTAGCTTATTTTTTTAAAAATGGATAAAAGATATTAAACCAATAAACAAGGTTCTAATGAAATAGCTGAAGACCCAAGGTTGAACAACTTTGCAACCCTCAAGACATTGGTGATCCTTGATCTAACTGTGTGTATTCCTCGGTGTGATTTCAAACAAAATACCAGCAAACAGCACAAGCCTTTGATAAGATTTATCTGCCTTTTTCTTTTGCACTTCTTTGCTCTGCAGAAAAAGAAAATACTTCAGAAATGGTGAGATAAAAGGGATTGTCTATGAGAAAACATTCGTGCCTGCTGGTTGCTTCATGTATGCCTATCACATGACCTCCTTCGGGCTTGAAAAAAATACTGTATGGCTGTTAATTGGGTGGAGAGGTCTTCTAAATGGTGAGTTGGGGATTTTGGTCATTCTGAAGTGAGGGTATCCAATTATAACACCTATCCCTTTGCAATCCTATGGCTCCATGGTGATATTACTCTGGATTTATCTTAATTTACTATTTTACCTCATTGTATTGTATTGTACTGCATACATATTTTTGAAAGATGATAGGTAGCTAGGTAGTTTGGTAGCTAGGTAGCTAGGTAGAAGGGAGGGAGGGAGGGAGGGAGGGAGGGAGGGAGGGAAGGTAGGTAGGTAGGTAGGTAGGTAGATAATAGATAGATACATAGATATATGATAAATAGATAGAACGATAGATGATAGATAGACAGATAGACAGATAGAAAGATAGATAGATGGATGGATGGATGGATGGAAGGAAAGAAAGAAAGAAGGAAGGAAGGAAGGAAGGAAGGAAGGAAGGAAGGAAGGAAGGATGGATGGATGGATGGAAAGAAAGAGAGAGAGAGATAATGATAGATAGATAGATAGATAGATAGATAGATAGATAGATAGATAGATAGATAGATAGATAGATAGATAGATAGATAGATAGATAGATGATAGATAGATAGATAGATAGATAGATAGATAGATAGATAGATAGATAGATAGATAGATAGATAGAAAGAAAGATAGATAGATAGATAGATAGATAGATAGATAGATAGATAGATAGATAGATAGATAGATAGATAGATAGATAGATAGATATGGATGGATGGATGGATGGATGGATGGATGGATGGATGGATGGATGGATGGATGGATGGGGCTAAGTGACTACAGCATGATTCTGTATCTACTTTCAAGAAAGGTAGGGCATGCAATTGTGGCAGAATGAAGACCCTTCAAAGGGACTTCAAGTTTCATTAAGTATGACGAAGGGTAGGCAGCATGTCTGTTGGATTCAATACCAAGAACATTGGGACCCTGTCTGTTTCCAACTGGCACTCTCTCTGTGTTACACACCATTGGATAAATGGCTTGGCCTGCTCATACTCCATGCTGAGTAGAAAGCTTGGAGAGAAACCCAAGGATGAGATTTTAATTGCCACTGCTCATTTCCAAACAGATTAGAAGTCATCGCTCATAGTTAATGGGGCCAGACCGAGGGAAAAATCCTCTTGCTACTCAATAAATTGACACCAAGTTACTTCACTCCCTGGATTGGCTACAGCAGATCTTTCTTTTGAAACTGGTGGACTTCTTTGGAATTTCAAGGGCATAGAATAGAACCATAGGGCTGGAAGGGACCTTGGAGATCTTCTACTACAACCCTCTGCAGGAACCGTATACCATCCCAGTCAATTTTTGAAAATTTCTAGTGATAGAGCACCCACAATCCCAGGATGCAAGCTGTTCCATTGATTAATGAGTTACTGTATGAGCAAGTTATAGGCTTGCAGCTATCTTTTCTTTTGAATCTTTGGCCTGCCACCCTTTCTATTATTCTGCTATGCATTTTCTATTGTGGGAAAACAGGAGCAGGGATTGTACAGAGTTAGATGCTATGCAGCCATAACAAAATTCTTTCTAGAAAGCCAAGGTCATCCTTTGTCTCTGCACCTCTGCACCTGACTGGAACTGGATGGGGGGAACTGCCAGCATGGCAGTGGGAGATTGGACCATGGGATGGACTTGTGGGTGTGGGGGCAAGATCTTGATCTTTCAACTGGATGGGGGGAAATGGGAAGCTTTCAGATTCGGGTTTTCCCAAATGTGCCAACATGGCTCTCTTCATCAATTGGAACGTTGAGGAATGCTTTGCTTCGAACTGTGATTAAGTTTTGGATGCTATTTGGAGCCCTGACATAAGTTCACAAGGCAATTGGTGGGGAAAAAAATTAAAGGTAAAGGTGAAGGTTCCCATGGCACATATGTGCTAGTCATTCCCGATTCTGGGGAGCAGTGCTCATCTCCATTTCAAAGCCGAAGAGCCAGCGCTGTCTGAAGACGTCTCCGTGGTCATGTGGCTGGCATGATTTAATGCCAAAGGCGCATGGAATGCTGTTACCATCCCCCCAAAGGTGGTTCCTATTTTTTCTACTTGCATTTTTACATGCTTTCGAACTGCTAGGTTGGCAGCAGCTGGGACAAGTAACGGGCGCTCACTCCATTATGTGGCGCTAGGGATTCGAACCGCCCAACTGCCGACCTTTCTGATCAACAAACTCAGCGTCTTAGCCACTTACCTATCCCCAAAATAGCTGCCCTGGCAGATATAATCAAGCATGAATTTACTCAAATGCCGTTTGCTGCCCACCACGTAGCTCTCTATTCCTGCTTACCTTTGTTTTCAATCCAAGTGCAGATTTTTATCTTTTTCATTTGCTAAGAGCATTTTGAGCTTCTGTTTAAGTCTAGAAGCATCGTGGAAAGCTGAGCTTTTGTTCCATCCCTTCATTCTGGTTTGTTGAAAATGGAAGGAAAATATGAGGAAAGAGAACTATGGAAAAATAGAGGTCTGTTTATGGCAGAGTCATGTCCAGTCACACAAGTGGAATCTGATTTACTCTTCCAAACTACAGCTTCAACATTACCTTTACACACTTGAGTGAATCCTCCCTTCGGCCTGTCCGCTCCCACAGAGTGGGCCTTCTCAGGGTGCCGTCAGCCGGTCAATGCCGACTGGCGACTCCCAGGGGACGAGCCTTCTCTGTGGCGGGTCCGACACTCTGGAACGACCTTCCCCCCGATATCCACACCATCACGGACCTACGACTCTTCCGTCGGATGGTAAAAGCACATTTCTTTCATCTAGCCGGTCTGACATAGATTAGGGAATATTTTAATTCGATATTTATTGGTTTTAATTATTTATTCAAATTTTAGCACAGATCTAATAATTTAATTGTTTTTTATATTTTGTATATTGTGGGGTTTTTATCTTTCTGTGCACCGCCCTGAGTCCCTTTTAGGTGAAATAGGGCGGTATATAAATCGAAATAATAAATAAATAAATAAATAAATCCAGCTTTTCCTGTCTAAAGTGTTTCAGCTCCACCTTTTTTTTTATTTTAAAACGTTTTTTTAAAATGTAAAATGTGGAAACATCCCTTGTTTCTGGCTGGAGTGGGGAGGTGCCAACTAAATGGAGCCGAGCATTTACTGACCGGAGGCCCTCCCTGATGCCTACACACAGTTTCTTAGATCACCTCCAGAATGTGGAGATGGCAGCCATCAAAAACAGACCAAAAAGAGAAATGTGTCAATTGTTGATTTCGGGCAAAGGATATCATAGACTAGAGGCCATAAGGAAAGGCCTCTAAAGACATCAGGAAGAGAGAATAGCCAGATAAACAGGTCTGAGTCCAAGCTAAGAAAATAACTTAAGAAAAAGTCTCAGGCAGAGTAAGATTTTTTTCACAGGAAAAGAAGTAAAATAATGTTTTGTCTTTGGGATTTGAGGATTAGATTTGACTTGACTAGAGAAATATTGTGAAGTGTTGAATTTAGGGCTATTCCCAATATCTATTTATAGTCAATAGATTTGCGTATGCTATAGTTAAACTAAGAATACATGAATATTGCATTTTTAATATTGGCTATTAATATTTTTAAAGTGTTTAGTTATTATTTACTTAAACATAGAGAGAGGTTGCTGTGTTTTATAGTTGTGTCTGCACTGAAAATATTCCTTCACATACATACATACATACATACATACATACATATGTACGTACATACATACTGTTTTTGTCTGTTTTAAAGTTTTCTCTTTTATTCCCCAGTCTATTTTCCCTTTATGTTAGTTTGCATTTTATTGCTTTTATTTTTTTTAATAAAGCTGTATTATTAATACAAGTGGAACAGAAAGTTTGTAGAGGAGAAACAGAGGTTTGTTCATGGCGCATACAAGTTCAAACACCCAGGTAAAATCTCTTTGTGTCCTCCCAGCTACAGCCTCTACCTTACCTAGATACACCTACCTGGATATATATGCATACGCATACACTGTACATATACATATACATTTTTATTTCTTTTTACAACTCTGTAATCCCTTGTTTCTGGATGGGTTGGGAGCAACTGAATGGAGCCGAGCATTTACTGGCCAGGCGCCCTTCCTGGCACCTATACAGAGATCACAGCAAATATTTTCTCTTTGCACCCTAATAGAAAAACATCTGTCAGTGCCTAGGATTGAACTCTCAATCTTTTGAGTGGAAGGTGAGTGTCTTCACCTCTAGGCCACATGAAGTACATATATACATGCATACATACATGCATACATACATACACGTATACCTATACATATACATTCACATATACATATGCCCTGTCCCAGTTCTTGTGCAAATAAAGAGAGGGAAGAGAAGCATATTCAGGCGTGCAAGATCCTGCCATTATAGCTGTTACAATAAAGGTAGCCCTAACCTGCACAGCATTGATTTCTTAGCTGCTTTATTTTATAGGGCTGGTAGGTAAGCTGAAGCTATCCTCTCCTTCAATTCATTTTACTGAGAGTTAAGTCAATGGGACAGTAACCCCTTTTAAATCACTCTAGATAAAGAACTCCGGTAACATTCTACTGCTAACCAGGGCATGCAAAACCTTTGCTAGACCAATTCTTGAATACAGCTCGTCCGCCTGGAAGCCATACTGTATATCGTACATTGATACAATTGAGCGGGTCCAGAAGTATTTCACAAGAAGAGAATTCCACTCCTCTGCTCACAATAGAATCCCTTACGTCACCAGGCTCAAAATTTGGGGTTTGGACAACCTAGAAGGACGACACCTATGGACTGACCTAAGCTTAGTACACAAAATTGTCTCTACAATGTCCTACTTGTCAATGACTACTTCAATCTCAATAATACACGGGCAAACAATAGATACAAACTCAAGGTAAACCGCTCCAAACTCGACGGCAGAAAATATGACTTCAGCAACAGAGCGGTCAATGCATGGAATGCTCTACCTGACTCTGCTGTTACAGCCTCAAACCCTCCACAGCTTCAACCTTAAACTGTCTACTGTGGACCTTACACCATTCCTAAGAGGTACACAAAAGGGGTGTGCATAAGCGCACCAGTGTGCCTAACATGCCTGTCCTACTGTCCCCATTTATTTGTGCTCATTTCTTTCTTTTATAGCTATGTTTATATTTATACCTGCTATCTTGTACATGTTTGACACACTAAATAAATACATAAAAATGAATAAATAAAATAGTCGCAAGCTTCAGAAGTCAACCCCCCCCCCCCCCCACACACACACACAAAGTTAGAAATTTCAGTTATTCCCATTTCTCCTTTTTCTCAGAGGCAGAAGTTTGGATGCTCCGTCTGGCAATCCATTAAATCTAATTAAAAAGAAAAGCTGTGTTGGCTGCAGCAGTTTTTGTCCTTCTGCTTTCTCTTCCCCAGAAGTCAGGAATGGCCTCTGGCCTGTAAAAAGGTGGGCAACCCTTTTCTTTCACAGTCTAATTCATTCATGAGCCTCGAGCCAAGTTTCAAAAGAAATCCAGTCATTTATTAGGAACACCATTTCGGCAATACCCCATTGCATTCAGATCCGACCTCATTTAAATTATGGCTGAACTTTGCCTCTGTTTCTTCCCTCCGCTCAGTCTGCGTCATAAATCACATTCTCCAAAGAGGTGCACACCTCATAAGCCTGCTGTAGTAATCTGAGATCGGACTCTATCCGAAGGGATGCATGGAATGCGCTGCCCCCCCCCTCTTTCCTCACTATGGCAACTTGATAACAGACATGCATGTGCTTTATGAGTGGACACTGCCTTTCTTTCAGCCTGGCATTTCTGCTTGAAGATACTGCTCAGATCTCCACAGGGAAAGGAGCAGTTTCAAGGGCAGCCTTCTTTGAAAAGGCTGGGGAGCTTTGGAGACCTTGTACGATGTTAAAACCCACCCCTCTCCTAGAAAAATGGAATATCCTAGGAAATTTTGGAAAGGCAAAATATTATACTTCCCTGGATGCGAAAAGGGAGAAACATGTTTTAATTGCTGCAGCTTCCTGCCTACCCCACCTTTTGTCGAGGCCAAGCCAGTCTATTTACATAACAAAGACCCTTCCCCATCAGCTCCAGGATGATGGAATCAAGGCATGCTGGTATTATACCCAACTGACCACATGGCATCTGAGAACTCAACCAAACTTGGACTCAGCCTAGAGAGTTGCCCCTGCATGGCCCCAGGGGAGCCTGACAACCAATCAGAATACATTTCTTACACAGGAACAGGAAATAGATAGGTGGGGCCGAACAGATTATAAAAAGCCTAGCAAGCCCCTCCCTCAGCCCTTCTTCTTCTTCACCCAACACCTGGAAGCATGTGATCACCTTTTTCCCCAGGACCTCAAACCATGTAGTCCTGTCCACCATTAAACCATCTTTCTAAGCAGCCTCCATGTCTCCAGTGTCTTTTTCCCCACTTGGAGCTGAACCCAGAAGGACATTTCTTCCAACACTTACTTACTTCCTTCCTTCCTTCCTTCCTTCCTTCCTTCCTTCCTTCCTTCCTTCCTTCCTTCCTTCCTTCCTTCCCTCCCTCCCTCCCTCCCTCCCTTTCTTTCTTTCTTTCTTTCTTTCTTTCTTTCTTTCTTTCTGCCATGTGGTCCTGTCCACCATTAAATCATCTTTCCAAGCAGCCTTCATGTCTCCAGTGTCTTTTCCCCCACTTGGAGCCGAACCCAGAAGGACGTTTCTTCCAACAACCTGAACAGAGAAATCCAGCATCTGTTTTGCCTGTTATTCTCTGTGCCATCAGCTTCTTCTCATAATCTGCCTTCTCCTTCCCCCTCAAAAGCCCTCTTCTCATTCCCTGATAATGAGGCTTATCCTCAAGGAAGCTGGGGTTTTCCCTTTGCCACACAGGTCCAAGCAAATATGCCGGTTTAATGTCAGACTATGCTGCAAGCCATCAAAAGGGCAGCCCATTGGTGTAAAGCTTCAGTCCTTCCTTAAGTGCCCTGCATGGATTTCTTTGGAATGATAATACTATGCAAAGCCTCCCAGGTCATGAATGGCTAAGCAAGCTATCAAAAGGAGAGAATTTGGGGAAATGCTTGATCTCGAAAGCGTTCCGTTTACATCCTTTTATTTCTCTGACAAAGTTGTGTTAAGCACCAGATAGCAAGAGAGGCAGGTCATCCAAGAAAGAAACAGCAAACGGAAACTTGATATAACCGAACCCCCCCCCCCAAAAAAGTTAAAAGCTAGAAAGATACTGCACCCATTTCAAGCATCGATTACACAATATTCATTTCTAGTATTTCTGTGTTAGTCAGGATATTTTTTCCCCTTCAGTCATTCTTAGAGGCTACCTAGACAAGACCCTGCCGTTTTCTTGGCAAGGTTTTTCAGAAGTGCTTGGCCATTTCCTGGGGTTGAGAAAAAGTGACTGGCCCAAGGTCACCAGCTAGCTTTGCACCTAAGGTGAAACTGGAACTCCCTCTCTAGTTCCTAGAATGGAAATTGAACTTCTGGTTTGTAGCCTGATACCTTGGCCTCTGCAAGGTATCAGGGGTGGATGGATGGATGGATGGATGGATGGATGGATGGATGGATGGATGGATGGATGGATGGATGATATGGATGATATGGATGGATATGGATGGATGGATGGATGGATGGATGGATGGATGGATGGATATGGATGGATGGATGATATGTATGTATGTATGTATGTATGTATGTATGTATGGAGGATGGATGGATATGGATGGCATTAGCAAATGCTTGATTGATTGACTGATTGATTTTAAAAATATTGACTCATTTAGCCCCCAAGTAGGAATCCGCTCATCAAAAATGCACAGACTCTGTACATGAGCTGAAAAGGAAACGTGTCCTTCTAGTCTAGCTCAAATCCCAGGGATTAAATGGACGTGACCCTGCAATTTTGGGGTCAACGGATGCTTCACCTTCAGCTCTGCAAAGGAAAGCGTGATCCGCCTGGGAAACGATGCCGATGTTTGTAAAAGTTGCTGGCAGCTGCTACTTTTCTCCTCCCTCCAAGTCATCTTTCTGGAACTGAACCCAAAGCCATTTCTAGAAAGTACAACATACCAAGGGTGATTGTGCCCAATGCCACTGCTAGTTTAAGGTCCTTCTTGGCATCTTGTCTTCCATAGCCTCCAGGCAAAAGCCAAGGAAGGGTGTCGACAAGCAGCTGCTTAAAACCTCCAACCCGCAGCACTTTCTAAGAAAATGACGGTAGCCGGTGTGACAAATAGCCTCTTTCCCCTGCATCAGCATTTGCCAGGGATTTCTCTCCGTTCTGATTTCCAACCTCTCCCTTTACGATTCCCCCCTTCTCCCTTCTCCGCAGCATTTTATCAATAGACCATAAATCTGAATGCATTTGCAAGTCTAATCTCAAATTCGCTCACTGCACTTCTCTTCTATTGCTTCCCAAGTGCCCATTATTGTTTTAAATTTGTACTTACAGACTGTATGCTTTGCAGCTTGCATTAGTCACCGACATGGTACCCTAAGTAGAAACATAGCATTTGATGGCAGAGAAAGAGAGGGACGAAGAGAGAGGGGAGGGGGAAAGAGGGGGATGAAGAGGGGGAGAGAGGGAGGCTTTGATGTATAGGCAAGGTATGCATCCCTTCGTCCGGTATACATCCCTTCAACCGATCCGCTCCCACAGAGAGGGCCTTCTCAGGGTGCCGTCGGCCCGGCAATGCCGGTTGGCGACACCCAGGGGAAGGGCCTTCTCTGTGGCGGGCCCTACCCTCTGGGACGACCTGCCCCTCGAACTGCACACCATCTCAGACCTCCGCCTCTTCCGCCAGCGTCTTAAAACGCACCTATTCCAACAAGCCGGCCTAGCATAACCTCCTATTCTTGACTGTTTTTAGATAGATTTTAATTAGGGGGATTTTACACTATTTTAACACAGGGCATGGGTTTAATAGTTTTTTAAAAATTTGTATTTTTGTATATTTGTATTGTTTTTAAATTTCCTGTGTGCCACCCTGGGTCCTTTTTTAGGAGAAGGTGCGGGGTATAAATTTGAATAAATCAAATTAAATTAAAAAGGTAATGGTTCGCCTTGCACATATGTGCTAGTCGTTCCCGACTCTAGGGGGTGATGCTCATTTCTGTTTCAAAACTGAAGAGCCAGCGCTATCCGAAGATGCCAGCATGATTCAATGCTGAAGGCGCACGGAACGCTGTTACCTTCCCACCAAAGGTGGTTCCTATTTTTTGACTTGCCTTTTTTTTACGTGCTTTTCAAATTGTTAGGTTGGCAGAAGCTGAGCCAAGTAATGGGAGCTCACTCCGTTATGCGGCGCTGGGGATTCGAACCACCAAACTGCTGACCTTCTGATCGACATGATCAGCCTCACTGATTACAGCCTCACTGAGCTATAATCAGAATCCAGGAAATTATGTTCTCCTTTTATAATCCCCACTTCTGCCTTGCATTAGTCTGGCACACATCTATCCTTCATCGAAATGGCCTTTGTACGAGAGCAGTGATGGCGAACCTTTTTTGCCTCGGGTGCCAAAAGCATGCAAGCTTGTGCTATCGCTCGTGCTTGCGTGCCCACCACCATAATTTATTGCCTCTCCATGCGATGCCTCTTGCGCATGCCCACATGACCACCATCATCACGCCGTTGCTCCGGAGGCCCTCTGGAGACCAGAAACGGCCAGTTTTCCAACTTCCGGTGGGCGCAGTAGGTCCGTTTTTTGCCCTCCCCAGACTCCAGAGGCTTTCTAGGAACCTGGGGAGGCTGAAAAACGGCCCAACAGGCAAACCGGAATTTTGGGAATGGACTTCCTGATAACCCATTGGGTGGTTTTTCACTCTCTGGAGGCTTCAGGAAAGCCTCCATCGGGCGAAAATTGGCCGAAAATCAAGGCCGAAAATCAGCTGGCTAGCACACTGGAGCTGACAGGGGAACGCCTTGCGTGCTCTCAGAAATGGCTCTGCGTGCCACCTGTGGCACACATGCCACAGGTTCGCCATCACGGTACTAGAGAGTTAAAGTTACAATGTGCTTTATAATGTATCTCAGGGTGTGTGCATGGAAGGGGAAGGTCAAGAAGAGTTGAGAAGAAAAGTTGAATTCCCAAGTATGAGGCCAACAAAGATCTAGCCATGCCCTTTCCATCATGGTCCTTCCTACAAATTAATTCCACCAATAATCATAGTAAGAAGCAAAGCACCCAACATCTGGCTTATATTTCCTTTTCTTTTACAGAAGCATGTGGCTATAAATAATCAAATTTAAAGGTGCACTGGCAACCCATCTACCGTGTTTCCGCCAAAATAAGACAGGGTCTTATTTTCTTTTCAGCCACGAAATAAGCACTTGGCCTTATTTTTGGGGAGGTATTATTATTATTATTATTATTATTATTATTATTATTATTATTATTATTATTATTATTATTATTATTATTATTATTATTACTAAATTTCTTGTGTATAACAATTTTTATTGATTTTACAATTTTATAATAGGAAAGGGGTGTGTAGGGTATTTAACAAATGTTTTAGAGTTTCCATGTCAGGGTTGGTAACCTCTTCTGAGACTTCATACAAAATAATTTCAATAAAAGGTGGAAAGAGATACGTACATTTCATATCATAGATTCCATGCATTCAATCATTTGTTCGTGTTAACATCCATGTAGGAGTTACAATACAAATAAAAAAAATCATTTTTGTGATCTTAGCCTCTTTGCTATTGTTTCTTCTTCTTCCCTACCACCGGTGGGCAGAGCCATGGCCCCTCCCGTTCCCACAACTTCATCCTCCAGGGTTGAGGCGTGTTTTTTAAGAAAGGCCTCTGCCTCTTCTACTGTTTCAATTCTGGTTCTGCCTCCCTCCCAGAACACCAACATTCCCTCTGGCATTAACCATATGAACCACACCCCTTTTTTACATAATTTTTTTTGATAAGGAGTATTTCCTTCTTATTTCTCGAATTTTTTTAGGGATCTGTTTCAATATGGCAATTTCTTTTTGTTGATATATCAAAAGTCCTCCCCTCTGCGCTCTCAGAATCTCATCCCTTGTTGACCTTTTTACAAATTTAATATGAATCTCTCTGGGTACATTATTTATTCTGGCATATGCCGAATTGATTCTATAAATCAGGTCTATATCCCCCCAGATACGTTCTTTATTCTTTGGGGTATATTCTGCTAAAATCATGCTCATTAAATCTATTATTTTTGAGGTGTAGGAAGTGGCGAGCATGGTCACCTCATGGCTGCTGCTGTGTTGCACTACTGCAGCAGCGAGGTGCATCTCTGGGATTGCCACTCTTTTTGGGGTGGCCATTAGCGTGACAGAAGGGGGGCGATAACTATGGTTGCCGGAGTGTCTGTTAGGTAAGGGCATGTGGGGTGCATGGGGCATTTTCCCCCTCCCTTTCCCCCTCCTCCGGCCTTGCCTCCTCACTTCATGTTGTTTGTGTAGCAAGCAACCAGAGGAAATGGCGGGGACCAGCTGTGCATGCGCTGAAATATTTTTAGAGGGCGCTTATTTCTAGGGGAGGACTTGTGTTAGTGCATGCTCTCAAAAGCTCGATTGGGCTTATTATCTGGGGAGGTCTTATTTTCAGGGAAACAGGGGTAAGTCTACATCAAAATCCTAAATCAAAGAGGCTGAAGGAATAACATCATTTAGTCACTACGTGCCTACAATTACCATATTTTTGGAGTATAAGATGCACTTTTGCCCCCCCCCCACAAAAAAGAGGGTGAAAACCTGGGTGGGTCTTATACACTGAATACAGCATTCTTGGCCTACTGAAATCCTACCCCCTTTGCAAAAATGGATGTGCAGAGGGTTTGGGAGGTTTGCAAAGTGCTCCTGGGGACTGGGGAGAGCAAAAAGGTGCAAAAAAAAGGCCCATTCTTGGCTTGTTTCCTGCTCCCCCCCAGCCCCCAGGAGCACTTTACAAGCCTCCCAAACTCTCTGCATGCCTCCCCTTTTTTTTGCAAAAAGCAAGGTGTGCAGAGGGTTTGGGAGACCTGCAGAGTGCAAAAATATTTTTTTTTAATTTACCTCTTCAAAATCATGGCGCGTCTTATACTCCGGTGCGTCTTATAGTCCAAAAAATACGGTACACGCCAATAGAAAGGCAATGGGGGTTCATTGTTTCAGGAGGAAGCATCCGGCGGCCTTTGCGATGCTTTCCAACTTTGTTTTGAAACACCTATCTTGGCAAGCATAACATCCAGGCTTTTAAAACAGTGGGAAGCTGCGCCAACCCTTGTCGTTGCCTTAAAGCGCCTCCTCTGTCAAAGCCTGACAGCCTCTGATTATCTGTCGCCCCTCCCGGTTGCCTCGTTCTGTTTTATGGCCTTGTGAAGTCCCCACACGCCAGATGATCAACCTGTCACAGCCGAAGGAACAGCCAGTGGCAGGTTGGATAGAAGAAAGAACCCGTCGTGCTCCCGCCTCCAAAATGTACTTCCTGGGGCTTTCAATGGATTTGCAATGTGGCTTTGACATTTGTGAATACCTCCAGCGGTGGCTTTCAGATTATTTCATGTGCTCCATTGTTTGGTAGGTAACCTTTCGCGAGGCATTAAGAGCACAAAGGAAGGTGTGTAAATTCCAAATCATCAAAGGCTGATTAATTCCTCGGCTTCCATTCCACACGCAGGACTCTCAAATAAGAATGAAATGCCTCCAGGAATTCCTGGGTCTTGGAATAATAGGGGATTATCAGAGGGGCACCTACGACATTTAGGGAAAGTGTCGGAACCATGGAGTAAAATGTTTGGGGGGAAAAACATATTTGGACTCAGTGGTAAAATCTAAAACAATTCCCTACCGGTTCTGTAGGTGTCATGTGACTGAGTGGGCGTGGCTATGTAGTCATGTGACTGAGGGTGGTTTCAAAATACAGAAACTCACTTTGACAAAGTCCTGCTGGAGCAGGGGGTTGGACTAGATGACCTCCAGGTCCCTTCCAGCCCTGGATTGCTCTGCTCTTTCAAGATATCCTCTGAAGCTGCATCTAGTGGCAGGTTTGTGGTTCTTCCTCCCTCTCCTTTTTCCCACCCATCTTTCTTTCTTTCTTTCTTTCTTTCTTTTTTTCTTTCTTTCTTTCTTTCTTTCTTTCTTTCTTTCTTTCTTTCACAGCACCACCCCACCCCACCCCCATTTTTGGCCTCACAGGCCTCAGAAAAGCCTCCTGGAAGCAAAAACGGATCCCAAATACTTAAAAAAAAGTTTTTAAGAAGTTCCTACCATCGCACAGCACAGCTGATCGGTTAGAACTTTTTTTTACTTTGTTAAGCATTTGTTACTTCTGGTTCGGGCAAACCGGACCAAACCGGTAGGATTTCACCCCTGTTTGGACTCCTACAGAGGGTAGGTCAATTTCTGGCAAGGACTGAGAAAGAAGATTATAAAGGACCATGAAAGGAATAGACCTCTGATGACATCCCACAAAAATAAGGAGAACTTAAGTCCCTAAAGTGTTTTTCCAAAAAGCAACTGGACTTTCCTGGTTTTTCCCTTGAAAACGTTTTGTCTCTCATCCAAGAAGTTTCTTCAGTTCTTGGATGAGTGACAAAACATTTACAAAGGAAAAACAAAAAAGTTCAGTTTCCGAAAAGCACTTCTGGGATAACCATGACCTGGATGATTGACAATTTCCTTAGACAACTTATCCTAAAAATAAGTTTGGCTTCCATGCCAATTAAAAAACAAGTGATAGACCCATTCCATTCCTACCTTATGGATCAGTGGTGGGATTCAATTTTTTTTTTACTACCGGTTCTGTGGGCATAGCTTGGTGGGCATGGCAGGGGAAGGATACTGCAAAATCCCCATTCCCTCCCCATCAGCTGCGACTCGGGAGGCAGAGAATAGATGGGGGCGGGACCAGTCAGAGGTTTGCAGGTTCTCTGAACTACTCAAAATTTCCAGAACTAGTCAGAACCTGCTGAATCCCACCTCTGTTATGGATCTGATCTATGCAATAAGTATAATACTGAAAGAAAATTTCCTCAGCGTTTCTGGAAATAAAATTGAAAATGATGGAATCTAATTGATAAGGTTCTGGCTACAAATCATTTGTTTCTAGACAATTCTTTTGGATACAGAGAAATGTCTTTATCGACACATCCCAAACTTTCGTGAGGATGAATGAGAAACAAATCATGCACAAATGGAGGAAAACAGCCATCTCTTTTAGCTGTTGGAGATATTAGCGCATGTCCATAAACATGTTGGAAGATATGGAGAGCATAGTTTGAGACAATAGCAACAACTTAGACTTATACCACTTCATCGTACTTTACAGCCCTCTCTAAGTGGTTTACAGAGTCAGCCTCTTGTCACTCCCAACAATCTGGGTCCTCATTTTACCAACCTTGGAAAGATGGAAGGCTGAGTCAACCTTGAGCCTGGTGAGATTTGAACTGCCAAATTGCAGGCAGCAGAAGGAGCCTGCAGTACTGCACTCTAACCACTGCATCACCACGGTTCATAATGATAGCAACCTGGTACCTTCTAGACATTTTGGACTTTAGCTTCCTTCATCTCCACCCTGAATGGAATATTTGGAGGGATCCATATACCTAGTCATCCGGTCGCCTACCCTGATCAGCGAGGAAGTTAAACAAAACATTGTAACGAACATGCAAGCAGCGTAAGAGACAGCTTTAAGATCAAATTGAGTTTATATGCAGCTCAACAGATGTTAACATCTGACCAATCTTGTAAATCAACCAGAGTCACTGTGGTGAAATGAGTGGTGTGGAAATTGGATTCAGAAATTAAGCAGCATTGCTTAATTCTTTTTAAATTTTATTTTTTTAATGTACAGTGGTACCTCGCTTCACGAACGCCTCTCTTCACGACCAATTCGGAGCACGACCAGAAATTTTCCAAAAAATGTGCTCCGCTGCACGAACTCCGCCTCGCTGCACGAACTCCGCGTGGCGGCCGGTCCATTGAGGGCGCAGGCGAATTGTGAGTTCGCACTGCGCCTTTTCCGGGCTGCACCCTGCCGCGGTTGTTGTGAGTGACGGGGACGGGTGTGTGTGTGTAAGCGAAGGTGGGGGGGGGAGAGCTGCCTCCCCAGCCGGACTTTGCAGCTTCCGCCCGCCCCTTTCCTGACTCGGCGCTCCTGCTTCTCGGGACGGGAGAAAGCTGCAGAGCCCAGCTGGGAAGGGAAGGTGGGGTGGGGGAAAGAGCTGCCTTCCCAGCCGGACTTTGCAGCTTCCGCCCGCCCCTTTCCTGACTTGGGGCTCCTGCTTCTCGGGACGGGAGAAAGCTGCAGAGCCCAGCTGGGAAGGGAAAGTGGGGTGGGGGAAAGAGCTGCCTTCCCAGCCGGACTTTGCAGCTTCCGCCCGTCCCTTTCGGGACTCGGCGCTCCTGCTTCTCGGGACGGGAGAAAGCTGCAGAGCCCAGCTGGGAAGGGAAGGTGGGGAGGGGGAAAGAGCTGCCTTCCCAGCCGGACTTTGCAGCTTCCGCCCGTCCCTTTCCGGACTCGGCGCTTCTGCTTATCGGGACGCTTCCCAAAGCCAGCAGCCGCGCGGCCAGCCACTCCGTTTCTCCGTCTTACTCATCGGTCGCCTCTCGGGGTCCGGACCCGCCGCCCCCGCGCCGCTGCCGTTCCACCCTCACCAGCCCGGCGGTGGCAGCGGGTCCGGACCCCAAGAGGCGACCGATGAGTAAGACGGAGAAACGGAGTGGCTGGCCGCGCGGCTGCTGGCTTTGGGAAGCGTCCCGACAAGCAGAAGCGCCGAGTCCGGAAAGAGACGGGCGAAAGTCATGCTGGCTTGCTCCATCGCCCCTCAGCTGCTTTACATTGAACCCTATGGGAAACTGTGCCTCTCTTCAGGACCAATTCGCAACGAGTCCGTTCAAAAATCACGACCCAAAAACAAGGTCAGAACGGATTAACCGGATTTACATTGAACCCTATGGGAAATTGTGCCTCGCTTCACGACCATTTCGGATCGCGACCAGAGTCATTTCACCAATTAAGTTCGTGAAGCGAGGTACCACTGTATTTGCTGCCGATAGATAGATAGATAGATAGATAGATAGATAGATAGATAGATAGATAGATAGATGGATGGATGGATGGATGGATGGATGGATGGATGGATGGATGGATGGATGGATGGATGGATGGATGGATGGATGACAGATAGACCCAAGAATTACATTTCCTAGGTCCATCCCCAGATATTCAGCAATGAAAAATTACGTAGTCATTTGCAGAATATTTAAACTCATTAATAAAATTGTTAATATGAATTTACTCCAGTAATTAATACAGAATAATTTACGTAGTTATTGCTGCCGGATATGAATTTTCCATTGTACCATCAGATCTTTCAATATTTATCCATGCTGTAAAATATGTTCCTTTTCATTGGCTTAACTCTGTTTCTTCACACAAATTCTATTATTTTCTGTTTCTATTTATAATGTTTTCATTATTTCCAGTAGTTTGAACTGTGAGTCCAAATGCTTCATTTTATATTTTCCATAATCAAATAAATCACTATTTAGCAACTTATGCAGGTCTGAATATTTCTCTTAATTGAATTTTTGAATATAAAGCAGACCTTTTTTTCTTATAAAAGGCCTTTTTTATTAATATATGTTAGTCATTTAGGTTCATCTTGTAGATATACTGTAAGCTTGCATTAATATAAAGTTCTTACAGTAAGGTTTTGAAAGTTGTGTGTGTGTGTGTTGGGGGCCTAGTTATATGTGAGACCGTCTCCTGCCCCATACATCCCTTCGGCCGATCCGCTCCCACCGAGAGGGCCTTCTCAGGGTGCCGTCGGCCAGGCAATGCCAACTGGCGACACCCAGGGGAAGGGCTTCTCTGTGGCGGGCCCTGCCCTTTGGAACGACCTACCCCCTGAACTGCGTACCATCTCGGACCTCCGCCTCTTCCGCCAGTGTCTAAAGACACATCTTTTCCAGCAAGCCGGCCTAGCCTAACCTCCCGTCGGGGCTATTTTAGATAGTTTTTAAACTGGGGATTTTAATTTGGTTTTAGCATAGGATTGTAATTTAATATGTTTTTAAATTTTGTATTTATCGTTTTGTATGTTTTTAGATTCCTGTGCGCCGCCCTGGGTCCTTCGTGGAGAAGGGCGGGATATAAATATGATTAAAATAAATAAAATAAAATAAAAAATATCTCCATGTGCACAAAAATGAGATATTTTCTTTCTTTGTTCTGTGTTAAGGCAAGTGAAATAAAGGATTGTAAGTGAATGAGAAGAACAATAGTAAGAAGGTATCCGCATGGTGCTCAAGAAACAACTTACATCTAAATACTAGCAAGACAAAGGAGATGGTGCTAGATTTCCGGAAGCACAGAGAGGAACCTGCCCCACTGCATATCGAGGGGGGCTGTGTGGAGAGGGTTTCCTCTTTTAAATTCTTGGGAGTGCTTATTAGTCAAGATCTCCAACAGAGACTTCATTTTCTTAGAGTCCTGCAAAAAAATCAGGTGGAACAATGGCTGATGACCTCTTTCTATCAGTCCAAAATAGAAAGCGTCCTCACATATTGTATTACAGTATGATATGCTGGTTTAACAGCTGCGGACAGGAAGGCACTACAGAGAGGGATCAATTCGGCACAAAAAACCATTGGTTGCCCTCTGACACCCCTGGATGACATCGCCAGGTCTTGCTGCTTTAGCAGAGTAAGGAAGATTCTCATAGATGATTCACACCCTGGTCAGTGTCTATTTGCACTTCTACCATCGGGCTGAAGACATCAAAGTATAGCCAGCCGAACAAATAGGTTTAAGGATAGTTTCTATCCTTGGGCTGTCAGACTTTTAAATACGACCACAATCACTCCATGCACACCCTAGTTTCTTTTCTTTTTCTTTCTTTTTTCGTTTCTGCTATAATTTTGCACCAGTGAGGTTTAAACCAATTTCATTGCATTTAAGTACAATGACAATAAAGATTATACTTAGACTATACTTAATGGCCCACGTTATTTTCCAACTTAATTCCATGTTGTCATTTTAACCTGACTGAAAAGACCGGAGATTGATTTTTTCATCATCTGACTGTTGTCAGTTTGATCTTAGATAGAGGCAGATATTTCTCTCTCTGGGCACACAGAGAATATACCTGCTGAATAAAACTTCACATTGGCGATAGGAAGGGCATCTGGCCACTAAACACTCAGCTCCATTCAGTTGCCCCGACTCCACCCCACAAGGGATTATGGGGTCATTAAAAGAAGATGATGACGACAATCTATTGTCAATATGTATGACAGCAGCGTTCCAACATTTAAGGGGCTGCCACAAGGAAGAGGTGGTCAATCTGTTCTCCAAGGCACCTGAAGGTAGAACAATACGCAATGGGTGGAAACTATTCAAAGAGAGAAGCAACCTAGAATTAAGGAGAAATTACTCGAAAGTGGTGACAATTAACCAGTGGAACAGCTTGCCTCCAAAAGTTGTGGATGCTCCAACACTGGATGTTTTTAAGAAGAGACTGACAACCTCTTGTCTGAAAAAGGTCTCCTGCCTGAGCAGGGGGTTGGACTGGAAGACCTCCAAGATCCCTTCTAAATCTGTTATTCTGTTATATGGTTGCATCTACTATTCTTGTTAGGGTTTGCTAGACCTTCAGTCTTTACACTGGATCAGATATTTGCCCTAAATATGCTGTCCTTGTGAAACATCAAAAGGTCAAGGCCAGGAAGTCCAAGACAACAACACAAAACACACTTCTGGAACAAGAGATGACACTCCATGCCAAAGTTGACAGCAGACAAAACCCCCATATTGTCTTCATTTCTGATCTGTGAAAGTGAAGTTATCTTGGATAGGAAATGCTAAGGTCGTTTATTTCACAGTTCTACCCTAAAGATTTTACTCAGTGACAATTCTATGCTTCATATGTAGAAGGTTTCGGTACCTGACATTTACAATTAAGTAAGAACTGCTATCAGTCAAGAATGAAAATATTGAGTTTATCCATTGCATTAAGCCATAATACATTTAATTTGGCTTGACTTACGCAAGATCTATAAACCAACCATTGTTGTAAAAGTAAAGGTTCCCATCGCACATATGGGCTAATTATTCCCAACTGTAGCGGTTAGTGCTCATCCCTACTTCCCTACTTCCCTCAGACCAATCCGCTCCCACAGAGAGGGCCTCCTCAGGGTACCGTCGGCCGGACAATGCCGACTGGCGACGCCCAGGGGAAGAGCCTTCTCTGTGGCGGGGCCAGCCCTTTGGAATGACCTACCCCCTGAATTACGTACCATCACCGACCTCCGCCTCTTCCGCCAATGTCTTAAGACATATCTGTTTCAACAAGCCGGCCTAGCCTAACCTCCCTTGGGGACTTAAGATAGTTTTAAATTGGGTTTTAAAATTTGGTTTTAGCGCAGGATGGGGTTATTTAATAGTTTTTTAAAATTATATTTATTGTATTTTTGTATGTTTTTTAAATTTCCTGTGCGCCGCCCTGGGTCCTCTGTGGAGAAGGGCGGGGTATAAATTTAAATAAATAAATAAATAAAATAAATAAATAAAGCCAAAGAGCCAGCGCTGTCCGAAGACGTCTCCATGGTCATGTGGCCGGCATGACTTCAAGGCATGCGCTTCAAGGTTTTGACAACCATCTTTAAAGCGCTCCATGGCTCGGGGCCTAGTTATATGCGAGACCACCTCCTGCCCCATACATCCCTTCGGCCAATCCGCTCCCACAGAGAGGGCCTTCTCAGGGTGCCGTCGGCTGGGCAATGCCGACTGGCGACACCCAGGGGAAGAGCCTTCTCTGTGGCGGGCCCTGCCCTTTGGAACGACCTACCCCCTGAACTACGTACCATCTCAGACCTCCGCCTCTTCCGTCAGTGTCTAAAGACACATCTTTTCCAGCAAGCCGGTCTAGCCTAACCTCCCGTGGGGACTATTTTTAGATAGTTTTAAATTGGGAATTTTAAATTTGGTTTTAGCATAGGATTAGATTAATTTAATATGTTTTTAAATTATG
The DNA here is from genome assembly GCA_039707465.1 of Rhabdophis nuchalis. Classification (NCBI taxonomy): domain Eukaryota; kingdom Metazoa; phylum Chordata; class Lepidosauria; order Squamata; family Natricidae; genus Rhabdophis; species Rhabdophis nuchalis. Next base: position 10,296,640 of record CM077657.1, on the reverse strand, counting down.
TATTTATTGTTTTATATGTTTTTTAAATTCCTGTGCGCCGCCCTGGGTCCTCTGTGGAGAAGGGCGGGATATAAATATAAATAAAATAAAAAAATAAAAAAATGACTAAATACCAAAGGCACAGAGAACACTGTTCCCTTCCCACCAAAGGTAGGTCCTAGTTTTTTAACCTGCATTTTTAATGTGCTTTCGAACTGCTAGGTTGGCAGAAGCTGGGACAAGTAACAGGAACTCACTCCGTTACGCGGCGCTAGGGATTCAAACCGCCGAACTGCCAACCTCTCTGATCGACAAGCTCAACGTCTTAGCCACTGAGCCACCATGTTCCTCTTTGGATTTTTTTTAAAGAATGCTAAATATAATTTTAAGCCCGTTTTGCAACGGTGTTTTAACAGGAGTAGAAGACACAGAGCTGTTGCGAAAACAGTAACATCATCTAAGTATCAGTTCTATAGATGGAAGGCTGGAAAATATATCAAATCATATCAATCTTTATTGTAGACATAGATCAACATGAGGGAGTCAGCATTGCTGTTTTGATCCCTTGAGACAAAATTGCACATTGCAACAGAATGAAGAATCTAGGAATCTTCCTGTTGTTATTGGACTCCAAGTTCTAGCAGTGTCAAATAGTTGCCGTCTGCAGTGCACTAATGATACTCTGCTACATTATATATGAAATAGACAAGTGCATTTTGTTCTATTTTGGGGGGAATATAATCATGCAATCATTCAATATATCCGCTCTTGTATCTCTGGAAAACCGTTGTTGGCAAATAAAAAATAAATAAAAAATAGAGTTTCTGTGCAGTTTCCTCTGAAATACACATTTTATCTACAGTTCTCTCTCCAAAGTATGAATGTTACAGCCTGCCTTCCCCTGCCCCAATTTACACATTTTACATGCACTTTCCAGAGCTGACAATCGAGTCTCAAAGTTCAGAAGAAGGGGAAATGTGAAGCGTGATACTCTGATTCTACACATTTGCCAGAAAATGTAAATTAGTTTTAGCACATTTAAACATGGAGAGTTCGTGACATTTCTGTCTTTAAAAACACTGAAAAAGAAAGACCTAAAATAGGAGCATCACCTTTTCTTCCCCAAAGGCCAGGCCAGACTTATTACATGATTAGCCTGCTGGTTGAGGGACATCTTAAGAAGGAACTGGTGCAACCAAGAAAGAAGGGGGAGAAAAGTGACATTCAGTTAATTTACACGTCAGTTAAAACAGGGGTCTCCAACCTTTGCAACTTTAAGCCTGAAGGACTTCAGCTCCCAGAATTCTCCAGCCAGCTTTGGAGAATTCTCCAGCCAGCTGGCTGGAGAATTCTGGGAGCTGAAGTCCTTCAGGCTTAAAGTTGCAAAGGTTGGAGACCCCTGAGTTAAAAGAAAGATGAAGATTATTTGCCAATCCCATATTCAAGCATTTCTCATTCTTCATGAAATAAAATTGCAAGTAGATAGCACTTACTCCCAATTAAGAGAATAACAGAGTTGGAAGGGACTTTGGAGGCCTTCTAGTCCAACCTCCCTGCTCAAGCAGGAGACCATTCCAGACAAGTGGCTGTCCAACCTCTCCTTAAAAACTTCCAGTGATGGAGCCCCCACAACTTCTGGAGGCAAGTCATCCCACTGACTAATTGTTTTCATTGCCAGGAAATTGAAAGGAGTTCCAAGCTGAATCTCTCTTTGAGCCTCTCTTCCCATCTGTTACTTCTTGCCCTGCCTTCAGGTGCTTTGGAGACTAGATTCACCCCTTCTTCTGATTTAATTCAATCCTCTGAATTCATGTCGATTAATTCAATCTTCTGGATTATATGGTTGATCAAGAAATTCTGAGGTTCCTGCACATCTGAACGTTCCACATTGATTTGGTCTCCATATCCTACCACACTGCCTGCCTTCTGTGAAAGACGATATTTATGAGATATCAAACCCACCCACCCCCATCCAATGGAAAGAAAAGGAGGGTAGGATAAGTCGTCAAGATATCTCCACATTATTGCCATTATCTTGACAAAAGAGCAGAGAAGGCATAGCCTGCCTGTCACAATTAGGGTGATAAATGTCTCGTTCTTTGAAGCTTGTTTGAAAGTCAATTATGCAGATTATTTTGAGAAGGCCGACAGATGGTCTTTCTTCTCCCACCCCCCTTTATGAGACGATCAACTTGAACTTTGATAAGTGCATAAAGATGCCGTAATTTGTCAAGCTCCAACAAGGCTAGTTTATCTCGCGTCACCAAAGGACTCTATAGATTGCTATATTTAGTCCTTTTCTTCCCACTGTCATCGCCGGCATTCTCGTTTTTATTATTATTATTATTATTCAGAATATTTCCCCTCTTTAATTGGAAGCTCTGCAACACTGCCTCCACCAGCCAAATATTGATCTTAGAGTCTTGTGCTTCAGGTTTTTGATTAACACCAAAGGTGGTTTTTAAGGAGCAGCTTTCTGTCGGCATCCTACTAATTTTAAAAATTATTATTATTCACTCAACGCTGTCGCAAATCTTTCTCTCTTTTTTTTTTTTTTACTGCTCGGCCTCTGGGAAGTGGGGTGGGGACGAGATACGAATTGATCCGAGAAAACCTGAATAATTCAAAAGTCGGGCTTTTCCTGGAAAGCTGAAAGAAAGAATGACCTTCAACACAAGTCCTTCCCTTGCCAAAGAAACAACAATTCTGACATTTTAATGATAGTTTTAATGGATCAAAGATTGGAGGAGTTTACTTTACTTTACTTTACTTTATTTCAATTTATATACCGCCCTTTTCACCAAAAAAGGGACTCAGGGCGGTGCACAGAAAGATAAAACCTCACAATATACAAAATATAAAAAACAATTAAACCAGTAGAGCTGTGCTAAAATTTAGATAAATAATTAAAACCCATAAATAACGAATTAAAATATTCCCTAGTCTATGTCAGGCCGGCTAGATGAAAGAAATGAGCTTTTACCATCCGACGGAAGAGGGGTAGGTCTGTGATGGTGCGGATATTGGGGGGAAGGTCGTTCCAGAGCGTCGGACCCGCCACAGAGAAGTCTCTTCCCATGGGGGTTGCCAGTCGGCATTGACCAGCTGACGGCACCCTGAAAAGGCCCACTCTGTGGGAGCGGACAGGTCGGAGGGAGGAATGTGGTAGGAGGCGGTCTCTCAAGTAACCAGGACCCGTGCAATGGTTTACTGGGAGGAGGGGGCTTATCCGTTGGAACTAAAGTCAGCATGACCATGGAGTGGGTCTGCAGATGGAAAGAGTGCTTGGCCAGGCAGAAGAGATGGCAGGTTTTTTTTAAAGAAAAAACAAATTGATACATTTGGGAATTTGAAAGTAGGGCAATGATGTTCTCACCTAATAGGAGAATTCAGCTTCACTAACTGGCTGGTACACCAGGCATAATTAATAACAAATATGCCCTGAATCTCGGGCTACCGCTTCAATGACAGGATACAGAAATGTCTAACTTGTCTTCCAATATTTGAGGGGCTGCCATAAAGAATTCATAAAGAATAGAAAATTCAGGGACGCAGTGGCTCAGTGGCTAAGACGCTGAGTTTGTCGATCGGAAAGGTCGGCAGTTCGGCGGTTTGAATCCCTAGCGCCACGTAACAGAGTGAGCTCCCGTGACTTGTCCCAGCTTCTGCCAACCTAGCAATTTGAAAACACATAAAAAATGCAAGTAGAAAAATAGGGACCACCTTTGGTGGGAAGGGAACAGCGTTCCCTGCACTCTCGGGGTTGAGTCATGCCGGCCACATGACCACGGAGACATCTTCGGACAGCGCTGGCTCTTTGGCTTAGAAATGGAGATGAGAACCGCCCCCTAGAGTCAGGGATGACTAGCACATATGTGCGAGGGGAACCTTTACTTTTACATAAAAGAACAGGGGGTTGACCTGTAACAGTCTTCCAATATTTGAAGGGCTGCCACAAAGAAAAGGGGTCAAGCTGTTTTCCAAAGCATCCCAAGGCAGGACAACAAGCAATGGATGGAAACTAATCAAAGAGGAAAAACAACCTAGAACTTAGGAGAAATTTCCCAGGAGGGAGAACAATCAACCAGTTGTTGCCTTCAGAAGTTGTGGGTGCTCCATCACTGGAGGCTTTTAAAAAGTGACTGGACAGTGGATAGCCATTTCTCTGAAATGATACCAAGTTTCCTGCTTGAGCAGGGGGTTGGTCTAGTACAGGCTGGCTGGGGAATTCTGGGAGTTGAAGTCCACCAGTCTTAAAAGAGCCAACTTTGCAGACCCCTGATCTAGGAGGTCCCTTCCAAGTCTGTTATTCTGCTCTTCTATTCTGTTGTTGTTGTTAGTTGCGAAGTTGTATCTGACCCATTGCAGCCCCATGGACAACTTTCCTCCAGGCCTTCCTGTCCTCTATCATCCTGTGGAGTCCATTGAAGCTCACCCTGACTGCTTCGGTGACTCCTTCCAGCCACCTCGTTCTCTATCGTCCCCTTCTTCTTTTGCCCTCCATTGTTCCCAGCATTGGGCTCTTCTTTGAGTTTCCTCTTCAGGATCTGGCCTTCTAAAGAGCAGTCAGGGTGGATCTCCTCTAGGACTGACCGGTTGGATCGCCTTGTGATTGGCTACTGTTTATTCAAGTGGCCATAAGAGGGAGCCAGAATTACTATTAGATGCTGATCGTTAGATGCTGGCTGTTGTGTATGTCGAGTATTGAGCAGCGTGAATTATTGTGAGATGTGCCACTGTTAGCCAACTTTGTGTACTGAACTGTTTTATATGATTTAGGACTTATGTCTCACCTGTGTATGAAGAAGTTTCTATACCTTTATTTTCTACGGAAGTAAATATCTATTTGTTTTACAATCCGGTATCTGTGACTGCTAGTGTGGGTGTTCAGCAACATCTCTCTCGCTACATTTCGCTGCACGCCTTCAGTATACTACCGGGGATTTTCCTAACACCAGAGTTCAAAGGCCTCCATTCTTTGGCATTCAGCCTTCCTTATGGCCCAGCTTTCACAGCCATCCATTGCTGCATTGCATCACAGCCATACATTTATTCTCTTAACATTGTCTAAACCAGTCAACCCAGCCAACCTCTGTATATGAAAAGAGGATTCTGCCATCTTTCTTTCCTTTGGGCTCCACCAAGAAGAAGCCCATGAGAAGCCCATGTTTTCTGCCAAGTTCTCAGCAGTGGTTCCAGATGATCGTAATGAAACCTTGCAGCCCAACACTGATCCTTCTGGGCCAGGCAATGTTGATGCTACTTCCACAGGTCCCTGGAGTCTTCTCCCCTGCTTCTCACCAGAAATGATCTTTCTATCCAGACGGAGCTTCTCTGAATCTCTCTCCCTCTGTATTTCCAAGCTGCAGTTTGACCTGATGAAAAGTTTACATAAAAAGTCAAGGGTGGTGCTTGGTTTTCTCTCCTTTTTTTTTCCTTTTCTTTTTTCTTTCCTTTTTTTTTTGATGAATGTCACACTTGAAAGCAATTAAGGGGGTTGAAAAGGAAGACACAATTTCCCATTGTCTAATTGTCTTGCAGCACCTTCAAAGTAATAAATTTGTCACATTGAATTATTAATGAGAAACGAATATTTGACTTGCAACGCGGAATAGAAAAGAGTTCATTATCCGTTGGCATTGTTCCTTCCAAATCATCAGGGTGACACCAGGGAAGGGAAGAGAAAAGGCATAATTGTCTGTCTGGTTCGTACACCTTCCCGTTGAAGGCTTTTGCAAGAGCAGGCAAAAATAACGCCACACGCCAACTCAAATTAAAACTCCTGCTTGACTCTATTTACCCTTTGGACTGCTGCGTTTTAAGGAGTGCTTTCTGCAAGAGCCCAGGGCGGTAGGATACACTGACATATCACCCTGCCCAACTCCTGTCTGGTATTCTGTTTTAAAGCATGTTCGTGCAAGACAGAGAGCACTAAATCGATTGAATTATGGGGTATGTTCAGGGGTGAAATTCAGCAGGTTCTGACAGGTTCTGGAGAACCAGTAGTGGAAATTTTGAGTAGTTCGGAGAACCAGCAAATACCACCTCTGGCTGGACCCAGAGTGGGGTGGGTAATGGAGATTTTATTCTTCCCCTGGAGGGGGGATTTTGCAGTATCCTTCCCCTGGAGTGGGGAGGGAATGGGGGATTTCGCCGTATCCTTCCCCTGGAGTGGGGAGGGAATGGGGATTTTGCAGTATCCTTCCCCTGGAGTGGGGAGGGAATGGGGATTTTGCCGTATCCTTCCCCTGGAGTGGGGAGGGAATGGGAATTTTACAGTATCCTTCCCCTGCCACATCTACCAAGCCACACCCACAGAACCAGTAGTAAAAAAAATGAATTTCACCACTGGACATCTTGTTTTCCCTCTTTGCCAGGCTTCACCAGATCACTACTCAGACTTAAAGGTTAGATTCAAAGATGCAGCTTTTTAGCCTGCTGCTTTTATTACCAGTGCTAGATATGCCACAACAGAGCAGCAAACGAGCCATGCTGAACAATCATCCTCAACCCATGCTTAGAGCAGCTAGTTAACTTCCATCGATAGGAGGGGGCCAACCTAATTTTCAAAAGCACCTGAGGATAGAACAAGAAGCAATGGGTGGGAACTAAATCAAGCAGAGAAGCAACCTAGAACTAAGGAGAAACTTCCTAACAGTAGCAACAATTAACCAGTGGAGCAGCTTGCCTTCAGAAGCTGTGGGTGCTCCATCACTGGAGGTTTTCCAGAAGAAATTGGAAAACCTGAAATTGTATAGGGCCGTGATGGCGAACCTATGGCACGAATGCCAGAGGTGGTATGCAGAGCCCTCTCTGGGGCACACATGCCATTGCCAGCTGCTCTTCTGGTTCCAAGAGTGGCCTTCCCAAGGCCTTATAAAGTGATATTAACACTTCACGTGATCTAGATTCTATCCCTCTGTTGATGCAGCCTAGAACTGTGTTGGCTTTTTTGGCAGCTGCTGCACACGGCTGGCTCCTACATATTTAAATGGTTGTCCACTAGGATTCCAAGATCCAAGGTGTGGGTTGTTTCACTCTGAAAGCCAGCAGAAGATGATCCTGGGACACTGGCTTATCTAAGTTCTCAGGACTTACTGCTACAACCACATCTTCACACCTGTGGCTTGGCTGAATCCACATCAGACTGGAGGGAGGGCTTTCTAATGCCTTATTTCTAACTGTATTGCCTGAGGGAATTTAGAGTCTGCTTTGCTTTTGTCCTGCTATCATGGATACCCAGCTGTCCATGGAAGATCAAGTGACAGCCGTGGCCAGGAGGGCGTTTTACCAGGTTCGCCTGGTACGCCAGTTGCGCCCCCTATTGGATCGGGATGCCCTTTGCACAGTCACTCATGCCCTCGTGACATCCCGACTGGACTACTGCAATTCTCTCTACATGGGGCTCCCCTTGAGGTGCACCCGAAGACTTCAGCTTGTCCAGAATGCAGCCGCGCGAGCAATAATAGGAACCTCAAGGTTTACCCACATAACACCGCTCTTGCGCGAGCTGCACTGGCTGCCTGTCATCTTTCGGGTGCGCTTCAAGGTGCTAGTTATCATCTTTAAAGCGCTCCATGGCACGGGACCTAGTATCTGTGGGATCGCATCCTGCCCCATACATCCCTGCGGCCGATTCGCTCCCACAGAGAGGGACTTCTCCGGGTGCCGTCCACCAGGCTATGCCAGCGGGCGACGCCCAGGGGAAGGGCCTTCTCTGTGGCGGGCCCAGCCCTCTGGAACGACCTTCCCCCCGAAATTAGAACAACTACGGACCTCCGCTCCTTCCGTCAAAAACTGAAAACACACTTCTTCTGCTTGGCCGGCCTAGGTTAGTCTTCCGTCTTTTAATAGGGTTTAGGGGATTTTAGTTAATTTTAAAATTGGGGATTTTAGCGCAGGGATAATCTTTGTTTAATTTGTCTTTTATCTATTCTATTTATGTATATATATTGGTATTTTTAATTTCCCTGTGCACCGCTCCGAGTCCCTTTGGGGAGAGGATGCGGTCAACAAATAAAATTATTATTATTATTATTATTATTATTATTTCTGCTCAATAAAAAGTTCCTTTTGCAATACTTGGTTTCAAGAGTTTTACTTTCTTGAATGGGAAGGAGAGGCAGGACCTTACAGTTGGGTGGGGTTAAGGATCTTATTTATCCCAAACAGAAAATTGGGGTTCCTGGGAATGAGGTAGAAAAACAGAATCCCTCTTTTTCAGGGGAAATAAATTTTTGTGACATTGCACTGCAGATTTCAACCCTGCAGAAATTTCCGAATGCCTTCTGGACAGGGAAAAATCAAGCCCGGGAAAGAGTTACTGGTATTTGCTTTTCCAATCGATCCTGACATTTCTGCACATTGCTGGCCTGCATTGTTGATGGCGTTCCGCAGGGGGAGGAAATGGCTTGCGCCACATCTGAAATCAAACGAAGGCTGATGGGTCTATGTGGCAATTCGCCACAGCCAACTGGCCAGAGGATAACGCTCTTCGGGGCAAGTGTTACACCAATATCACGGAAACGGTGGACTAGGATAATTAAAGAAAGGAGGGGAAAGGAGGGTCAGAATGAAATGTGAATGGCAAAAATTAAAATATCCTTTCTATTTATTTTAAAGAATTAAATACAATTGTTAAAATGTCCCATAGCAAGTTGGCCATGGCGGGTTGGCTGCAATGCATTGGCTGTGGCAAGTTGTCCCATTCCGGACAGTGATAGTACAGTTAGAGTACTGTCTAAGCCAGGGGTCTCCAACCTTTGCAACTTTAAGTCTGAAGGACTTCAGCTCTCAGAATTCTCCAGCCAGCAAAGCTGGCTGGAGAAGTCTGGGAGCTGAAGTCCTTCAGACTTAAAGTTGCAAAGGTTGGAGACCCCTGGTTTAAGCAACACTGTAAAGAAGAAGAAAAAATTAAACTCGAACTATAAAAGCTAAAAAGGACTGCCATAAACTAGAGGCTTATATTGCTCTTGCAGGCATTCTTCCTTATCAGCTTCACCACAAAATATCATTCCCATATATCTGAGGCAGGACAGGTACATCATTAAATTTATTCCGACTCTACAGACATTGAACTGAGCATATTTCAAGTGAAGTTATTCATTTTATTATCTTAAATTTTTATATGTATCTGCCTGTGTAATTAAATAGATGGGGGCAGATAAAGAAGAAGCTACTCAGCTGATGCAAGGCAGAATTAGCGATCAAGATCCCCATCTTATGCATTTCTGGATTCGCCTCTTAATGATACATAACCTCTGCAAAGAGGCAATGGATTTGCTTGCTGTTCTACTTGCTTACCCAGAGGTCAATGTCAAAGTGAGGTAATCTCGGACACAGATCTAAGATGCCTGATTGGTTGTCTACACGTATCTTATCTGTAGAATTTTCAATAACAATTTCCCTCTGCTTACAATGATTACGTGCACAAAAACACCAGATGAGAAGGATACAAGGATTGCATTTAAAGATCTGCAATCTCTTTTCATTATTTTTTTTTTTTGCATGTGCAACTGGCACATTGAATGTGTGGCAGAGCACGTTGGGATGAGTTGATGCAAGGGATGGAGAGAAAATTGTAACTTTTCGATTTGAATAGAAAAGCACTTAATTATGCATAGTGAATACGGAGACATAAGCTGAAATGTTCCCACCTGAAATTCACTCCCCCCCTCTAATTTTGCAATACAGACGGTAAACATTTAAAACAATGTAAAACAAACTTTCCAAGAGATAATAGATGGAAATGTATCAAGGAGTGATCCAGAACCTAGAACTATGGAGAAATTTTTCTAACAGTGAGAATAATTAATCAGTGAAGCGACTTGCCTCCAGAAGTTGTGGGTGCTCCAACACTGGAGGCATATAAGAAGAGATTAGAGAACCATCTGTCTGAAATGGTAGAGGATCTCCTGCTTGAGCAGAAGGTTGGACCAGAAGACCTCCAAGGTCCCTTCTAACTCTGTTACTCTGTCAGTGTTGTGTAGGATTCCCTGACCTGGTGATTTCATGTCCTTTGAGGTAAGCTTCATTGTAAGCTGGTATATCAGGAGTGAAATCCAGCAGGTTCTGATAGGTTCTGGAGAACCGGTAGTGGAAATTTTGAGTAGTTCAGAGATCCAGCAAATACCACCTGTGGCTGGCCCCGCCCCCATCTATTCTCTGTCTCCCAAGTCCCAGCTGATCGGGAGGAAATGGAGATTTTGCAATATCCTTTCCCCAGGAGTGGGGAAGGAATGGGTATTTTGCAGTATCCTTCCCCTGGAGTAATTTAATTTAATTAATTTAATTAATTAATTTAATTAATTAATTTAATTTATTAGATTTATAAACCGTCCCCTCTCCCCGAAGGGACTCGGGGCGGTGTACAAGAAAAATTAAAAAAACATATAAAACATACAATATATACAAAGTTAAAAACGAATTAAATTAAACCTGTACTAAAATTTAAGAACATTAAAATACAAACCACCTATGCTAAAATTCCCTAAAGTCTAATATCCATATACGTATTTGGCAGATGTTATATTAAGAGAGTCAAAACTGTTACGCAAGACCAGCTTGCTGAAAGAAATAGGTTTTAAGTGAGCGGCGAAAGAGGGGAAGGTCCGTGATAGTGCGAAGTTCGGGGGGTAGGTCGTTCCAGAGGGCCGGCCCTGCCACAGAGAAGGCCCTACCCCTGGGCACCGCTAGCCGGCACTGACCGGCGGTTGGTACCCTCAGTAGGCCCTCTCTGTGGGAGCGTATTAGACCCTTTTTGGCGAAGGTTGTTGAGAGTGTGGTGGCACAACAGTTTCCCCGTCACCTGGAGGAAGTTGATTATCTAGATCCGCGCCAGTCCGGCTTTCGGCCCGGGCATAGCACCGAGACGGCATTGGTCGCGTTGGTTGATGATCTCTGGAGGGCCAGAGATGGGGGTTTTTCCTCCATCCTGGTCCTATTAGACCTCTCGGCGGCTTTCGATACCATCGACCATGGTATCCTATTGCATCGGCTGGGGGGGTTGGGGGTGGGAGGCACTGTTTTGCGGTGGTTCTCCTCCTATCTCTCTGGCCGATCACAATTTGTGTTGGCAGGAGGGCAGAGGTCGACCGCGAGACCCCTCACATGTGGGGTGCCTCAGGGGTCGGTCCTCTCGCCCCTCCTGTTTAACACATACATGAAGCCGCTGGGTGAGATCATTCGTGGTTTTGGGGTAGAGTACCATCTATACGCTGACGACACTCAGTTGTATATATCTACCCCAAACCACCCCAACGATGCCGTAGCGGTGATGTGCCAGTGCCTGGAAGCCGTACGGATCTGGATGGGAAGCAACGGACTCAGGCTCAACCCGACCAAGACCAAGTGGCTGTGGTTTCTGGCTGCCCGATTCAACCAGCTTACTCCATCGCTGGCCATAGGGGGCGAACATCTTGCCCCTGTGGATGGGGTGCGCAATTTGGGTGTCCTCCTGGATGCCCGGCTGTCCATGGAAGATCAAGTGACAGCCGTGGCCAGGAGGGCGTTTTACCAGGTTCGCCTGGTTCGCCAATTGCGCCCCCTATTGGATCGGGACGCCCCTCGCACAGTCACTCATGCGCTCGTGACATCCCGACTGGACTATTGTAACTCCCTCTACATGGGGCTTCCCTTGAGGTGCACCCGGAGACTTCAGCTAGTCCAGAATGCAGCGGCGCGAGCAATTATGGGGACCGCAAGGTCTACCCACGTAACACCGCTCTTGCGCGAGCTGCACTGGCTACCTGTCGTCTTCCGGGTGCGCTTCAAGGTGTTAATTATCATCTTTAAAGCGCTCCATGGCTCGGGACCTAGCTATCTGCGGGATCGGATCCTGCCTCATACATCCTCACGGCCGATTCGCTCCCACAGAGAGGGACTTCTTCGGGTGCCTTCCACTAGACTTTGTCAGCGGGCAACGCCCAGGGGGAGGGCTCTCTCTGTGGCGGGCCCGGCCCTCTGGAACGACTTTCCCCCCGATATTAGAACGACCACGGACCTCCGCTCCTTCCGTCTTAAATTAAAAACTCACTTTTTCTGTCTGGCCGGCCTGGGATAGTCTCCCTGTCTTGGGGTTTTTATTGGGTAGTTTTTAGTATAGTTAGTTTTATGGGAATTTTAGCACAGGTTAGTTTAATTTAGTTTTAGAATTGTTTGTATATTTTTATTGTTTTTATTCTACCTGTGCACCGCCCCGAGTCCCCATGGGGAGAGGGAGCGGTTTATAAGTATTAAAATTATTATTATTATTATTATGTGGCAGGAGACGGTCCCGCAAGTAGCTAGGCCCCGAGCCATGGAGCGATTTGAAGATGGTAACAAGCACCTTGAAGCGCACCCTGAAGGCCACTGGTAGCCAGTGCAGCTCACGCAGGAGAGGTGTTATGTGGGAGTAACGAGAAGCTCCCAGAATCCCCCGCGCGGCCGCATTCTGAACCAACTGGAGCCTCCGGGTGCACCTCAAGGGGAGCCCCATGTAGAGAGCGTTACAATAGTCTAAGCGAGATGTCACGTGGGAAGGGAATGGAGATTTTGCAATATCCTTCCCCTTCCAGCCCCACCAAGCCAAACCCACAGAACCGGTAGTAAAAAAAAATTGAATTTCACCACTGGGGTGTATGACTGGCCCAATGGAATTTCATGGTTGAGCAAGAATTAACAGAACTTTCTTCAAACTTGATTTGATATTCTCACCACTCCATACAATGGCATATTAGCAGGCACATGGAATGCCAATTCAGTCACTTTTCTTCCCTGTCTGACACACTTTGCATGTCTGATCTAAGAGGAACTTTTCCATTAGGATAGAAAAAAAATCGGTCTCTTCTGTATTCTTGTGCATTGTATGGTTGAGTAAGAGTTTCAACATAATCAACCTTCGCCCACTTTGTTCTCCACCCTTGCCAAGCTGTTCCTCATTGTTTGATTTCTTGTTTTCTGATGCCGCCTGGCTCAAGAGGGTTACTTCATTCTTTGAGAAGTGATTTGCCAAGGCCGGCCCCTGTGGCAGGAAGAATTTTGCTATTCACGTCCCACATATATAGACAATAAAGTGCACTTAATTAGAAGGAGGAAGAATTGCAATAGAATAGCATATAAACTCTAAAACAGGGGTCCCCAACCTTTTTTGCACCAGGGACCGGTTTCATTTTAAAGAAAACTCTGCGGACCGGCTGAGTGGCTCAGCAGTCATGTGACTGGGTGGGCGTGGCCAATTTGGAAAATGTGAAACTCACTTAGCAATGGTCTTGGTTAGCAACCAAACTTTTGGGCTCAATTGTGGTCATAAGTTCTCTCTCTCTCTTTCTTTTTCTTTCTTTCCTTCTGTCTTTCTCTCTTTCTCTCTCTCTCTTTCTCTCTCTCTTTCTTTCCTTCCCTCTTTCTTTCTCTTTCTCTCTCTTTCTCTCTTTCTTTCTTTCTTTCTCTTTCTCTCTTTCTTTCTCTCTCATTTTTTCTTTCATTCCCTCTTTCTCTCTCTCTCTATTTCTTTCTCTTTCTCTCTTTCTCTTTCCCTCTTTCTCTCTCCCTCTCTTTCTTTCTCTTTCTGTCTCTTTTTCTTTCTTTCCCTCTCTTTCTCTTTCTTTTTCTCTTTCTTTCCTTTGTCTCTTTCTTTCTTTTTCTCTGTTTGTCTTTCTTTCTCTCTCTCTTACTTTCTCTCTCTCTCCCACTTTCTTTTTCTTTCTCTTTCTCTCTTTTTCTTTCTGTCTCTCTCTCCTTCGTCTGCCCATCTCTGTCACTCTGTGTGTGTGTGTGTGTGTGTCTGTCTCGCATTCAGGCACTTAATCACTCATTCTGTGCCTCTGTCTATCTTTCTCTCCCTCCCTCCCTCTCTGTGTGTGTGTGTGTGTGTGTCACTCTCTGATTCCCTCCCACCCTGTTTCTCTCTGTGTCTATGCCTCTCTGTCAGTCTGTCGTCGTCCCCCCCCCACCGCGGAGTCTCCTCAGCTCGGCTCGACTCGCTCACTAGCCTTAGCCTGCCCCGCCTGGGCGGCCGCTGCCGCACTTGGTCTCTCGTGCGCTCGGTCAGGCTCCTTCCAGGAGCTGAGAAGGCTCCGTGGGGTGGGGGGGGGAGGAACCTCCGCAGCTCCTGGAAAAAGACGAGTGGGTGGCATGCCGGTTGGGGAAGCTCTGGGGGGGCAAGGAGGAAGGGAATCCGCGGGCTGTTTTGCTGCGGCGCGCAGGAGCTCCACCGTCGACAAAGGTGGAGGAAGAGGCTCACCCCAACCGCGCGAAAAGCCCCGCCTGCGATCTCCTGCGCGCTCTGCCTAGGGGGCTGGTTGTTCTCCTCCTCTCAACTTGGTTGTTCTCCTCCTCTCCGGCCCTGCGGCCCGGCTCCTATCCAGCCACGGACCGGCACCAGTCCGCGGCCCAGGGGTTGGGGACCCCTGCTCTAAAACATACCTTAGAGGTGAGCCTTGGCAAAGCCCATTTCAGAAATGGCTCTATGCGGTAGCTACAATATGCTGGAGAACCATTCCTTCACCTTTCAAAAGGATAAGGTAAAGGTAAAGGTTCCCCTCGCACATCTGTGCTAGCCGTTCCAGACTCTAGGGGGCAGTGCTCATCTCCATATCAAAGCCAAAGAGCCAGCGATGTCCAAAGACGTCTCCGTGGTCATGTGGCCGGCATGACTAAACACTGAAAGTGCACGCAACGCTGTTACCTTCCCATCAAAGTGGTCCCTATTTTTCTACTTGCATTTTTTATATACGTACTTTCGAACTGCTAGATGGGCAGAAGCTGGGACAAGTAACGGGAACTCACTCCGTTATGCGGCGCTAGGGATTCGAACCGCTGAACTGCCAACCTTTTGATTGACAAGTTCAGCATCTTAGCCACTGAGCCACCACTTCTTTCACCTGACAGAAGCTATCCTTTGTAAATCCTTTTCGTGGGATTTATAATACAACGGCCTCGTTTTTAAATCAGATTTGTCTTTTAGGAATATGGGAAATGTTACATACAGATGTTGTAATGTCAGAATAAACTGGCTATATAACCTTCAACACACACAAATAATTCAGCACTGTTCTTAACAATGTTATTTGTTCCTTTTGGTACTTGAGTCTGATATTTTGTACTCTACAGCTGACCAAAACTGAGGGTTGTATAATTCAAAATGTGTGGAATTTCTCTTCGGTGATTCATTGGAGTTATTTCCTGAAGGACTTCGGCAATTGAACGGTAATTTGTCCCTGCCTCTTTCATTCACTTGGTCCTTCTGCTCACTGCATTGGCAAAAGCCAATTCTTTTTTTCATGTTCTCATCAGGCCCTGTTCCATCATCAAAAGCTGACCCAGATATAACCAGATCTACTGAAAGTGCCAAAATCAGTTTTACAATGCTAACTAGAGATCAATATCCTATCATTCAAAAATGATTGTCCGATGGGTTTACTGAATCCTCAAATGCCTCTTTTGAATTTGAGATGCTTTTTATCCATCCACCAAAAAGTATCCATAAAGCTTTATTGTCAAGAACCAGATAATATCCCTGCTGGATAAGACCAAAGTTCTTTTAGATGAGGGGAATATTCATCTACCAAGCCTTGAGGAATTAACTGGGACTATAAAGATTAATCTGCTTATTTCCTTTTCTCCTCCTCTGTACAGATTTTAAGCTGTTTCATAACATAGTGCCTGTGCATACCTATTCAGGAAAAGGGGATACAGAATGCAATTAGATATGTTTCCATACATCTAAGAAAGCCAGGTAGCTAGTTAGCCAAACAGGTAGATAACTCAATGGATCAGAGGTGAGGGAGAGAGAAATGAGATGGATGGATGGATGGATGATGGGTGGATGGATAGATGATGGATGATGGGTGGTTGGGTAGGTGGATGGATGGATGATGGATATGGATGGATATGGATGGATGGATGGATGGATGGATGGATGGATGGATGGTGGGTGGGTGGGTGGGTGGGTGGATGGGTGGGTGGGTGGATGGATGGATAGATGATTGATGATGGGTGGCTGGCTGGCTGGCTGGCTGGCTGGCTGGCTGGCTGGCTGGCTGGCTGGCTGGCTGGCTGGCTGGATGGATGGATGGTGGGTGGGTGGGTGGATGGTGGGTGGGTGGGTGGGTGGGGGGTGGGTGGGTGGTTGGATGGATGGATGGATGGTGGGTGGGTGGATGGATGGATGGATGGATGGATAGATAGATGATTGATGATTGATGATGGGTGGATGGATGGATGGATGGATGGATGGATGGATGGGTGGGTGGATGGATGGTGAGTGGATGGATGGATGGATGGATGGATGGATGGATAGATAGATGATTGATGATGGGTGGCTGGATGGATGGATGGATGGACATGGCTGGCTGGCTGGCTGGCTGGCTGGCTGGCTGGCTGGCTGGCTGGCTGGCTGGCTGGATGGATGGATGGATGGATGGTGGGTGGGTGGATGGATGGATGGATGGTGGGTGGGTGGGTGGGTGGGTGGATGGATGGATGGATGGATGGATGGATGGATGGTGGGTGGGTGGGTGGATGGATGGATGGATGGATGGATGGATGGATGGTGGGTGGGTGGATGGATGGATGGATGGATGGATGGATGGATGGATGGATGGATGGATAGATAGATGATTGATGATTGATGATGGGTGGATGGATGGATGGATGGAGGGTGGGTGGATGGATGGTGAGTGGATGGATGGATGGATGGATGGATGGATGGATGGATGGATGGATGGATAGATAGATGATTGATGATGGGTGGCTGGATGGATGGATGGATGGACATGGATGGATAGATAGATAGATAGATAGATAGATAGATAGATAGATAGATAGATAGATAGATAGATAGATAGATAGATAGATAGATAGATAGATCGATCAGGGGTGGGTTGCTGCCGGCATTACTGTTGGTCCGGTGTGCAAACAATTTTACATGCACACACTTGCTTCATCTCCTGTTGTGATCCAAGCACACTGACAGCAAAAACGGGCTCCCGATCTCCGTTTTCACTGGCAGAGGGTTGCGGGAGGCCATGGCAGCCAAAAATGGCGTTTTGGAGCCCATTTTTGCTCACAGACCACTCGGGCTATCACAAGAGCCCCCAACAGGAGTGATGTCGAGCTGGCCACCCCCACCCCAGCTCCCCAAGGTCAAACACAACCCTAATCTGGCCCTCAATGACATTGAGTTTGACACCCCTGGATTAGCCTAATAGATCGTTATAGAAATGACTTGTTCATATGATTATGGGGGAAAGCCGAAAGCTGTGATTTGATGCTAATGCCTTCTTCTACTGCAACAGAGAGAGTTGGAAGTCAATGCTTCTTTTTCTTTTCTTTTCTTTTCTCTACCTTTCCTCACCTCTCTTTCCCCTCTCTCCCCACTGCTCTTTTATTTACTTTCGTATTTTAAATTTTATAATTCTTGATAACTTAATTTTAAAAATGTCTTCTTTTTTTAAAAAAAGGAATTGGAGTGAGATTAGGAAGAGAGGATGGTTCTACCAAGCGTTAGATTTCTTTTTTCTTTTCAGAGATGTCTGCATCCAGCGAGGTACCACCATTTATGAGTTTTTACTCAACTCCTAGTGAAGAATCTCCTTAATTAACCGCGCTTATTCAGCATATTGGGAAGCGAATGCAAAAGTTGCTAAGGGAGAAAACAATAGAGATGAGCTCAAGTTTTCTTTACCTGTACTTGCATATTTATTAACACAATAAAGATAAGGCAGAAAAAGATACTTTAAAGAAAATCAATGCTTTCTTAGATAAAACATCAATGTAATTCAAGCAGCCGGAGTCAATTGCTGCCGTTAAATTAAGTTTACAACTTGAACAACGGTCATATAAAGCTGGCAGGGCCTGACAGATTAAATTAGTAGAGTAATACATCACTCACAAAAGTATTATTGATAGTGACGGGGTGATATTGAATTTAAATTATTCATTTATATTGATTAAACAGCACTTCTTTACCGTTATCAAGGGAAAAGCCACTGGCAAAGCTTCTTAGGGACCTCTTTTAAGCTTAGAGTACAAAATTGGAGACATTTCAACCTAGATGGACTTTTCACCAGCCAATCAAGCAAAAGGCCTGGAAATGTTTGGGAAGTTAGAATCACGGGTGGAGAAGCCACATGTTCAGCGGTAGTTGAAATGCAGGTGAGGTCCCTTGCAGAGGTCTTTCGTTTAGTTTACTTTATTGTCATCGCACCTCGTACAATGAAATTAAATGCCATCTTCAGTGCACATTATACATAAAAATTAAACAAAACCACGCATCCTTCACATTCTATATACAGTAATCCCTCGCTTTCCGCGGCTTCATTTTCCGCGGATTCAGTGCTTCGCGGGTTTTTCAATAGCAAAAAAATGCATCGGTAGGAGGCAAGCGCCCCCTAGTGCTTGCTTTCCACCAACTCAAGTTTCCGGTATAGATATACAGAATCCTACTTCGCGGTTTTCAGTTTCTGCGGAAGGGTCCGGTCCCGATTAACCGCGGAAAACGAGGGATTACTGTAATTGAATTGAAAACCCCTCATACAGTGGTGAAATTCAAAAAAAATTTACTACTAGTTCTGTGGGCATGGCTTGGTGGGTGTGGCAAGGGAAGGATACTGCAAAATCCCCATCCCCACCCCACTCCAGGGAAAGGATACTGCAAAATATCCATTCTATTCTCACTCCAGGGGAAGGATAGTGCAAAATCCCCACTCCCTCCCCACTCCAGGGAAAGGATACTGGAAAATCTCCATTCCCTACCCGCTCCAGGGAAAGGATATTGGAAAATCTCCATTCTATCCTCACTCCAGGGGAAGGCTTTGCAAAATCCCCATTCCCTCCCCACTCCAGGGAAAGGCTTTGCAAAATCCCCATTCCCTCCGCACTGTAGGGGAAGAATACTGCAAAATCTCCATTTCCTCCCCACTTCAGGGGAAGGATACTGCAAAATCTCGATTTCCACCCCACTCCAGGGGAAGGAGACTGTAAAATCTGCATTTCCATCCCACTTCTGGCAGAAGGATACTGTAAAATCCCCATTCCCTCTCTACCCACTAACCTGCTTTCCAGCTCCATTCTCCTTTGCAGGGTAACAAAAGACCCACCTGATCAGCTGGGTCTCCAATCAGCTGGGACTCGGGAGGCAGAGAATAGATCGAGGGTGGGCTCAGAGGTGGTATTTGCCGGTTCTCCAAACTACTCAAAATTTCCACTAGCAGTTCGCCAGAACTGGTCAGAACCGGCTGAATCCCACCTCTACTCTGGCTAACTCAAGTCATCATTTCTCAGAGTTCAACTGGGTGTTCATGAAAGAAGGAATCCTCCCAGTGACGAGATGTTCTTGTTCCAAAGCCTTCTCCCAGGTTCCACTCTCAATACTTCTTGAATAGGTTTTAGAGCAGGGGTCCCCAACCTTTTTTGCACCAGGGTCCGGTTTCATTTTAAAGAAAATTCTGCGGACCGGCTGGCGTAGAAGAGGAGTGGGGGGAGGGGAAACAGGTGGCGCATGCGCACACGAGGGGGGGAGTCGGCTCACTCGGCCCTCTAGGGCCTCCAATGGTGCAAACGGTCGCGCCTATGCTCTCCCACATCCGGCGCGCGCTCTGCCTAGGGGGCTGCCCCTCCTCCCTCCTCCTCCTCTCCGGCCCTGCGGCCCGGTTCCTATCAAGCCACGGAGGGAGGGGGGGAAAGGAAAAATTATTTTTAAGAACAACATTTTATAAAATCTCACCGTTATCCAATCCAGAGTTCCCAGCTGGGTTGGCCTACAATTCCATCCAGCAATTCTGGATGGATATCCTGGGAATTGTAATCAAAAACACATCTAAGGCACCTCGGATTGGGACATCTGTTGCGTTGCTGTTGGGTTTCCTCCATAAGCCATCTCAGATAACAGTGGTTGTGGTTGCCTAAAGTTGGCAAATAGATTTTCTAATAAAAACCCTCCTCACAAAATCACACAGCCCCCAAGATTCTGCCCCAGCCAGCTTCCTCTTCCACCAGAGTCTGGGGTTGCTCTCATTTCATTGCAGCATTTCTTCAGGGCTGCAAAAAGGAGGGGGGGGGAGAGAGAATATCCAACTGAAAAGGCGAAAGGCTAGGTAAAAGTTGCGGAACCAATTAAACTACCCCGCTATAGTGTTAATAGAAGAAATCTGTCTTTTTGTTCCCCGCTGTGCTTTACTGAATAATACGCTTCCAATAATAAAGCCATCTTGTAATAAATATGTACATTTTTAACAATTCAGCTGGTTTTTCTAATGTCAGGTTTTCCCTCCCTCCTTCCTTTCTTTTATAAAGCCTATGTTCTCCCTAGCATTTTCTCTCTCTCTCTCTCTCTCTGGCATCTTTATGCTTTTTACACGTCTATAGATTTAGAGAAAGTATGCTTTTGCAGCAAGGAAGCTGGAGCAGCTGTCCAAATTATCTCTATTTGAAATAAAAAGGAGTTTGTTTTATATACTTGACCTTTGATGGACTACTAACCAATAAATCTTTTTTCCGTTTCCTTCTTCCTGCCATGAAAGTCTATTTAGGCAGGCACAAAGCAGCTCTCCTGATTGCCGTCGCCAATAAGAAAGAGCAACAAAGGAGGCGAGATTGTAGGAAATTAGTTTGTGGCATACCTGCTTCCTGCGCTTGTGTAAAAAAAATGACCCAACGTCCTTCAGATCTACCTTGAATAAAAGCCATTGGGATAATACACTACTGCAACATTCGCAGGATGAATAGATATATTCAAAGCATTCCTCTTATTTGCCTGAAAAGGTTGGGGTTGTTTTTAAAGAAAATGCAGCAAAAGGTATTTTTGGCTGCTGTCTAGTTTTGTCGAACTAAAAACTTTGTCTTGTGCAGAATTCCAGGATTTCCCAAAGGAGTTGATTTAAAGCAGGGGTCCCCAACCTTTCGGACCTCCAGGACCACTAAATGCATAATTTTAAATCCCGCGAATCACTAATATGACCTGCCCCGCCTCCCCCCTCCAAAAAAGCATAGACTCTTGAAAACCTGATATTTCTAAAGGAATCTTTTTATTCCTTTGGAAATCAAGTCAGCATTCAAAGCAGGCTCTGGGACCCTCAGGCGATACAATTCGCGATGAAGGAAAATAGGAGCCCCTCCCAACAGTCCGATGTGGATTCCCACCAATCCGCGGGTGTGAAAATGGTTTTCGTACCGGCCTCTTTGAGAAACAGGTGCTCAGGACCATCTTCCGGAGTTGCGACCCACATGGCTCTCCCTCCCCTTGCATTCCCCAAAAGGTGGGATTTTTCCAGGCATCTGAGGCGCCAGGCAACGGTTATAAATCAGGCGAAGGTTATACAAAAAGACAAGGCAAGAAATAGGATACCTAGGATTACCTAGAAAGGAGAAAGAACAAAATGTACCAAATCCAACCCCCCCCCAAGAAAGGACCCCCCCCCATAAGAACATAAGAACATAAGAATAGCCTTGCTGGAACAGGCCACAGTCCATCCAGTCCAGCATTCTGTCTCACACAGTGGCTCCCCATTTGCTTCAGGGTCTTCCCAAGCAGATGTCTTCACCTGCTTATGATTCCCTGCAAATGGCATTGAGAGACATCCTGCCTATCTCTCCAACCCGGAGGGTGTCCTTAGGCAAGGAAGGAAGAAGAAAGGAAAGGAAAGGAAGGGAAGGGAAGGAAAGAAAGAAAGAAAGAAAGAAAGAAAGAAAGAAAGAAAGAAAGAAAGAAAGAAAGAAAGAAAGAAAGAAAGAAAGAAAGAAAGAAAGAAAGAAAGAAAGAAAGAAAGAAAGAAAGAATTTATCATCACAATTGAGTCCAAAATTTTGGTTGCCAAGCAAGAGCGTTGTTAAATGAGTTTCACCACATTTTAAAAGGTGGCCCCTCCCACCCTGTCACATGACTGCCAAGCCACGCCCACAAAATAGGCCACACCTACAGAGTAGGTTCTAAAAAATTTGAAACCCACCACTGGGGTGGGGGTGGGGGAAAGCATCTTCGGGAAAAGACACATGACTGAATAATAAGTCTACTACTTAATCATCCTTCTTTGGGTGGTTTGCGACACTAAGATGGTAACAAGAATGCACCCAGGAGCAGGTTACCATGCTTGGAGAAAATCACAAGAGGTCTTTGGGGGAAGGGGAGGGTGCCCAGCTGGATGCCTCTAAAATAGGGGGAGGAAGTAGTTTCTGGACATCCTGCTACTTATTCAAATGCCCTTCTTGTTTATAAGGAGTAACAAGGGATTAGCTCAATATCTATTGGCAATGCAGGCCAGAGGAAGATGGATGGAATCCATAGAGAAGCAATATTGTTAAAAATGCCCTTGGGGGCGATAAGTATAGAGCAATTGATGCCTTAATTGATCTTTAAAGTCTCCGAAGCCAGCAGGTTGAACACAAGTTTCGTTCAAGGCTTTCCATCACCCGGGGAAGATGTCCTATCAGATTTATTTACTTATTTTGTCATGCGCTACACTTTTATCCCACTCTTCCCTGGAGGGGATGAGACTCAATTATGTGAGCCCAACATTTATGTTGCTAAGTGAGACGGTTGCTAAGTGAGCTTTGCCACATCGTACGACCTTGCTTCCCACCGTTGTTAAGTGAATCACTGCACTTGTTGCAATCATTTTCATTTTTTTATATTTACTTTTAAAAATTGTATCTAAGCACGCCAGTTTGGATCACTAGACACGAAGGAAATTGGGTTCTTTAAGACACCAGGTATGACCAGAGGGCAAATCTTATATAACCCAATTTTAAAAGGAGTGTGTAAAACCACAGGAAATACGGGAAGCAGAGCCAGTGTGGCCCTTTAAGAAAAGGCAGAAGAATCCAAAATATGGAAGTCTTGGGCTGGGGGTGCCTTCGTTAGTATTCCATTGCTGATGGCAGCTAATACTTCCACGCAAATGGCCAGCAAACAATGACCAAGCCATATACTGTGTGATCAACCTCAGCCTTTTCTGTAGCTTCACAAGGCATCCTTCCTTGAAGAGTTTCTCTGATTGGTTTAGGTCACCATTGCAATCCAAGAAAGTCTCTTTGCAACAGCTTTCTGAAACAAGGACGCGTCCATTCTGGAGATTCAGTTTCAGATTAACAGAGTTGGAAGGGACCTTGCAGGCCATCTAATCCAGTGTTTTTCAACCTTTTTTGTGCAAAGGCACACTTTTTTCATGAAAAAAATCACGAGGCACACCACCACCATTAGAAAATGTTAAAAAAATTTAACTCTGTGCCTATATTGACTATATATAAAGTAATTCTCTTGAATAGGAATCAAATAAACACAAAGAAATTATTTTATCATTACTTTATTATGAAATCATAAAGTATTTTATAATTGTTCATATTTGTGAGCCGAAGCCGCATGTTACGGATGAAATTGGAATTTTTCCCACGGCACACCAGACAATATCTCACGGCACACTAGTGTGCCACGGCACAGTGGTTGAAAAACGCTGATCTAATCCAACCCCCTGCCCAAGCAGGAAAACCTACATCTGCCTCTACCTAGGATTGAACTCACAACTTCTTGATTGGGAGGCAAGAGCTCCACCTCTAGGCCACAGCAGCACATTAACAGATTAACAGGACTAGATAACCTTGCAGGTCATCTAGTCCAACCCCAACCCCAACCAGGAGACCCTACGTCTGCCTCTACCTAGGATTGAACTCACAACCTGAGAGCTCCACCTCTAGGCCACAGCAGATACTTTGGGAGCCCTTCTGTCCAGTCAGTGTAATAGTAGATCCCACAACACTTTAATTGTTTGTGGACGGAATCCACAGTCTCAGGGAATCACTGCACTGGTTAAATTAGCAACACGGGTTGTTAAGTGAATCGGGATTCCCCGTTGACTTTGCTTGTCGGAAGGTCACAAAAGGGGACCGCATGATCCCAGGACACTGAAACCGTCATAAATATGAGCCAGTTGCCAAGCATCCAAGAATGTTGATCATGTGACCAGGGGGATGCTGCAGCAGTCATAAGTCATTTTTTTTAGTGCCGTTGTAACGTTAAATAGTCACTAAATGGACTGTTGTAAGTCGAGGACAACCTGTATGGCTTGATCCCACTCTTTCCAACAGGAAGGAGGAAGTAGGGGTGAGAGTGAATTATATAGAGCCGAGATGGCGCAGTGGTTAGAGTGCAGGATTGCAGGCTATTTCAGCTGACTGCTAGCCCGTTCTTTGCTCATTTTTGCCCACCCCAGACCCCAGGAGCTTTGCAAGTGTTAGCAACTCTGGGTTCAGAACCAGTGTCACAACTCTGGTCCCTTAACCAGTGTTAGCAAATAAATGCGGAATAGTGTAATACACCGGACAGTAAAGAGATACGTTGCTTTAACCACAAACAAACTCTAAAACAGTGATAGTAAGAAAATAAAGAGTCTTTACTTTGTAGCAACTAAAATGCTTCTTCCGACCAGTGATACTAACTTCTCAAAATAATAAGACCAAACACAGAGTTATCTTACAGTGTTGCAAAACAAATACTTCTTCAGTCTTCACAGCTTTAGCTCCTCAGCACAGTAAGAACAGGAATGGAATCGAAAAGGGAACGGACTGTGATTCTGAGCTTGCTTTATGGTAGAGCTGCGACTCACAGCCAATCAGAATTCAAACACAGTTCTTAAAGCTACATAACTCCTTAAGAACATAGGATCATATATATTGTCAACCCAATATAAGGCTGAATATCCTAACAGCAAGCCTCCCAAACTCTCTGCACATCCATTTTTGCAAAGGGGGCGGGGATTCTGCAAGCCAAAAATGCTGTATTCAGTGTACGAGACGCACCCAGATTTTCACCCTCTTTTTTGGGGGGTCTTATACTCCGAAAATTACAGTAAACCCCATTGTTTTCATGGAATACTTTTAGCAAAAATGGCCTCTTTGGGAAAACCAGCTAAAGCAGAGAGCAAGGATTACATTCTTCCACTCCCTCCCTCAGCTGGGGCGACTCTGTTTATCCGTAAATAATCCTGTGAGCTGGAAAAGACTTAAGAGATGCCGACTAGATTTAAATTACCTTCATGGCCGGGTAGAGATTTGAAACTCAGCCTCCCAGGTTTTAAGTGTAAATGTCTATAACATCCTGATATACCCCAGTTTAAGAACATTTGTAAATATAGTTAACTGCGGCTAGAAGTGTCCAGCTGAAATATTCTAGTTTTTACTAGCTGCACTTATCTCAATTGCTGATAAAAAAAAAAATTGGAGTCATTTAATGAGCGAAGCACAAGACATTATGGTAGCTCTGAGATCAAAAGGATGAACTGGTCCTGTAAGATACAGAAATCCTGACTAATCTAATTGCCCAGTGGCCCAAATTAGGGAGCATCTATCTAAAGGAGAAATAGAGCTTCAAGCATAGAACACAGACTAATAATCAAATAAACACTTTTATCTAATTTGGGCAGATTTCAGGAAAACAAATTCAGCAGGTTAACTAACGATAACAAAAGAAATGTAAGTTTTCTTAATGCTGCCTAGGAAAGAGGGCTTAAGTAGAAAAATATTTGAATATTAGCAGGAATATCTTGCGAGCATGACCAAGGACACAGTTATCTCCTAGAAAATTAATATAATTGCTCCCTTACTGGTGTCAGGGTTCCAAATAGCAACCAAAAGTAAATCAGAATCCAAGGCAAAGTATTGCTCAAAATTCCAATTTATTAAGAGAGTTGTGTTGGCACATCTGGGGAAACCTGGATCTGAAAGTTCCCCAGTTTTCCCCACCCAGTTGAAAGTTCAAGATCTTGACCCCCACACCCACAAGTCCATCCCATGGTCCAATCTCCCACTGCCATGCTGGCAGTTCCACCCATCCAGTTCCAATCAGGTGCAGAGACAAAGAATGACCTTGGCTTTCTAGAAAGAATATTGTTATGGCTACAAACATCTAACTCTGTACAATCCCCCCTCCCATTTTCCCACAATAGAAAATGCATAGTAGAATAATAGAAAGTGTGGCAGGCCAAAGATCCAAAAGAAAAGATGGTTGCAGGCCTGACAACTGGAGTCCTTGGTTGAGTTGCCATCTGTTGAGTCTACTCTACTGTAGAATTCTAACACAAAGATGGCTTTGAATAAAAGGTTACATTTTCCGCCTCTCCCGACAATTTGGAATCATGATCAATGTAAATAGCAACCAGCCAGGTCAAGCTCTTTGCCAGGTATTTGAAAGCTCACCAGCCCAGATGTCATTCTTCTGTCTTCAAAGTATCCACTGAAATCCATTGAAATACTCTGTTTTACCCCAAATTCAGAAATATGCAACCTGGAGAGATGAAACCTTCCTGTGCCTTGGGGGCATTTTGGAGGTAGAAAAGCTAAAAACATATTCCGATTGTTCCTGGATCAAGTCCTGAGAAGATCTGACAATGTATATAGAAATATACGATGTATATTCAACCAACCTTGATAATGTGTACTTTGAGACAGCACTGAAGGTTGGCATTGACCTGGTCCAGAATATAAATTTGCCCAGCGCTTAGATTCGACTGTATTACAAATGTTGAATTTCCCCTGAACTCCATCTATGGCTCAGAATGGTAAATGAGATTTTGTAAGGTTCCGCTCATTGGTATGTTCAACACAGGACATGCTGGCAGCCAGCAAGCTTGAAAGTCTCTGCTCAAGAGTTATTCTAATTCTCTTTTATCATTTTTCATCAATGTTTCTCCAAAATGGCATCACGATGCCTGTAATTATTAGGGCTAACTAGATCCCAAAGGGACTAACTAGAATTTGGTTTGGGCAATCTGGAACCGCGCCGCTTGCAATATGATCTAAGCACAGTACACAAAATTGTCTGTTACAATGTTTTACTGTCCATGACGTTTTCGGCTTCAGCCTCCATAATACACAAGCAAACAATCGATACAAACTCAAAGTGAACCGTTCCAAACTTGATTGCAGAAAATATGACTTCGGCAACAGAGTGGTCAATGCCTGGAATGCTCTACCTGACTCCACTGTTTCAAAAAACTATTTTCCAAAGCATAAGAAGGCAAGACAAGAAACAATAGTTGGAAACTAACTTAGAAGAGAAGCAAGCTAGCACGAAGGAGAAAATGCCTAATAGTTAGAGCAGGGGTCTCCAACCTTTGCAACTTTAAGTCTGAAGGACTTCAGCTCCCAGAATTCTCCAGCCAGCTTTGCTGGCTGTAGAATTCTGGGAGCTGAAGTCCTTCAGACTTGAAGTTGCAAAGGTTGGAGACCCCTGAGTTAGAGCTATCCAATTGATGGAAAAGCTTTCTTTCAGAAGTTGTGGGTGCTCCATCACTGGAGGCTTTCCAAATGAGACTGGACAACCATTTGTCTGAAATAGTGTTGGGCATTCCTGCTTGAGCAGGGGGTTGGACTAGATGACCTCCAAGGTCCCTTCCAACTCTGATATTCTATGTTCTGTGTCCTAAATAAGAGGTGGGACTTCCCTCAAGCATTTGTGGCTGCCATCTTGTGCAGATCCTTCTGGTCCAGAGATGTTGCAATGAATGTAGACACGAGACTTACACTTTCATCTCAGCAAGTTCCTCATCCATCTTCACTTCATTCTTCCCTTATGGATGATGCTCTTCCCATCTTTGGGCATACAATAATCTTGCTACAGTTCTCATGCAGGAAAACCAAATTCCATAACTTTTTTCCATCACTCCCAAAAGAAAGACCTCCAGTCTCAACGATATACTGTTTAAAATCATCTGGACCAGGGCTTTGAATTTGACACCAGAATTTTTTTTACACATCCACCAAACATGATAAAATGTCCCTTCTCGTAGTTCAGATTTCCAATGTGAAACCGAAGGGCCTTTAAACATTTGAGGTTTCTATTTTCCGACAGCATCCATCAAGCCAAGCGAGAGACGCTTCAGCCCAAATGAAGGACGATATAAATGATCTGTGAAAGCTCATCACCAGCCTCACCTCATTTGAAGCCAACCTGCGCTCAGAGAGATTGAGTTACGGGGATAATGCAATGAAGATGATTTAAGCCAATAAGTCACCCCAGAAATTCCCTATTTATGAAATCATTTCCCAACATAGAGCAGTGCATTTATCTGAAAGCATGTAATGGATTTCTTTAATGTTAAGTGACTCTCTCCAGTGCACAGAAGGAAGCTCCAAAAGATTTTGCATTTATCTCATATTCATTACCCTAAATAAATCATGTTCCTTGTGGGCTGGTTCCCTGCCTGGATCAGGCTCTAGATCAGGCTCTAGAAATAACACAGAACGAAAGTCCTGGCCTCTTGGATTGGCCTCAATAATGAGCAATTCAATTCAATTCAATTCAAGCCTAACCTCCCGTGGGGACTTTTAGGAAGTTTTTAAATTGGGTATTTTAAATTTGGTTTTAGTACAGGATAGGACTGTTTAATATTTATTTTAAATTATATTTATCTTTGTATTGGTATGTTTTTAAATTTCCTGTACGCCGCCCTGGGTCCTCTGTGGAGAAGGGCGGGATATAAATTTAAATAAAATAAAAAATAAAAATTGTAAATCAGATGCACAAAGGGTATTGTGTAATTTTGTATTTTTCATTACTATTTGGATGTAGGTCTCACCTTTCTGTCGGTGAATGTACCTAAGGCAGATATACAATCAGAATAAAAGGAGGGGAGGTGGCTTAAAATAATTAATTAAAGTAATTAATTAACAATCCATTGATTATAGAAATCATTGACTGGGCTAATTCGTTCGTTCAAAATGATGAATTGGGTGAGTCAGATGAATATTTAATCTAATTAAAGATAGAAAAATCTGCACACCCAGAATTTTACTTAAGTTTCCTTGTTGGTTTTAACTGCTTTTGTTTTCAGATCTTTTTCAATGGGTGTATTGTGGCATTTATTGAAAGCTCCCCTGAGACACGTCTATAGGTGCCATACTGAGGATTGCGAACAACTAAAAATGAACTACAATTAGGCAAGATTAAAAGCATAACAACGTATACAAAGATTGCACTTCAGCAGCCCAGATTTGATGGCACAGCAAGGGCTAACTTAATAATATGATTTGGAAGTTAATATTTCCTTGCCAGTTTCCAAATTACTCCCAATTCTTAAAAGCTACTGACTTCACAGCAGCATCTGCAGTGGGAGATATTATTACATACAGCTTTATTAATGTACTTAATATTGGTTCTAGGCATTTTGGTCAGTGACATATATTTTTATATTACTTCAAACATTGCTCTTTGGTTCTCAAAATACACTGTTTAAGCTTCTTCTACTCATGTAAGCAGAGAGAAATGCTCAAGACAGAGCTACCATTAAGGAGCAAGAAACAGATATCCTTTCCTTTTCAATTCAAACTTTACTACAGTCCTAAAGCAGATGCAAAGGAAACATTGAATAAAAGAAGTATTTTGTCCATGTGCGTGGGGGGGGGGGTGATGCAGAGATGGGATTTTTATCTTACGGTTCACAAATGTGAGCGCACGCACCTCTTCTGCGCATGCGCAGTGCTCATGCATTAAGTTTGGGGCAGGTGGGCGGAGCCTCGCGCAGCCACTGCTACCAGTTTACCAAACCGGAGAGAACCCGCTGAGTACCACCTCTGGGGTGATGCCTCAGCAATTAAAGATGCTGAGTTTGTCAGCTGGGAAGTGGACAGCCCGGGTGTCACGCCTGCAGCCATGTTCCTTTCTGGATCTTTGGCCTGCCACACTAATATTCTATTCTACTGTTTCATTAGTGGGGAAATGGAAGGGGGGATTGTACGGAGTGAGATGCAATGTAGCCATAACAAAATTCTTTCTAGAAAGCCAAGGTCATCCTTTGTCTTTGCAACTCTGCACCTGATCAGAACTGGATGGGTGGACCTGCCAGCACGGCAGTGGGAGATTGGACCATGGGATGGACTTGTGAGTGTGGGGGCAAGATCTTGAACTTTCAACTATGTGGGGAAAAACCCAGGAAGTTTTCAGATTCGGGTTTTCCCAGATGTGCCAATATGACATCGCTAATAAAATGGAACTTTGAGGAACTTCTAGCCTCGGAGTCTTCCTTCGTTGGGGGTGTTCCTTGGAACCCTGACAGCAAACAGATAAATAGGTACCTCACCGGTAGGAAGGTGACAGCTTTCCATGCGCCTCGGCATAGAGTCATGCTGGCCACAGGATCACGGAAGTGTCTTCGCATATTGCTGGCTCCCTTGGCTAGGAAACGGAGATGACCATTGCAGCCTTGAGTCCAAAATGATTGGACAGGGGAAACCTTTACATTTACCTTTATACATTTGTGTTGTTTGTGTGTAAGTGTGTGCAAGTCGAAAACATTAAGTATAACGGCGTCTTAAAAAAATTAAGAGCATAGTCAGCAAAAGAAACATAAATAAAATCCTAAGAAATAGTGTGCCTATTGTACAGAATTGGGTGCTTTGAGAGGTTGTTTTCAAGTCCTTGTCTGAGAAAAGTGGCATTAAGTAGAAATTGCAATCCCTACCTGGAAATTTCTTCAAGACAGTTTATATAATAAGAGTAGAGTACTCAGTTTGGCAAGATTGATGGCAATGTTGACAATAGCACACGGAGGTATATACCACCTCACAGTGTTTTACAGCCCTCTCTAAGCGATTTACAGAGTCAGTATATTGACCTCAACAATCGGGGTCCTCATTTTACCCACCTCGGAAAGATGGAAGGCTGAGTCAACCTTGAGCCAGTCAGGATCGAACTGCTGGCAGTCAGCAGAATTCGCCTGCAAAACTGCAACCTCACCACTGCGCCACCACAGTTCTTGTTCTGATATTTGAGAGGCTGCCACAAAGAAAAGGGGATCAACCTTTTTTCCAAAACACCAGAAAGCAAGACGAGAAACGATGAATGGAAACTAATCAAGGAGAGAAGCAACCTAGAACTAAGACGTTTCCTTCATTTCTGATGATTGCAGTTAAATGCACAGAGCCCTCTTTCCTCTTAGTTCCGATTCCTACAAAACGGATTAATTTTTCCAGCAAGACCATTGACGCTAAATAAAATGTATTCCTTTCCATCAGTCACCCGAGCATTGGGCCATAGCTTTTATTTAAATCACAAGGCGATCTGTCTGGATAAAGATTTGCACGCCCCACTCCCCCCACCCCAAAAAAATCAACTGACAAAAGGAAAATTACCTTTCAGATTTGTACATTTTGTCCGAGAATTCAATACTAATATCATCCGTCTGTCTGGCTTTTGTTTCGTTTTTCATACCTGTCAGACAGAGATTGACTCTGCATAATTACAATTATAAATCTCAATTTTTAGAGAAAACTGCCTGTTATATGGAAGAATTTGCTGTGGAGTTCCTCTTTCCTATTTTTCCTTTCCTTTATCTTTCATAAAAAATGATCGCAGAAAGCCAATTTTTGAGAAGAATGAAGGCGAGCTGCTCTTTTCTATGTTTAGACGTAGAGTGTGCTTTGTCTTCTATCTAGAATCACAAGATGGATTCTCAATTCACCCTTAACTGCTTCAGGTAAAGACCAGACAGGCCAGTGGTGGGATTCAAAAATATTTACTACTGGTTCTGTGGGCGTGGCTTGGTGGGCATGGCATAGCTTGGTGGGTGTGGCAGGGGAAGGATACTGCAAAATCCCCATTCCCTCCCGATCAGCTGGGACTCGGGAGGCAGAGAATAGATGGGGGCGCGGCCAGTCAGAGGTTTTCCGAACTACTCAAAATTTCCGCTACCGATTCTCCAGAACTGGTCAGAACCTTCTGGATACCACCTCTGAGACAGGCCCACCATCTTCGGCTTGGCGCCTTACTGGCATCCTGCCATCAAAGTGCCAGGGAAGGGAGGGGGAACAAATGGGCAATAAATCTGTATGTATCTATGGTGGGAATTCGGGAGGAGGGAATAACTGAATAAGAGAAGAGCATTTTGGAATCCGGTTCATGCCAGGCATCTTCAAGGCCGTTTTCCCTGAGAGTGGAATTTCACCAGCCTCAACACCTCAGCATTTCTCAAAGCATCTCAGCAATGTCAGATTGGCTAAAGACAGGCTGGTCATGGGGGCAAGGATGGTGGACCAAGAGGCATAGTTCTGTATTGGTGTGTGGGAAACGTAGATTCCATCTAATGTCAGACCTGCCCCTTAGGGAAGAAAAACTCTCGACTCTGTTTGGTTGAAGCAAAAAGTACTTTTACAGTCTGCAGGAATAGCAATAGCACTTAGACTTATATACCACTTCATAGTGCTTCATAGCGCTCTCTAAGCGGTTTACAGAGTCAGCAAATTGCTCCCAAAGATCTGGGTCCTCATTTGACCCACCTTGGAAGGATGGAAGGCTGAGTCAACCTTGAACCTGGTGAGATTCGATCTGCCAAATTGCAGGCAGTCGGTGATCAGCAGTGCTGCACTCTAACCTCTGCGCCACCATGGCTCTAAAGGGTTAATCAGGCTGTGATCCACATGTCTTTCTGTAAGCCAACAAGATGCCATCCCCTAGCTACTAATATAGGGGACAAGGAGCCATCAGTGATTCCTGTAGACCATCTCTTGCGTCCAACCTCAAAAATTCACACTGGGTTTGAGCATGATGGTGAACCACTGCTTTCAAAAACTCAGGCTATTATCTGGATGTATGCATATACTGTGTACATACATACAATGACAAGAAAGTAAAGTAAAGAAAAGAAAAGATGGATCCCTGGAACTGACACAAAGAAGGCATTGTCTATATCAGGGGTCTCCAACCTTTGCAACTTTAAGTCTGAAGGACTTAAGCTGGCTGGAGAATTCTGGGAGCTGAAGTCCTTCAGACTTAAAAGTTGCAAAGGTTGGAGACCCCTGTTCTAACGAGAACAAAATATTCCCCATGGTTTCAGACACTTGGGCTCAAATATCTATGTCATTTCAATATTATTCCCATTGATGTTTTAAGTATCTTTTCTCTTCAACAAATACATTAAAAATTGCATTACATTGGCATCCATCAGTCTGGGAGAAGTCTGGGAGCTGAAGTCCTTCAGACTTAAAGTTGCAAAGGTTGGAGACCCCTGGTCTATATGACCTGAATGGTCCTAGCAAATATTACCTAGTCTACATTTCAATGCAATTTCATCTTGAAAATGCAGGTTTCATCTTCTCAGGGTTTAGGGTGTGGCTAAAACAAAGGAGGGGGAAAAACCCATAGTCAGTTACAAAATGGACATTTAGGAGGAAAAGCTTCATTAGAAGTTCTTGATGGCTGATTTTGCTGATGGAGGCATTTTTGCCAGGAAGAAAAAGCAGAAACAGAGCAATTATTCTATGAGCATTAAAGAGAGCCATTAACTGAGAAAGTGGGAGGATGTCACACCTGATTTTCATTTCATTTTTTTGCATTCTTCTCCAGTTTTAATTATTATTATTTTGGCTAAGCAAAATAATAATAATAATAATATTTAATATTTATAAAACCGCACCCTCTCCCCACAGGGACTCGGGGCGGTGCACAGGTAGAATAAAAACAATAAATACATACAAACAATTCTAAAAGCAAATTAAACATGACCTGCGCTAAAATTTCCCCATTAAAACTAAACAGTACTAATTTCCCAATAAAAACCCCAAAGACAGAGAGACTTATCCTAGGCCGGCCAGACAGAAAAAGTGAGTTTTTAATTTAAGACGGAAGGAGCGGAGGTCCGTGGTCGTCCTGATATCGGGGGGAAGGTCGTTCCAGAGGGCCGGGCCGGCCACAGAGAGAGCCCTTCCCCTGGGTGTCGCCCGCTGACAATGTCTAGTGGACGGCACCCGGAGAAGTCCCTCTCTGTGGGAGCGAATCAGCCGTGAGGATGTATGAGGCAGGATCCGATCTGGTATGTTTAACAATTGGGTTGATACCCCAGTGGTTGCAGAACAAGGTGGCGCAAACATTCGGGGCGTCGTATTTCGCAGGCCCCTGGGCGAAAAGCTGCAGAAGTTTTTGTTCTTCGACTTTATTACAAGCGGGAGGAGGGGAGAGATGAAGAGAGAGAGAAAAGGAGAAAGTAAGAGGACAAGAGGGAATGTTGCCTGCATAGGAAAGGGCTAGCAGATACTTCACAGCTCATGAATAAACCCCACACTGAAAGAAACATTGCCACTGCGCTGATCCCACTGCATCTCATTAAAGGTAACTGAACGAAGAATGCCAAAGAAGCAGTTTTGAATGTTGTAATGATGAAGAATGCCAGGCCTCCTTCAGCCCCTTCGTTTTAGATCTGGAGATGGCAGATCCCAAAAAAAGAGGATGCTGACGTTTGATCAACTTTCCCCAAGATGGATTCGATCTTTTGATGCATCAAGCAGGCACCGCTTCTATTTTCTCTTCCGTCTTTCTCTTTTCTCTCTCTCTCCTCTCTTTTTCTGTCTCTCTCTCTCTTTTCTTTCTCTCTCTCCTCTCTTTTTACCGTATTTGCCGGCGTATAAGACGACTGGGCGTATAAGACGACCCCCCATCATTTCCACTCAAAATATAGAGTTTGTTATATACTCCCCGTATAAGACTACCCCCCCTTCTGCACACCTTCCGCACACCAAATAAAACGTTTGACTGCTGGACAAATATCAACAATACAATGACTGAAATTTGTTTCAATCCGTCCCTCATCACCCAATACTTCAAACTCCCAGCAAATTAATCTCTCCACAGGCTACATCACCCTGATTCTACCGATTTCTTGGGGAAAAGGTGCAGAGCAGGCAGAGAAACGGTGAGGAGGGGGGTGGGTGGAAAAGAGCGATCCAAGGCCACATAGGAAAAGCCCCTGCCACCAGCTTCCCGGGAAAGCAACTCACCCACCCTTCCTCCTTTCCCTCCCCCCCTCTTCCACCATATTACCAGGGTTTGGCAAGGGGTGAGGCGGAGAGGGGAGCAGCAGCAGCAGAGGCACCTGCTTGGGCACGACAGCGACAAGATCGCTTGCCTGCTTACTGTCCAGCTCCCACGCTGCTGGTGCCGGGCGGGGGGGGGAGGAGGGATGCTTCCCCGTTCCCCTTGGCAACCAGGCCCTCCACTTCTGGATTCCCTTCCTTTCCTTTCCATTCCTCTCCATTCCTCTCCATTCCTTTCCTTTCCTTCCTTCCATTGCCTCCTTCCCCCTCCCTCCCTTCTTTCCTTCCTTCCCTCTTACCCTCCATCCCTCTTTCTTTTTCTTTCTTTCTCCTTCTCTGTTTCTCTCTCTCTCTCTCCTCCCCCACCCACCCATCTGTCACTCTGTGTGTGTGTGTGTGTGTGTGTGTGTGTGTCTGGGTGTGTGTCTGTTTCCCCCTCTCTCTCTTTCTGTCTCTCTAAGTCTGCCATTCTCTCCCTCCCTCCACCCGGGGAAGCAGCATGTCAGTTGCGGAGGTTATCCCGCAGCGAGCGGACAGAAGACCCAAGCTGCGGCTAGTGCAGGCGAGGAGGAGGGGCCAGCATGTCGACTGGGAAGGTTATCCCGCAGCGGGCGGGCGGGCGAAGGACCCAAGCTGCGTGCTGCCGAAGCCGTCCGGGGCTGGGCGTGCGGCGCCCGGATGGCTTTGGCGGCACGCAGCTTGGG
This sequence comes from Rhabdophis nuchalis, assembly GCA_039707465.1. Classification (NCBI taxonomy): domain Eukaryota; kingdom Metazoa; phylum Chordata; class Lepidosauria; order Squamata; family Natricidae; genus Rhabdophis; species Rhabdophis nuchalis. Next base: position 10,261,190 of record CM077657.1, on the reverse strand, counting down.
TCCTTCGCCCGCCCGCTGCGGGATAACCTCCCCAGTCGAGATGCTGGCCCCTCCAGGAAGCCCCAGAAGGTGCAGGGCGCTGAGGTGGCCGTCGGAAGGAGGCGTCCTTTCCATTCCTCTCCATTCCTTTCCTTTCCTTCCTTCCATTGCCTCCCTCCCCCTCCCTCCCTTCTTTCCTTCCTTCCCTCTTACCCTCCATCCCTCTTTCTTTTTCTTTCTTTCTTTCCTTCCTTCCTTCTTTCACTGCTCCCTTCCTCCTCCCTCCCCCTTCTTTCTTTCGCTCCCTCCCTCCCACCCTCCATTCATCTTTTTTCCTATTTTTCTTTCTTTCTCCTTCTCTGTTTCTCTCTCTCTCTCTCCTCCCCCCCCCACCCATCTGTCACTCTGTGTGTGTGTGTGTGTGTGTGTGTGTGTGTGTGTCTGGATGTGTGTCTGTTTCCCCCCCTCTCTCTTTCTGTCTCTCGAAGTCTGCCTCTCTCCCTCCCTCCACCCGGGGAAGCAGCATGTCAGTTGCGGAGGTTATCCCGCAGCGAGCGGACAGAAGACCCAAGCTGCGGCTAGTGCAGGCGAGGAGGAGGGGCCAGCATGTCGACTGGGAAGGTTATCCCGCCCGCCCGCTGCCGGCACCGGAGTCTCTGCGCGGCTGTGGAGGGTTTCCTCCTTTCCCCTCTCTCTTCTCCCTCTGTGTGTCTGTAGAAAGACGGGGGGGAAGGAATCAGAGTCTAACAGACACACAGAGGGGGAAGAGACAGAGGGGGAAAGAGGAAACCCTCCACAGCCGCGCGGAGACTTGCCGCTTTTCCATGCATGCCTATCTTTTGCACGTCAACCAGTCGGGGCATCTGAGGTCCATACTCAACTGGAGGGCGCCGCGTTGGGGAAGCGCCCCCCCCAGCCCCGGGGCTTCCCCCTCCCTTCTTTCCCTCGCCTCCTTCCGAGCCAAGGATATCTATTCTCCATGGTGCCGCCGTTCCCTTCTCCGCATGGCCCGAGTGCCTGTTCCTTACTGCGATGATCTCAGCAGCTGCCAGCGCGCCGCCCGTTTCGCCCGCTCACGGCTCTTGCCTGCGGCTCTTCTTGCCCGCTGCCCGCCTGAACGCGGCCAGTCAAAAGCCGGGAGGGAGGCGAGCCCCTTCCACGGCATGGAAAAGCGGCAACTCTCCGCTTTCGCGCGCCACCCGTTTCGCCCGCGGAGAGTTGCCGCTTTTCCATGCCGTGGAAGGGGCTCGCCTCCCTCCCGGCTTTTGACTGGCCGCGTCCAGACGGGCAAGAAGAGCCGTGAGCGGGCGAAACGGGTGGCGCGCGAAAGCGGAGAGTTGCCGCTTTTCCATGCCATGGAAGGAGCTCGCCTCCCTCCCGGCTTTTGACTGGCCACGTCCAGACGGGCAGCGGGCAAGAAGAGCCGTGAGTGGGCGAAACGGGCGGCGCGCGAAAGCGGAGAGTTGCCGCTTTTCCATGCCGTGGAAGGGGCTCGCCTCCCTCCCGGCTTTTGACTGGCCGCGTCCAGATGGGCAAGAAGAGCCGTGAGCGGGCGAAACGGGTGGCGCGCGAAAGCGGAGAGTTGCCGCTTTTCCATGCCATGGAAGAAGCTCGCCTCCCTCCCGGCTTTTGACTGGCCGCGTCTGGACGGGCAGCGGGCAAGAAGAGCCGTGAGTGGGCGAAACGGGCGGCGCGCGAAAGCGGAGAGTTGCCGCTTTTCCATGCCGTGGAAGGGGCTCGCCTCCCTCCCGGCTTTTGACTGGCCGCGTCCAGGCGGGCAGCGGGCAAGAAGAGCCGTGAGTGGGCGAAACGGGCGGCGCGCGAAAGCGGAGAGTTGCCGCTTTTCCATGCCATGGAAGGAGCTCGCCTCCCTCCCGGCTTTTGACTGGCCACGTCCAGACGGGCAGCGGGCAAGAAGAGCCGTGAGTGGGCGAAACGGGCGGCGCGCGAAAGCGGAGAGTTGCCGCTTTTCCATGCCGTGGAAGGGGCTCGCCTCCCTCCTGGCTTTTGACTGGCCGCGTCTGGACGGGCAGCGGGCAAGAAGAGCCGTGAGCGGGCGAAACGGGTGGCGCGCGACAGCGGAGAGTTGCCGCTTTTCCATGCCATGGAAGGAGCTCGCCTCCCTCCCGGCTTTTGACTGGCCGCGTCTGGACGGGCAGCGGGCAAGAAGAGCCGTGAGTGGGCGAAACGGGCGGCGCACGAAAGCGGAGAGTTGCCGCTTTTCCATGCCGTGGAAGGGGCTCGCCTCCCTCCCGGCTTTTGACTGGCCGCGTCCAGATGGGCAAGAAGAGCCGTGAGCGGGCGAAACGGGTGGCGCGCGAAAGCGGAGAGTTGCCGCTTTTCCATGCCATGGAAGGAGCTCGCCTCCCTCCTGGCTTTTGACTGGCCGCGTCTGGACGGGCAGCGGGCAAGAAGAGCCGTGAGTGGGCGAAACGGGCGGCGCGCGAAAGCGGAGAGTTGCCGCTTTTCCATGCCGTGGAAGGGGCTCGCCTCCCTCCCGGCTTTTGACTGGCCGCGTCCAGGCGGGCAGCGGGCAAGAAGAGCCGCGGGCAAGAGCCGTGAGCGGGCGAGACGGCGGCGCGCTGGCAGCTGCTGAGATCATCGCAGTAAGGAACAGGCGCTCGGGCCATGCGGAGAAGGGAACGGCGGCACCATGGAGAATAGATATCCTTGGCTCGGAAGGAGGCGAGGGAAAGAAGGGAGGGGGCAGCCCCGGGGCTGGGGGGGGCGCTTCCCCAACGCGGCGCCCTCCAGTTGAGTATGGACCTCAGATGCCCCGACTGGTTAACGTGCAAAAGATAGGCATGCGTGGAAAAGCGGCCAGTCTCCGCGCGGCGGCTCCGCGCGGCTCTGGACGGCATCTGGGGACCTCGCGGATGACCCGGCGTATAAGACGACCCCCCCACTTGGAGGCATGTTTTTCGGGGCCAAAAAGTCGTCTTATACGCCGGCACATACGGTATATCTCTCTCTTTTCTTTCTCACTCTCTCCCTGTTTTTCTGTCTTTCTCTCTTTTCTTTCTCTCTCCCTCTCTTTTTCTGTCTTTCTCTTTTCTTTCTGTCTCTCTGAAGAGAGGATAATGCTGGTGTCACTTCGGGTTTCTGAAAGAGAACGCTGCGTTGTATCTGATTCCAATGACTGAGGTCAGGTTGAGCTAGTTTCATAATTTGTTAGAGCATGAGATACTATATACCAGGGGTAGTCAACCTTTTTATACCTACCGCCCACTTTTGTATCTCTGTTAGTAGTAAAATTTTCTAACTGCCCACCGGTTCCACAGGAATGGGGATTTTATGAAAACCTAATGAAAATGTTTTTTAAAATGCTATGAATTTTTTTTTTAAGCCAATTAAAGTTTTAAGAAAGGGAAAGTGCTTCAGTATCGGACAAAACCCCTACCGCCCACCATGAAAGCTGGAACACCCACTAGTGGGCGGTAGAGACCAGGTTGACTACCACTGCTCTATACCAGGGGTCTGCAAAGTCGGCTCTTTTAAGACTGGTGGACTTCAACTTCCAGAATTCCCCAGCCAGCCAGGCTGGCTGGGGAATTCTGGGAGTTGAAGTCCACCAGTCTTAAAAGAGCCGACTTTGCAGACCCCTGCGGTCTATACCATCAAACTTCCCAAGCTAAAAAAACATAATAAATTATGAAACTAGCTCAACCTGACCTCAGTCATTTAAATCAGATACAACACAGCATTCTCTTTCAGAAACCCGAAGTATTATCCTCTCTTCATATTCTTCCTAATCTGATATTTATTTAATAGTTCAGGTCTCCTGTTTGACATATATTTATGGGCAGATAACCTAAGATAATGCCTTCTTGGCTCCCCGATCATAAAACATTCCTTATCAAACAGCTTTAGCCACGAATATATTCCCGAGTCAATTTATGAAGCTCATATCATATGCCCCCGATATCTGCGCCACCTCTCCTGTTACAAGGTTTCTGTCACTTTCGGAGTTCAGCTTTATCTATGAATCAAATGAGAAATTTATGAGGTTGATACCCTTTATTTCACAGCCTTTTTAACCCGGATGGTTTTTACTGGCAATCGTGTCACCAGATCCCTGGATAAGAAATGGGAATAACTTCTATCAAAGTCGTTGGCTTCGTCCCAGAATGCTTCTCGGTCTATCGGTGGCTTCTGTGACCAGATGCTTTTACCCCCCAAAATAATTCTGTATTTGACAGATTCCAGTTCTCAGTTCCGTATTAAAGGGTGCCAACCAGGGCCTCCTCAGGAACAATCTTGCAAGTTTTTATCAATTAAAAATGGAAGCTTTTTTCCTTAGCTAATGTACAGTCAGTTCCTGAGTTGTTGTTGTTATTATTATTATTGTTATTTGAGATTTAATCTCCAGTTGCATTCAGAGTCTGGGACTGGTAAAAACTTAACAGTTCAAGTCCTACCCAAGGACCGAAGAGCATCTGAGTATATAGGCCAGTGATGGTGAACCTATGGCATATGTGCCAGAGGTGGCACACAGAGCTCTCTCTGTGGGCACGGGCACCATCACCAACTAGTCTTTGAGGGCACAAGCACCAGAAAATGACTTGAAAACAGCCAAAAAAACCAGCCAATAAACAGGCTGTTTTCCAGCTGTTTGGGGACCATTTTGTGGGTGATTTTGGGGCAGCTTTTGGGGCTGTTGTTTGATCAATTTTTGGTCCCAAAAATGCCCCCAAAGCGCCTGAAAAACATCCCCAAAACAGCCAGAAAATGGCCTGAAAATTGACTCAAAAGCATTTATTTATTTATTTATTAAATTTGTATAACCGCGCCTCTCTCCCCGAGGGGACTCAGGGCGGTGCACAGGAAATTAAAACAGAAAATATAAAACATAGCAATAATAAACACTAAAAGCCAATTAAATACAAAATACCCTGTGCTAAAATTCCCTAAAACTCTTACCCATTAAAATCCAATTAAAACAATTTAGAGTTCAGTCTACAGACTTAATTGTGCGGATTAGGCCAAGCCGGCAAGATGGAAGAAATATGTCTTCAGACGTTGGCGGAAGGAGCGGAGGTCCGTGATAGTTCTAAGTTCGGGGGGGAAAGCATGCCATTTGTCAGGCTCTTTTCATGCTGTTTTTGGACTTTTTTTCAGGCCAAAAACAGTCCAAAAACATGACCCAAAAATGGCCTGAAAATGGCCTGAAAAGTGGCCAAAAAACAGACAGGTGTGCACTGGGCAGCTGGTCTTTGGATGTTCGGCACTCCAGGGCACACACCTGCATGCACACACATATGCGTTCCAGTTTGGGTACTAGGTGCTGAAAAGGTTTGTCATCACTGATATAGGCAGTTCAGAGTAAGGTGGAGTTTTGCAAGGTCAGAATATTCAGGTCTAAAAGTTCCAAATTTTCCATTCATCTAGGCCAGGGGTCTGCAAAGTTGGCTCTTTTAAGACTGGTGGACATCAACTCCCAGAATTCCCCAGCCAAAGATAAGTCAGTGCATGGGTGTTTAAAGAGAAGCTTAAATCAAAATTAATTTCACTGACAGGATTCTGGTCCTCGTAATCTAGTCTGTAATATTTCCTAATAAATCAAAAACTTCCTTGCTCCTGCTTCCTGCTCAAAATCAGCCACAAAGATCTAAATATACACACAGCGCTGTTTATGAGAAAGAGGAGGTAATAAATGAAAAATTAGGAGCTAAAATGGAATCTTCCCAAGCGGTGAATTAAAATATGAGGGACTGAATGTGTGTGCATCACATTCACACACATACACACATTCCAACCTGTATTAAATATTGAAATTACAGAGGGACCCTTGGTGTTTTTCTGTGTATTGGTGGTGTGTATATTTCATAAGTGCAGAGGCAGCGTTTCTCTAATAACTCCTAACCCCTAACTTGCCATTCAAGTTTAAATTTGAAGAAGCACCAAAGGACTATAAAGCAGAAGAAGCAGAATGGCCAACATACCCAGAGGCAATACTCTTTCATTCATTTTGTCGATGGAAAGGTGCCTTTGAGGTACATAATTGAAAAGTCTAAAACTGGCATAAAAAATATTATCAGATGTACATTTTGATGACATCCAGCTAAATATGAGCCAGCAGTGTGAAGCGGCAGCCAAAAAAGCCAATGCAATCCTAAATTGCATTAACAGAGAAATAGAATCAAGATCTTGCGTAAATGGTATTGATTTTATAACATAACTTCTGTCAAGGACATAAATGGATTTTAGATTTAGGGAATTTTAGCTTAGGAGGGTTCCTATTTTAATACAGTGATCCCTCGTTTTTCGCGCCCTCGTTATTTGCAGCTTCAGTCCTTCGCGGATTTGTAAAAAATACAAAAAAAATTTTTTGCATTGGTAGGAGGCAAGCGCCACCTAGTGGTTGCTTTAAACATGTCCACCAATTCAAGTTTCCTAGTGAATCCTATTTCGCGGAAATCCGGTTTCCGCGGACGGGTCCTGTCCCGATTACCCGCGAAAACCGAGGGATTACTGTATTTTTAAATTCTAGTACAGGTAATTTAATTCATTTTTAGCTTTGTTATATATTGTCTGTTTATATGGTTTTTAATTTTTTTTCCCTGTACACCACCCCGAGTCCCTTCAGGGAGAGGGGGCGGTTTATAAGTCTAAGATTAAATTAAATTAAATCTAGGGAGGCACTAATACCACTCTATAAAACTCTAGTAAGGCCACACTTAGAATACTGCATCCAGTTTTGTTCACCACACTATAAAAAAGATGTTGAGACACTGGAAAAAGTTGCAGAGAAGAGCAACCAGGATGATTAGGGGACTGGAGACTAAAACATACGATGAACGGTGGCAGGAACTGGGCCTGGCTAGTCTAGGGAAGAGAAGGACCAGGGGAGACAGGATAGCAGCCTTCCAATGTTTGAGGAGCTGCCACAGAGAGGAAGGGGTCGAGCTATTTTCCAAAGATCCCAAAGGCCAGGCAAGGAATAATGGATGGAAACTGATTGAGAGATTCAACCTGGAAATAAGGAGGAACTTTCTGACAGTGAGAACAATCAACCAATGGAATAAAAATTGCCTTCGGAAGTTGTGGGAGCTTCATCGCTGGAGGCTTTCAAGAAGAGATTGGACTGCCATTTGTGAGAAATTGGGTAGGATCTCCTGCTTGAGTGGGGGGGTTGGACTAGATGACCGATAAGGTCCCTTCCAACTCTGTTAATCTGTTAACATGACAATGCCTTGATTTTACCATTCTTAAACATGAAACAAGAGATAATTGCAAATGTTCCTCCCCATCCCAAGAATTTGCCTTAAAGATAAATCTTTGGCATCAGCATTATAGACAAAAAATAGAGCGTCTCCCAAATGGGCTTTTTCCAAAGGCAACTGGACTTCCTTGGTTTTCTTCCTTGAAAACGTTTCACTTTTCATTCAAGAAGCATCATCAGTTCTGACGTTTTGAAGAAGCGTCTTGGATGAGAAGTGAAATATTTTTAAGGGAAAAAAGATCAAGAAAGTCCCAATGGCTTTGGGGAAAGCACCTTTAGTTTAGTTTAGTTTAGTTTATTTACATTTATATCCCGCCCTTCTCCGCAAAGGACCCAGGGCGGCGCACAGGAAATTTAAAAAACATACAGAGTACAAAAATAAATACACAATTTAAAATATAAATTAAACTGTCAGGACAACCATGACATGAATGATTGGAGAATCTCCTACCCCAGATGCATTCCAAACTTTTCAACCACATTTTGGCAAGGGGCAGGGTGTGTGAAAAAGAGACGTTTGTTTAACCAAAAGCAAGTGAAGCGGTTGAACTGAACCTTTAAGACAAAAGGTTATTTCAGCTGCAGTTTTTGGAGATCAGATGCTAGCTGTAAAAGCACTAAATTGTTGTTGTTGTTAGTTGTGAAGTTGTGTCTGACCCATCGCAACCCCATGGACAATGTTCCTCCAGGCCTTTCTGTTTTCTACCATCCTCTGGAGTCCATTTAAGCTCATGCCGACTGCTTCAGTGACTCTACCAACCCACCTCTTTCTCTGTCGTCACTTTCTTCTTTTGCCCTCCATCTTTCCCAGCATGAGGCTCTTCTCCAGTGAGTCTTTCCTTCTCATTAGGTGGCCAAAGTCTTTGAGTTCCCTCTTCAGGATCTGGCCTTCTGAAGAGCAGTCAGGGTTGATCTCCTCTAGGACTGACCAGTTAGATGGCCTTGCAGTCCAAGGGACTCGCAGAAGTCTTCTCCAGCACCCATAGTCCAAAAGCCTCCATTCTTTGGTGCTCAGCTTTCCTTATGGTCCAACTTTCACAGCCATCCATTGCAACTGGAAAAACCACAGCCTTGACTAGACACACTTTTGCTGGCAGGGTGATGTCTCTGCTTTTTAGTAGGCTGTCTAGATTTGCCATCGCTTTCCTCCCCAGGAGCAAATGTCTTTTAATTTCTTGGCTGGAGTCCCCATCTGCGGTGATCTTGGAGCCCAGGAAAATAAAATCTGTCACTACCTCCGTTTCTTCCCCATCTACTAAATTGTAGTGATATCATTGTGTGACAATCATCTTTCTTTTTATAACATCTTGTTTCCTTATTGCTGTAGTCGTGAAGTCCAGAAGGGGTAAAAATAACTTTTGCTTCTGCGATGCTAATCTCAAATTTAGTGGTGATATATGTATTAAAATATTAATGAATCCCTCAAATGTGGGCCATAAATGGAAATCACAAATTAACAAGGCTATAAATAATGCAAACACCCAGTTAAAAATAACTTTTCTCCTTTTTTTTTTTTTTAGAACTGGGTGAAAGAAAGGATAGCATAGTTTTAATTCTGTCCCAGACAAAAACTCATTTATGGTTACATTTTTACCTTGCAGTGAAATGAATTGCAATTAAGGTTATTTTTAAAGTAGAAACTAAAAGTGAACAGACCTAATTATCTTCATAATTTATAATCATGCACCCTCATGCCCATATAGATAGGTGTGTTGGGTGGAGATTTAATCCTTCTTTCCATCCCTATGACATAGACCAATACCTCAAGAAAGGAAGGAGAGACTGTAGGAGAGGGAAATCTAAACATGTAATACTCTAGGCCCAGTGGTGGGATACGACCAGTATGCTCTGGTATGGGAGCACCAGGTACTGTACCGGTATGGTGCTATGGAGGGCCCGCCTACCTGCCCTCCTTACCTGTATTTACCTTACCTTACCTGTAGCCGATCAGGACTTCCGCGAATGTGCACGGAGTGTAGTTTATAGTTTATAGTTTTATTCGATTTATATCCCGCCCTTCTCCAAAAGGACCCAGGGCGGCGCACAGGAATTTAAAATAACATACAAAATAATACAAAAATACAAAAATTTAAAAAGTTATTAAATATCAAATCCTGCGCTAAAACCAATTAAAATCCCCAATTAAAACTATCTATACTAGTCACAGCGGAGGTTATGTTAGGCCGGCTTGATGAAAAAAAATGTGTTTTTAAACACTGGCGGAAGAGGCGGAGGTCAGTGATGATACGGAGTTCAGGGGGTAGGTCTTTCCAAAGGGCAGGGCCCGCCACAGAGAAGGCCCTTCCCCTGGGTGTCGCCAGTCGGCATTGTCCAGCCGACAGCACCCTGAGAAGGCCCTCTCTGTGGGAGCGTATCGGTCCGAGGGATGTATGGGGCAGGAGACGGTCTCGCATTTAACTAGGTCCCGAGCCATGGAGCGCTTTGAAGATGGTCCTCAAGACCTTGAAGCGCACCCAAAAGACCACAGGAAACCAGTGCAGCTCGCGCAGGATTGGTGTTATATGGGAGCATCTTGTGTGATGCTCCACCGAGAAGCTGGAGTGTCACGGAGCTGGAGTGTCACGGAGCCATCACGGAGTGTCACGGGCAGTAAGTATGCATGTGTGCATGCATGTGGTGGACGCCCGGCTCCGTTGCACTGTACCAGTTGCAACAGGATCCGGAACCACCACTGACTAGGCCTGTTTTGGTGAATCTTTTCAGCACTGAGTACGTGCTTGCTAGGCAACTGCTTTTCTAGTTTCCTGTGCCTGCATGCACACTGGGCACCTGGTCTTCACGCACACATGCATGCCAGAACCTGGAAGACCAAGTGGCCAGTACACATGCATGCACAGGAAACCAGAAGAGCAGCCACCCGGTGTGCGCATGCACACCAGGCTGCTGCTCTTTCTGTTTCCGGTACCCCCATGTGAATGAAGACAACCTGGCCAGTGCACCGGAACTCTGGAAGAGCAACAGGCAACGGCTCATGTGGCCGGAGAAATCACTCTGCGTGTCACTTCTGACACATAAAGCTTCTGGAGTTGTGGGTGATCCATTGCTGGTGATTTTAAAGAAAGATTGGACAATCATTTGTCCAGAATGGTCTAAGGACTCCTGCCTTAGGTAGGAGGTTGTCTTAGAAGACCTCCAAGTCCCTTCTAGTCCCTATAGATCATTATAATTATTCTAATTTGAAGCTGGGGCCTTTTCCCAACAGGGGTCCCCATATTGCTCAAATCAGTCCCCAATATCCTGCTATCCATGTATTTCCCCATAATTCTATTTCGGCATTTCTACAGCAATCTATAATCTGCATCTCATCTATAGCAGTCGAGAAAGCCTTCCAGGACCTTGGAGAGCTCCAGGATACTGCAGCTCTTCCATCAGTGAAACATCAGTGAAGGTTGGCTAGGAAGCTCGCCCAAGTTTTTGCCCTTTCCCGTGAACAGCGAGAGTCTAAAATATTTGATCTGACAGTGCAGGGCCGGGCATTCTCTCAGCTCTGTCCAATTCATACTGATGAATAGTCACTGAGGAACATGAAATCTCAGATTAAAAGAACATTAACTACCAAGACTGGCTTCATGTGCTGTTTGTGCAGATACGACGAATCTGCATACAGACGGGAGGTTGAACAAACTAGCCTTGTGGTGCAACAATCTTGAACGAAATACACTCAAAACCGTAGAAATGGTGGTGGATTTTAGAAGTAAACCTCCTATACTACCACCTCTTAGAAGAGTAGACCACACAGTATCAACAGTAGAGTCCTTCAAGTTTCTAGGTTCTATCACGTCTCAAGGCTTAAAATGGACACCTAACATCAAAAACATCATCAAAAAAGCACAACAAAGAATGTTCTTTCTGCGCCAACTCAGGAAGCTCAAACTGCTCAAGGAGCTGCTGATTCAGTTCTACAGAGGAATCATTGAGTCTGTCATTTGCACCTCCATAACTGTCTGGTTTGGCTCTGCAACCCATCAAGACAGACACGGACTTCAACGGATAATTAAATCTGCAGAAAAAACATTTGCTACAAATCTGTCTTCCATTGAGGACTTGTACGCTGCACGAGTCAAAAAGAGGGCTGTGAAAATATCAAGTCCTATTTTGGAATAGGTTATCCTTGGTCTGAGCAGACTATCTGGAAAATTATCTTCTTTCCAGCCTCAACATTGTTGAGAGATAATACAATACAATAGCAGAGTTGGAAGGGACCTTGTAGGTCTTCTAGTCCAACCCCCTGCGTGGGCAGGAACCTTATACCATTTCAGACAAATGGCTATCTAACATCTTCTTAAAGACTTCCAGGGTTGGGGCATTCACAACTTCTGGAGGCAAGCTGTTCCAGAGGTTAATTGTTCTAACTGTCAGGAAATTTCTCCTTAGTTCTAAGTTGCTTCTCTCCTTGATTAGTTTCCACCCATTGCTTCTTGTCCTGCCCCCAGGTGCCTTGGAGAATAGTTTGACTCCCTCTTCTTGACTTTGTGGCACCCTCTGAGATATCGGAACACTGCTATCATGTCTCCCCTGGTCCTTCTCTTCATCAAACTAGACATACCCAGCTCCTGCAGCCGTTCTTCATATGTTTTAGCCTCCAGTCCCCTAATCATCTTAGTTGCTCTTCTCTGCACTCTTTCCAGAGTCTCCACGTCTTTTCTACATCGTGGCAACCAAAACTGTATGCAGTATTCCAAGTGTGGCCTTACCAAGGCACTATACAGTGGCATTAGCACTTCACGTGATCTAGATTCTATCCCTCTGTTTATGCAGCCTAGAACTGTGTTGGCTTTTTTGGCAGCTGCTGCACACTGCTGGCTCATATTCAAATGGTTGTCCACTAGGATTCCTAGATCCCTCTCACAGTTGCTACTATTGAGCAAGGTACCACCTATACTGTACTTGTGCATTTGGTTTTTCTTGCCTATATGTAGGACCTTACTTTTTTCACAATTGAATTTCATTTTATTAGATAGATTTTATTAGATAGATTAGATTAGATTAGATTTTATTAGATGCTTGCTATATGCCCAGAAACACTGCAATGCAGACATAGAAAATAGCGCTAATTTGCTATTCAGTGAAGACACCAACCTGTCCACTAATTTTCACGTATAACGAGGCATGCAATGGAGGAAATGATGTTGCCCTAGATGGGATAATATTTATATCTAGAAATTCTGTTTCCAGCACAAAGATATTTAGTCATTGTAGCAGCTGCTCCGTCAGTTAACATTTCCCAGTAAATTGCTATAAAGATCGACACCTTGGAATTAAGTATTACATATTTCCAAGTAATTATAGTGCAAAGTTAAAATACGGACACTTTGGGTATGAAGAATTATCTGTGGCTTCCCTCAGCGTCTCTCACCAAAATCATTCATATTGGCTTTGACATCAATTATTATTTTTAAATAATCAGATTGTGCTTCTGGGGCAAATGTGGAGAGTTTATAGTTGCAATAAAGTTCCTGTCTTTTAATATTTGAATTTGGTTATAAGCAGAGCAAGATAAAGAAAAGATATCAAGAAATCCAGACACGTCTATTTTCAACAGTTTAGGACGGACTGTGCATTCCCTTAAAGTTCTGAACAATTTGAATTGTTCTTCTTGTTCAAAAAGTTCTGATGATTGTTGTACTTTTACTTAAAACTAATTGTGACCAGACAACACACTGTTCAGATAGATATGGAACTTTTTATGTGTTTTTTTAAATGCATCAATAAAACATATATTTAAAAATAAAAATACAAACAGCCTCTTAGACTATAACCGATTCATAAATAGAGGACTAGCTATAATTTTTTTTTAAATGTTTGAATTACAGAAATGTAAATATATTCGCTCTTTGGGAAATATCAAATTATTCTCCCAATCACACACAGGCCCTTGTAATAAAATTATATCCTTGCTACTCCTTAGATATTTTTAGGTTTATCACTAATGGATCAAAAGAAAATAGTTTCAAACTTGATTGATCTATAGACCATAATAGACAAAAGAGGGATCAAAATTAAAAAGAAGGTAGGGAAGAATAGGGCATAAGATAGAAATTCTATTGGCAGAACGGCAAACGAGGGGAAATTATTTTATATGTTTATACATATAAACAATACAATGTTTACTCTCCCTGTTTTCCATTTTCTTTATACAATATATAGCTAGAGCAGTGGTGGGTTTCTGCAGGTTCGCACCTACTCGCGAGAGCCGGTTGGTGAAATTTAGAGAACCGGTGAGAGGGGGTTCCACCGGCGTACCTGGAAGTAAATCTGGCCCGCCGCTGCCAGTGACCCAACAGGAAGAAAAGGAAAGGAAAGGAAGGAAGAAGAAAGGAAAGGAAAGGAAAGGAAAGGAAAGGAAGGGAAGGGAAAGAAAGAAAGAAAGAAAGAAAGAAAGAAAGAAAGAAAGAAAGAAAGAAAGAAAGAAAGAAAGAAAGAAAGAAAGAAAGAAAGAAAGAAAGAAAGAAAGAAAGAAAGAAAGAAAGAAAGAATTTATCATCACAATTGAGTCCAAAATTTTGGTTGCTAAGCAAGAGCGTTGTTAAATGAGTTTCACCACATTTTAAAAGGTGGCCACTCCCACCCTGTCACATGACTGCCAACCACGCCCACAAAATAGGCCACACCTACAGAGTAGGTTCTAAAAAATTTGAAACCCACCACTGAGCTAGAGCCTTTTTGCAGATGCAAAATTCAATAGTCACTGAGTTATACAAAAAAATGGTTTGGACATGAAGTTCAAAGACAAATTCAGTTGACCCACTGGGAGATCCATTTGTTATTGTTTAGTTTAGGAGCTACAAAGGGCAGAGGGATCACCAATGCGATTCAGCAAAGCTGACTTTCCTAATCTATTTTGAGTTTGGGATTTAAGGGGCAACATGGATTTTAAGTCATCATAGTGAAAGTTTGGCTCTTATTGTAGCACAGAGGCGATTTGTTGTGGCCCGTCAGTGACCAGCAGAGCTGGCAGCCGAGTCAGACAGTGAGGAGGTTGGGGAAGAACATGGGCCAGTCGTGGGGGTTGAGGAAAGCTCAGGCGAGGGCTCTGCGTCGGAGGCAGAGAGGGAGCTAGACAGCAGCGAGGCAGAAGAACAGCTGGAGCCTGTTCCCAGTGTTTGCATGCACAGAGCTGCCAGAAGCCAAGAACAATTAAGAAAGCAGGGTCGACTTAAGAGTAAAGCCACACTTTGGAGGCGATTGGCCCCTCCCATAGGAAACGAAAGAGGAACAAATGAGGAGTGGGCTTTTGCAGGAAACAATTTGTTCATTCAGTTCAGAAAGTTCTGTTTGTGATTATAAGAGCCTCTGTGCCAAATTTTGCCTTGCCCTGTGTTTGGAAACGAGTTATCTGGCAGCGCTCCAATTTGAGATAAGGTGCGTGTGGATAAACATTACTCTGGAAGTCTGTTTGCTAAAGCCTTGCTGACTCTGAATGAAAGGAATTCACAGCCATGTAAATAAAAGAGGTTTTGCAGGGACCAAAACTTTGCTACTTGCTTTCTAAGGAAGCTTGGATCAGAACACATTTTTTTTTTAAAAAAACAACCCACCCACTAACACTGGTAGCTTTTTCACCATATTTGAAAGATACAATCTGAGTTTGGGGGGATCATAGATTATTTGGGGAATTCATACCTAGCCTAAAAGCTGCGCATCTGTGATCAAAAGGATTTAAAAAGCCCAACAGGAAGACGTTTGGTTGAATGTTCTTAGCAGTAGATCTCAAGATGCATTTTGTACTTGCTTCGCAGGACTTTAATAAATCTACATGCGGATTTCTCTTCCGGCTTGGTGTTCCCCTCCCTGATCCTCTGTTTGAACTGCTCCTCAATCCATTCTGAACATCGGCAAAACACATATTGGAATGAAGTCGATGGCACGTCCTATTTCCATAAACACACAAGCTCACCAAGAAAAAAGTCCAGCTCTAGAGGAGAATGCAAAGTTTTCTTTAAGCCTCTCTTTCGTGCCAGAAGACATTCCAGGCATTGATTAACATCATGCTGACACAAGGAGTTTAAGTTCTTTAACAGGACCTCCAAAAAAAAAAAAAATCACCTTCAAGGCGAAATCCACCATACATTTCTTGCAAGCTGTTTTCACTGGAAAGGAAAATGTTTGTTTTTATTTTCTACTGCAATTATACCAGCCAAAGGAATCTGCCACAATGTTCACCCTTCTGCTTATGAAGAATTTTCCTCACATCTAATGTCAGTGTTGTGAACACAGCCTTCATATTTTACTCAAAACACCTTCATTTCGTGACTTCTTTCTAAAAGGGAAGAACTGCAAAGACCCTATACGATTACAGCGAGGCTTATTTTGCGCGGCTGTTGTTCCTATCGGTATTTGTTGGTAGAACATTTATTGCCTTTTTAATACGGCGCAATCTTGATATACAAGAAGGGAAGGGAAGGAAGATGGGAAGGAGGGAAGAAAGGAAGAAATGAAAGAAGGGAATGAGGCAGAAAATAGGGGAAAGGAAAGGGAAAAGGAGAGGGGAGGGACAGGAGAAGGAAGGAAGTTAAAAGGAAAGGGATGGAATTAAAGGGAATTAAAGAACAACTCTGGAAATGGCTTCATTAAATTGTATACCCTTTGCAAATCAAATCACAAATATAAATGATCAGAGTTTGTTGCAGAAAAATCAAATCCAGAAAGCACGCGCAGATAACTGATTCAGCTGGGTTCATTAACTTCTTTATAGACATAATAACAGATGAATAAATGTACAATATCAATATAGGTTTTCTCCCACGTAGTAGTAGTTACAAGCAAACACAAGCAGGAGAGAACAGTTTCATTCCAGAGTTCAGGGCAGACCAGTGGTGGGTTGCAGGCAGTACCAGAGCCTGCCAGGAGTAGCGGGTACTGTTCCGGTATAGTGCTCCAGAGGGCCCACCCATTGTCCTTACACCTGTATTTGAGATCTTTGACGCTTACACTTAGGCGCACAGCACATACGGTGCCTATGTGACACTCTGCCGAGCAGCTGGAGTGTCTCAGAGGCTCACAGAGGTGTCACGGGGAGGAAAGACCCATGCACGCACATGTGCGCATGCGCTGCATGCATTCATGTGGTGGACACTGGGCCCCATTGCACCGTACTGGTTGCAACAGGATCCGGAACCCACCACTGGAGCAGACATAGTTTCAGTTTTAATTCTCAGCACAGACTCAGATCTGCTTAAGCTCCCATTAGTTGCTAAGGCTAATCATTGGCTGGCCTTGTTCCCATGTCTCTCAAGTCATGAATATTCTAACATAAACTGATTTGAACGTCAGAGTCGAATCCAAGTGGATTCACATAAAATCCTAAAAAGAATCTAAATGACCTCCACATCTTTGTCTCCGAATTAATACCTGTCCTTTGACCTCCAGCCCTGACGTGGTTTAAGTGATGGAGGAAAACTGATGACAGCCCAAGACCAGATTACAGTCATGACATAAGTGGTTGAGCCACTTACGTCATGAATCCAACCGAAGAATCCAACCGTTTTTCAACCTCTGGTATCAATAACGGTTCCAAAGGATTCAATTACTGAGAGCATCCAAAGATACTCCAGGATGGTAGAAAGGCCAGCTCATGAAAGGGGTTTTTCCCCCCTTTTTAATCATATGCAGCACTGATCATTCTTCATTAAACAGCCTTGTGCCTCTGCTTCATTTGTCCAATTACTTTATGATCCTCAGAATGAACACAGTTTCTGTGTATTTACTTGGATTTGCAGATGCTGTTGCTTGTATCATTTATCAAGTGTGACAACCTTGGTCATCTAAAATGCATAAAGAAAAAGGTTTACTCCAGCTAGTGATAGCTACTCTGGGAATTATGATTGCACGTTTCCTAATTTTGCTTGAAAACAGACTTGTTTGAGCGTTGGGTGGGCAAGAATGGTTTAAACCTGTGTTTTCTGACCTTGGCAACTTTTAGATCAGAGGTAGTATTGAGGCGGTTCTCTCCAGGTTGGGCAAACCAGTAATTGTGGCTGCGGGAGGCTCCACCCACCCACCCCAATGTAATGCGTGAGCACGGTGCATGCGCAAAAGGCAGTACACATGTACAGACACACGCACCCATATTTGTGAACCAGTAGGGAAGGGAATCCCACCTCCGTTTTAGATGTATGGACTTTAGCCAGCTGTGGAATTCTGGGAACTGAAATCCATGCATCTTAAAATTGTGAAGGTTGAGAAACATGGTTGAAACTATTCGGTTGCCTTTTGATTTGGAAGCAACATCTTGTGGAATAGAGAAGGCAACACACATGAAGAAGAGCTATTTGAGAGCAGGGGTGAATATGAGATAGGACAAGGTACATCACCTATCATAAATCTATGAGAGGATGGTTAACCTGCGAAGTCTGATGGTCCTTTCTTAAGCAGATGCAGCTTCAGTTGGCTCAAGGGACACTGGCCAAATTCCCAAAGTGTTCTAGGAGGTAAAATGGGTGCCTTAAATGCGAGGAATTGTGGGAACGCAAGTTGAGAATAATTGATGGGGAGACATCTGGTAAGAAGCATTTCAAAGAGATGTCACCTTGATTAACCCACCAGAAAGGAAGCTGGGAGATATTTCCTCCAGCTTCAAGGTGCTCTGTCTACCCCACACTGGGACTAAAGACATCCTCCAGAAATCCAGGTTCTTGTTGTTCCATAATCCTGCCAGCCACATGGGGTTTGGCCACAGTCTGTTGCAACATCTTCAAAGCACACACACACCCCTTTAAAATCTATATATAAAAAAGCCAAGTACCACTCACTCATCACAAACTTGCAATTTGGCACATATGTTCCTCTTGGCTTCTAGGTGCTCACTAAGAAAGGATTTTTCGAAATGACCCATCAGATAATTCGTATTTCTTATACAGTAATTAACATGCTCTGATACGAAGGACTTCTACTCCCCCTCCCCACCTGAAAAGAACTCTGTCTCAACTACTGGTTGCCTTATATTAACACGCTCTGATACTAAGGAGTTAGACATTCTACTCCCCCTCCCCACCTGAAAAGAACTCTGTTTTATCTGCCAGTTGCCTCATATTCCGTTACCTCAGTTCAAACTGGCAGGCATTGCACTCCTTCACTCGGGAGCGGTCTGGGGCTCCTTACAGTACTAAATGTCGGTACCTCACCAAAATATCTACCCCTTCCACCTATGCAGCGTTTCTCAAATAGTGGGGCGCGCCCCCCAGGGAGGGCGCGAGGCTCTGTAAAGGGGGGCGCATTTGACCTCGGCAAATCGGCTCTGCCGATTCCCTTTCTCCCTCCTCCTCCTCCCTCCCTCCACAGCCGGCATGCTGGCCACTCGTCATCTTCCAGGGACTGCCGTTCCTCACACACACACACGCACGCACACACGCACACGGAGCCTGAGCGAGCGAACGAGCGATCAAGATCAAGCATGGGGGGTGGCCGGGGCAGGCTAAGGCGGGTGAGCCGGGCTGAGGAGACTCCCCGGGGAGTGGGGGCGGGGCAGGGACGACGACACACAGACAGAGAGAGGCTCCGCATGGCCCGAGCGCCTGTTCCTTACTGCGATGGTCTCAGCAGCTCCCAGCGCGCTGCCCGGCTCGCCCGCTCACGGCTCTTGCCCGCTGCCCGCCTGGACGCAGCCAGTCGAAAGCCGGGAGGAGGCGACCCCCTTCCACGGCGTAGAAAAGCGGCCTCCCTCCCGGCTTTCGACTGGCTGCGTTGGGAGCGCTGGGAGCTGCTGAGACCATCGCAGTAAGGAACAGGCGCTCGGGCCATGCGGAGAAGGCAACGGCGGCACCATGGAGAATAAATATCCTTGGCTCGGAAGGAGGCGAGGGAAAGAAGGGAGGGGGCAGCCCCGGGGCTGGGGGGGGCGCTTTCCGGGGCTGGGGGGGGCGCTTTCCGGGGCTGGGGGGGGCGCTTTCCGGGGCTGGGGGGGCGCGAAATGTTTTCTTCTTCCTAGGGGGGGCCTGACAGAAAATAATTGAGAACCACTGCACCTATGGAACTGCTTCAAAACTCAAGATGGTGGGAGTGATATTCCCTTATGTGTTTCAATCACCGACCACCACTAAGCCAATGGATTGAACCGGAGTGAGACGGATTTCTCCTGCATTGCCCGATCACATAGTTTTGTCGCAAAGCATGGATAACCAGCTAGTATTCTATAAATCAAAACAAAAGCAAGGTTATGTCAGCCCTATGAGGTAGACCAGATCAAGAAACAAACTTGAAGGAAGTCTAGAAATTGTTTATATTTAGATTGGCTATAGTAAACTTGGAGATCTCATTCTGTTTTCTCCTTCCCCGTTCTTTTATATTGATTTATTTTATTTATTTATTTATTTGTTTATTTATTTATTTATTTATTTAAATTTATATCCCGCCTTTCTCCACAAAGGACCCAGGGCGGCGCACAGGAAATTTAAAAGACATACAAAATATAATAAATATAATTTAAAAAACTATTAAATACCTATCCTGCGCTAAAACCAAATTTTAAAAACCCAATTTAAAACTACCTAAAAGCTAAAAACTACCTGATGTGAATTCATGCTCGTTTTGACTCAAGCAATGATTCCCTTTTCAGTAATGGACCTTCCCTTGCTCTGTCAAGACAATCTTTACTCCCTACAAATCAGAGGTGGGATTCAGCAGGTTCTGCCCAGTTCTGGAGAATCGGTATCAGAAATTTTGAGTAGTTTGGAGAACCTGCAAATACCACCTTTGACTGGCCCCACCCCCGTCTTGTCCTTGCCTCCCAGCTGATCGGGAGGGAGTGGGGATTTTGCAGTATCCTTCCCCTGCCACGCCCACAGAACCAGTAGTAAAAAAGAAATGAATCCCACCACTGCTATAAATTATTAGTTTTTCCACTCTGGGATGGTTCTGGGGTCCACAATTTGTTTTGTTTGTGCCCCAATTTTATATACCCTCTTTCCCTGAAAATAAGACCTCCCCGGATAATAAGCCCAATCGGGCTTTGAGCGCATGCACTAAAATAATCCCTCCCCCAAAAATCAGCCCGCCCTCAGAAATATTGCAATACAACAGCAGTCATGAGGTGACCACGCTCGCCGCCTTCCATACGTCAAAAATAATAAGACCTCCTTCTGGGATGGGGGCAGAATTAGAGTTAAAACAGTAGGAGAGGCGGAGGCCTAGGGGATGAAGAAGAGGGAACGGGACGGGCCACGGCTCCGCCCATCGGCGGGAAGGAGGAAGAAGAAACAATAGCAAAGAGACTCAGATCTCAAAAATGAATTTACTTTGAAATTATTACTGTAACTCGTGAAAAGGGATGGTAAGAAAAAACAAATGATTGAATGTATGAATTATGTAATTCGATATATATGTATCTTTTTGCCACTTGCTTTTTTTTTTACATTGTATCTGTATGAAGTATCGGAGGTGACCACCACCCGCTACATGGAAGCCACTAAAATGTTATTATATATCCTACAAACCCTTTTCCTACATATATTGTAAAAACCAATAAAAATTGTTTTTAAAAAAAAGACCTCCTGAAATAAGGCCAAGTCCTTATTTCAGGGGGCCAAAAGAAAATAAGACCCTGTCTTATTTTGGGGAAAACACAGTAGTGCTTGAAGCTACAACCACAGAAGTAGAAAAGGAAAAACTGTTTTCCCTATCGCACGACACTAGAACTAGGGGTCCCTCCATGAAACTTTTGGAAGCTAGACCTCAAACAAATAAGAGGAAGGACTTTTTCACCCAGAGGATCCCTGGTCTATGGAACTCCCTGCCAGAAGAAGTGGTGACAGCTGTCAGCCTCGACACCTTTAAGAAAGGATGAGAGGAGTTCATGGAGAACAAGGGTATCCATGGCTATCATGATGGATGCCTAAGGACACCCTCTGGGTTGGAGAGATAGGCAGGATATCTCTCAAGGCCATTTGCAGGGAATCATAAGCAGGGAATCATAAACATCTGCTTGGGAAGACCCTGAAGCAAATGGGGAGCCACTGTGGGAGACAGAAGGCTGGACTGGATGGGCTGTGGCCTGTTCCAGCAAGGCTGTTCTTATGTTCTTATAATAATAATAATAATAATAATAATAATAATAATAATAATAATAATAATAATAAGAATAAGAATAAGAATAAGAATAAGAATAAGAATAAGAATAAGAATAAGAATAAGAATAAGAATAAGAATAAGAATAATAATAATAATAATAATAATAATAATAATAATAATAATAATAATAATAATAATAATAATAATAATAATAATAATAATAATAATAATAATAATAATAATAATAATAATAATAAAATTTAATTTATAGACCGCTCCCTCTCCCCGTAGGGACTCGGAGCGGTGCACAGGGAAAATAAAAAACAATAAATATACAAACATATTTAAAAACAGATTAAACTTTGTTCCTGTGCTAAAAATTGCCCATTAAAATACTAAGATTCCCAATTAACTTAAGTTTACTAACAAAAAACCCCATAGAAAGAGAGACTACCCTAGGCCAGCCAAGCAGAAAAGATGCTTATGTTCTAACCACACAGCTTGACCAGATAAGCAAATGTCACTAGTCAGGTTGAATGTCCAGAAATAAGAGGCGAAGATACCCAAAAAATCCTGGAAACTAAAGAAGCCAAAACCACCTGTCCTCATTTATGAGTGAATTCATTAAGAGATGCTCCGTGACTTCTTCAGTCTTTTTTATCCCCAGAATACAAAATAGAAGAGCTAATTTCCTTTTCCCCAGATAAGGCTGGCCTGGGAACATTCATCTGTTCTGCATCGGTGAAGCTCCAAAATATTCTCTTTTCTTTCTCAGCCTCACTGAGGTTTTTTTTTTTTACGTGAATGTTTTGGATCTCTCCTCGCGATTTCAGCTCCTCGTCCTTTGCTTTCTTGAGTGCCAGGCTGACCCAGGAAGATAAAAATATGTATGCGTTATCTCTACTTGCAGTGAGATCCCTTGAGATGCAGGATGCCTTGGGATCGGTTGATATTTCCCCTTTTTTTCTAGCTCAAGAGAAGTTACTCGTTCCAGTGCCCTCTGTGAAAACCTGGATTCAGTGGAGGACCATCCCAAAAGGGGCTTTGAAGCAAAAGAAACAGCACATCCCCACCTCCTCCAAGCTACCAAGTTCAAATGGCCTCCTTAATTCAGTCAAACCACTTGACAGGCATTCGAGGGTAACATGCACGGGCCCCATTACATCGAGAATTTCTGATAGGTTTCAATGGGAATTAAATATAATTACAGGATGCGAGGGCTCTGTAGATATTTTCAAAGCCCTCGTGCAGTGTGCAGGTCCTCAATGGAAGGCAAGTTGGTAGCTAATGTGTTTTTTTTCTGCAGATCTAATTATCCATTGAAGTCTGTGTCTGCCTTGTTGGGTTGCAGAGCCAAACCAAACAGTTATAGTTAAAATAGAAAAATAAAATAGAATACATTCCTCAAGAGTCATAAGTTAGTGATAGTCATAGGTTCCTAATAAGCAATCAAAGTATACTAGGAAACAAATAAAACAATATAAATTTTAAAGATAGAAGCAACATGGTTATAGCCATAAGTGGGAAGAGATAGGGACTAGGAAGGAAGAGAAGAAGAATAGTAATACAGACTTAGTAGATAATTTGACAGTGTTGTGGGAAATAATTGTTTAGCAGAGTGATGGCATTCGGGGGGTAAACTGTCTTTGTGTCTAGTTGTTCTGGTGGGCAGTTCTTCCAAGATTGCTAGTCTTAGCTCAATATTGTGCCACCTACGAAAACCCGTTGGCATCTCGCAGAAAGCCTTCTCAGAAGCATTGATCTGTCAGGAAATTTCTCCTCAGTTCTAAGTTGCTTCTCTCCTTGATTATTTTCGACCCGTTGCTTCTTGTTCTGCCCTCAGGTGCCTTGGAGGGCGGAACAAGAAGCGATGGGTGGAAACTAATCAAGGAGAGAAGCAACTTAGAAGTAAGGAGGAATTTCCTGACAATTAGAGCAATTAATCAGTGGAACAGAAGTTGCCTCCAGAAGTTGTGGATGCCCCAACCCTGCAAGTCTTTAAGAATATGTTGGATAGTCATTTGTCTGAAATGGTATAGGGCTTCCTGCCTAGGCAGGGAGGTTGGACTAGAAGACCTCCAAGGTCCCTTCCAACTCTGCTATTGTATTATTATCTCCACCCATCTCAAGAAAGGAAAAAACCCAGACCTCAAAGCCACGGAGCAAACGTTCCCGAGGTCCGTTCGATGCAAGAGCAGAGGGCACCTCTTCCGTTTCCCTACCCCACCAGCCACCAGGCCCATCGAAACTGATCTGAAGGACGTCGCTTTAATGAAGCAATTTATGCTGTTAAATATTAATCTGCCAGAAGCAGTTAAAGCTACATCTGTAACAAAACCAAGCAATATATAATGGAGAAAGGTAATGAGGGAAGGGGGGTGGGGGAAGCACTGCCAGAAGTCAAGGTTAAGAAGCTGCCTAAATAAAACTGAGCAAGCAAGAGAAAGAAGTGGATAAGCAAAGTCAAAGGCCTCCTCTTTGGAGGAAGGCGAGTCGCAGACTGGACAACCAGCGTGCAAAAGATGTATCAGCACCAGGGGTGGGTTTCAAAATGTTTTAGAACCTCTTCTGTAGGTGTGGCCTGCTTTGTGGGAGTGGCTTGCTGGCCATGTGACTGGGTGGGAGTGGCTTGCCAGCCATGTGATTGGGTGGGCGTGGCCAACTTGTAAAATGTGGTGAAACTCACTTAACAACGCTCTTGCTTAGCAACCAAAATGTTGGCTCAGGAACTCTGGCATTTGAAGCACGCAAGTCTTAAAGCTGTCAAGTCACAAAACCCTTTAGAAACAAACCCCCAGGGGTGTTCAAACTTGACAGCTTTAAGACTTGTGGACTTCAACTCCCAGAATTCCTCCTCTCGCTCTTCCTCTTGATGATGGGCGGGCGGGGAGAGGGAGGGAGCTGGAACCGGTTCTAAACGGCCCTGTAGATTTGTGGAACCTCTTCTAGAGAAGAGGTTAGAACTGGCAGGGACCCACCCCTGATCAGCACCAGGGGAAGATCCTGGCTTCTTCCAGTTCGCTCAGGGACGCACTTTGGGTGTGCGCATGCGCAGTAGGTAAAGAAATGCTTCTGGGCATGTGCAGAAGCAAAAAAAAAAAAGATAGAACCGGTTTGAGGGCATGGCCAGCCAGTTACTACTTACTCGGCCGAACTGGTAGGAACCCACCTCTGATCACCACACAGAAGAAGGGGAGGCGTGGGGAGCATTTCAGAAGCCCCCCCCCCCAGTTTTCCAGAGAGGTAAAGAAAAGGAGAAGAGAAATATTTTCAGTCTTGCAAAAACTAAGGAGAAACTTCCTAACAGGAAAGACAATTAACCAGCGGAAGAGCTTGCCTCCAGAAGCTGTGAATGCTGCAACACTGGAGGCTTTTATGAAGAGACTGGCAGCCACTTGTCTGGAATGGTATAGGGCCATGATGGCGAATCTATGGCACATGGGCCACAGGTGGGATGCAGAGCCCTCTCTGCGGACATGCGAGCCATTGCCCCAGTTCAGCTCCAACACGCATTTGTGCGTGCCTCCCGCCAGCCAGCTCAACCAGGTCTCTGCTATGCATGTGGGGGGTGGGGATGCATGCGCAGGAGGCTGCATACGCATAAAGGGGGCGGGGGGCACAGGGCCCACCGCGACCCATTTTTGCTCCCAGGAGGCTGCAGGGAGGCCTACTAGGCCCAAGATGTGGCACAGGGAGGGGCGCGCATGCATGGGGGAAGGGGGAGCATTGAGGGTTCATCAGATGTGGGTTCCTACCTATTTGATCTGGTTCGGACTAATAGGTAGTCACTCTGTTGGACATGTGACCGTACTGGTTCTATGATTGGAGGCGCCATCTTGATTTTCTCTTCTGCACATGCACAGAACAATCTTAATTTAAAAATGTAATTTTATTCATTTTTTAATGTTGTGCACATGTGCAGATCGTTTTAAATGAAAATGCGCACACGCACAAATTTTTTTGCTACCAAACTGGTAGTAATCGTGGCTATAACCCAGTGGTGGGTTTCAAATTTTTTAGAACCTACTCTGTAAGTGTGGCCTATTTTGTGGGCGTGGCTTGGCAGTCATGTGACAGGGTGGGAGGGGCCACTTTTTAAAATGTGGTGAAACTCATTTAACAACGCTCTTGCTTGGCAACCAAAATTTTGGACTCAATTGTGATGATAAATTCTTTCTTTCTTTCTTTCTTTCTTTCCTTCTTTCTTTCTTTCTTTCTCTCCTTCCTTCCTTTCCTTCCTTTCCTTTCTTCCTTCCTTTCCTTTCCGTTGGGTCACTGGCAGCGGCAAGCCAGATTTACTTCCAGGTACGCCAGTGGAACCCCCTCTCACCGGTTCTCTAAATTTCACCAACCGGCTCTCGTGAGTAGGTGCGAACCTGCAGAAACCCACCACTGCTATAACACACCCCTGGGAGTCACATGCAGGGGTGGGGCACATGCGATGATACAAAGGTTAGCCATCATTGGTATAGGGTCTCCTGCTTGAGATGGGGATTGGACCCGAAGACCTCTAAGGTCCTTTCCAACTCGGTTATACTGGTATTCATGCCTCTGCATTTTTTTGTATGTGTGATGTGGACAAATCTCACTTCTTTGTGGATTCCCAAATTAACATCCTTATGCATAGAGATCGTGGCTCTCTGCATAATATTATGGAAAGTATTTCAATGCTCCCCGAAAACCAAGGTAATCCCAAAACATCACCACAGGTCAAGCCATTGCAAAACAACGATTAAAAAGCTGTGTGTGTGTTTGTTTGTGTGTGTGTGAGAGAGAGAGAGAGATACCCTTTTGGAAACTTTGAGCCTCAAAGATGCAAACCAATATTTGCGCTGAAAACAAAGCTCAACATTTGAGTTCCATAGCAGGATTTGCCTGCCTATTAAAAAGAACAGCTGCAGTCTGCAAAGCCTTCAGATCAGAGATAATAAAGTTAGCATGCAAGAGGTTGGAGCACATTTAGATCGATGTATTTTTGGAAACATCTTTGTGATGAAAACAGCCAATTTCCCTGGTAAAAGAAAATTAAGCCATCAGCTCTATAGAATCAGCTCCTTTCTGAAACTTTTAATGAGCCTGCAAAAAGGAAGCGTCACAGCTGTATTTATATCTTAATTTATACAGCAGGCATGGGCATCTCACGGTTGCCTGATTGAATGGGGCTGCCACGCAGTTTTCTTGGTCCCTATCACGAGTCTTCCACCACGGTTGCTAAACTTTTGCAGCCGGCTCGTGATCAAAAATCAACAAAACCCACCCAGGAAGCTCTAAAATAAGCTGGGAACGGCTTTGAAAGATCCTCCCTAGCTGGAAAACAAAAGAATGGGCAGGCAGGAGACAGGACTGTAGGAAATTGAAACCCACCACTCTCCTAGAAAGGGAAATAGTCTAGGAAACACTGATAGCAGTCTTCCAATATCTCAGAAGGTGCCACAAAGAAGAGGGAGCCAAACTATTCTCCAAGGCACCTGGGGGCAGGACAAGAAGCAATGGGTGGAAACTAATCAAGGAGAGAAGCAACTTAGAACTAAGGAGAAATTTCCTGACAGTTAGAACAATTAACCTCTGGAACAGTTTGCCTCCAGAAGTTGTGAATGCCCCAACCCTGGAAGTCTTTAAGAAGATGTTAGATAGCCATTTGTCTGAAATGGTATAAGGTTCCTGCCCACGCAGGGGGTTGGACTAGAAGACCTACAAGGTCCCTTCCAACTCTGCTATTGTATTGTATTGTGTATTGTATTGTAAGAGAGCCATGTTGGCACATCTGGGAAAACCTGAATTGGAAAGCTTCCTGGTTTTCCCCACCCAGTTGAAAGTTCAAGATCTTGCCCTCATACCCACAAGTCCATCCCATGGTCCAATCTCCCACTGCCACACTGGCAGTTCCACCCATCCAATTCTGGTCAGATGCAGAGGTGTAGAGACAAAGGATGACCTTGACTTTCTAGAAAGAATTTTGTTATGGCTACATAGCATGTAACTCCTTACAATCCCCCCTCCCATTTTCCCACAATAGAAGATGCATAGCAGAATAATAGAAAGTGTGGCAGGCCGAAGATCCAAAAGAAAAGATGGCTGCAGGCCTGACGAACTGTTCTGCTAGCATTTTGGGACCAAGCTTTGCTTGGGATGCCACCATTGGCTTCAAGGAGAGGAGAAGAAGGCATATTTTAGTGGAGATATGCCAGATGTGTCCTCTTTGACTGACCTCTTTGAGCTTCAGCTCACATTGCGCTCAGCCAAAGACTGCCAGTTTTGGTTCGTAAAGATGGGTCTAACTGACTAAGCAGGGGTTCAGTGTGGAAGGTTTTTTTAATTTAACATATGTAGATTCATAGATAATCCATACGATCACGGTGGTTGGACACTATCAAAGCTGATACCAGACAGAGAATAGAAAAATTCAGAGTAGTAGTGCAAGATCGAAAGATGTGGGGACAGGATCTGGAACCCACCACTGAATCAGGATACTCTTCCTGTGCCCCAGGAAGTTCAAAGTCCAGGAGAGGGCTTAAAACCCAGGGACTCTTAGCCTCCAGAAGCTGTGGGTGCTCCAATACTGGAGGTTTTTAAGAAAAGATTGGACAACCATTTGTCTGAAATGGTGTAGGTGTTGAGTCCCCAAGCCTATGTCCCAGACAGCTCGTCTGGTAACCTATGAGTCACCGCATTCCGGAGCTGAGCCAGCAGCTGCAGTGATTAACAGAGACAAGCTGTCTGGAATCTGTCTGGAAAGGAGTTACAATGTTGCAAGTGCATTGCTAGGAGTTTCCTGCCTGGTAACTCTATATAAGAGGTTGCCAGAGAAGAAACCTTGCCAGTTGAATCTTGTGTGTGTTGTAAATAGTGTGAATAAACGTTCCTGTTGTTTTGACCATGCCTGAGTCGGAATCCTTTGTCTGATCTAACACTGGCGACGAGGATGGGATTCAGGCCGTGGCCTTAGAACGCAACGGGTAACGAATACTTCAACAACAGAGCGCAGCGCGACGCACAGCCTCACCATGGCTACGGCGACAATGCCTCCGTTTGCACCGTTCGACCCGATGAAGGAACAATGGGCTTCCTTCTTAGCCCGGTTCGAGTGCTTCTTGATAGCCAGCGACTACGGCGAACTCGCGCCTGCCAGGAAGCTGAGCCTATTCCTCCAGTGCGGCGGCCCTGAATTGTTTGCTACCGCCCGAACCATAGCAGCACCCGCAGCGGTGCACGAAGTGCCGTGGGACGATCTCCTGGGCCGCCTGAGAGCACACTACGCGCCGGCGCCTTCCCGCATAGCGCATCGCTATGCATTCAGGCAATGTGTGCAACAGCCGCAACAGTCGGTAGCCGAGTTCCTGCAGAAATTGAGAGCGACCGCAATCCCCTGCGAGTTCCCTGCTGGCTTCCTGGAGGAATCCCTACTGGAGCAGTTTGTATGTGGCGTAAGAGACATCCGCCTAAAGCGCCGCTTGCTTTCAAAAACTGTCCTGACTCTCGAGCAAGCGGTGGAAGAAGCACGCGCGACAGAATTGTCGGAGATCTCCACATCCGACATGGGCCGCGCGCGCCCTCCTCTTTTCCCCACTCCGCGAGCGTGTCTGGTAGACGAAATAGCGCCGCTGGATGAGCTGGAGGAGGAAGACCGTGGGGTCTGCATGAGGGTGACCGGGCGCGTGCTGAATCGCGCATTCACACCGCAGCAGAAGTCCGGGAACTGCCTAGGCTGCGGAGGGGCCCACCAGAGACCAGAGTGCCCATTCAAGGCATCGGTGTGCCGCAGATGTGGCAGGAAAGGACACCTAGCAGCTGTGTGCCGTGCTGCCACTCCAGCGACAACGCCAGCTGCCGCCTCCAGAACCGTTCCACCAGGACAACGAGGGTCGCAGAAGTGTTCAGGACGCTACCAGCCACAGCCGACCGACTGCTTCGCGCTGGCGGAGATGCCCCCAGCTCTAAGCTACGACCAGGCAGAGAGTAGGAGACTGTCAACAGTGGTTTGCTTAGAGGGGGTGGGGGTAAAAATGGAAATAGATTCAGGGTCCTCTAGATCACTCATGTCCTGGGCGCATTTAGTTAAGCTTTGCCCCAAGCTCAGGAAGCGGGATCTCGGCCCCACAGCGACGATCCTGAAAGATTACCAGGGCTCACAAATTCCCATTCTAGGTCTGCACAGAGTGAGAGTAGACTACGGCCCCTTCCACGGATCCCTTCCCATCCTGGTAGTGGCCAAACCCCTAGCTGCCTTGATCGGATTGGACTGGTTTCCAGCCTTGGGACTGTCAGTCCAAGGAGTACACAGCGTGCCAGCCAGTTCTCCGGTAGACGAAGTAATCAGAGAGTTCAACGACGTCTTTGATGGCAGCTTAGGAACGTACAAAGGCACTCCAGTTTCCCTAAATTTGGACCCCCAGGTTGCTCCAGTCCGCTTGAAGGCCCGCAGGCTGCCGTTCGCGCTGAAGCCCAAGGTTGAAGCGGAATTGGATCGATTGGTGGCGCAGGGCGTGCTCGAACCCGTCAATCAGGCGAAATGGGAGACCCCAATTGTGGTCCCCATTAAGCCCGACGGGTCCGTGAGGATCTGCGCCGACTATAAGTCGACGATCAACCTCGGGCTTCAGGCGAACCCATACCCGGTTCCGGTGGTGCAAGACCTACTCCACTCATTGGGACGAGGTCGAGTGTTCGCGAAACTGGATATGGCGCAGGCCTACCAACAGCTCCCGGTGGATGACGAGGCTGCGGAAGCGCAGACCATCGTGACCCACCGTGGGGCTTTCCGCTGTCGCCGTCTCCAATTCGGCGTGTCCGTAGCCCCGGGGATCTTCCAGAGCCTCATGGAGCGACTGCTCCATGGGCTCCCTGGCGTTGTACCGTATTTTGACGACGTCCTGATTGCTGCTTCCAGCATATCAGAACTCGCCAAAACGTTACGGAAGGTCCTCAGAGTTTTCAGGGGCGCGGGTTTAAAGTTGAAACGCAGCAAATGTACGTTTGCTGCGCCTAGGGTGGAATTCCTGGGTTTCATGATTGACGCCCAAGGAATTCACCCAACCCCCTCCAAGGTCGAGGCCATCCAAAAGGCCCCCACTCCTGCCTCCAAAACGGAGCTGCAGGCATTCCTCGGCCTTTTGAATTTCTACGCGCCGTTTATTCCCCATAAGGCATCGCTAGCCGAGCCGCTGCATCGGTTGCTCGACCGATCCGCGGCCTGGCACTGGGGCAGCCGCGAAGCACACGCGTTCGCGGCTGTCAAAGCCATGCTCACGTCAGATGCGGTACTAGTCCAGTACCATGACAGGCTTCCTCTGACGCTTGCGTGCGATGCCTCCCCTTTTGGCCTGGGGGCTGTCCTTAGCCACGTCTTTCCAGACGGCTCGGAAGCCCCCATTGCTTTTTACTCCCGGACAATGTCTCAAACGGAGAGAAACTACAGCCAAATCGACAAGGAGGCTTTGGCTGTAGTGTCCGGGATTAAGAAGTTCCACAATTACCTCTATGGGCGGACCTTTTCTGTTGTCACGGACCATAAGCCGCTCCTTGGGCTATTGGCCGGTGACCGTCCGACACCCCCCATCCTGTCGCCCAGGATGACCCGCTGGACGGAATTCCTGGCAGCGTATGACTATACGCTGCTATACCGTCCTGGCAAGCAGATAGGGCATGCTGATGCCCTAAGCCGCTGCCCTCTCCCGGGGCCGGATCCGGCCCCTGTGCCTGCTCTCTCTGTCCTGATGGTCGCGGAGGCGGACTTGCCCCTGTCCTCTTCCGCCGTTGCCGCTCACACCCGCGCAGACCCCGTCCTCGCCCAGGTCTGCCGATGGGTGCTGAGGGGCTGGCCTTCGGGCAGTGTGGCTGAAAACTTTCGGCCTTACAAGTCACGCCAGCTGGAGCTCTCGCTCCATTGCGGGTGCTTGTGTTGGGGAGATCGGATCATCGTCCCTTCCCCTCTCCGGCACATGGTTCTTCAGTCGCTCCATGCCAACCACCCAGGCCAATGCCTTCATCGTCCGTATGAAGGCATTGGCCCGGAGCTATGTCTGGTGGCCCGGCATGGACGCTGAAGTGGCGGAATGGGTGGCCGCCTGCTCCTCCTGCCAATCGTCCCGGCCGGCCCCGCCGGTCTCCCCGCCGAGGGAGTGGGACGCCCCCAGGTGCCCATGGTCCAGGCTCCACTTGGATTTCGCGGGTCCCTTCCATGGCCAGAATTTCCTCGTGGGGGTGGATGCGTTCTCACGCTGGGTGGAGGTGATTCTCATGGCTTCCACCACAGCGGAGAGCACGGTGCATGCCTTGCGCCGTCTGTTCGCGACCCACGGGTTGCCGGACGTCGTTGTGTCCGACAACGGACCCCAATTTCAATCCTCCACCTTCTTGGACTTTCTGGCCACCCAAGGGATCCGCCACGCGCCGGTCGCCCCTTATCACCCAGCGTCTAATGGACGCGCGGAACGAGCCGTGCGCTCAGCCAAGGAAGCCTTGGCCCGTTTGGATAAAGGGGACTGGCAGGCAAGGGTGGCCGCGTACCTTTTGGGACAGCATGTCACACCTTGCCCAGCCACAGGGAAAAGCCCCGCGGAGCTCTTGATGGGCCGACGCTTGCGGACCACTCTGGACAGACTGCACCCCGATTACGACGGGTTGCAGAGGGGCAACCTGCAGATTCCCACTCCTCGTTTATTTGAAATTGGGGACCTGGTTTGGGCAAGGAACTTTTCAGGGGAGCCGCGATGGATTGCCGCAACCATTTTGGACGTAACCGGACCCTGTTCTTACAGAGTCGGCCTTCAGGATGGATCCGAGTGGCGGCGCCACCTGGATCAACTGAGGCGCCGCCTGCCCGAAACAGCAGTCACCACGCCAGGCCGTTCCTGCCCGTCGGCCCCCGTTGGGCCGTTGTTCTCTGCTCAAGCCGAGCAGTTGTTTGGAACCCCGGAGTCCCTAGCCGGTCCAGACCTCGTATCGGCGGGAACAGCACGGGGAGACCGCCAGGACCTCACAGCCCAATCTGACTCTCAGCTGGGGGCCTCGCCCATCGGGGAACCACCCTACCAGAATAATACTCGCCAGCAAATGCCAACTACCTCAAGCCCGGTCGCCACGCCCCCTCACCCGGACTTGCTAGGGTCGCCATTGCCGCCTACGGCGACTCCACCTCCGAGGGCAGGCCGCGATGACGTAGGCGAAGGCTCCGTGTCCCACAGGGAGGAGCCTCCTCAAGAACTAAGGCGGTCAGGGCGGACCCGACACCGCCCCGCCTATCTGAACGACTACGCGTGCGCATGTACTGTGTTGGACAGAGAACCTAGACACATGCGCACTGACTATGGGGGAAGGAGTGTTGAGTCCCCAAGCCTATGTCCCAGACAGCTCGTCTGGTAACCTATGAGTCACCGCATTCCGGAGCTGAGCCAGCAGCTGCAGTGATTAACAGAGACAAGCTGTCTGGAATCTGTCTGGAAAGGAGTTACAATGTTGCAAGTGCATTGCTAGGAGTTTCCTGCCTGGTAACTCTATATAAGAGGTTGCCAGAGAAGAAACCTTGCCAGTTGAATCTTGTGTGTGTTGTAAATAGTGTGAATAAACGTTCCTGTTGTTTTGACCATGCCTGAGTCGGAATCCTTTGTCTGATCTAACAGTAGGGTTTCCTGCTTGAGCAGGGGGTTGGACTAGAAGACCTCCAAGTTCCCTGCCAGCTCTCTCTTTTTCTGCTATTTTGTTTATTCTGAAGCCCATCCATACAACTTTCCTGGCCGTGAATTTGTCTAATTCCTTAATGGAAGAGCTTCCAAGAAATGAAGGTCACTTCATAGTATTACATTTTCTTTTGAGTGAGCACTCTAAATGCTTTTTTTCCCCCTGTAGAATCAGTTTTGCTGTTCTTTGATGGGGCTTTCTCTCCCCCCTCCCCTTCTCTCTCTCTCTCTCTCTCTCTCTCTCTGAGAGGTTGACATCCAAGAAACAAGACCTTAAGAGTACTGTTCATCGTATTGATTAGAAAGTTCATAACATTGATTGGGGGAAGGTTAAAGTTACAACATAAGAATTCTAGCGAGTATCCTTCTTTCAAATGAGATCAATAACGAGAACAGTGCAAGGATCCTTCTGGCTCTTCCACACCCATTAAATGAAATTATTGCATTTCATCTTTTTTGCCTAAATCAGGCCTTTTAAAAAAAAAAAAAAGTTCATTTCTCAGCTCTCACCGTCTCTTGCACAAACACACACACACAGAGAGAGAGAGAGACACACACACACATTCCTGTACCCAGATCATCCTCCCCCAAGCTCTATTGCATTTTTGTCCAGTTTTTCCTATGAAGATCCTGAGCAGGAAACTCATTAAGAAAGCAAATTACTACCTATCTCAGGTTGGAACTAATGCAGTGACATCCGCAGCGGTTGTTAAATGAACTGTAAATCCAATACAGGAAAATAATTTTCAAGTGAATCAAATCAGGTTTCAGCAAAAGCAAAGCACAGGAGACTTAAGGCATGAAGTTTTCTGAGCGTTCGCCGACTAGATATTTTTTTTTTCTTTAGAAAGGGGGGAAAAAAGGCATCCAAATTGGAGAAATCCAGGGCAAAAACCATACAACGGCATTAATCAGACTGTATACAATAACACACAAGGCAAGCAAATGCTTGGAATTTAAGGGCACGGGACCTAGCTATCTGCGAGATCGCATCCTACCCCATACATCCCTCCGACCGATCTGCTCCCACAGAGAGGGACTTCTCCGGGTGCCGTCCATTAGGCAATGCCAGCAGGCAACGCCCAGGAGAAGGGCCTTAATAATAATAATAATTTTATTTGTAGACCGCCTCCTCTCCCCAAGGAGCGGTGCACAGGGAAGTTAAAAAGCAAATATAAAATACATAAATAGTTAATATAAAAATTAAACGAATTGTCCCTGCGCTAAAACCCACTATACTAAAACTAAACTACACCCCCTAAAAAACCCAGTTAAAAACGGAAGACTAACCTAGGCCGGCCAAGCAGAAAAAGTGTGTTTTCAATTTTTGACGGAAGGAGCGGAGGTCCGTGGTTGTTCTAATTTCAGGGGGAAGGTCGTTCCAGAGGGCTGGGCCCGCCTTCTCTGTGGCGGGCCCAGCTCTATGGAATGACTTATCCCCCGACCTCAGAACAACCACGGATCTCCGTGCCTTCCGACAAAAGCTCAAGACTTATCTTTTCCAACAGGTCGGCCTGGCCTAACCTATCTTCCAGCCTTTTTAGTCTGAACATCTAAATTGTTTTAATTGGGTTTTTAAGGGGTTTAGTTTTTAGGATTTTAGGATTTTTAGCGCAGGGATAAATTGTTTAATTTCATTTTATATATTTATGATGTATCTATGTTTGTATGTTTTTAATTCCCCTGTGCACTGCCCCGAGTCCCTTCGGGGAGAGGGAGTGGTCTACAAATTAAATTTATTATTATTATTATTATTAAGGACAAGAAGGTTCAAATAATGTTGGTAAACCTGGAGACCATCCGTGATTTTTATTTCCAGATCTCAACAGAAGAAGAGGAGAAAGTGAGAAACCCCATAGAAACCCCAGAAACTTATCAAGAGCTTCTTAAATACATTCATTTAAACACATACATATATATAAATAGAGAGATCAGTGGTAGGATTCAAGAATTTTTACTAGCGGTTGTGTGGGCGTGGCTTGGTGGGCATGGCATGGTTTGGGGGGTGTGGCAGGGGAAGGATACTGCAAAATCCCCATTCGCTCCCCAGGGAAAAGATACTGTAAATTCTTTATTCCCTCCCCACTCCAGGGGAAGGATACTGTAAAATCTCCATTCCTTCCTGATCAGCTGGGACTCAGGAGGCAGAGAATAGATGGGGGCGCGGCCAGCCAGAGGTGGTATTTGCAGGTTCTCCGAACTACTCAAAATTTCCGCTACCGGTTCTCCAGAACTGGTTAGAATCTGCTGAATCCCACCTCTGATACAGAGACAGGACTGTGGTTATTAAGAAAACAGGCAGAAGATGTATTGGATATGTACGTCACCTTGAGGTATTTGTAAAAAAAATAATAAAGCCGGGATACAAATAAATAAAAATAAAAATGAGAGAAGGAAGAGTAACATGGTAATAAAATAGCTGCTTGTGCAACCTTGCAACTCTCCGGTTAGCCTTAAGGATCCTCATCTAAAATCTGTTGTAAATAGGTGTCTCCTGCCCCTTGATTTGTTGCAAGAGAGTTAGTTGTGGGAGTTTATCCAGTGTGTAAAAGGAGACTTGTGCAAGCTGCCACATTAGAAGATCAGTGCAAATGCTTCCAGTACACGTTCAAGTGGAGCAAATGTATTTTCTCTGTCGAGTGTGTGTTTGTGCTAGGCAGAGGAAGTTCGGAAGACATGGAGGAGTTTCACACAATGGACCTGAAGCAATTTATCAGCCCGCATTAAGGGACTGATAGAATGGGGAAAGGCAGCCCATTAACCCGTGCACACAAAATATGTCTGTTGTTATTATTGTCCATAAATTCCTCAGTTGCCTGTGGAAAGAGACGCCCGTAAAAATAGTGTGACTGATCGAGAGCGATAGTAAACAGCCTGTTAAACAGAAACCGTAAACTCCGCACAAATGGACTTAGTTTTGGGTTGCTGCCGTAAAACCCAGCACAAGCCACACCAGGAGCCCACGGATGAAAAACCTCTCTGGAATGCTTTTATTATTCTAGAAGCGGCAAAGCATTGATGAAGTGGCTGGCAAGTATTCGCAAAGGTGTAGGGTTTGTTTTGCAAACTCCAAGCTCTGCTGTCCAACTGAGTGCCAACTAGCTCGGTTCGACGACATTAAATAATCCACTCTTTGGATTGAAGGCGCTTTTGAAAGGAAGTTTTTTTTTCAATTGCAGCCGCTATAACACTCTTGCCTGTATGATTTGTACAGCAGCGTAATCCAGGGGTGAAATCCAGCAGATTCTAACAGGTTCGGGAGAACCAGTAGCAAAAATTTTGAGTAGTTCGGAGAACCGGTAAAAGCCACCTCTGGCTGGCCTTGCCCCCATCTGTTCTCTGCCTCCCGAGTCCCAGCTGATCAGGAGGGCATGGGGATTTTGCAGGATCCTTCCCTGGGTTTGGGGAGGGAATGGGGATTTTGCAGGATCCTTCCCCAGGAGTGGGGTGGGAATGGGGATTTTGCAGGATCCACACCCACCAAGCCACACCCACAGAACTTGTAGTATAAAACATTTTTGAATTTCACCACTGGCGTAATCCCCCTTCAGAGACATGAACCCGAAAGATATCAGGGGGATTTTAATCATTTTTGGAACTTCATTTGGCAACAGTAAAAAAAATTCCCAGAGTTATTAGGAATATCATAAAGGACAAGTGTTGAATATCTTCCGATACAGACCAAGGACAGAAAACAGAGTTAATTTCTGTTACACAAAGGAACGCTAGACGTATGACGTAACGGAACCAAGAATTTGCACTTCGGGTCATGACTGTGGGAAGTCGGAACCAACCCAATTTTATGACATTTTTTGTGGTAGTCTGAAGCATGAAGTGAACCCATTTTCTGCAGTGGGCATTTTTGGCTGGAAACTGGAAATAAACCTGGGTTAAGGCAGGAAATGTTATTAAACTGAGGTCATGTCATTGCAGGATGATGCAAATGGTCTTAAATGAGGTCTGGTTGCCAGTGGCCAAAAATGCAACCACAGGACCACCTCAGAATTTGGGATCCAGATCTTCTGTTTTTTGAGGGCTGTCGTAGCCTCAAATGGTCACCAAGCAACCAAAACTGCCTGTATTTCACTGGCAAAAAGAATGCCAGCTGCTTCTAAGGAAGCAGGTAGAGTTGAGGGCACCTGCTTGGGTGGGGGTTGGACTAGATGACCTGCAAGGTCCCTTCCAACTCTGTTAATCTGTAAAGAAGAGGATGTGGAAGAAGAGGACAATTGTTGTTTATTAAAGAACTCCATAGGGTGATAGAAAATAACTTGAAGGGCAAATGTGAGATTTTTTAAGTCATGTCAACATACTAACAATTCTCATAAAATTTTACAAGGGTACCAGATACCTGTTGCCTTCCATTTGCAATTTATTCAAAGTCCATTCAGACTGAGTGGTGTCCCAAACAACTTTTTGAAGATGGATCTCTGGAATTTCTCCAAAGTGTGCAAAGATTTTAAGGAGAGTGAATAGACATGATAATCTATATAAATAAAAATGTAAAATAGTTTGTACGAATCCACTAATCTCAAAAAGTACTGGACCAATTTGCCTCAAATTTTGACACAACGCAGCCAAGGACTTCCGATAATAGAATAGCTAATCATTTTGTGCCTAGCACGCGTGAGTTGTGTACAAATTACACAAAAAAATGTACCCACTGAATGTGTGTAAACAACCCTGTAGCCACGCCCATCAAACTGTTTTTCAACTGCCAGTGTTGGAAAAGGCCTCATACGGCGGCCTCTTGGGGCCAAAAAGGCACAGAGGACAGCAAACTCCCAGGTGGCCCATAGAGGGGGGGGGGAAATTCTGCTCAGGACTGTTCTCTGAGGTAAAAAAAACGGAGACAGGCAGCTGCTTTAAACTGTTTAATACGAACTGAACCAAACTGTAACAAAGAATCACCCATCTGACAGCAAATACAGTTTAATGAAAAGAAGGACTAGGGAAGACATGATAGCAGCCTTCCAATATCTCAGGGGTTGCCCCAAGCAATGGGTAGATGACCTCCAAGATCCCTTCCAACTCTGCTATTGTAGTATTGTATTACAGTAGGTAGGTAGATAGGGGAATAGAGAGACAGGGAGAAATACAGTTTAATAAAAGAGGGACTAGGGGAGACAGGATAGCAGCCTTCCAATATCTCAGGGGTTGCCACAAAGAAGAGGGAGTCAAGCTATTCACCAAGGCACCTGAGGGCAGAAAAAGAAGCAATGGGTGGAAACTAATCAAGGAGAGAAGCAACCTAGAACTGAGGGCAAATTTCCTGGCAGTGAGAACTATTAACCAGTGGAACATCTTGCCACCAGAAGTTATGGATGCCCTAACACTGAAGAGAGAAGAGACTGGAAAACCATTTGTCTGAAACGGCATAGGGTCTCCTGCTTGAACAGCGGGGTTGAACTAGATGACCTCCAAGGTCCCTTCCAATTCTGCTATTGTATTATTGTATTACAGTAGGTAGGTGGATAGGGGAATAGAGAGACAGGGAGAACTACAGTTTAATAAAAGAGGGACTAGGGGAGACAGGATAGCAGCCTTCCAATATCTCAGGGGTTGCCACAAAAAAGAGGGAGTCAAGCTATTCTCCAAGGCACCTGGGGGCAGGACAAGAAGCAATGGGTGGAAACTAATCAAGGAGAGAAGCAACTTAGAACTGAGGAGAAATTTCCTGACAGTTAGAACAATTAATCAGTGGAACAGCTTGCCTCCAGAAGTTGTGAATGCCCCAACACTGGAAGTCTTCAAGATGATGTTGGATAGCCATTAGTCTGAAATGGTATAGGGCAGTGATGGCTAACCTTTTATGGCTCACTTGCCAATTGCAGGGGGAGTGCAGGGGCGATGTGCACAGGTGTGCCACATCCATAATGCTATGTGCATGACCCCCTGCATTTGGCATGCTTTTTACGTCATCCCCAGGCTCCAGAGGGTTTATAGGAGCCTGGGGAGGGTGAAAACAGCCTTCCCCACCTCCAGAGGGCAAAAAATGGCCTCAAAAGAAGGCCTAAATCAGCTGGCCAGGGCACACATACAAACTGAAACTGACAGGGCAATGCCTCGAGTGGCCTAAGAAATGGTTCCGTGTGCCACCTGTGGCACCCGTGCCATAGGTTCGCCATCATGGGTATAGGGCTTCCTGCCTAGCAGGGAGTTGGACTAGATGACCCCCAAGGGATAGATAGAGAGGCAGAAATAAGGTATGTATGTATGTATGTATGTATGTATGTAGGTAGGTAGGTAGGTAGGTAGGTAGGTAGGTAGGTAGGTAGGTGGATAGATAGATAGATAGATAGATAGATAGATAGATGGATGGATGGATGGATGGATGGATGGATGGATGGATGGATGGATGGATGGATGGATGGAAGGAAGGAAAGAAAGAAAGAAAGAAAGAAAGAAAGAAAGAAAGAAAGAAAGAAAGAAAGAAAGAAAGAAAGAAAGAAAGAAAGAAAGAAAGAAAGAAAGAAAGAAAGAAAGAAAGAAAGAAAGAAAGAAAGAAAGAGACGGTAGGTAGGTAGGTAGGTAGGTAGGTAGGTAGGTAGGTAGGTAGGTAGGTAGGTAGGTAGAGGGAGAAAGGAAGAAATATGGTAGGTAGGTAGGTAGGTAGGTAGGTAGGTAGGTAGGTAGGTAGGTACATAGGTAGGGGGATGGATAGATAGGGAGAAATACAGTAGATAGGTAGGTAGAGGGATAGACAGAGAGGGAGAAATACAGTAGGTAGGTAGGTTGGGGCTTATATGGTGGTTGGGTGTATGTGTGCAGGTGTAGATCTACACACAGATTGGTTAGCCATTTAACCAGACTGGGCCACAGCAACGCGTGGCCGGGTATAGCTAGTAATAATAATAAAAAATTAATTTATAGACCACTCCCTCTCCCCATAGGGACTTGGAGCGGTGATATTGCCCTAGCAATAAATTCTACCAACTAATAGGAGGAGCTGTAGTTCTGCTTTAGTAGAAATGTGAATTTCAAATCAAATTTAGAATTGGACCACCACTTTAATAAACAGACTGAAAAATAAACCCAGAATACATTAGGTAAAGGTTCCCCTCGCACATATGTGCTTTTCTCCTGCTATGGGAATAAAAATGAATACCTGGTAGGCAGAATTTTTCCCCCCTATTTTCCTCCTCAAAAACTAAGCTGCGTCTTATAACTCTAGTGCGTTTTATACTCTGAAAAATACAGTATTTGAATTCCACGACTGCCTTAGTCAAATAATGCAAAGGATATAATTTAGCCCCAAACAGTCGCAGGCATGCACAAACTAATTGTAAACTAAAGAACTTAAATGAAATGAAACTAAGATTAAACTAACTCTACCCAATCAGCCATGTAGTAAGAAACTTAAACAATGTAGTTGAAGGAAAATAACCATGGGGGAATTTTATTTATTTGTTTTGTAAGTAGATTAGCTGCCCAACTCTTGACTCTGGGTGCCAAATAACCTTAAGGCAGAGTGCTACAAAGATCCAACAAAACAAAAATCCAAAAAAAGGAACACCACAATCCAAACAAACATCCCACAATCTTCTCAGAGGCATTGAGAATGTAGTAGACTTGAGTTTTTGCTTTCCACTTTGTTAGAGGGAAGATACTTCAGTTGGAGTTCACCTTGAGGTATCTTCTATATGTTGTTGACATCTATAAGGTGGGATATGACATATACAATAGCAGAGTTGGAAGGGACCTTGGAGGTCTTCTAGTCCAACCCCCTGCATAGGCAGGAAGCTTATACCATTTCAGACAAATGGCTATCCAACATCTTCTTAAAGACTTGCAGTGTTGAGGCATTCACAACTTCTGGAGGCAACTTCTGTTCCACTGATTAATTGTCCTGTCAGGAAATTTCTCCTTAGTTCTAAGTTGCTTCTCTCCTTGATTAGTTTCCACCCATTGCTTCTTGTTCTGCCCTCAGGTGCCTTGGAGAATAGTTTGACTCGCTCTTCTTTGTGGCACC
Source organism: Rhabdophis nuchalis (assembly GCA_039707465.1). Classification (NCBI taxonomy): domain Eukaryota; kingdom Metazoa; phylum Chordata; class Lepidosauria; order Squamata; family Natricidae; genus Rhabdophis; species Rhabdophis nuchalis. The sequence continues at coordinate 10,220,317 of CM077657.1, read as the reverse complement.
CTCTGAGATATCGGAACACTGCTATCATGTCTCCCCTGGCCCTTCTTTTCATTAAACTAGACATACCCAGTTCCTACAACCGTTCTTCATATGTTTTATCCTCCAGTCCCCTAATTCTCTTGGTTGCTCTTCTCTGCACTCTTTCCAGAGTCTCCATGTCTTTTGTACATCGTGGTGACCATAACTGGATGCTGTATTCCAAGTGTGGCCTTACTAAGGCCTTATAAAGTGGTATTATCACCTCACGTTATCTTGATTCTATCCCTCTGTTTATGCAGCCTAGAACTGTTTTGGCTTTTTTGGCAGCTGCTGCACACGGCTGGCCATATTTAAATGGTTGTCTACTAGGACTCCAAGATCCCTTTCACAGTTACTACTATTGAGCAAGGTACCACCTATACTGTACCTGTACATTTCGTTTTTCTTGCCTAAATGTAGAACCTTACTTTTTTCGCCATTGAATTTCATTTTATTAGATAGTGCCCAATGTTCAAGTTTGATATGATATGATACATATTCTATGACCCACCCCCCCCGACAGTTTCTAATCAAGGTATGCCTGTCAGGTGTGTTCTCTTTACAAAGGGATTGGAAAGACCCCTGCCATGCTTTTTTTGATTGGGTGGAAAGAGTAACTTGTAATAATATGTGCCAGTGCCAGAGAAAAATTGATCTGATCGCAGAGCTGGCATAATAGGATTTAATTCTGCTTCAGATGTGCTAGTTTTAATAAAAAAGGATTGAACAAAGCTCAAATAAATTACACAGAAAGGTCAGGCTTATTGCCTGTACAGTTCTGTTAACTCTTCCAGAGAAACTTTTAGATACTGTATTTATAAGACCTTTTGATTTGGGGGAAAGCAGGATATAAACTGTACGCGTGGCTCCCCCATTGTTCGTGATGGTGATTCATTGACAAATGGGAACCATCCATGCTTAAAACAAAGCATTTTAAGGAGGCTCCACCTATGTTGAGGCTTTGTTTACCTAAGACGGGGGCCGGCAACTTAAACACTCAAAGAGCCATTTGGACCTGTTTCCCTCAGAAAAGAAAACACCGGGAGCCACAAAAACCTTCCTGTACCTGACTATTACCTGAGCCACAAAACTAGTATACTGTATGTAGTTGAATTAAATGTTCTGTATTCTGTATTTCTTTTCTTGGATTTAACCATGGTTGCACTACCGGGGGTTGAAAAGCTCAATAAATCACGTGCCAGCGGGTGTCGCACATTGGCGGGTTGTGACACATATTTTGAGTAACAGAGAGCCGCAGCAGAAGGATGAAAGAGCCACATGCGGCTCCAGAGCCACACAGGTTGCTGATTCCTGACCTGGGAAATGAGGAGAAATCTTAACTGGCTTGTGGTCTATGAACAGCAATCTCGTTTATGTGCTCATCTCGTCCCATAGGTATATGATGGTTTTAGTCAATCATATTTAACTATTAAATAGATCAGCTTATGGGAGAGATTTCCATCTTGCAAAAGTTATAAAGAGGCAGATAAAATATAATTGCGCAGTTGAGAGTGAAGCAAAGACACTTAATAGATCAAAGGATATTGCTAGAAAATTAATAACTTCTAAAACAAAATTGTTTAAAGTTCTTGGTTAATCAGAAGCTCCTCTAAACAGTTAATAGATTTCTAAAAAGGAGATCAGCCACTAAGCATCTGATCTTGCCTGGGAATGTTACCAACTGTCGTAGATCACAGAACTGAAGTCTTGACTATAACTGATTACCTGAGGGGAAATTCCATGAAACCTTATAGGAGCCTAAATAGACTTTCTTACAATTGTGCAGAAAAATATGGAGAAAAAGCGGGGAAGTTTTTTAAAATCATAAGAACACCAATAATACAATCGTCATCTTTTCATGACCCAATAATCCCTTGCAAGGTGGAGTCTGGGCAACTGAGTGGAGCTAGCAGAGTGTTTTAATGGCCAGATGCCTTTCCTGTCACCAGTGTGGAATTTTGTTTAGCAGATATATTCTCATTGCCCAGAGAGAGAAATATCTGCCTCTACCTAGGATCAAACTCACATCCTCCTGATTGTGAGGCGAGAGCTCCCCCTCTAGGCCACCGCACCACTCCAACACTAATAATACAATGTTCTAAACAATTTATTGCCAGTAAATATGGCTATGAACATGTAAGCATTATCGAGTCAATTTCTATGGCCACCTATCAAACATTTGGCTTGGGCAGGTGAACTACTTCTTCTCTTATCCTCTTCCTCCTCCTCCTCCTCTTCCATGTTCATGAATGCCCCAACACTGGAAGTCTTTAAGAGGATGTTAGATAGCCATTTGTCTGAAATGGTATAGGGCTTCCTGCCTAGGCGGGGGGTTGGACTAGAAGACCTCCAAGGTCCCTTCCAACTCTGCTATTGCATTGCATTGCATTGCATTGTATCTTTTTTGTCTCCTTCATCTTCATCCTACTCCTCTTCCTACTCCTCTTTCCCCCATGCCAGGGAAAAACATCGTTCTAAATCAGACCATCATAATTTATCTTGATTTCCAGAAAAGGCCTTTCCTTTACAGCTAGGAGGTGTGAATTATTAATATCAGAATTAAATATCAAAGAAAATGCATCAAAATTGCTAAACTTTATAAAGCTAGTTTCTCTGGCCATTGTCCAAAACTTCAAAACCGTGAGGATTTTCAGGTAAGATAATGTCTCGTCCCCCTGGCTTTTCTGTGCCTCAGTGGGAAAATAAAACATGAGCCGGCACATGCACGACATACTGTGAAAGTCAGGGAAGCCACATTGCCACATATGCTCAGCCACCTGCCTCTTTGAACGCTAATGATTTATCCCGTCCCATTGGACGCTACTGCATTAGCTTTTTTTGAAGAGTCTTTTTCACTTAAACAAAAGGCCACTGAATCTCTGTTCTGCAAAGGGGCTGGATTGAATCTGAAGGAGCGATCTGTGGGATCAGAACTGTGAATAAGTTTCTTGGCTTCTTTTTTTATTCCCAGAAACACTTAAACTTTCTGCAACTATGGTAGCCAGGATTTTGAGGACAAAGGAGTTGCTGGGCCAGGCCAAGCTGCAATCTAAGCGTGGTGAGGGCTACAGACCAAAGCATCTGGAGAACATCAGATTGTGGGGAAACAGCTGTATAAACCCAATGTTTCTCAATACCAGAATGTTTAACACTGATGGATTTCAACTCTCAGAATGTCCCGGCCAGCGTGCTTAAAGTCATTGATGCTGAGAAACATCGATATAATCATTCTTGTCAAGTTGAACCAATGGGTAATCTCACTTCTTTATCACTGGCTTTAGAAACATGTCCTCCATCACTTGCGCCTATAAAGGTTGGCCTTCCCTCTCTTTCCTTGTTCATAGATGAGCTTAGTCTCATCTACTTTAAATGACAGGACTTATTTTTGTCATCATCTGTTTGGTAAAATTCTGGCCCTCCCAATGTTGCTCAGCTACACCTCCTGCATGTTCTGATCTTTGGTCACAGTAGCCTAGCCCTGACCTTCCAACACTGGTGGGTCAGAGCTTCTTCATTATTCAACCCACTTTTTCTTATTACCAATCGGAGATGCCAGGGAGATGAATCTGTGGTAGAAGGACATCTTCTACCACCAATACATAGTAGAGAATCAATGCAATAAGTACCTTGCGGTCAACCGTCCCACTGTGTTAGACAGCAAACGAAACTCCTGGGACATTTTTTTATCCAAGAGTTTAACTTTTCTGAAGATTACATATGGGCACATAAGCAGAAAAGTCAGCTCTAACTATTTTGGGTCAAACCTCATAGGAAAGCTTTCCTTTCTACGCTGGACCACCCATTATCCATTGCCCACCAATCATTTGCACTCTCTTTGTTTTGAGAACAGTCTATCTGCTTTGGAGTTCCCAGCGGGCGACCTTGAGGTGTTGGGTCTGTGTCGGTAGGCTTGCATTCCAAATTTCCCTCCCAAACCTCCCTTACATTCCAAGGCCTTCTTTCTCCCCTTCCGTTAAGAGTTGTGTGGTTGAAAGTTGGGCTGTGTAGCCAGTGGCACTTGGTGCCTTCACTTTGGGTTGACTTCATAAGAACATAAGAACATAAGAACAGCCTTGCTGGAACAGGCCACAGCCCATCCAGTCCAGCATTCTGTCTCCCACAGTGGCTCCCCATTTGCTTCAGGGTCTTCCCAAGCAGATGTCTTCACCTGCTTATGATTCCCTGCAAATGGCATTGAGAAATATCCTGCCTATCTCTCCAACCCGGAGGGTGTCCTTAGGCATCCATAATGATAGCCATGGATACCCTTGTTCTGCATGAACTCCTCTAATCCTTTCTTAAAGGTGTCGAGTCTGACAGCTGTCACCACTTCTTCTGGCAGGGAGTTCCATAGACCAGGGATCCTCTGGGTGAAAAAGTACCTCCTCTTGTTTGTTTGAGGTCTAGCTATCAAAAGTTTCATGGAGTGCCCCCTACTTCTAGGGTTGTGCAATAGGGAAAACAGTTTTTCCTTTTCTACTTTGTCCGCACCGTGCATGATTATCGTATAGATCGTAATATCCAAAATAATCAAAAGCAAAACTCCAACTGCTTCCTCTCACAAATGACCAAACGGAGATCACTCTACTTACTTTTCCCCTGTTCAATACTAGTTCAAACAATCCATTTCCCCCACTTGGTCACTTCTATCGGTGTCGAACTACAGTTACTATCACCCGATCTGGTAGCTAACCAAGTTCTGATTTGAAATCAATGCATCAGCATCTCAAGGGCAGAAGACCAATTTACTAAGCTGCTCGGTGAACAAGGCGAGTCCATTATACAAATCCAATCTGAGATATTTCCCTCCTTTCTCTGATGTGGTGCTTATAATAAGCAAAATAACTACAGTAATTTTTCAAATGAGAAGAAAGCAGACAAATTCACGCTGCCAGAAAAACTTCACCCATCCTATTTTTCACGCCACATCTGTGGAATCAATAACTGCACCTATTGATTGTGGGCATAAATTCAAAACATTAATTTACATTGAGTATCTTAACCTAATAAAGAAGCAGCAGCAGCAGAATTTGGCCGAATTGATTTGCCTTTTGTTTTCAAGATTAAAATCAAACCTGTGGAAGAAACAGAGACATTGTAAGGTACAAATGCTGTTAATTATCAGTAACTATCACAACAACATCAAGAATCAAGTAGTCCCAAGAGGGGAAAAAATCCATGATTGTTCAGCCTGGAAAAATTACACAGGTTATCTATGGGACAGAGAGAGGGGCCTTTTCTCTCTCCTAAAAGTATTTAAAGTTTGCATTTACACTGGCAAGAGCTGGACATTTTTCCTTGCAGATATTGAGGATAGAAATAGAAATAGGAATGGGAATGCAATAGAATAGAATAGAATAGAATAGAATAGAATAGAATTCTTTATTGGCCAAGTGTGACGACACACAAGGAATTTGTCTTTGATGCAGAAGCTCTCAGTCTACATAAAAAGACGAGATACATTTGTCAAGAATCCTAAGGTACAACACTTAATAATAGTCATAGGGTACACGTAAGCAATCAAGAAACAATCATAAGTGTTAGATCAGACAAAGGATTCCGACTCAGGCATGGTCAAAACAACAGGAACGTTTATTCACACTCTTACAACAGCACAAGAATTCAACTGACAAGGTTTCTTCTCTGGCAACCTCTTATATAGAGTTACCAGGCAGGAAACTCCTAGCAAGCAATTGCAACATGTAACTCCTTTCCAGACAGATTCCAGACAGCTTGTCTCAGTCAATTAACACAGCTGCCTGATCTGTTCCGGAATGCGGTGACTCAAAGGTTACCAGACTTGCTGTCTGGGCTGAGGACTCAACACTCCTTCCCCCATAGTCAGTGCGCATGTGTCTAGGTTCTCTGTCCAACACAGTACATGCGCACGCGTAGTCGTTCAGATAGGCGGGGCGGTGTCGGGTCCGCCCTGACCGCCTTAGTTCTTGAGGACGCTCCTCTCTGTGGGACACGGAGCCTTCGCCTACGTCACCGCGGCCTGCCCTCGGAGGTGGAGTCGCCGTAGGCGGCAATGGCGACCCTAGCAAGTCCGGGCGAGGGGGCGTGGCGACCGGGCTTGGGGTAGTTGACATTTGCTGGCGAGTATTATTCTGGTAGGGTGGTTCTCCGATGGGCGAGGCCCCCAGCTGAGAGTCAGATTGGGTTGTGAGGTCCTGGCGGTCTCCCCGAGCTGTTCCCGCTGATACGAGGTCTGGACCGGCTAGGGACTCCGGGGTTCCAAGCAACTGCTCGGCTTGAGCTGAGAACAACGGCCCAACGGGGGCCAACGGGCAGGAACGGCCTGGCGTGGTGACTGCTGTTTCGGGCAGGCGGCGCCTCAGTTGATCCAGGTGGCGCCGCCACTCGGATCCATCCTGAAGGCCGACTCTGTAAGAACAGGGTCCGGTTACGTCCAAAATGGTTGCGGCAACCCATCGCGGCTCCCCTGAAAAGTTCCTTGCCCAAACCAGATCCCCAATTTCAAATAAACGAGGAGTGGGAATCTGCAGGTTGCCCCTCTGCAACCCCTCGTAATCGGGGTGCAGTCTGTCCAGAGTGGTCCGCAAGCGTCGGCCCATCAAGAGCTCCGCGGGGCTTTTCCCTGTGGCCGGGCAAGGTGTGACATGCTGTCCCAAAAGGTACGCAGCCACCCTTGCCTGCCAGTCCCCTTTATCCAAACGGGCCAAGGCTTCCTTGGCTGAGCGCACGGCTCGTTCCGCGCGTCCATTAGACGCCGGGTGATAAGGGGCGACCGGCGCGTGGCGGATCCCTTGGGTGGCCAGAAAGTCCAAGAAGGTGGAGGATTGAAATTGGGGTCCGTTGTCGGACACAACGACGTCCGGCAACCCGTGGGTTGCGAACAGACAGCGCAAGGCACGCACCGTGCTCTCCGCTGTGGTGGAAGCCATGAGAATCACCTCCACCCAGCGTGAGAACGCATCCACCACCACGAGGAAATTCTGGCCATGGAAGGGACCCGCGAAATCCAAGTGGAGCCTGGACCATGGGCACCTGGGGGCGTCCCACTCCCTCGGCGGGGAGACCGGCGGGGCCGGCCAGGACGATTGGCAGGAGGAGCAGGCGGCCACCCATTCCGCCACTTCAGCGTCCATGCCGGGCCACCAGACATAGCTCCGGGCCAATGCCTTCATACGGACGATGCCTGGGTGGTTGGCATGGAGCGACTGAAGAACCATGTGCCGGAGAGGGGAAGGGACGATGACCCGATCTCCCCAACACAAGCACCCGCAATGGAGCGAGAGCTCCAGCTGGCGTGACTTGTAAGGCCGAAAATTTTCAGCCACGCTGCCCGAAGGCCAGCCCCTCAGCACCCATCGGCAGACCTGGGCGAGGACGGGGTCTGCGCGGGTGTGAGCGGCAACGGCGGAAGAGGACAGGGGCAAGTCCGACTCCGCGACCATCAGGACAGAGAGAGCAGGCACAGGGGCCGGATCCGGCCCCGGGAGAGGGCAGCGGCTTAGGGCATCAGCATGCCCTATCTGCTTGCCAGGACGGTATAGCAGCGTATAGTCATACGCTGCCAGGAATTCCGTCCAGCGGGTCATCCTGGGCGACAGGATGGGGGGGGTCGGACGGTCACCGGCCAATAGCCCAAGGAGCGGCTTATGGTCCGTGACAACAGAAAAGGTCCGCCCATAGAGGTAATTGTGGAACTTCTTAATCCCGGACACTACAGCCAAAGCCTCCTTGTCGATTTGGCTGTAGTTTCTCTCCGTTTGAGACATTGTCCGGGAGTAAAAAGCAATGGGGGCTTCCGAGCCGTCTGGAAAGACGTGGCTAAGGACAGCCCCCAGGCCAAAAGGGGAGGCATCGCATGCAAGCGTCAGAGGAAGCCTGTCATGGTACTGGACTAGTACCACATCTGACGTGAGCATGGCTTTGACAGCCGCGAACGCGTGTGCTTCGCGGCTGCCCCAGTGCCAGGCCGTGGATCGGTCGAGCAACCGATGCAGCGGCTCGGCTAGCGATGCCTTATGGGGAATAAACGGCGCGTAGAAATTCAAAAGGCCGAGGAATGCCTGCAGCTCCGTTTTGGAGGCAGGAGTGGGGGCCTTTTGGATGGCCTTGACCTTGGAGGGGGTTGGGTGAATTCCTTGGGCGTCAATCATGAAACCCAGGAATTCCACCCTAGGCGCAGCAAACGTACATTTGCTGCGTTTCAACTTTAAACCCGCGCCCCTGAAAACTCTGAGGACCTTCCGTAACGTTTTGGCGAGTTCTGATATGCTGGAAGCAGCAATCAGGACGTCGTCAAAATACGGTACAACGCCAGGGAGCCCATGGAGCAGTCGCTCCATGAGGCTCTGGAAGATCCCCGGGGCTACGGACACGCCGAATTGGAGACGGCGACAGCGGAAAGCCCCACGGTGGGTCACGATGGTCTGCGCTTCCGCAGCCTCGTCATCCACCGGGAGCTGTTGGTAGGCCTGCGCCATATCCAGTTTCGCGAACACTCGACCTCGTCCCAATGAGTGGAGTAGGTCTTGCACCACCGGAACCGGGTATGGGTTCGCCTGAAGCCCGAGGTTGATCGTCGACTTATAGTCGGCGCAGATCCTCACGGACCCGTCGGGCTTAATGGGGACCACAATGGGGGTCTCCCATTTCACCTGATCGACGGGTTCGAGCACGCCCTGCGCCACCAATCGATCCAATTCCGCTTCAACCTTGGGCTTCAGCGCGAACGGCAGCCTGCGGGCCTTCAAGCGGACTGGAGCAACCTGGGGGTCCAAATTTAGGGAAACTGGAGTGCCTTTGTACGTTCCTAAGCTGCCATCAAAGACGTCGTTGAACTCTCTGATTACTTCGTCTACCGGAGAACTGGCTGGCACGCTGTGTACTCCTTGGACTGACAGTCCCAAGGCTGGAAACCAGTCCAATCCGATCAAGGCAGCTAGGGGTTTGGCCACTACCAGGATGGGAAGGGATCCGTGGAAGGGGCCGTAGTCTACTCTCACTCTGTGCAGACCTAGAATGGGAATTTGTGAGCCCTGGTAATCTTTCAGGATCGTCGCCGTGGGGCCGAGATCCCGCTTCCTGAGCTTGGGGCAAAGCTTAACTAAATGCGCCCAGGACATGAGTGATCTAGAGGACCCTGAATCTATTTCCATTTTTACCCCCACCCCCTCTAAGCAAACCACTGTTGACAGTCTCCTACTCTCTGCCTGGTCGTAGCTTAGAGCTGGGGGCATCTCCGCCAGCGCGAAGCAGTCGGTCGGCTGTGGCTGGTAGCGTCCTGAATGCTTCTGCGACCCTCGTTGTCCTGGTGGAACGGTTCTGGAGGCGGCAGCTGGCGTTGTCGCTGGAGCGGCAGCACGGCACACAGCTGCTAGGTGTCCTTTCCTGCCACATCTGCGGCACACCGATGCCTTGAATGGGCACTCTGGTCTCTGGTGGGCCCCTCCGCAGCCTAGGCAGTTCCCGGACTTCTGCTGCGGTGTGAATGCGCGATTCGGCACGCGCCCGGTCACCCTCATGCAGTCCCCACGGTCTTCCTCCTCCAGCTCATCCAGCGGCGCTATTTCGTCTACCAGACACGCTCGCGGAGTGGGGAAAAGAGGAGGGCGCGCGCGGCCCATGTCGGATGTGGAGATCTCCGACAATTCTGTCGCGCGTGCTTCTTCCACCGCTTGCTCGAGAGTCAGGACAGTTTTTGAAAGCAAGCAGCGCTTTAGGCGGATGTCTCTTACGCCGCATACAAACTGCTCCAGTAGGGATTCCTCCAGGAAGCCAGCAGGGAACTCGCAGGGAATTGCGGTCGCTCTCAATTTCTGCAGGAACTCGGCTACCGACTGTTGCGGCTGTTGCACACATTGCCTGAATGCATAGCGATGCGCTATGCGGGAAGGTGCCGGCGCGTAGTGTGCTCTCAGGCGGCCCAGGAGATCGTCCCACGGCACTTCATGCACCGCTGCGGGTGCTGCTATGGTTCGGGCGGTAGCGAACAATTCAGGGCCGCCGCACTGGAGGAATAGGCTCAGCTTCCTGGCAGGCGCGAGTTCGCCCTAGTCGCTGGCTATCAAGAAGCACTCGAACCGGGCTAAGAAGGAAGCCCATTGTTCCTTCATCGGGTCGAACGGTGCAAACGGAGGCATTGTCGCCGTAGCCATGGTGAGGCTGTGCGTTGCGCTGCGCTCTGTTGTTGAAGTATTCGTTACCCGTTGCGTTCTAAGGCCACGGCCTGAATCCCTCCTTCGTCGCCAGTGTTAGATCAGACAAAGGATTCCGACTCAGGCATGGTCAAAACAACAGGAACGTTTATTCACACTCTTACAACAGCACAAGAATTCAACTGACAAGGTTTCTTCTCTGGCAACCTCTTATATAGAGTTACCAGGCAGGAAACTCCTAGCAAGCAATTGCAACATGTAACTCCTTTCCAGACAGATTCCAGACAGCTCGTCTCAGTCAATTAACACAGCTGCCTGATCTGTTCCGGAATGCGGTGACTCAAAGGTTACCAGACTTGCTGTCTGGGCTGAGGACTCAACAATAAGGATACAAGCAACAAAGTTACAGTCCTGCAGTCATAAGCGGGAGGAGATGGGTGATAAGAACGATGAGAAGACTAATAGTAATAGTAATGAAGCCTTAGTGAATAATTTGACAGTGGTGAGGGAATTATTTGTTTAGCAGAGTGATGGCATTCTGGAAAAAACTGTCCTTGTGTCTAGTTGTCTTGGTGTGCAGTGCCCTATAGCATCGTTTTGAGGGTAGGAGATGAAACAATTGATGTCCAGGATGTGAGGGGTCAGTAAATATTTTCATGACCCTCTTTTTGACTCCTGCAGTGTCCAGGTCCTCAATAGAAGGCAGGTTGGTAGTAATTGTTTTTTATGCCGTTCTAATTATCCTCTGAAGTCCGTGCCTGTCTCGTTGGGTTGCAGAACCAAGATAATATAACAGGTGGTGTTGGGCAAAAGATAAACCTTGGCAATCCCAAAGGTGCTTTTTCAAAAGGCAGCTGAACTTTTGTTTTCCCTTGAAGAAATTTCGCTTCTCATCCAGTTCATTTCTGAACTGGAGAAGCTTCTTGGATGGGAAGCAAAATGTCTTCAACGAAAAACAAAGCCCAGTTGCCTTTTGAAAAAGCATCTATGGGACAACCATGACCTGGATGACTGAGGATCTCCATAGATAGAAAACCTTTTAGAGATTAACTGTCTGGCTTGGGAACTCTGGGAGCTGAATTCACAAATTTTAAAATTGCCAAGGTTGGTTGGACCCAACCCCGATTTAGGGGATCAAAAGTCCATTCTCAATCTTGTCCTTTCTAGCTCTTTGGATAAAAGCAAGACTGCAACATTTTGTTGTTGCTCCTCTTTCTGAATAAATAATTCACAAGCTGAGCGCCCAACAATTATTCCTCTTTGCTTCTTTATGCCAAAAAACAGCTTTCACATAAGGGGGCAGATGATGAAAGCTATTTTGACTGACAGATGTCGTGCAACTCAAAAAGCAGTGTCAAATGCTTTGCAAATGTGCAAATGAAGAAAAAAAAATCTATTGACAAAGATAATAAAAATGTACCCCCAAAAAAAGCTTACGGCTTACCAATATTGTAATTTACTAAGTTGCTGACTTTACTCTAAGGGGCTAGTCCTTTCATTTGATTGACAGCTAATTAAAATTTGACTAGATTAAAACTTCTGAAGGACTCTCACTTCCATTCAAGGCATTGTTCAGCAAACATGAAGGCCAAATGTTAAAACTATCTAAAATGTAAGCACTGATAATTTATTTAAGTCCTGCAAATTGTCTGGAATATTAAAAATCCAAGAGCAAATCTATTTTGCATGCAAAACTCAAGCCTCTTCAAAAATTTGCCATAAAAATGTGAAAACCTTGGCATTAAACAATATTCCTTCCCTATATTCTTTTTGGCTTTGAAAGGTATAGTTCAAATGCCAGATTTCAAAAGCACACTGTCATTATTTTATGTAAATGTTCTAATACAATATCTTCCACAACAATGATCATTTTCAGTGTCCATTGAAAGTCGAAATACTGCTATTCGTGCAAGGATTTTTGTAATAAATAGGATTTGAGTGCAGCTGTAGTTAATTTCCCTTTCTTTGTCCTGGGTAGATATTCTCCCACATCCCGCTCACTCATATAAAAGAAAGTTATAATTTTCTATGAAACCTAAAAAAGAATTTTGCATTGAGCTAAATTCGTGGCTCCCAGAAGCTCCGACCTGACCAATTCCAGGTTTCCACAGTTAAGTAGTGGCAGCACAATGTCGTTATGGCCCACCAGTGGCCAGTGGAGCTGGCAGCAGATTCGGACAGTGAGGAGGTTGGGGAGGAACCTGGGCCAGTCCTGGAGTCTGGGGAAGGCTCTGAGGAGGGCTCTGTGTCGGAGGCAGAGAGGGGGCCAGAGCCGTCTGACAGTTATCAGCTGCCTTCAGAGTCAGACATCTGTGAGGCAGAAGAACAGCTGGAGCCTGCTCCCAATGTGCATGCACAGTTGCCAGACAAAGGGAACAGCTAAAGAACAGGGGTCAGCTTGGGAATAAGGCCACAGGTGGACGATGAATGGCCCCTCCCAGAGGAAATAAAAAGAGGAGCGAAAGGGGAGTGGAGTTTGCAGGAGACAATTAGTTCGCTTAATTGGTTCGTGACTCTCCAAGACTCCTGGCCAAGTTTTGCAGATCTCATCCTGGCAGCTCTCCAAGCCAGATAAGGTCTGTGACTGTAAATCCTCCCTCGAAAGACTTTGCTGGATGTGAATGAGCAGAATTCACGGTAAATTAATAAAAGGTTTTTTTGTCGGGACAAGAAGTTGGCTTCATGCTCTTGGGAAGAAGCCTCGGTCAGAACAAATGTTTTCGTGAATATGTATCCAGTTGTGGATACATATTACACTACAGCTAGTCCTCAACTTACAACAGTTCATTGAGTGGCCATTCAAATTTCCGACGACACTGAAAATGTGACTTGTGACTGTTTTTCACACTTATGACTGTTGCAGCATCCTGAGGGTCACATGATCAAAATTCAGATGCTTTGCAACTGGTTCATACTTACGACGGTTGCAGTATCCTGGGGCCATGTGGTTTTGCAGCCTATGGGAAAGCTGGAGCCACTTAACAACCGTGTCACTAACTTAACAACTGCAGTGATTCACTGAACCAGCCGTGGGAAGGTTGTAAAATGAGGCAAAACTCACCATCTGTGTCAGAAATGTTGGGGCTCAACTGTGGATGTAAGTAGGGGACTATCTATATAGAACTTTGACAATTAAACTCCAGAGCAGCCTCAGAGAGACCAAAATTTAATTTAATCTTTGTTGTTGTTGTTTTTTAAATAAAAAGATTTTTATTAGATAAACATTACAAACCTTGGACATAGTGCGACATTTCTGGCATAGTCATTTCCATAGAGTTTTTTGATCTTACAGCAATAAGAGTTTATATCCTTTATTGTATCTTCTAGTCGACTCGATATTACCAGCAACTTCCAGCAGTCTCATAATATACCGAGTGACATAGTAAGACTGCCAGGCTCTCCATGGATCGTTGTTTAGCCTAGGAGGCAGCGAAGAGAGCCGAAGCAGAAGCGGGGATGCAGAGCAGGTTTGCTAGTTCGGTTACGGAAGCAGCCTCACAGACCAGCATTACCAAACATTTCCTCACCAACTCTAGATCCTTTGTCCACAAAACCGATGAACTAGAGCTATGGATGGCAGCGAATAAGCTCATTCGTGACTGCTGTGTGATGATCATCACAGAGACCTGGCTTCATCCACTTGTACCGGATGCATCTGTGGAGCTAACTAACCGCACCACACACCGCTTTGACAGAAACAACCACTCTGGTAAAAGCAAAGGTGGAGGACTGTGTATTTACACACATAATAACTGGTGTACTAACAGTAGAGTTGCTTCCACACACTGTTCTGCAGACGTGGAATTCTTAACTGTCATTTGTCAGCCATTTTATTTACCTAGAGATTTCTGTTATAGTTATCACTGCTGTCTATATTCCACCTGATGCAGATGTTAGCACAACGCTCAAACCAATTTCATTGTAATTTTTTTTTATTACAATGATAATAAAGATTATTATTATTATTTACATAGGCATGTGTAGTCAGTCAAATTACCTACCCATTAATCCCTTTCATTGTATAGTTACTATCAGTACATATACATACCCAATTTCTACCTATCCTACAATATTGACACCATTTTTTTCCAGTTCTTAACTTATCCGTGTTTTTCTGTCCTGACCTTTTCCCCTCGTTCCTAACTATCGATACCATTTGTCCCGGATTTTGTGGTATTTTGTCTCCCCCTTGTCTTTGAGCTCTAGAGTCAGCCTGTCCGTTTCTCCACACGTCAGTATCTTCTTTATTATTTCTTATTCCGGGGGAAATCTCTTTTGTTTTTCCAGTTTTGTGCAAAGACCAGTCTCGCTGCCGTTAAAATATGTAACATTAAATATAATCCACCTTTGCGATGTTTTTCTCTTGTGATTCCCTAATAGAAATAGTTCTGGCTTCAACTCTGTCCTTGGATTCAATTTAGTCGTTGGTTGATGTTTTACTGTGACTCAGATCGGTCCTACCTCTAACATCGTCTTGTTATCAATTTAGTATTAAAACTCTGAAAATGCCCCGTCCTCCCACATATTAGCGTGGTTGACTGCTTTATTTAATCCTTTCTTTGCACTGGGACAATGCACTGGGAGATTTATTTAATCTCCCTTTGTTAAGAGCCTTGATCTAACAGAGCAATAAAAAAAAACACCCGCATAGGAAGTCCAAATCTTGCATCTGCGTGACAGCTGTATCATTTCCCTCCAGGTTGGATGGCTCCTTATTAATTTGTTGGTACTTTTGAGTTCACCTTTCAGAGGAACAAAAGGCAGGAGGGCCTTTTCTGCAAGCTTGTATGCAGCATTTAAACCAAAGCAAAGGAAGAATGGCAAACCACAGTCTGAGAGCCCTCCTCAGCTGGCCTCCGTATTTCACCAACGATCAGAAAGAGAAAGGAATCCGGGGCTTCAAAAGTGACACAAAGAGTTACCTTGGGCGCCTTCATCTCATTTCGTCTTGCAAGGACGACAATGCCACTTGTGTTTAGGCCTTGTGAAGTTCCACGTCCGATAAACGCTGGGCTGGCTTTTGTGTTGCGATTATCGAAATGTTAAATCAAAAGGCTGGGCTTGCAAGCCGAAGGGCTTTTTGAATGGCTCTTCTGTCTTCGTTTAAACGCTTCAAACCTTGTTCTCTGCAACAGCCTGCGGCTGCGGATGGAGCCACTCGCTTCCCTAAACTCGTGAACTTTCCACTCGGTCCATGCCCGTGGAGATTCCCACTTTCATCCAGGTCACGGGTGCCCCAAAACTGCTTTTTTTTCAAAAGGCAACTGGACTTTTTGTTTTTCCTTGAAAAGGCTTTGCTTCTCATCCAAGAAACCTCTTCAGTTCTGAAAACATGAAAAGTACAGTTGTCTATTGAACAAGCACTTTGTTTCAACTTGGCAGAGGTTCAAGAAGTGAGGCCCAACCTTTTGGGCTCAGCATGCCAGAAATTTGGAAAATGCCTAATGCCAGGAATGACACACACAGACACACACACACACACACACACACACACACAGAGGGAGAGGGAGGGACAGACGAAGGCAGAGACACAAGAAACAGTCCCTACATGTTAATGTATTAAGAAAAATAATAAGTCCAATCATGTGTGGTGCTATGACGTATGTCAAGAAATGTCAAATAATTGCAAAAATGAAATATAAGTAAAACACGCTCATTTTCAGAGGGTCCAGCAGTTGTACAAAAACACAACCCTTTCTTCAACGGCCTCCAAAAATTACACAAGAACTGGACGTGCTTCGAAGGATAGTTGTTGCCGAGTATTGGGAGTGTCATCCAAAGTGTTGTGTGTGTGATCTTTGATACGTGTATCATATGTTCACCGTCACTGGGTTAAAGACACTATTATCTCTAATGGTTCTAGTTTTTAATTGTTTATTGCTGAGTTGTAAGATGGACAGTCTCTAAATTTGAAAAATATTTTATATATTTATATTTTATCATACTTATATCCCGCACCCATCTCCCACAGAGGGACCCGGGGCGGCGCACAGTAAAATTAAAAACAACTACAAATATACAAAATACTATAAATTATCCTAAAACAACATTAAACCCAAAACCCTGTGCTAAGACATACTTAAAATCCCACGGATTAAAACTTTGGCAAACTAAAACTGTCAGTATAGGGTGGTTCACGCCAGGCCGGCTTGGTTGAAGAAATGTTTTTAAGCGCTGGCAGAAAAGGCGGAGGTCCGAGGTGACACGGATTTCGGGAGGCAGGTCGTTCCAGAGGGTTGGGCCCACCACAGAGAAGGCCCTTCCCCTGGGCATCGCCAACCAGCATTGCCCGGCCGACGGCACCCGGAGAAGACCCTCCCTATGGGAGCGAATCGGTCGAAGGGATGTATGGGGCAGTAGACGGTCTTGCAAATAACTAGGCCCTGTGCCATGGAGCACTTTAAAGATGGTCATCAGCACCTTGAAACGCACCCGAAAGGTCACAGGTAGCCAGTGCATACCTTCCACACTTCCATGCACACAGATCTGAATCATGCATTTCTGGGAAATCATATCCCAGAAATGCGCGTAAGATTTTTAACTGGAGAAAGCAACTTTCAGCACAGGCGTAGATGCCTGGTAAAATTTGGTTGTTCAACATCCAAAGTAGCTATTGTTTTTGTGTATTTTGGTGGAGGAATTGGTAAGAGCTGTCCGAATCAATAAAGAATATTTTGCTTCCTTTGGAAGGTGAATCTTATCATATAAAGATATATCATGGCATCATGTCTACCCAAAACATCTATGCATCAGGTGGAATTTTATTTTTTATTTATTGTATTCCATCTTTATATTTTTTTATAAGTAACTCAAGGTAGTGAATATATCCAACACGCCTTCCTCCCTGTTTTCCCTGCTAACAAACCCAAGCAAATCAGAACTTCCTCAAAGAACTTCTTTATTGGGTACATCATATCGGCACTCTTAGTGTAAGACCAATTCTGAATAGTTCCCACGGTTTCAGCATAATTAAAATAGAACGTAATCCCTGCCCCAAGTATCACTGGTCACGTTGGTCAATTAGGTTAATAGGCGGGCTTCTCAGGCACTCTTCCCCCATCTCCATCTGTCACTTAGGGAGACGACCTTGGTTCCCATGAGAAAGCTGTGTGTTGTGTCTTTCTCCAACTCCAGGCATTCCAACCTCCTCCCACCCCCCTCGCACTGTGTGGCAACGATGAGCAAGATGGCGGCTTCTGCCAGGTTCAGTTCAATGTTGACGTTCCCTACAATAACCACCCTGTGAAGCAGGTTAGGCTGAGAGAGAATGACTGGGCCAAGATCACCCAACTGGCCTTCCTGGGACTAGAATTCAGTGTCTTCTGATGACTGGCCCAGTCACCCAGTTGGCTTTCAAGCCTAAGGCAGAACTAGAACTCCTGATATATCTGTGTGTGTGTGTGTGTGTGTATGTTGTGTTTGTGCTGATAAATAAATAAGCAAGGGAGACTAGTATAGATCTATTTCAAGCTATTTAGCTCTCATCAGCTAGCCATACCCTTACTGCAGCGTTTCTCAAATAGTGGGGCGCGCCCCCCTGGGGGGGCGCGAGGGTCTGTAAAGGGGGGCGCGTTTGACCTCGGCAAATCGGCTCTGCCGATTCCCTTTCTCCCTCCTCCTCCCTCCCTCTACAGCCGGCATGCTGGCCACTCGTCTTCCAGGGACTGCCGTTCCTCACACACACACATACATGCACGCATGCACACACACACACACACACGGAGGCTTCTCAGCTCCTGGAAGGAGCGGAGCGAGCGAACGAGCGATCAAGCACGGGTGGCCGGGGCAGGCTAAGGCGGGTGAGCCAGGCTGAGGAGACTCCGCGGGGAGTGGGGGCGGGGCGGGGACGACGACACACAGACAGAGAGAGGCACAGACACAGAGAGAGACAGGGAGGGGGGGAGGAATCAGAGAGTGACAGACACACACAGAGAGACAGAGAGAGACAGGGAGAGAAAGAGAGAGACACAGGAAGTGCGTGAATGCAAGATACACACACACACACACACAGTGATAGATGGGCAGACGAAGGAGAGACAGACAGAGATAGAGAGAAAGAAAAAGAAAGAAAAAAGTGGGAGAGAGAAAGAAAGAAAGACAGACAGAGAGAGAAAGAGAGAGACAGAAAGGAAAGAGAAAAGAGAGAAAGAAAAAAGAGAAAAAGAGAGAGAGAGAAAGAGAAAGAAATTTCTTTCTTTTTTTATTCTCTTATACTTAATAAGGATACAGTGTTATGCAGAGGTGTACTTATAACAATTTTATAGACAAATGATACTATTTAGTCGCGCGGGGGGGGGCGCGAAATGTTTTCTTCTTCCTAGGGGGGGCCTGACAGAAAATAATTGAGAAACACTGCCTTACTGGGATTTGAACCGGGGCTGTATTACATGTTAGGCAGATATATATATATGGCAAATACCACTCATACATCACAAAATCTCCAGAACTGTAAAGCCTACAAAATTGAAATCTGGCACATATGTTCTTCTTGGCTTCTAGGTCCTCGCTAAGAAAGGATTTTTTGAAATGACCATCTGATCATTAGTATTTCTTACACAGTAATTAACACTCTCTGATGCTTAGGAGTTCTACTCCCTCTCCCCACTTGAAAGTAACTCTTCCAACTGCCAGCCTCACATTCCATTACCTCAGTTCAAACTGGCAGGCGTTGCACTCCTTCACTCAGGAGCGGTCTGTGGCTCCTTACAGTACTAAATGTCGGTACCTCACCAAAATGTCTATGCCTTCCACCTATGAAACTGCTTCTGGACTTAAGGTGACAGAAGGGATATTTCCTTATGTGTTTCAATCACCGACCACCACGGAGCCAACGGGTTGAACCGGAGAGAAACAGATTTCTCTGCATTGCCCGATCACAAAGTTTTGTCACGAAGCACGGGTAACCAGAACTCTCTTCATTCTCCAATTTCTCAATTTCAAAACCAAATTAGTATGCTCTACATAACTGATGCTCTATGTCTGAACAGCATAGATAAATGTAGACATCCTACATGACTTAGTCATGATGATTGACATGTACTGTACAGCTTGAAAACCTTTACACTGGGAAGCTCCACGCCCACAACAAACACCAAGATCCCAACGTTTCAACCAGAGCTATGATTATTCTCCGCGACTGCTACACTATATATGGGCATCCAAGACTTCAAATAGCATGCAAATGGAGAAATCTGAGTGTAGGCGAAGAATATTTCTTCTTACGTGAATTCCAACCTCCTCCCACCCCCGTCGCACTGTGTGGCAACGATGAGCAAGATGGCGGCTTCTGCCAGGTTCAGTTCAATGTTGACGTAGCTATGATTATTCTCCGCGACTGCTACACTATATATGGGCATCCAAGACTTCAAATAGCATGCAAATGGAGAAATCTGAGTGTAGGCGAAGAATATTTCTTCTTACGTGAATACCTAACAGAGCATTGCCTTTCAAAGACAGACATCAAGGAAATAGCAGGATGGGAAATAACAGCATAGCAAGAACAGCGTTAGACTGATAGCCTGCAAATAAATCTCTTCCAAAAATGGAAGAACTGTAGACAAATGTCAATGAAAATTCTCAATCATCCAGGTCACAGTTGTATCAAAAGTGGTTTTTATTTTTGAAAAGGCAACTGGATTCAATGTCAGCGTTCCAAGGAACGCCCCCAACGAAAGAAGACTGCGTGGCTTGAGTTTCCTCAAAGTTCCATTTTATTACAGATGTCTTATTGGCACCTCTGGGAAAACCTGCATCTGAAAGCTTCCAGGTTTTTCCCACCCACAGGAAAGTCCAGGTCCCTGCCCAGCACCCACATGTCCATCCCATGGTCCAATCAGGCATTGTCCAAAACTGCCGATGCCTGCCAATCACACTATCGCAGCTGCAGGGCATTGTGTCCTTGACTCTCTGAGAAAAGAATGTTGTTTTGACTATGTATCACTCATACTTAAAGATTGGCTTCAGCCTGACACTCTTTTTTTTTTTTTTTTTGAGGAAGAAGAAGATGTTTCTGTTTGGTTGTTCCAAGAGGATTCCACACCTCTGATTCCAGTGACCCCAAGTAACCACAACAGCTCTCAGAGAGTATTGTCTTCAAAGAAAACACAATCTTTCAATTCCCACAACCACTCTCTTATCAGAATCATTCCCTCCTGCCCCAACTAATCTCAACTGTCCATAACTGTACTTCTGTCTCCCACACCATCAAATACAACTGA
Organism: Rhabdophis nuchalis; assembly: GCA_039707465.1. Lineage (NCBI taxonomy): Eukaryota > Metazoa > Chordata > Lepidosauria > Squamata > Natricidae > Rhabdophis > Rhabdophis nuchalis. The sequence continues at coordinate 10,199,952 of CM077657.1, read as the reverse complement.
TGAAACTTCCAGGATAGGAAGCAAAATTTCTTTCTTCTTCTTCTTTCTTCTTCTTCTTCTTCTTCTTCTTCTTCTTCTTCTTCTTCTTCTTCTTCTTCTTCTTCTTCTTCTTCTTCTTCTTCTTCTTCTTCTTCTTCTTCTTCTTCTTCTTCCTTCTTCTTCTTCTTCTCCTCCTCCTCCTCCTCCTCCTCCTCCTCTTCTCCTTCTCCTTCTCCTTCTCCTCCTCCTCTTCTTCTTCTTCTTCCTCCCTCTTCCTCTTCCTCTTCCTCCTCCTCCTCCTCCTCCTCCTCCTCCTCCTCCTCTTCTTCTTCTTCTTCTTCTTCTTCTTCTCCTCTTCTTCCTCCTCCTCCTCCTCCTCCTCCTCCTCCTCCTCCTCAAAAGAATCAGTCCAGTTGCCTTTTCAAAAATAAAAATAAAAACATTTCTGATATCCTTGCAGACAATTCTGTAAGTGCTCCTTCAAAATATCGAAAGCTGTACATGAAAAAGAATTGAAAATGAGCAGACAACGTTAAATGTGTCTTTCACCTCAGGCTGTTTTAATTCCATTTAGGTCTCCACAATTATATAAAGTAGCAAACAATAATGCAACTACGGACTTCAATGGAAAGGGGGGGGGGGGGGCTTCGTTTGTGTGAAAGCAGCAGCATATAAAACATGAAAGCTAAAAAAAAAAAACTCAGCACAACCTTTAGAAGAACAAGGACCGAGTAAATTTTGCCGAAGACATGAGAAATATCACAAAGTACAAGTGCACAAAAATATTGGAATGCATAAAATATTAAGCTACTCAATAGGTAAAGGAAGGCATTGTAAAAAATACAGATTTGCAAAAATTAAAACCACAAGGAATTGAGGGGGGGGGGGAAACGGTACTAGGAATACACAGACAGCCTCAAAAACACGGGTTAGAGAGGAAAATATTTTCTTTTTCCAGTTGGATACAGTTTCTCTGTTTTACGTCTTGGCTTTCTTGGCATCTTTTTTTCCAGAGTTTTCTGTAGCAGACTCGGCTTTTCTTTTTTGAGACTAAAAGAGGGGGGAAAGAAGAAAATGTCATTTTCATTACTCACACGGTATTTTAGAAAGGTAATGAAATCGAACAGGCCATTACGTCGCCGGCTGAAGGTAAGAAAGAACCTTCATTACCTTTCAGCCATCCACATTCACACGTTTCGATCCAAAAGATGAACAAACGGGGCCTTGGAAAAGACCCACGTTGCTGAGAGAAAATCGGCAAGCCTTTTAAAACTACGTGGAATCTTGTAAAACTGTCCGTGACCTCCCATGTGGTCTGAACTTCAAATAAGTCCTACCAATACACAGCGATTTTGAGTTAAACAGACACCACTTGAAACAGACTGCTATGCCGTGGTTTTATTAAACTCATTAATCAAATTCAGTGACTTTGCTGAGAAAACTGACAACATCCTACCAAAAAAAAAAAAAATGAGCCCTTTTAAAAGGGGGAAGCTGAGTCAGAGGTTCCAATCAATTAAACAATAACCCTGCCTAACTTTGAAGGGCTATAAAACATACCATGTTTTCCCGAAAATAAATAAGACAGGGCCTTATGTTCTTTGAACCCCAGAAATAAGCCCTTGGCCTTATTTTCAGGGAGGTCTTATTATTTTTGAAGTGCAGGAGGCAGCGGACGTGGTCACCTCATGGTTGGCTGTGTTGCAATATTTTCGGGGAGGGCTTATTTTCAGGGAAACCGGGTATAAGGTTAGTTGCCACAACTGGAGGCTGCCTTTCCTAACAGAGGCACAGTAGATGGATCATGCTATCGGGCCCAGGTGTACTACAGTGGTGGGTTGCTCTTACCGTCGCTATCGGTATGCTGCTCGTGGTCCGTTTGTGCACGTGCTGGACGTGCGCTGTGCATGCGCACTCCACCGTGCCTGTCAGCCTTTGATTTTGTTCTGCTTTGCCTGCAAAGGCTGACATGTTGAAAAGGGGGGAGGGCTGGGGGTTGCTAAGCTACTAAGGGGGCAGGAGATAGAGGCGGTTACACTTGTTATCACATTCAGCTAACGAACTGCATTCCATTCTGATGATGGCCTGAGAAGGAGCTGCACCTGATGTCATGGCTGACTTTGCATTGGACAATATGATGGGGTCAAAGGGGGGAGGTTGGGTTATGCTTTGTTACGTATGTTGCGCGCCTAAATGTTTCATTCCTTGCTTGACTTCGACTTCATTATCAGTAAAAGTAGCTTTGAACTTTCTAAATGAAGTCAAATGTGTTCTTTCTTGATGATTGATGGAAACAGTCATGACAGTGCCTGCGACACCCAGCTGCTCGTCACAGGTCACACAGGCGCCGCACCCGGTGCGCGCATGCGCAATTGGCCCGGTTGCTTCAAAAACAGGTATGGAATGGGGGCAGACGGGCAGGCCAAGCAAGCCACCGTACCTGTAGGGTGGCCCCTGCTACCGACTACTACCGGTACCGGGCCATACCGGCTGGAACCCACCACTGGTATACTAACCAGGAGATCAACTCCATAGAAAGGCTAAAATGTCTTTTATTGAAATTGGCTCGAAGAAAAACATCTTAGAGCCGATGGTGGTGCAGTGGTTAGAATGCAGAATAGCAGACTAATTCTGCCAACAGTTTGAACCTGACCAGCTCAAGGTTGACTCAGCCTTTCATTCGTCCAAGGTCAGCAGAATGACGACCCAGAGTGTCAGGGGGGGGGGGGGGGGGGAATAGGCTGTCTCTGTAAACTGCTTAGAGAGGGCTGTAAAGGCATTATGAAGCGGTACTTCAGTCTAAGTGCTAGTGCTATCGTGCTACCTTGCAAGTCCGATTGGGTTGAACCTCACCCCCTTCTGATCCTGGGTGGAAACTAATCAAGGAGAGAAGCACCTGGAATTAAGGAGAAACTTCCTAATAGTGAGAATAATTAACCAGTGGAAGAGCTTGCCTTCAGAAGTTGTGGATGCTTTTCGTAAAAAACTGGAGGTTTTTTTAAGAAAAGAGTGGATAGCCACTGGTCTCAAATGGTAACCGGAATCGTTTTATCTACCCAATGAAGCTCTAAAGACTTTGCAGTAAGATTATGGATAGTCTCAAAAGGTTCACCAACTTTCTCTCACCCCTGCAGTTCCAGGAGTCAGTCTTAACTTTACAAAGACTCCAGTTTGTGAAGTCTGTTGCGACTGTGTATTTAAAGATTTCAAATTCACTCACCACTACAATTCATCACATTTCTAACCAGTAGATTCTACGCAAAACTATCAAAACAAGCTTAACTCATAAAACCCCTCAGAGCCTATGATCCCTGTCCCCTAGAGATTCCTCCTTTATAAAAATATAAATGGCCATTTATAGAAATATAAATGGCTGGCTGTGTGTGTGTGTGTGTGTGTGTGTGTGTGTGTGTGTGTGTGTTTTCCAGCATAAATCTGGAACGCCTCAAGCAATTTCAACCAAATTTGGTACACAGATGACTTACTCTCTGGAGAAAAATACTGTGGAGGTAAGCCACCCCTAATACACCTTGGTGTGTGTGTGTTCTGTTAAGATACAGCCAGTTGTGCCTTAAAATGGCTTCTACTGCACAGCGCAGTGGAGTTGCCATGGCAGTGGCTTCACAGTACCTCACAAGGTCGCTCCCTCTGGTAAGGGAGAAAATCCAACATTAAAAATTAGATTTGGTCCAGACATTTCCCCCCATAAATTAATATCTGGGAAACGTTGGGTTATCGGCTGGTCTTTCATGCCAATCTCTGCCACTAGTAGAAGAGTCCAAATGCAATGGCCTTGCACATTCTCTCAGGACTCCCTGAAGACCCACCACTGGCAAAGACATAACTTGCAATCTAATATTTGGAAAGCCAAGAATTCTCTAACTTTTTTTTAAAAACAAAATTATCTTGGCAGCTGTTTTGTTTATTTTTTCCCCTTTCTTTCATTCTATAATAATAATAATAGTAAATAATAATAATAATAGTAAATAATAATACTTTCATTCTAGAAGGATGGATACATATATTTTTTACCCAGCTTCATGATTTTCCCCTATTGGCCAATATAGGTTTTTTTTTGAGTTGTTATTGAGTTATACCATTTTATGTTTTTTTACATTTTATGAATGTGAACATCTCCGTTTATTTTCCTTTTCTGTCTCAAAGCTTCTTCTGAATTCACCGAAGGAAACGTGACGTGTTTTAAATGTAAAAAACAAACAAGCAAACGAATGCGACAAGTGGATATTCATTAATTACCGCTGGCATCTTGGTTCCCCGCTTCTTCTTTTCGGCTTTCTCTTTTTCCTCAATTTCCATATTTTCCTTTTCAATGAGCGATATGAGCGTGTTACACCGTCTCTGGAGTTCCTGTGTTAAGATCAAAAGGAAATATCAAGTTCTCCAGCACTTTAACCAAAGGAAGAACCGAGCAGGAGCATTAAAAGGCAAGATGTCCAGGCTAGAAAGCGCGGATAATTCATGCATGCTGAAAGGCTGAAACGAAGCCAGGAAATCTTATTAAAATGTGCTTCATGCTGGCAACGTGGCTTTTATGTTTGTTGACTTTAGCAGCAGGATGCGCTCTAAAGTAGTTATAATCCAAAGGACTGAAGAGGAGGTGGGCCGCAGCCCTCATTCTGCCCTGTGAGATTGTGGAATAACTACTTTTAAGTGTAGAGCTGAACGGCACTTTGGATCCAATGCCAGGAAAGCCCTCTGGAGCACCCAAAACAGCGTGAACAGGACACCAAACTGCATCTCTGTGTAAAGAGAGACCCCATTTCCTGGGACCCTGCAGCAGTTCCAAAAGGCAGCCATTCAGACCCCAGGAAAAGATAGAGCTGCAAACAGAATCCAAAGCACTCTGCAATCCTTTATCGACACTGTCAGTCTGATTTTTCTGGAAAGAGCTGGCCAGTTTAAGATAAACACAATTCTGCACTTTTCTACTTTGGCTCCATCAAGCAACTTCAGACAACAACTTTAGATAACCATAGTTACGTTTAGTGAGATTTGCCATAGTTACGTTTGGTGAGATTTGCTTTGTCATATACAAGGGTATAGTCAAGGCTCTGGTTTTCCCAGTTCAATAGATGGCTATGAAAGTTGGACCATACGGAAGGCTGAGCGACAAAGAATGGAGGCCTTTGAACTCTGGTGCTGGAGAAGACTCCTGCATTGAGTCCCTGGACTGCAAGGCGATCCAACCGGTCAATCCTAGAAAAGATCAACCCTGACTGCCCTTTAGAAGGCCAGATCCTGAAGAGGAAACTCAAAGACTTTGGTCACCTAATGAGAAGGAAGGAGGACTCCCTGGAGAAGAGCCTCATGCTGGGAACAATGGAGGGCAAAAGAAGAAGGGGACAATAGAGAAGGAAGTGGATGGATGGAGTCCCTGAAGCAGTCGGCGTGAGCTTCAATGGATTCCAGGGGATGGTAGAGGACAGGAAGGCCTGGAGGAGATTAACCTTGGCTGCTCTTTAGAAGGCCAGATCCTGAAGAGGAAACTCAAACACTTTGGCCACCAAGTGAGAAGGAAGGACTCCCTGGAGAAGCGCCCAATGCTGGGAAAGATGGAGGGCAAAAGAAGAAGGGGACCACAGAGAATGAGGTGGCTGGATGGAGTCACTGAAGCAGAAGGCGTGAGCTTAAATGGACTCCAGAGAATGATAGAAGACAGGAAAGCCTGGAGGAACATTGTCCATGGAGTCGCGATGGGTAGGACACAATATCAACGTATTACATTTCTATTTGATAACATGAAAGTAATAATGAGAAATAGGTGGAATAATTGAATAATGATAAGACTGTAACCAAATAGAGATGCGTAGTTATGGAAATTTTATTAATTGATTGAATGTGTAATGACGTTTAATTTGACGAGTTCTGTTTATACTGGAATGTATGGCGCCCAGGTGCCACACTGCTCAGGCATTGATTTGGTATTTTTATAAAAAATAAAAAAAAACTTTAAAATAAAGGTAGCATAGGGCTACTTCTGAAAACAATGCACTGGACATAGAAATTCCTTGACCCAGGCCTTTTTAAGAGACAAAGAGACCTTCACTTCTCCTGTGATATGGGTACCATAGAAACCACAGCTCATGTATTGCCAGTTCTGCAGGAATATTGGCCACCATATATTCTCCCCTTATTAGAGAGATTACCAGGGAGGACAGGGAATTTTTATCTGGACTTCCTCCTCCAGGACACGAACCCGGCTACTACGCATGCAGTGGCAAAATTCTGTGCTTCCACAATGTCCATAAGAAAAAAATTGGTTATAGAAGGATAGTTGTGATCTTGTACCAATCATTTGGACATATCTCTAACAATTTCTGGACCATGGTTTTTACATACATACTTAACGCTTTTGCACCTAGGTAAACCAGCAAATGACCTGAACAAAGTGAGAACATGTATGCTACTTTCCACTTATAATGCTGACATTTTTAAAATTATATCTTAAAGTTAGTACTTTTTAATATATGGTTAAATGTAACGTGTATTGCTGGTCTTTGACCGTAATAAAGATTTATTCTTATTCTTATTCTGGGCCACCAGTTGATTATTGCTCTTTATTTAAATTTACGTGGCACTCTGATAATTTTTATCTGCACGACTATTAAACCTGCAAGCTCCCTTCCAACTCGGTTAATCTGTTAAAAATTCATTTCTTATTATGTGTAAGCTTCGGCTACAAATGGTTGCCAATAATACAATACAATACAATAGCAGAGTTGGAAGGGACCTTGTAGGTCTTCTAGTCCAACCCCCTGCGTGGGCAGGAACCTTATACCATTTCAGACAAATGGCTATCTAACATCTTTTTAAAGACTTCCAGGGTTGGGGCATTCACAACTTCTGGAGGCAAGCTGTTCCAGAGGTTAATTGTTCTAACTGTCAGGAAATTTCTCCTTAGTTCTAAGTTGCTTCTCTCCTTGATTAGTTTCCACCCATTGCTTCTTGTCCTGCCCCCAGGTGCCTTGGAGAATAGTTTGACTCCCTCTTCTTTGTGGCACGCTCTGAGATATCGGAACACTGCTATCATGTCTCCCCTGGTCCTTCTCTTCATCAAACTAGACATACCCAGCTCCTGCAACTGTTCTTCATATGTTTTAGTCTCCAGTCCCCTAATCATCTTGGTTGCTCTTGCTCTTCTCTGCACTCTTTCCAGAGTCTCCACGTCTTTTCTACATCGTGGCGAATAGTTCTTGTTAGAGCAGGGGTCTCCAACCTTTGTAACTTTAAGTCTGAAGGACTTCAGCTTCCAGACTTCTCCAGGCAGCAAAGCTGCCTGGAGAATTCTGGGAGCTGAAGTCCTTCAGACTTAAAGTTGCAAAGGTTGGGGACCCCTGTGTTAGAGGTTTTGTGCTGCTTGTTTTATTCAGTGCACCAAAATAACTAAAGTTTCTGTCTGTCTGAGCCCTCACTTCATCCCTTTTGCCATCTTTTATCTTTCGGTTTTACTGATTTTACTGTAATTTGCTTGTTATGAGCCACCCAGCCTTATTGAATAGGCCGCAAGTGGAAGGAATGATTATTTATTATTATAGGTAAAAAAATATGAAGGGCCGCCTGTCAGTTCTTTAGCTCAGGGGTCCCCAACCCCCGGGCCGCGGACCGGTGCCGGTCCGTGGCTTGATAGGAACCGGGCCGCAGGGCCGGAGAGGAGGCGGGAGGGAGGAGGGGGCAGCCCCCTGGGCAGAGCGCGCAGGGGGCGGGAGAGTGCAAGTGCAGCCGCTCGCGCCGTTGGGGGCCGAGAGGGGCGAGTGAGCCGACAACCCCCCCCCCGCACACGCGCATGCGCCGCCTGTTACCCCGCTCCCCCCGCTCCCCCTGTACGGCGGCCAAGCCATGCCCAACAGTCCATGGAATTTTCTTTAAAATGAAACCGGTCCCTGATGCCAAAAAGGTTGGGGACCCCTGCTTTAGCTGGTGTGAGCCTTCGTATGCATGAAGTTCTTTTCAAGAACTGTACCTATGTAGTGTATGTGAGGATTCAAGCAGGGTCCATTTGTATTTGACAGATGGAAAGATTGCAAAAAAAAAAATATTTTGAAAAGTATTTTTAATTGACCCTTCGTACACCTTACAACCAGGAAGGGAGAAGATGAGTTGGTCCAATTAACAGCAGCAGTGTTTTCTCCACTGAGGCATCCATCCCTTCCTAAGCCTTACAGCCACACAATAACATTTCCTGTGCTCTCTGCTAATCAACCCTTTCATACAGAGAAACAGCTTGTGTTATTTAAAATACGTCTAAAATTTGGGTACGTGAGCGCTATAAACACCGCTTGTGATTTTAACACCAAACACATCAATCTCATTATAAATCTTTTTTTGGCTTGGAATACGGTCTCAATATGCTTAATTAGGGTAGCAAATAATATTTCACTTAAGTGATGCTCTCGTTTGAGGGCAACAAAGTGAAAGGACTACCGTATTTTTCGGAGTATAAGACGCACCTTTTTCCCTCAAAAAAGAGGCTGAAAATCTGGGTGCGTCTTATACACTGAATACAGCATTTTTGACCTCCCGAAACCCCACCCCCTTCGCAAAAATGGCTGTGCAGAGCCTTTAGGAGGCTTTCAGCGTGCTCCTGGGGGCTGGGGAGGGCAGATATGAGCACAAAACGGGCTGTTTTTTGCTCAATTTTGCCTCCTCAGCCCCCAGAAGCACTCTACAAGCCTCATAAAGGCTATTCATGCCCCTTTTACTCCGGTGCATCTTATACTCTGAAAAATACGGTACTCCTCCGTAAGACACAGAGATTAGATAATGGAGAGAGGGGGGGTAAAAGACCTGCACTGCCTAGCATTCAAGCTCCCTGTGAACAAACCTCTACTAAGAGTTGTCAGATTTGAGGCTTGTATTCACTATAACAGAGGTCTTCAAACTTGCGCACTTTTAAGACTTGTGGAGTTGAACTTCACGAGTCTTAAAGTTGCCAAGTTTGGGGACCCCTGTGCTTTAACACGAAGAAATGCCGATACAGAAAGGACCAATACGAATTATTGTCCCAAAATCAGAATGAAAGAAGACTGAGCAGGTTTAAAAAAACAGCTATTTTTCTTCTCATGGGGTGCCATTTTGACCCCCCCCCAAAAGGCAAAATGGGGGGGAGGGGAAACAATTTGATGCCTCTGAAAACTATGACTGGGACAAAAACAGGTTTTCGGTCCCTAGATTCCCAAGAATTTCTGGTATCTGAATTTCTTCCAGCTTTTATGCGCAACCCAAGTAACAATTCAGGATATTTTAGGCTATTTAAAAATGTTCCCTAGTTATGGAGGAATGCACAATACCAGGTGTTTACCTTCCCACTCATTTAACACACTACACTGGGAATTGTTTCCTTGTTCAAATATGGCAATAGAAGACCAGTGAGATTTTGACTTCCTTATGTTGCAAACCAACCTCGAAACTGAATCGTGGAAACAGAAATACCTTGAGTATTTTGGAAGTATTCCAAGCTTATATTCGTATGAAACATCTTTACACTGAACATTTTTCATAATTTGAAGTTTTTCCAAGAGCTCCTTCCTTCCCATATAAACTGCGTGAAATCAGGGCTTAATAGCAGTAACTGTGAGAGGGATCTTGGAGTCTTACTGGACAACCAGCTAAATATGAGCCAGCAGTGTGCAGAGGCAGCCAAAAAAGCCAATGCAATGTTAAGTTGCATTAACAGAAGGATACAATCAAGATCAAGTGAGTTATTAACACCACTCCATAAAGCCCTAGTAAGGCCACACCTAGAATACTGCATCCAGTTTTGGCCACCACACTATAAAAAAAGATGTTGAGACTCTAGAAAGAGTGCAGAGAAGAGCAACCAAGGTGATTAGGGGACTGGAGGCTAAAACATATGAAGGACAGTTGCAAGAACTGGGCATGGCTAGTCTAATGAAGAGAAGGACCAGGGAAGACATGAGAGCAGTCTTCCAATATTTGAGGGGCTGCCACAGAGAGGAGGGGGTCAAACTATTTTCCAAAGCATCCGAAGGCCAGACAAGGAATAATGAATGGAAACTGACCAAGGAGAGATTCAACCTAGAAATCAGGAGGAACTTTCTGACAGTGAGAACAATCTCTCTGTGGGACAGACGTTGCCTTCGGAAGTTGTGGGAGCTTCATCCCTGGAAGCTTTCAAGAAGAGACTGGACTGCCATTTGTCAGAAATGGTGTAGGGTCTCCTGCGTGAGCATGAGGGTTGGACTAGATGACCTATAAAGTCCCTTCCAACTCTGTTAATCTGTCTTAATCTGACTTCTCATATTTCTACACCAAGGTGAGCACTGTTTGGGCCACGGATGCATAAGGGCAATGGAGACATAAGGATTTACTGGAAATTATCAGTGCCATTCAGACCATCACTGTTATAGGAGTATTATATGAATAAATATTGGCTGGTTCTCCTGCCAAGCTACATCTCCTGCCTCGGAAAATGTATTTATGGGAAACACTGAGCACAATACCAACTCTACAAATTAGCGGAGAAACATTAGCAGTAATTTGTTGTAGTATCGACTTCAGGCTACCTGAATTTAGATATTATCTGTGACTGTGCTACCTCTTCACACGTATAAGGCACATCAAGAGTTTTGTTTCTTTATTGGTATTCCATGCTGCCCCAAATTATAAAGATTATACTTGCATCTCCAATACGAAGCTGTACTTGTTCACAAGGGCTCTTTATAATCACCGCTATGAGATTTTAATGAAACTCCCTGTAAAATATTTGCCCTATATTTTGACATTCAAATCACGTAGCATTAATAGATGCCTCTTTGTTGCCACTATTCCATTTCTATAAGTAGTAACCTTAGAGTTTGAAGTTTTCCAGGTGGTTTCCAGGTTGTGGTCTAATTAAGTGTAGTTAGTGCAACACAGCCATCACTTAGAACAGAAGGAAGTAAGAGTAACGAAGTGCTGGTGTTACACATATTATCAGCATCTCTATCTATTATAAGACTTCTAGAATGAAGTCTGTGACTATTTTTCAATCATAAAAAAAGTGTCAAAATACGGAATCTCCACTATCAGGGGCAGGAAAAATTGCCTGTGTCCTAAAAGGAAGAAATATTGTTTTTCACTGATATAAACCACGAGGCATATAAGTTAATGATGAAAAATGACACTGTATATTGACTAGCTCGACACAGAATACATAACACCGACGAACCTGGAATAATAGGAAACAATGTACATTGGGAACAGGCCAACATCATGCCTTGAAAAGAACAGATCCGCGAATCAGTGGTGTTTAACGATCCCATCTTTATCACTGTCACTAAGAAGAAAGGCCGCTACTAAAGCAGAGCATCTAGAGGTAAAGATTGGGGAAGAAGAAAGAACGATAGAAGCCTTACAGGAATGATCGGGCCACTTGCAGATTCATACTGTGTAAGCTAGATGTTGGCAAGAAAATAAGAACTTGCCGTAGAATCATACGGGTTTTCTGAAAAATAATTTTTTCCTAATGAAAGCAGAGCCGATGAGCCGCCTGGAGAGGTAAATCAGCTAATTTATCTAGAACCAGAGAGACATCTTGTGGCCATCAGAATGCAATGAAGATCTTCGAAGCAAAATGAAGAAATGTATCGTATTAGCTTTCTTTTTTTTTTCTCCTTTGGCGTATGTAAGCGCAGATGTAGATGCAAAATGCTTACTCTTATCCTTTAGAGGTAATAAATGATTTTATGTAACTAAGAATTTTACCACCACCACCCCCCAAAAAAATTTGTTTTAATTTTGTTCAAAATGTTGGCATTTCAGGCATATGCCTGATAGAAGCAGAGGCTAAGAATATTTTGAGAAGATTCAAGAATGAATCCAGTAAGTGAATAGAATGGATGGCTGGATATACAAAGAAACTCACCGGCTCGCATTAAGGATTGCGTGCAGCACCTCTGCGCCCCGTTTTGGCCGGCAAGGTACTGGAGCCGATCCAGGCTGAAAACGAAGCACCGAGGGGGGAGACCCCCTGTGCAGATCCCCTGGCATGCATTTTGGCTACCAGAGGCACCGCAGGGTGGTCCTTTGCTATTTCCAAGCTGGTCCTGCTGGCAAGATTTAAGACCTGCCCTGGGGGTCAGATCTGGCCCATGATCCTTGAGTTTGACACCTCTGTTCTACTACATGCTATCCTCCAGATGTCATGGGTCCAACATGGTTGGGAAGTCAAGGAGTTGCAGCACCCACACATCTGGAGGGGACCTGTGGAGAAGGCTTGTCTAAACTAGTGTCTTATCCTTATACTTTGTGTCAACAAATTCCTGCCTATCCTGAATTCTCCATCAGGGCATTTTACTAGAAGAAGCCAGGTCCTCATGTGAAGAAATTGGAAATAAGTTCCCTTAACCACTTTCTTCCGAGTCCTCTCTCTTAGCCCTTTATCCTTTCTAATTTTATAGACTTTTTACTATGTTGTTCCAACTTCTTGGACATCTTAGTTAAGATATTTTGTTCTTCAGCTTTCTCCAACAGCTTCATGTGTTCATGGATTCTAAATCAGCCTTCGCAAATAATTTGATGTGTTTATAACAACAACAACAACAACGGGGGGGGGGGGGGGTTGTTGTTAAAATATTCATGACTGGGAGAGACATGGGAACAAGGTCAGCCAATGAATAGGCATAGCAACTAAGTCAGCCAATGAGAGCTTAAACAGACAAAATTTTGAGTCTGTGCAGAGAATTGTAACAGAAACGTAAGAAGAAAGCAGTCTGCTGCTCTGAGAAGTAAACTAGCAGTCTGTCTGGGCTTGTCTGCTGATATGAAACTAACTGCTTGTGTTTGCCTGTGACTCTCCTGCCTTGTGTTTACTTGGAAGAACCACGTGTTGGTATTGTATAATTATTCCTCTATTCTTATGTGTATAAAGTTAATGAATCCACCTGAATCAATTATCTGTGTGTGCTTCTGGATTTGAATTTACGCAACAAACTCTGACAGAATTGTAACTGTATGTAGAAGACACCAAGTTATGGAAAGCTGAAGCAGCTAATTATGGAAAATGAGATATTCTTTTACATAAGCTAGAGAGTATCATATATTTGCTTAGTATTGGTCTCTTATGGAAGCATTGGGATTTGCCATTAAATCGGAATATTCCCCGAAGGAACTCACATTTATTGTGTCTGGTTCATCTTTTCATGTTCTCTTATGCTAAAGAAAACAGTTCTAGAAACTCATGCTGAGGTTTAGAAGTGATACACCGCAGAGACAATTTAACAATGATATCCTCAGCAGTTAAAATTTAATATGTCATTTCATTTTATCTGCCCAAAGTCAAAACAATTGTACATTTGTTTTTGCAGAGAAAATTCCTCTTCACTTCAGGCAGAATTTAAAAAGACAATCAATGTAAAGCACAGAGAGATGGTTTAAATGGATCCCGATATCTCCAATGGAGCTTTAAAAATATTCCAGTGTGGATGTTATCCAGACTGTAACAGTAAACCCAAAGAGTGACTATTCATCTAAACAAATCACAGGTATCTTGGCATTACAACAGGCAAATTTCTTTTAATTTTCAGTGTAATCAAACAGACCCCAATTCTAGTTCTTTTCATGCCAATATTATGTCTATGGAGACCCTCAGCTATCCAGGTCATGATTGCCCCAAAGGTGCCTTTTCAAAATATAACTGGACTTTCTTTATCTCTAACAAAGAGACAAAGTACTTTGAAAAAGTACCTTTGGGATGCCAGTATTGCGTTATGTCAGTTCCTGATGTAGTTTCTGCACAGATTAGCACCTGAGAGCAGGACAAAAAGCAATGTGTGGAAACTAATCAAGGAGAGAAAACCTAGAACTAAGGAGAAATTTCCTGACAGTTAGAACAATTAATCAGCGGAACAACTTGCCTCCAGAAATTGGGAATGCTCCAACACTAGAAGTTTTTAAGAAGATGTTGGATATCTATTTGTCTGAAGTAGTGTAAGGATTCCTGCATAAGGAGGGAGTTGGACTAGAAGACCTCCAAGGTCCCTTCCAACTCTGTTATTCTATTCTATTCTATTCTATTACAAAAAAGATGTTGAGATTTGGAAGAAGTGCAGAGAAGAGTAACTAATATGATTAAAGCCTAGAGACTAACACATATGAAGAACAGTTGCAGGATTTGGGTTTGGCTAGTTAGAGAAAAGAGGAACTAGGGGTGACATGATAGCAGTATTCCAGTATTTGAGGGGCTGCCACAAAGAAGAGGGGGTCAACCTATTTTCCAAAGCCCTGAAGGCAAGACAAGAAACAACGGATGGAAACTAATCAAGAAACAACCTGAAATTAAGGAGAAATTTTCTAACAGTGAGAATAATCTACCCAGTGGAATGCCTTGCCTTCAAAAGTTGCGGGTGCTTCATACTTTATGGAGGTTTTAAAGACGAGAGTGGATAGCCACTTGTTTGAAATGGTATGGGGGTCTCCTGCTTGAACAGGGGTTGGGCCAGAAGACCTCCAAGGTCCCTTCAATCTCTATTCTGACACTTCTAAAATCAGGACATCCCATATTCTTAGAGGGAAAATGCATAGCCATGCAGACGTGGCGCTAGAGCAAAACAGCTCAACAGAAGCAGATTTTTAATATTTTTTTCCCTCATTGTGCAAAATAAGTAGTAATTAACTATTTCAAAATAAAAAATAGCCTGACACCATCAGATCTATAAAACCAAAAGGAGTTTAAAAACAAAAAACAAAAGACACGCAGATATAAACCAAGGCCGCATCAGCAGACCCTTTGCTTACCATGGCGGTTCTGGACTTAATAAACCAATCAAATCTGAACTGGGGCGCGTTGCGCACGCACTGCCTTAGCTCTTCATAGACGTTTTCTTTATCAAATCCCATTTTATGCAACATGCATATCAAGAACCGATCTTCTTCCTCTGTGTAATTTTTGCCTTTGTTGGTTCCGTACTGAATTCGCAGCTGATGGAAAGGGGCTTTGTACCTTGCAATCTAAAAATTGTTAAAAAGATATAGATAGATAGATATAAACATATATGCGTGCATCAGATTTCTTCTGCTAGGCATTTCTGTCAGCGTCTCATTCAATAGCTATGCACTCTTGTTTCAAGGGCAGGAAATTCCACTGTAATTATGCCAAGGTCAAAACAAACAAATCGTTTCCGCTCAAAATGTATTTGATAGTTCTAAGGTCTTAATACTGGCGATGTAACACCAGAATAGTGTCATGCTTATGTTGGGACAAATCATCCTGTTTTGGAGACATTGTATGAAACGGGCTGCCTGGAAATGGCTCTAATGATGGGAAAGTGGAAGAAGAAAGAAGAGTGACTTGCATCAAAGAAAGGAAAGGCTGAAGGTTTGTTCTCCAAACTTGTGGGTTGGCTTCCAAACTTTTCGTCACCAGTTTAGATAACATCTTCAGTGGAAGTTTAGGGGATGTTAGTGTTCTTCTGTTTATAAGGGCTTCAGGTGTGAGTGTGTCGTGTGGTGGGTCTAGTGATGGGGAGATTACCTCCCAGGGTCTCTGGGAGGTGAATACCTGGGGGTGGGGTGGGGCTTGCATGAGTTGGTTGCGTGTCGGTGCTGTCTCTGGTTAGTTGTGTGGTTGGATTCTGAGGAGTTTGTAGGCTCCTACAAACTCCTGTACCACCAGCATACAAACTCTTCAGAATCCAAATCAACCACACAGCTAACCGGAGACAGTACCAACCCTCAATCAACCCCTGCAGGCTTCCCCCCCCCCCCCACACCAGCAGTTCAATGACGCTAACCTGATTTAACATCCCCCACTTGACAGACCCATACCTGGCCCATCACAAGACTCTTAGTTGACACACTCACACCTGAGGCCCTTATAAGCGGAAGAACACTAATTGTCAGGGTTCCAGTGCCCTAATCAATCCATGAGCCTCGAGCCAAGTTTCAAAGGAAATCCAGTGATTTATAGGAGCACCATGTCAGCAGTTCCTGAATGGAATTAGCTCTGCCCCCATGTGATTTACGGCCCAACGATGACCTCGATTTCCCCCTCCTCCAAGGGTATGTCATAAATCACATTCTCCAACAGCCTTCCCCGGGTTGTAGAAACCCTGCTTCTCCAGCTGGCTCTGGTATCTGGGATACAATATGGAGAAAGGTATGCGTGGAATGTGCTTCTGGTCGTGGCAGCTCCCCTCTCCTGCCTATGGCAACTCGAGTGCAGGCCAGGAGTGCTTTGCGAGTTGACACTAACATCCCCTAAACTCCACTGAAGATGTTACCTAGCCTGGTCACAAAACATTCAGAAACCAACCCCCAAGCTCAGAGAATGAACCTTCACCCTCATCCTACACCCAAGATATTTTTTACATGTTTTTAAATTGTTTCAACGTTTGTATATCTGTGTTTTATTTTGGCTGTACACCGCCCTGAGTCCTTCCGGAGTAGGGCGGTATAAAAATATAACTAAACTAAACTAAACTAAACTAAACTAAACTAAACTAAACTAAACTAAACTAAACTAAACTAAACTAAACTAAACTAAACTAAACTAAACTAAAGATACAGATATTTGCCATTATTGCAAAGGGACTCACTGGGTGTTGGGTAGTGTACAATTTAAACAATAATAACGATGGATTCAGTTACAGATTGTTGGAGAGAAAAAATATCTATGAGGTTGCTAAATGTCTAACACAAACTTGATGTAAATTAATATATGGGGGGGGGGATTTCAATTCTTACAGTTTCAACACAAAGACTAAGGTTTGCCTACTTCTGAATTGGTTATGGAAGCTTTGAAATGAAAAATTAGGAAAGGACAGAGAATAATTTTGTCAGCAGAGGGGAGGGGGGAATCACCACCTGCTGGTTTTTGAAGGACAAGATTAATTAGGAGAATATCAATGGACAGATTTACTTTGACATCCAGAGCTTTTTTGATGCTAATCCTCCTCTGTATTCTGGCTTCTCCTCTTTCAATCTGAGCCATGATCCTCTCAATGTCCTGGAGTTCATTGCAACGTTCCCAAAATACAGCTGAAATTACAATAATAATAACAGCAATGACCATCACCATAATAAAAGGAACATTACTTCAAAGCAATTATAGCACTGAGTCCCATAAGCTGAGCTAAACACAATTACAGCATCTCTATAGTGAGAAGAACGTTTTAAATATTCTGAAAACTTCTGAAAAGTTATATTTTATGCCACAAACCTTTTTTTACGTCAATGTTCTCAAATCTTTCAGAAATTCAAAACAAGGAAGAAAATATGTATCTGACTGAATTTATGTAAGTTAGATGAAATTTTCTACATCCAAATTTCCTACATTTTTTTTCTAGATATTTCTTTCAAAGAGGGAATTGTAAGTGGGAGGGAAAATGTAACTTTAAAATAAGCAATTAAGCTTAAAGCCGATTCGGCGTTAGTCAAGGCAGGGTGGAAGAGGGACAGAAAAAAGAGGTACAGGCTAAAGCCAAGAGGCCTTTCCGTCTGCTACAACAGGGGTCTCCAATCTTTGCAACTTTAAGTCTGAAGGACTTCAGCTCCCAGAATTCTCCAGCCAGCAAAGCTGGCTGGAGAAGTCTGGGAGCTGAAGTCCTTCAGACTTAAAGTTGCAAAAGTTGGAGACCCCTGTGCTACAAGATGCAGTTTCTTGCATTTCAAGTTGACTCTACGCAGCAAAAACATCAACTGTGCCCCATCTGGTCTAGCTGTCTCTTCTCACTGTGGCCAACCAACTGCACAAGGAGCCCATTAGTCTCCCCGCAGACTGTCTTCAGAGGGAGATCCAGTGCCATCAAGGCAAACAGCCAGTGATCTCCATGAATCCCCTTGAATCAATGGAATCCTTTTTTTTTTTTTAAAGCTGTCCAGGCTGACAGCCAGCCCTATATTTTGATGGTGGTGAAATCCAAAGGTAAATCAGGCATTGCGTAAAAATATTGTGTCCCTATTTTTCCAGTAGTCGGTTTTATGGAGTGAACTTGCTATCCTGTTTCCCCGAAAATAAGCCCTAGCATGATTTTTCAGGATGCTGGTAATAAAAACCCAAAATAAGCCCCAGTTTAGATTGTCAGTCAGATTGATGCATTTAGTACTGTATTTCCACCCCAAATAAGACCTAACCAGAAAATAAGCCCTAATACCGTGATGGCGAACCTATGGCGCACATGCCCGAAGTAGTACCCAGAGCCATGTCCCTTGGCATGCGCAGCGTTGCCCATTCCTCTTCTGGGTTTCTGCCCCACATGCACGCATGACAACGCTCAGCTGGCCTTTGTATATGCGGCAGCGCCAGAAAGTGGAAGAGCTGGTATTCCGTTTTCCAGCATTAGCATGCGCACCAATAACCAGAAGTCTAGGTGGCTGGCACAGATGTGTGCGCCGGGAACCAAAGTTCATTTTCTGGTGCACCTCTGGGCAGCTCCTCTTCCAGCCGTGCGTCCCCTACGAGCGCGCATGCATGCTCTCTTTTTGGCACTAGGTGCCCCAAAAGGTTCATCATCACTGCCCCAATGCATATTTTGGAAAGCCACAGGCAGCCAGTGCAGCTTGCGCAGGAGAGGTGTCACGTGGGAGCATCTAGACGCTCCCAGAATCCCCCGCGCGGCCTCATTCTGAACCAACTGGAGCCTCCGGGTGCACCTCAAGGGGAGCCCCATGTAGAGAGCATTGCAGTAGTCCAGACGGGAGGTGACAAGGGCTTGAGAGACCGTGTGTAAAGCGTCACGATCCAGAAAGGGGCGCAACTGGCGTATCAGGCGAACCTTCTGAACCCGAAAAGACAGAATGTTTTTTCTATCTTCGTATGAAGCTCTTAGGGAATCCAGGGACTATAGTAATGGCTAAATTTTTGACAATGTCATCACAAAAACCTAATAGGTTAACATTGCACATGATGTAACAACCATCTTTCTTTCTTTCTTTCTTTCTCTAGAAGAACATCCAAATAAATAATAATAATAATAATAATAATAATAATAATAATAATAATAATAATAATAATAATAATAATAATAATAATAAATTTAATTTGTAGACCGCTCCCTCTCCTCGAAGGGAAGAAAGCAGGCTTGGGTGGTGTTGTTTTTTTTAAATCATAACTGAAAACTACAAAATTAAAGGATATCTTCTCCCCATGACTATCATTGATCAATGTGGAAAGTATTCTAGGAGCTCAGAGGTTGGTAGTTTATTTATTTTTTAATGTAACTATGAAACCGGGCTTGCTGGAATCTCACCCCCGAAAATCCATCAGAAGAAGAAAATAAGTAAAGGCAACGATGGAAGGAGGGAGAAAGAAGAGGGAAAAGGAGAAAGGGAAAAGGAGAGGAAGTAAGGGAGGGTTGCAAGAGTAGGAGAGAGGGTAGGAAGGGGAAGAAGGGAGGAGTGGGGGAGAGGGAGTGGAAGAAGAAGAGAGAAAGGAGAGGAGGAAAGAAGAAGGGAGAGAAGGGAGGTTAGGAGGAAAGGAGGAGTAGGACTGTTGCAAAATAAGATGGACATGCAGAGTGGCAAGAAAGTGACCCCGATTATGTTTTTATATCTTTAAATAGATTGTTATAAATGTTAGAAGACAACAGATAAATATTAACAGCACTTGTGAGAATGTGAACACCCCAACCCTGGAAGTCTTTAAGAAGATGTTAGATAGCCATTTGTCTGAAATGGTATAAGGTTCCTACCCACGAAGGGGTTGGACTAGAAGACCTCCAAGGTCCCTTCCAACTCTGCTATTGTATTGTATTGTATTGTATATTTGTGAAAGCTTATGTGAGGGGAAAAAATAAAACTATTTAAAAAAAAGGTTGATAGTACATAGCAACTTCTTCCATTTTCTTCTTTTAATCTCTCTCATTCTCACATTGTATTGAAACAATGCACCGTTCCAGGTTTCTCCCTCTTATCTATGTGGGCATATATACAGGTACATCTTGAAAGTAGAATTTGTAGCTTCGGAATTGGGTTTGAGCCAATCACTCTCCATTTAAGCAGCAACTATACTTCTATTTTCTGAAATATAGGTACGTGCTATGCCTGAAACGCCTCTGGGAACAATCTGTGGCTTTAGTATTCAACTCTACATATGAAGGCCCTTCTATGAGTGGAGTGTGGAAAGGAGAAGAGGCTTTTAAGTGAGAGCCCTTGACTCTTAAGGATGAGAAATATTTTCAAGATTGCTGCGCCTGCCCTTGAAAAGTATGGCCGAGTTTGCAAAGAGTTGTGTTTGCATTGGAAGTGCATCTGGGATTCTTGTGAATCCATCACTCAACCAAACGGTGATCAGGCTTATAATGCTGTCAGGAGACAGGAATAATAAATCCAGCCACTCTTCCCTCTGCCTTGCTAGCCACAGCACTGTCAATAGCAATAGCCCTTAGACTTATATACCTCTTCACAGTGCTTTACAGCCCTCTCCAAGTGGTTTACAGAGTGAGCCTCTTGCCCCCAACAATCTGGGTCCTCATTTGACCCACCTCGGAAGGATGGAAGGCTGAGTCAACCTTGAACCTGGTGAGATTCGATCTACCAAATTGCAGGCAGTCGGCAGGCAGCAGAAGTAGCCTGCAGTACTGCACTCTAACCACTGCACTCATACATAACCATTTGTCTGAAATGATATAGGGCAGTGACGGCTAACCTTATTGACACCAAGTGCCGAAACTGGAGCACATGCGCATGTGCCAGAGCAACGGAACCCAGAAAACAGCAGTTGTCCAGCGTGCATACGCAGGACAGAACCTGAAAAAGCAGCTGGTGATGGTGTGTGTGCCGTACGTTCACCATCACGG
Source organism: Rhabdophis nuchalis (assembly GCA_039707465.1). Classification (NCBI taxonomy): domain Eukaryota; kingdom Metazoa; phylum Chordata; class Lepidosauria; order Squamata; family Natricidae; genus Rhabdophis; species Rhabdophis nuchalis. The sequence continues at coordinate 10,179,220 of CM077657.1, read as the reverse complement.
GTATAGGGTCTCCTGCTCGAGCAGGGGGTTGGACTAGAAGACCTCTGAGGTCCCTTCCAGCTCTATTATTCTATGTTCCATAACCTAAAACTCAACGAGTGCAGCTACAGGGTGATGGTGCATCAACCTCGGCATAATCCCTCAGCAGATTTTTAAATCTTTCCATCCAGGACATTTCCTTCTTTCCACATTACAAGTTCCTCAGCTTTCTCTATTCTTGGTAGAATTACAAAGACAACCCAATTTGGGGGGGGGGGGGGGGGGGGAAGGCGGGGGGGGGAGGGGAGAGAAAATGAGCTGTTCACAATCATTCTTAATTAATCAAGGAACAATTAACGCACCTGAATACTCGATAACTTCCTCCGGTGACTTTCCTTCCACCTCTCGGGCAATATCATCGATGTCGTCACGTCCATATTTTTCATTAGCTTTAATAAACTGATTGAAGTCTCTTTTGTTCCAGTTTGTGAAACCCTGTTAAAAGAAGGGAGTTGTTTTTGTCAAGAGCTCGCATCTTAGGAGAATGCAGTTGGATTTGCTCATTAATGCCTTGGTACAATGTCACACAATAATTACAGGGGTTAATGATCTTGCAGTATTTCCATAAACATCTATTATCCGGGGTTTATTACTCAAGTCATAAAAAGCCGAGTTATTTTTAAACACAGCTCCTCACACGTAAAGGGAGAGAAGTTGTTCTATTCATGCTTGTAAATGGCAAGTCTCCAAAGAAACGAAGTTCAGTCCGAATCTTCGCGGGCTTTCACTTCTATCACACTTGAACAATTACAAGTAACTAACCAAAAAAAAAAACCACCTTTAAGAATACGAGGGCCCTTGTCCAGATGTCACAAGCAATCTTCTGGAACTAAATGCAGGAACATTCTGTTTCAAACACTTACAAAGCAAATGGTGAATGAAATTAACACCTGGAAGGGAAGAAAATCCCCAGTTCTCATGCACGTTTGATAAAATATTGGAAGGGGGGGGGGGGCATGAAAAAAATATGTGGACTATGGAAGGAATATAAACAAAGAATTGGCACTCAAAACAGTTCCTTGAACATCAACTTTTTAAATAATTAAATCAGGGCCCTCTAAAGCAGTGTTTCTCAACCTTGGCGACTTGAAGTCCTCTGGACTTCAACTCCCAGAATTCCGTTTCAAAGCCGAAGAGCCAGCGCTGTCTGAAGACATCTCCGTGGTCATGTGGCTGGCATGACTAAACGCCAAAGGCGCACGGAACACTGTTCCCTTCCCACCTAAGGTGGTTCCTATTTTTCTACTTGCATTTTTTACATGCTTTTGAACTGCAGGGTTTGCAACAGCTGGGACAAGTAATGGGAGCTCATTCCGTTATGTGGCGCTAGGGATTTGAACCGTCAACCTGCCAGCCTTTTTGATCAACAAGCTCAATGTCTTAGCCACTGAGACACCACATCCCAATCCAGCCTACAAACCTGGAATTTCCTGTAGGAATCTCTACCATGTACTAATCCGACTGAATTCTATTTAATTTCAGAACCCAGACAATATCAAGCAGCTGCTACCAGCTGCTAAAACAGCTGTATATTTTTAGATAATAGCTGAGATGCACACTTTTAACATCAAGCTGTTTTTCTTTGCTTTAACTGATGTTCTACCATGTTGGGCTTACCAGTTGTGAAGATATATATATATTTATTACAATAAAGATATATTGTAAAATTCAAATAAAGAGCAAGACGGTCATATTGATTGGACTCACCCAAAAATATGTGGATAGAAAAATGTAAACAGACAAGGGAGAAAAGATTCAGATGTTTCATGTACCTATTTTCAAACATTAAACAGTGTTGTAAAAAAATGTTTAGGAACCACCATCTGTATTTTCATTGTAAGATTCACTTCATCTGACACTGGCAATTTAAATGATCAAAAGACAGTTGTTCAGTCAACTTTTCAAGTGGAGGATTCAAGTATCTGTATCTTAATATACACGTCTAAGTGCTAATATTAAGATATATTAATATTATATATTAATATTAGGAGATATTAAGAATGTTATATTTTGTTGGAGAAGAAGGCAACAAAGCTCTATGCTTCCTATCTCATAACATGCAGAGAGTGTTAAAAATTATGTTTGAATAGCCCAGCAATTCAGGCGTAAAACTAATTACACTGATTCAACAACACTCATTAAAAACGCAACAAAATCTAAACTTGCAGACTTTGTGCCAGAAAGTTACTGATGAACTGTTAAACATAAAGTGCCTGGAACCATCCACTACTGGTAATCCTCAACGTAGGAATTGTCAGTCAATAGTAATTCATTGCAAGAGAGAGGTTTATTTTGGCAAAAGTGAAACATTTCGATCCATTCTGAACTGTGTCAGTTTCAACTGTTCTCTTTGTTGAATTCCCACTTTCTATCTTGGCAATTGTATTTTGAAAACTAATCCCTTCTCTTTCAATATTTGCAAACAGGAATTCACAGCATAAGCACTAAAGATGGACAGATTTTTTTCAGGAGGGTCCTGGGTGCTCTCTGAGCTTGGATGTTTTCTTGCAGAATTTTCATTACCCAAACTAGGTAACATCATCAGTCCTCATAGAAGTAGTCCTCTACTTAAAGGCAAAAAGGTAAAAGTTCCCCTTGCACATATGTGCTAGTCGTTCCCAATTCTATCTCTGTTTCAAAACCGAAGAGCCAGTACTGTCTGAAGATGTCTCCGTGGTTATGTGGCTGACATGACTAAACGGCGAAGGCGCACGGAACGCTGTTCCCTTCCCACCAAAGGTAGTCTCTATTTTTCTACTTGCATTTTTTACGTGCTTTCGAACTGCTAGGTTGGCAGAAGCTGGGACAAGTAATGGGAGCTCACTCCGTTACGTGGCGCTAGGGATTTGAACCCCGAACTGCCGACTTTTTCTGATCGACAAGCTCAGCGTCTTAGCCACTGAGCCACCTCGTACAACTGTTCATTTAGTAACCATCCAAAGTTACAACAGCACTGAAAAAAAGTGACTTAAGACCATTTTTCACACTTACGACCATTCCAGCATCCCCATGGTCAGGGGATCAAAATTCAGACAGTTGGCAACTGACTCATATTTATGACGGTTGCAGTGTCCTAGGGTCATGTGATCCCCTTTTGCGCCCTTCTGCCGAGCAAAGACAGCGGGGAAGCGAGATTCCCTTAATAGCCATGTTATTAACTCAACAACTGCAGCTGGATTTATTTAACATCTGGGGGGGGGGTTGAAAAATGGGCCAAAATTTACTTAAGGAAGTCTTGCTCAGCAACAGAAATTTCGGGCTCAATTGTGGTCATAAATCAAGGACTGCCTGTACTGATTAAGTTACCTCGTTTGGGTAATGGAAGGTCTGCAAGGAAGCAGCCGAGCTCAGAGAGCACCAAGCAGCCCTGAGCTACTAATATCTTCCTTTATTGGTAGCGTGTGTTTCTCCCCCCCCCCCACCACCCCCAGCTGGGGCTTACACCATTATTTATTTTTCCCTGCCTCCAACAGCTGTAGGGGATTGGCTGTCACGTTATGGTCAACAACATTATCTCATTTAGGGGAGAATGTGTGAGTTTCAATGTAAAATATATGTATTAAATATCTCATTTACTCCCCCTTCCATCCACCCTTTGGGGATGAAGTTGAGGGGGGGGGGCTGCATGTAGACCTGCCAACTCTGGCTTCGAGTCAACGCAATTACAAATTAATCCATATGATCAGACAGCATTTGCAGTTTTCCAGGGGATAATTACGGTAATGTCTTGCACAGCAAGCAGACGGGTTGATAATCACAGCTTCTTCTTCTTCTTTCCTTTTTTTTTTTAAATAAGAAATAAACACGAAGCCCAGAAGCCATTTACCTGGGTGAGCAGCCTCTCTTTCTCTTCGGCCTCTTCGGCCGAAAGAGGAGCCGATTCATCAATTTTCCGCTGTTCCTCCTTCTGTACCTGGGCTGCATTCGGAAGCTCAGGATTCCTGGGGACCTGAAAACCAGCAATGAAATGAATGAATAGCTAAGCCAGCCGCGCTATTAAGGGTTCTGGGTAGAGGCCTATCCAGCTCCCTTTATGGTCTTTCTCTGAAACGCCAACAGGCAAGATGGATGCATTTTTCATCGACTGGGGATTTGTTAGGAGAGGACATATTTCTCTGGCATTCGGGGCAATGGCAGAGAAAACATTCTTTTTTACTTGTGTTTACAGGCCTCGGAAAGTTCTCCAGGCGAGATGAACGTAACCTCTCATAACTCAATCTCTTCCCCCTGCCTCCTCAAGGGCTCGCAGGCACTTGTGCCAGTAACAGCAATACATAAGTAGCCACTACGTGTCCAGAGCTCTTTTGAAAGCTCCCAAAAAGGCTACATTGGCCACGGCGTATACAGAAAATCTTGATAAGATGTTCTACAGATGGCATCTCCCCCCAGCACGGCTCTCCAAAATGTTTAAAAATCTGACCCCAAATGGTTGGAAGTGTGAAAAAACACCAGGCACTTTTTTTATATCATACGTGGTAGACATGCAATGAGGCCAAAAGATATTGGAAAATGATTCAATCATAGTTGGAACAAATGTTGGGAGACCAAATTTTGTTTAAACCCGAATTTTTTCTCCTAGGCATAATACCGGAGGGGTTTAAGAAAAATGTACTCCATCTAATTATACATATACTAACTGCGGCGTACATAACTTTTGCGCAATATTGAAAAAAAGAAAATACACCATCAGAGCTAGATATAATCAGGAAAGTGTTGGCCTGTGTGGAACTTAAAAATAAAGGGGAATCAGAATATTTTGAAGTCTGGAACAGATTTTCTGATTGGTGTAAGACAAGGTGACAAGACTGGAACAAACTACATATATTGTATTTGGGCAGAAGGACAGATAATGCACTAAGTAGGCTAATAGTTAATAGTTGAGACTAATTGTGTATAATGTGAATGGTCACTTTGACTTTGCGGTACTGCATTGTTTTAAATGTAAAAATAATAAAAATATATATATATATATTTTAAAATAAAGCTTCCAAAAGCTTCTGGGTGCCATGAATAGATGAGAGAGCACCCGTGTGTATGTATGTGTGGACAGGACACAGCAGGAATACAGGGCTTAGGCAGTGAAGAAGTGATTTGTGTAATAACCCATACAAGTGTTAACGAACCTTAGTGCCGAAATAGGAGTGTGCACGTGCCAGGAACCAGAAGAGCAGCTTGCCGGGGTGCACTGGGTGGGCTGCTCTTCCAGTTTCCGGAATGTGCATGCGCACTGGCCACCTGGTCTTCCAGTTTCTGGCATGCATGCGCATGCAAAGACTAGCTGGCTTGTGCGCATGCAGAAACCAGAAGAGCAGCTTGCCGGGGTGCACTGGGTGGGCTGCTCTTCCAGTTTCCGGAATGTGCATGCGCACTGGCCACCTGGTCTTCCAGTTTCTGGCATGCATGCGCATGCAAAGACTAGCTGGTTTGTGCGCATGCAGAAACCAGAAGAGCAGCTGCCAAGTGTGCATGCGCATGTCAGCTGGTCTTCACGCGCCAATGCACACCAGAAACCGGAAGAGCAGGTAACCGGTGCGCATGTACACACAGAAAACCAGAAGAGCAGCCGCCCAGTGCGCGCATGCGCACTGGGAGGCTGATCTTCCAGTTTCTGGCGCTCTCGCCCGCGTTGAAGACCAGCTGGCCGGCGTGCTGGAACCTGGAAGAGCAACAGGCGACACCTCGCGTGCCTGGAGAGATGGCTCTGCATGTCACTTCCGGTTCGCCATCACAGACCTATATCCTTATTTGGAATGGGCCACTGCTACAGAGTTGATTTTGAAAAAGATACCTTTCAAGAAAATCTGTATTAGAATTTTATTTTTTTAATATTAAGGTTTCTTACCTTATAGCCTATCGTCTTGCGATAATAGAGGATTTCTTTTTCAAGAAGTTCAAATAACCGCGGTGGGAAAAACTGGAAATCTTGAATATTTGGCTGCTTGGGCGGTCGCGGAGCCTTTGAAATGAAGCACACAAGAGTATCGGTGCTATGTTCCCATTTTTATTCGCGCGCTCATGAGAATGGAATATATTAGCTCTTTGTGTAACGTAGAAGGTTACACCGCTGACCTTTGGGATTTTAGGCTCGCTGACACGGAGAGCTTCCCTAAAATAGGCGTCCACAGCGTAGTTGGCTTTGCGTTCTCGTTTCGGGGGCTCGATCCATTCCATCATGCTCAGCTAGAAGAAAGAAATAAACGCATCAAAAGGGCAGGGAAGATTGCCAGGTTCTTGCTGACACAGGTGCTCCTTTCACAAAAACCCAAATAAATGGTTGTGCGCTGGGTTAATGCTTTCTGTATTTTTTTCATGTCCTTCTCCTGAACAGAATAATTTTTAATAATAATTTAATAATTTTAATACTTATAAACCGCTCCCTCTCCCCATGGGGACTCGGGGCCTTTTTTTAAAAATATTGAAACGTGAATAGTAAACCGAAGTAATGAACTTCCTTGCCATATGTTAAACCGCCCTGGGTCCTTTTGGAGAAGGGCGGGATATAAATCTAATAAATAAATAAACAAACCATACCAGCATTGAATTTGAGAAAATTAAGAAATAAAGGAGCAGGTACATTGTTTCACATGTATGAGCCTGGGTGGCAGTTTCCTTCAGAGAAACAAAAATTAATTGTCACTATGAACTTGACTAAGATACATTTTCCCAAGGATCCGTCGTCTGGACCAAAGTATAATAAATTTTTGGACCACTTTGATTCCTCCTATACTCTACACTGGGTGGACTACGCTTATTGCATGCATTAACAGCAAGACTAATGGGGGGGGGGGGACATTTGGTAATTAAAGAAAAAAATAGTGGTTTGATTTAATGCTGGCTGAGGGACTGTGGGAACTGAAGTCCATACATCTTCAAGTTAACAATGGTCTAGATACTACTGGATTAAATCTTCCTGTTTCTGTCCACTGGGAATGCTGGCTGAAGATTTAACAGAATAATAGAGCTGGAAAGAATCTTGGATCCTATGTGGTTTTTTTCTTTTTTCTTTTTCTGTCTTTCTTTTTTTATTCAGTTGTATATGTACTGTTCGTATTATTTGTATTTTTTTTTAAAATTAAAAATATGTTAAATAAATTAAAAAATAAAGGATCTTGGTAGTCTTCTAGTCCAAATCCTGCCCAACTAGGAGACCCTATACCTATTCCACAAAAGTGGTTGTCCAATTTCTTAAAAACCTCCAGTGATCATAACGTTGGTACTTTTGGATTTTGGGCTTCTATGACACCTTCACCCTGATGATACTTCCCCTCTGTTAACTGATTTACTTATTTGCACAGATTCCTATGTATTCCTCAGCTGACCTCCAGGCCCTGGGTGAGTCCCCCCTCTCGCAGGTTTGGCCCTCAGCTTTAACGAGGGCCCACCTTGATGACGGATGTGTGAATCCTGAGAGGTGGAGGAAGCGGAAGATTAAGGGGTTTTTAGTTAATTTTTAATTAGATTTTTAAGGGGTTCCAGGGAGGAGGGTGGGTTGACAGAAGTTACAGATGTGGGTGGGGGGATTCACCCACGGGATATCTAAGGGTATAATTTTAAATTTTGATATTTAATGGTTTTAACCTTTGTATTTCTAAATTTTAGCACAGATCTAATAATTTAATTGCCTTTTATATTTTGTATGTGTTGTGGGTTTTTATCTTTCTGTGCACCGCCCTGAGTCCCCCCAGGGGAAATAGGGCGGTATATAAATTGAATAAATAAATAAATAAATAAACTTCTGAAGGCAAGGGAAATTTCTCCTTAGTTCTAGGGCAACTCAATTAGTTTCCATCCATCGTTTCTTGTCTTCCCTTCTGGTGCTTTAGAAAATAAGTTGACTCCCACTTCTTTGTGGCACCCCTAAAATATTGGTACAATGCTATCATGTCACCCCTAGTCCTTCTTTTCATTACACTAGACACACCCAATTCCTGCAACCGTTCTTCATATGTTTTAGCCTCCAGCCCACTAATCTACTTCTCTGCCAGAGTCTCAACATGTTTTTATAATATTGTGACCAAAACTGTATTCTAGGTATGATAGTCTTACTAAACGCTTTATAAAGTGGCACCAACACTTCACGTGCTCTTGATTCTATCCCTCTGTTTATGCAACCAAAGATTGCATTGTCTTGCGTCTTTGCATCCCAGGCAACAATCCAGAGGATAATAGACTTCCCAGTCACAAGTTCACTCCAACCTAAATTCGGGAGTGGGGGAAGCAGCCAATAATGAGAGCCTAGAATTTCACCCCAGCAACATCCAGTGCTTATTTTAAGACGTTTATGATCCTACTGAAATCAAAAAGTCGTTCTCTGTAAATGCAATGCCCCACGTATATGAAAAACATACCTTTTGTTTCCCTCTATAATCTTCCCCTTCAAAATTGTACAGACTCATTTCAGTGTCCATTGTGAAGTTCCGAAGAGAGCTTTCACCCATCTTTTGCAAACGTTCGTTCATTTCAGCTGTCTAAAGAGAGTCACAAGTACCAAAATAGAAAGAGAACACATTTTTAGAAATGGTTTCTTCATGTATATAAATACTATGGCTGATTTTAATCAGTCTGTATGAAAAGTTAGCTAAGCTAACGTATTTTATTTTCCAGTTAGTTCAGAGCTGATATTTATTACAGATAGCAGGAAAAAATGAACAAGGCGCAGTGATTTATGTTCCACATTATCTCACCTTTTTTTCACCTCTTTCTAAAATAGTGGTAATGTCTTCATCAGTCAGTTCACTGTCTTTGGAAGCGAATACGTGTGTCGCTCCGTGACGGATCATTTGCAACATTTCATCTTTTGCTAGTTTGTTGGACTGCTGATCGATAAGCCTTCCTAATACATAAGACACAGAGAATTTTAATTCCAAACCCATTGTGAGATTTATACTAGGATTATAAAGCCATGTCCCTATTTAAGCAGGCTATTTAATAAAATTACAGTTAAAGAGTGAAAGTACAACAGCAAATTCAAATGTTTCACATCTGATTGCCAAATTTAAAGCAAAGATTTACAAAATGGATTGACTTTGACATGTGCAATTTGAGGGGAGCACCATATGATATTATCCAACTTTTACAGGACCATTACATTTTAATTGATCAGCAGCACAATATGCTTGCTGTGTATATATCAAGCGAAGCATTTATTTGGTACTGAAGTCACATCAAAAATGGAAAACTAAGTTAGATTCTGAACCATTCATATATTAAAACAGCACTTGTGTAATTTAGGTACAACTTTAAACAAATAAAGTAGAAATTCCTTTTCCTGGTGCAGCATTTTTGTTCAGATGTGAAAAATACTTACAGGAAGTCCTCAACTTACAACCATTCGTTTAGTGACTGTTTGAAGTTACAACATTGAAAAAAATGACTTATGACTATTTTTCACACTTATAACCATTGCAGTATCCCTATGATCACATGATCAAAATCCAGGCACCTGGCAACTAACTCATATTTATGACAATTACAATGTCCCGGGATCATAAAATCCCCTTTGGCGACCTTCTGACAAGCAAAGTCAATAGGGAAGCCAGATTCACTCAACATCCCTCTTACTAACTTAACAACTGCAGTGATTCACTTAACAACTGTGGCAACCAAGGTCATAAAATAGGCAAAGCTCACTTAACATCTTAGCAACAGACATTTTGGACTCAGTTGTAATGAACTCTTGTAAATCAAGGACTACCCGTAACTGCTTACATCGGGGGTGTTTTTCCAACTTGGCAACTTTAAGACCTGTGGACTTCAACTCCCAGAATTCCCCAGCCAGCTATGCTGGGAGTTGAAATCCTCAAGTCTTAAAAGTTGCCAAGGTTGGACACCCTCACCTTACATCCTCCATGCTTTGTCCCAGTGATGGGATTCAAATGATTTAACAACCGGTTCTCTGCCCTAATGACCAGCTTGGTAGGTATGGCTGGGTGGCCATGGTCAATTCAACCTCATTCAGGTCAATGGGCACTTCGCCTTAGCTGTTACAATGTTATAAGGGTTAACCGGAGGGGCAGTTTCTGTAAGCAGGGCAACAAAGATGAGGCTAGAAACAACACCAGAATGTTTCCTTCCTGCCTTCCTTACAGGATTAGCCCTCTAAACAAAATGAGATTTCTTCCAACAGTCGGTTCTCTGAACTGCTTAGAAAGTTGCCAACCGGTTCTCCCGAATAGGTGCGAACCGGCTGAATCCCACCACTGCTTTGTCCACTCCAGTTGCTATTCTCTTTTAAAGTCGACGGAGGGGAACATCTCAAAGGAAGTCAGATTTTTCTAGTTTCATTATCAAACGCTACGGGTCAGATCCCGCCTTCTCCTCATTTTATCTCCGAATACCCCAAACATATTAAAACGTACCTTGCTGAATAACAATTGAATCCAGCCTCAGTTTTATCTCGGCTCTTTCTACTATTCTCTCTTCCACAGTGTTATCAGTGATAAGCCGAAATACCCGCACGGCCTTTTTTTGACCAATCCGATGAGCACGATCCTAATCAGGGTAAATGAACAAAGGTGTAAGTGAGAAGATGCCAAATACCAACATAAAAAGGTGATTGCATCGTTATTTAGTCTGTTTTAATCAACCCTTCAAAATGTAGTCTTTACATGATGGGGTGTTGTTGTTGTTTTTAGTTAGATCATTCAAGATCTCCACTTACCATCGCTTGTAGATCGACTTGTGGGTTCCAGTCTGAATCATAGAGGATCACAACATCAGCTGTTGCTAGATTAATCCCCAGGCCTCCAGCTCTTGTACTCAACATAAAAACGAACTTCCTACTGTTTGGAGCATTAAAGGTGTCTATTGCTTCCTAAAAAAAAAAAAGATATATTTTTCTAAAGCGACTGTGTTAAAAAATACTGTTTCCTTGAAAGGGATCAAGAACCTGATTTCTGTTGTTGTTGTTTTTTGCCTGGTTTCTAAGCAGGGTTGGGCTTCAAAAATTTCAGGAACTGAGATTCTGGAGCATGGCCATTTGTCTGCCTCTTGTAAAAAGTTTTAGCTCACCCACTGGAGGTGGAATAGATAAAAATAGAACTGAGGTTTTTTAAACTCCAGGTCTGGTGTTTCGATGTCTTATCTGGGGTTTTTATTTCAAAATCTTTCAGCTTTTCTACATGCATGACATTATATTGCATATGTTAACTAGGTAAAAAAAAAAACCACAATGTTGTTTAAGGCTAGTTTAGTTATCAAGGTTTTTGTGTAGAATCTGGGTGGATTTAAGTGTGAATTGTTTAAAGGGAAACTAATCAAGGAGAGAAGCAACCTAGAACTAAGGAGGAATTTCCTGACAGCGAGAACAATTAATCACAACTTGCTTCCAGAAGTTGTGAATGCTCCAACACTGGAAGTCTTTAAGAAGATGTTGGATAGCCATTCGTCTGAAATGGTTTAGGGTTTCCTGCCGAGGCAGGGGGTTGGACTAGAAGACCTCCAAGATCCCTTCCAACTCTTGTTATTCTGGGTGGGCGTGGCCATGATGGGCGTGGCCTAGTCAGCCTCCTGCATCACAGCAGAGGGGCCCTTTTCGCCATCCCCAGGCTCCGGAGGCTTTCTTCAAACCTCTGGGTGGGTGAAAACATCTTCCCCTGGGCTCCGGAGGCCAGAAATAGGCCCGAACTTCCGTTTTTCCCTGTCCCCGAGCCTCCACACGAGCCCTGCACTTGCTGTATTTTTCGGACTATAAGATGCACCGGTGTATAAGACACACCAGGATTTCAAAGAGGTAAGTAAGAAAAAAAGGTTTTTGTCCTCCCCGGCCCCCTCTGCAGGCTTCAGCAGGGCTGGGGGAAGGCACAAAACACCAGCTTTTACGAAAAATGACCTGTTTTTTTGCCAAAATTGGGGTATTTTTGCATTTCCCAGGCCCTGCTGAAGCCTGAAGAGTGTTTCTGGGGCCTGGGGGAAGGCAAACACACCTCCATTTTTGTGGAAAACGGTTTGGGGTGTGGATCGGGGCTTCAGGAGGCCAAAATAGCTGTATTCAGTGTATAAAACACACCAACATTTCTACGTTTTTTTGGGGGGGTGGGGGTGGGAGGTGCATCTTATACTCTGAAAAATAAGGTACCTCACATCCATAACGGGCCGCATGGAGATTCCGGGGAGGAGCGAGGTGGGAGTGGCGGGGCAGGGTGGGCAGGGCCAGCCAGGGGTGGCATTTGGAGGTTCTTCCGAACCAGCCATAATGTTAGCTGCAGGTTATTAAGGGTTACCCCCTAGTAACCCGTAGCAGCCCACCTGTTTCTAAAATAGTTAATTCAGGGAGAACTCTGGCCATGATAGAAACACAGGGATTCAAAACTCTTTCCTCCCCTTCTCCAAGGAGTTCTACAAGCAACTGGATCCACAGCCTGTGAATTACGGAGATCTTCCAAAAGCACAAGGTGACTCTCACTGGCATTCTTTGTAAATGCGCCTTTCCCTTATTTTCCCTTAAAGTGACACAGGTAGCCTTCGACTTGCGACCATCCACTTAAGCAACCGTTCAAAGTTACGACGGGGCTGGAAAAAAAATGATTGACAGCCTGTCCCTGGATTTATACGCTTGCACAAGATTGCAATTCAAGCCCTCGGCAACTGTCATGCATTTACAATGATTGCAGCGTGCCAGGATTGTGTGGTCGCCATTTTCAACCTTCCCAGCGGTTTTCCAACTAGTGAAGTCAATAGGAGAAACTGGAGTGACTTAACAACTTAGTGGGATTCAGTTAATGACCACGACCAAAAAGGTCATAAAACCAGGTAGAACACCCTTAATGACCGCATCGCTTAGTGATGGAAGTTCCAGTTCCGATGATGGTCGTAGGTCAAGGGCTTTCTGTAGTTGAAACCCAAATCAGAAAGTTGAATGACATCGCGTGCAATAATGAAAAAATTAATCTCTGTTTATAAGGCCTGACGGAAGATAAGACCGCCTGTCATAGCAAATTGGCACTCAGGAAAACAGTGAAGAAATGTTCTATCCTGTGTCCAGGATAGAACAAAATAAACGTCCAAGGGACTAGGCAAATTATTCCCACCTCTCTCTCCTCGTGCGGTGTTTGCCCATCCAGGCGGCAGTATTCATAACCTCGCCACATGCAGTAGTCTTCCAAGATATCCAATAAGCGAGTCATTTGGCTAAAAACAAGAACTCTGGAACCTAGGGGACAAAGGAGGGGTTGAAGCACCTTTAATTACACTTTGGGTTAATGGTAATGAGAAGCATCCACATTATATAGTTATGTCTGGGAATGAACATTTACTAATATCAATAGGACCAAGGAATAATGGCTAACTTTGGTAGATCTCCATCAACTGCATGATGAATCTGGAATGGATCATTTATTTATGTATTCAATTTGCAGTCACTCAGCTGCATCGCAACTGGGCAATGTTTTTTTTTTTATTCCACTCACTCAGTCATTCATTTCTATCCCGCCTTTATTATTTTTACAAATAAAGCGGCAAATATATCCAACGTACTTTCCTCCTCTTCTTTTCCCCACAACAACCCTGTGAGGTGGGTTGGCCTGAAAGAGAAAGTGTGCCTGGACCAAAGACACCCAGCTGGCTTTCATGGCTAAGGTGGGATTTGAACTCAGGGTCTCTTTTTTTTTTCTAGCCTGGTGCCTTAGCCAATGGACCAAAACACTATGATGTCAATGCGTAATATAACATGATTAAAAATAAGATAATACACCACATACAGCAGCGAGAATGGCACTCGCATAATGTCGGAAAAGTGATGCCATGCTAACAGACTGTTTGATAATCCAAGATTCTTGATTGCGCAGAGATGGATAGACTCACCTTGGAGTTAAGGGACAAGGAAGACTCAAGAATATTATACAGTTTGGGAAAACTGGTATCAATGGATAAATAAGAGGAACATAAAACGCACAGCTTAGAAACATAGATGTGTAGATAGAGGAATAATTAGGAATGTATAAAAGTGTATTTGAATAATAAATGGCTATCTTAGTACTGTCAAAAAGGATCGCAATTTATACAATACTATTTTTAAAGGTATTTGTATTGTAATGTTTTAAATTTTCAATAAAGGGGGGGGGGTTCCTCCAAAAAGTAAGATAATACAGTGATCGTGCAGACTAGAGGTCCTGGGGGGCGGGGGGGGGGGGAAGCACAGAACCCCACAACAACAAAGTATCAGGGTTCCTAGCAATAGATCCATTACAAGCAAGACCTCCAAGGCAGGTAGATTCCTCAAATAATATCTTTATTGGAAATCTCATATTAGCATATATCTGGTGAAAACCAACTCCTTGGTTTTCAGCTAATTAAAACTAAAAGTTTTTCCATCAACCCCAACCAGTCACATGGCCCATTAAAGCCAGCATCGGCTGGTCTGGTGACATCACTCTTCCTTCCTCCGGCCAGGTGTGAGAAGGTCCTTGGTTCCCAGGAGAAAGCATTTTGTTTTGACTACACAAACCCTGCGATCTCTAATCCTCCCCTCCCTATCCCTCCCTCCAGTGTGGCAACACTGACGCTCCAAGATGGCTTCACCCAGGTCAGCTTCAGGGTTGACACAACGCCCCACAAGGGGTCACACTAGCCCAAAACTGGGAGGAAGGGGACGGAGATTGTCTTGTCTTACCCTGTTCTTTGAGTTTCGATAGTAATTTGTCCAGGGCAACCATTTTGCCACTATTGGTCACTAAATGGGTATCAGTGGTGTAAGGAGGGCCTGGTTCAGCACCATCGAACAGGTAGGGGTGATTGCAACACTTCCTCAGCTGCATCAGGATGTTCAACAACCTCATCTTGTCCATTTTGCCCGCTGAATTTAAGATATCGATATCTTTCATCAGGATCTTGGTATACCTGTAAGGTTAATTGGATAATTTATTAATAAAGGGACAACACATGAATGTTTGAATGTATAAAGGGGGAAAGAGTCTCGGTCATCTACATCCCTGTTTGGTCATTTGTACGTGACTTACTGTACAGTATTAAACTTTTTGCTTTATTTTTCCCCTCTGAGTTTTTCATACCTGAGAACTCTACACTGTTTCTGCAAGCTCATCAAATTTGATATTTGCTGCAGGGTAACAGCTATGGATATTGGAAAAGAAAAGATATATAAAACTGAGCTCTAGGGGGAAATTGGGGTATCACAGAAACAGTATAACTCGGTAACTGGTGGGGATTAGGAAGGCTAGTTATAGCCCCAAACAACCTCAGGATTGATTAAAACTAAACTAACTCTGCTAACAAAAGTGTATATAGTCAAGGCTATGGTTTTCCCAGTTGCAATGGATGGCTGTGGAAGTTGGACCATAAGAAAGGCTGAGCCCCAAAAAATGGAGACCTTTGAACTCTGGTGCTGGAGAAGACTCCTGAGTCCCTTGGACTGCAAGGCAATCCAACTAGTCAATCCTAGAGGAGATCAACCCTGACTGCTCTTTAGAAGGCCAGATCCTGAAGAGGAAACTCAAATACTTTGGCCACCTAATGAGAAGGAAGGACTCACTGGAGAAGAGCCTCATGCTGGGAAAGATGGAGGGCAAAAGAAGAAGGGGGCGATAGAGAACGAGGTGTCTGGATGGAGTCACCAAAGCAATCTGTCTGAGCTTAAATGGACTCCAGAGGATGGAAGAGGACAGAAAGTCCTGGAGGAACATTGTCCATGGGGTCACGATGGGTCGGACACGACTTCGCAACTGACAACTACAACAACAACAAAATTAACTTTACAAGCAAGAGAGCGAGTGGAAGATTTAAATTCATTTTTTCCTGCTAAAGATAAAAGATTTCCCTGTTCAATCATGTCCCACTATGGGGCCTAACGCTACCGGTTCTCCAGAACTGGTCAGAACCTGCTGAATACCACCTCTAAAGTGGAGAAAAGAGCTATTGCTTAAACTAAAATAGTTTACTTATTTTTTTTCCAATCCACATAGAAAAATCTAAAAGAAATATTAAGGGCAGGTTAAAAGAGCTTCCGGGACATTCTCCTGGTGTAAGATATATAAAAATTACCATTCCCTCTGCATTTTGCTGAGGCCCAAATAAATTTTTACTTCTTTTTTAGGAGGCAAGCTTTTTTCCACTTCAGCTTTTATGCGCCGTAGCAGAAATGGCTTCAAAACCTGGAAAAAAACAAGAGAAGCACACGGAACATTTTAGTGACAACCCAGATTTTTCAAACATTTCTCTCTATATAGGTAGTCCTCAGTGTATGACATTGTTGGAATGTCGTTGGAATTGTCGTGCTGTGGTCATAAGTCAAGGCGCTATGTGATTCAATTTTATGACTGTTTTTACACTGGTTGTAAAGGAAAGCACTATGGTCATTAAGCAATCCAATGAACATTAAGTGAATCCATTCTCTGGAACAGATGTATTTGCTGGAAACTGGGAAGAATGTCACAAATTGTCATCAAATAACTGTGGGATGTTGCAACTGGTCGTAAATGTGAGCCAGTTGCCAAAACACAATCATGTGACCATGGGGTGGTAGTGTAGAGCAACAGTCGTAACTTCGAGGACAAGTTTGTAAGTAGATTTAAGTCTGTTTTTAACTCTGAACAGTTGTTAAACAATTGGCTGTTAGCCAAAGGATTACTACGAAGCTTCTGCCATCTGCCTTAAGTACCAGACAACACTGACCATAATCCCCAACTTTACTGATATGGGAATTGTGTAAACTCCTTTCATTTTTAATTGAGGAAATTGAATGCTTCATTTTTAAAAAAACGAAATATATTCCTGCAAAAGCCTTGCTGGGAAGACATTACGAGCTATGGTGGCGCAGTGGTTAGAATGCAGTAATACAGGCTACTTCTGCTGACTGCCATCAGTTCGAAAGTTCGATCCTCACTGGCTCAAGGTTGACTCAGCCTTCCATCCTTCAAAGGCCGGTAAAATGAGATGGGGGCGGGGGGGCAATAGGCTGAGTCTGTAAACCGCTTAGAGAGGGCTGTAAAATACGGTGAAGCGGTATATAAGTCTAAGTGCTTTTGATATTACTCTAGATCAGGGCTCTGCAAAGTTGGCTCTTTTAAGACTGGAGGACTTCAACTCCCAGAATTCCCCAGCCAGCACTGGAGACTCCAGATCTAGATAGCTCTTATTTTACACTTCTCATATAGACAGATTTGAATGTTACTTGTTTTAAAATGTGCATTTCTGAAAAACTATAAGCAAGTCAGATGGCCCGTGCCCTTTGGAATAAATATTTACCAATTTAAAGAATCCTCCCAAACACATACAAAACAGGAGGAGAGGGGCACATCACCCCTCAATAAAAAAGCAATAAATTAGAAATGTATGGAACATTTGTCAACTGAAGTCCTTGATATAAAAAAAAAGCTTCACCAAAAGAGAAGTGAGATGAGCCTTGGGAAAGGAGTTTATATTCATACACCCTAATGGTTGCACTGAAAGTCACACTCGGTCCCAAGCATGCACTGCTGAACCTGTGATGATGCATGGAAGCTGGGCCAATAAACTTCTATCAAGAAATACCACCATACTTACCGCATGGAGTCTCTCCACAAGTTTTTGATCACCAAGACAATTTTTAGTATCAAACCACGAGTCAAAATCCTGCAGACATTAAAAAAAAAGGTATTTTACTTTTATGTTTGTAATTTCATGTTTTCTCAGTGCTTAAGTTAGCTCAAGGAGAAATTTACGATAAATCTATTGATAAATCTATCTCAGCATCTATTTCTGTCCTACTATCACAGCACCATGGAGAGTGTCCTGACATACGGCATTCTTGCGTGGTATGGGAGCAGCTCTGCAGCAGACAAAAAAGCTCTACAGAGAATCATTAAAACTGCCCAGAATATCACCAGGCTCCAGCTACCAGCCCTGGATGCTATCTTCGCATCTCGCTGTTTGAGGAAGTTGCACAACATCCTCAGAGACTCTTCCCATCCTGCTTACAATCTTTTTAGACAGTTGCCTTCTGGTACAAGATACAGAACAATTAAAACTCAGGCCACACGTCTTCTGAATAGCTCTTATCCCAGAGCTATAATTGCACTCAACAATGAACTAAAGGGCCACCATCAGTGAGCTGTTGGACAGCACTACTTGGTCTGTTGTGTGGATGCTTGGGTAGTGTAGAGGTGGGGAATGTTTTGGTGGGTGGGGGTTTGTTTGGGGATTGTTATGTGTGTTGGGCCTGGTCTCTGGGTGTTATGTGAATTTCATTGTATGTGTTTACTGTGTATATACATACAATGACAATAAAGTAAAGTAAATTATAGGACACAAAGAAAGAAAAATCCATTTGGCTTGGAAATCAATATATCCAAGTTGAACTCTTCCATCCTATATTATGTAAAACATACTCTTTGCTCTGAAATCATGGTTGTGCCACAAATATACATCACCAACAGCAGTTGGAAAAAAGGAGGAACCTAAACAATTGTTAAGGTTAGGGTACAAGTATACTTTACTATATGTAAATGCAAGCCATTGTAGTAAAATTTAAAAGCAATGGTGGTGATACAAAGTTAAAAACTAGTTTGCTCTAAAACATGCAATTTATGTAATTGAAAAACTTCAGTGACAAACCCAGTCTTACATCTGCAGAATTGAAGACATCCGGTAAAAGGAAATTGAGCAATGCCCACAGTTCATGAAGATTATTCTGTAAAGGAGTTCCTGTTAAGAGCAAGCGATTTGTTGTCTTGAATTCACGGACAATCTCTGATAGCTACCAAAAAAAGAAAAATGAAGAGGTTTTGTTGCCAATATATTCCAAGGATACATTTTTACAAATACTAACTCTGAGATTTTAAAGTACTGGTCTATTATGATCTCTTAAAACGCTCTTCCAGATAAATTGAATACATTGGGCGAAATCTTACTCTAAAACATATGTGCCAGACAGAACTTTATAAAACAATGTCACATACCCCACATCAAAAAGCCATAAAGACTTTCAAAAGTGTTCATCCAACTAGGATGAGCTCCAGATCATTCTAACTCAGAAGAAATCTTGAGCCTATACAAATTGAATGGGTAACCTGTTTCTCCAAAAATAAGACCTCCCTGGATAAGCCCAATCGGGCTTTTGAGCGCATACGCTAAAATAAGCCCTCTCTCAAAAATAAGCCCTCCCTGAAAATATTGCAACACCGCAGCAGCCATGAGGTGGCCATACTTACCGCCTCTTGCACCTCAAAAATAATAAGACCTCCCCGAAAATAAGGCCAAGCGCTTATTTCCGGGGGGGGGGGGGGGGTCCAAAAGAAAATAAGACCCTGTCAAAAGAAAGTAAGACCCTATTTTTGGGGAAACGCAGTAAGTTTTCCATTATGAAGGATGACTCTTCCAGAGTTTTTGCTACTCTATGCACAAGGCTGCAGTCTCAGGAAGGTTTATGGCATCCTTAAAGTCAACAGGAAGCAGGGGTAGATCAAAAGGACCACCCAGTTGTTCAAAACGTCTGAAAGTCGCAACTGAACACAGACTGGTGCTGGGGCAAAAATTCTTCACCAAGAGGTAATCCAATTTTTGAGGTTTCTTCTATGAACTCTCCAGGGTCCTGAAATGGTAAAGGTTCAGTTCCATTCGCCTGATTCAATTCCTCCTTAGCCACCACTTCATTGATGGGATTCCTCAACCAGTTCAAGCAAGCTGAAAGTTTTGAAAGTTTCTTCAAAACAAAAAGTTACCTTCTCTCCAGGTATTGTTCTTCAGTGATTACCAAAGAAAATTATAACTTACCTTGGATTTTTCATTTTTTATCCGATGAGCTTCATCGATCACCAGATACCTCCAGTTAAATTTTTTGAAAACCGACTTTTCTTTAATGACCATTTCGTAGGAGGTCACACACACATCCCACTCTCCGGGCATCATAACATCACGGATGAAAGCAGCCTGTATGAAAAACACGCTTAAAACAAACTCTTCCATAGGCTTACAGTGTTACAACAACGGCCATCTAACAATGCCATTTCAGAGAAAACGGGCAGCAAGAAGAAACAGAAATATGAACTTTCAGAATTATTAACGCATTTAGATCATTTATATTAGTAAAGAGATTAAATAATATGAAAAGTGCATTCCTGCCTGCGTGGGGGAAAGGGGAATGTCTGCTCTTCAAAGGATACTGGTACTGATAGTAAAGCAAAGCTTTTCTTTCTTAAAAGAGAAGAAACAGTATTTTCCTAGAAAACAGTAGACTTAACCTTTGAATAGCATGCTTATTCTTGGAACGGTGGATGAATCCAATGCAAAATATGTAATTAACACCTGAATAAAGCTGAGTATGGTGAGTATAACTATCAAGCCATACATATTAAAAATTACGTGCTGGTCTTAATATCTGCAACTCCCAGGTGTTGCGTCAAAGATTTCAGAGAGACACAACACTGGGACTTCACTTTTCATGTCGACTTTAATGCTATTCATCAAAAGTCTTTTTTAAAAGCTTGACCTGCAATATTTTTACAATAATCAATGAATCATTTTATACTCTGAAACAATGTTTCTCCACCTTGGACACTTTAAGACTTATGGACTTCAACTCCCAGAATTCTCCAGCCATCATGCAGGCTAGAGAATTCTGGGAATCAAAGTCCACACAGCTAGTTACCGAGGTTGAGAAACTGCAAAAGTTGCAAAGAAAGAATTCTGGGAACATTACATTCTGAATTACAGAGTAAATCATCAGCTGACTGGCTGAGAGTGACACTTACTCTGGCATCCTTGTCTCCAATAAGACAAACTGCTCGTAATGATGGCACCCAACGTTTAAATTCATTCATCCAGTTATGCAAAGTTGATTTGGGCACCAGCACCATATGTGGACCGGGAATGTTTCGATAATGCTTCAGATAGCCCAGCAACGCAATTGTCTGTAAAGTCTTTCCGAGACCCTACGAGAGTTTTCAAAAACAGTATTTAAATGTTACGCATCTCTTTTTAACAGCTCTGAAATCATCTCCATCCATAATCATGCATAAGGGAAGCCTACGATCACGCTTTGATCTATGGAGACGAAATCGGCCATAATTTCAATATATTGCGATATACAAATTACTGTTCTGATTAGCATTTGTTTCCAGACAATAAAATAACTTCTGGAGAACGATCCTCTGTAATTCATAAGAAATATTACACAGAGTGAAATGTTTAATTACAATTCACTCTGAGCCACGCTGCCACTGAATATTTTAGTGGTGGTTCGTATTATTGTTATGCATTATGTATTCCTTCCTTCGCTTTATATTCATGACTCCTTGGGATGTCTGCTGTTTGGTTAATTTTTTGCATGCAAAAAATGATACGCTGCATTAAAATATAATGCTACAGTCACGATCACCCAACACTCCCACTACCTGGTTTTTTTAAAGAGAGGCGGGGGAGAATGGAACCTACAAAATATGATTGCAAAGGGCACAAAACTCATAAAAAGGCTGCTAGAACCACAAAAATTTACATCGTGCCCGCCTTGCTATATATGGTTTGTTGGAAATCATAAAAAGAATGTGGAAAGCAACCCATGAACTAATAAATGCCAGACCTATAGCAATGGGGTATGAAATTAGGAAGAGTCTGGTGGCAACTTTTCTGCCTAAACATGTTTTTGTTATCCGATATGTAGATTGGGTAGGTCGGTGTAGGATTTAAATTTAGGGTCTAATCACTCTATGCCTCTGATAAAGTGAGCTGCAGCTCGCAAATACCTTTTAATAAAGTGTGTTAGTCATAAAAGGTGGGCCTAGATAACTCCTGATTTTTTGGCATCATAAAGAAATGTGTCTCTTTCTCACACCGGGCTATGAAAAAATGCTCGCTGGTTTATTAAATCTTTTTAAGAGCTTGGGAGTCTTGATAAGAAAAGTAACAAACTTACAGCTCTCCCCCCCCCCCCCTATCTTATCTCAAACCACATCCACAACGGCTGAGTTTCTTTACCATTTCATCTGCCAAGATCCCATTGACGCCATTTTCGTACAAGGAGATCATCCAGTTCAACCCCCTAACTTGATAGTCCCGCAATGTTCCTCCTTTAACGTCTGCGGAAACATAAAGCGTCCCTTTGTTATTCTGTCATGTAAGCTGACGGATCTATGCAAGCAGAGGCAATGGCCCATTGGTACACTCACATGAAGGCGATTCCTCAAATCGGATGCAGACGCTGGAGGTTTTCCGGCTCTCCGAAAGCAGCTCCTCGTCTTCTTCTTGTTCTGTCCTCCTGTGGCGATAGCTAAAAAAAAACAAGAAAAGCCCAACATATGTGCTTCTGCTTTGGGGACAAAATTCCTTGGGTGTCTAATCACGCTTGGCCAAATAAAGTGTTGTGTTCTGTTGTTCTGTTCGATGTCAGAAGTGGTTCGTTATATAATGTAAACCCCCTGCATTGCTCTCGTTACAGAACGCGCTTCTCTTACGAGGGGAGGCTGCCTGTCAGACCTGGAAGCCATCTTTTCCCTTTTGGACTTCAGGACTGCCACATTTCCTACTGTGGGAAAATGGGAGAGGGGGGCAGGGATTACACAGAGTATGGGTGATGTGCAGCCATAACAACATTCTTTCTCAGAAAGTCAAGGTCACTTTGTCGGCTGCACCTGGTCAGATGTGATGGCAATGTCTGATTGTGATAGACTTGTGGGTGTTGGGGAAGGGTCTTGAACTTTCACTAGGGTGAGGAAAACCTGGAAGCTTTCAGATTTGGGTTTTCCAAGATGGGCCAATATGACATCCTTAATAAAATGGAACTTTGAGGAAACTTAAGACTCGGAGCCTTCTTTTGTTGGGGGTGGGGGTGGGGGTTACTTGGAACCCTCACATGCTATTGTTTTGTGCTGTTCTGTTCTGTTCCTTTCTTATGCCTATGCCTATTCTGTCCTGTCCTGTTCCATTCTGTTCTGTTCCATTCCATGCCAACTCTAATTGTTATTACATTTCCAACTGTTTGTCACCTGAAATACAAGGACTGAGCTGGATGCAAACACCTCTTGAGACTGAGGTCAGCTCTTCTCATTCATAAGAGTTAGTCCTTGACTTACAGCACTTCGTTTAGGGATCATTCGAAGTTACAGTTGCACTGAAAAAAGTGACATGACCAGTTTTCACACACTTATGACCACGGCAGCGTCTCCACGGTCACGTGATCAGACACTTGGCAACTGCCTCATATTTATGACGGTCGCAGTGTTCCACCTTCTGTGGCCTTCTGACCAGCCAAGTCAATGGGGAAGCCAGATTCACTGAACAACTTTATTGCTAACTTAAACCACTATGGCGATTCACTTAACCACGGTGGCAAGAAAGGTAGTTAAATGGGGCAAAATTCACTTAACAACTACCTCACTTAGCGACAGAGATGTTGGGCTCAATTGTGTTTGTAAGTCAAGGGCTTCCTGTATGAAACAAACAAAATGTTAAAAAGCTCTGATATTTATGTAGTTATGTAGTTATTTACCAAGCACATCTAAATTACATTAAAATGACCAAATATTTTATTTATTTTTATTTTATTTTTCAAATTTATACCCCGCCCTTCTCCTTGCATCTACATAATACCCCGCCCTTCTCCTTGCATCTACATAATATTTTCAGCACCCCTAGTTTGGAAATTTGAAAGCTGAAAAATGTGACACGCTCTACGTATATAACAATATGTTTTAACATACAAAGATCACTTCAACATAACTTCAGAAATAGTTTAAAAGCAATGCATACTCTCCTGCCGAAAGCAAGCTCTGCTTTTCGTCCTTCTTTACCCGTGGTCGTCCCAGTTTCACTTTGAGGGGAGAGGTTGGTGATTTCTGGGCTGCAGGTTGGATAAAGTGGGCAAAAAGTTCGGTCTGCTTTAGCAGGAATTCAAATCGTTTGGCTCGGTCGGTTTTCTACAGCCCGCACAAGAAAAGCAAAATAAGATAAGGTGTGATTGAAGATAGCAACCTTGAGCTCATACATTGGGGAAGGAGGGTGTTTTGACTCTTCCCAATTAAAATTACAATCTCTTCCAAACATCTTAACTGCAAACCTATGAAGAATTAAGAATGAGTTCGGTAAGAGATTTAGGAGTCCAGGAGTACAGAGATTAGGAAAAATATGCAGGCAGACAGTAAGTGCCTTGATTGCTCCTTCTAGCCCAACTGTTATTTCTCAGGAAGGAAGAGTCTAAAATATAGACGATGATCTTAAAAAGATAACCAAGATTGGAATCTCTACCCAGCTCACAAGTAGGCTGTAAGCATTTTTATTTATAACTCTCTTTCCAACCTGGAAACAACCTGGATATATTTAACTGGATATCTACAAAGGAAGAATAGCTAGTAGCCATACATGATGAAGGTGATGTGATTTTAATTCAAGATCCCTGGAAGGTACTGAGGCTCTAATGCACCTTTCATGACAAAGACTGCTAAAACAAGCACAGATTACATTTTGACTGAATGATATCTTCTGATTAGGACAATCTGGGCATCTCACTAACTGGAATAACTACGGTAATATTGATTCCTGACAATCTAAATGAGGAACCTTTTTGGCAATTCCAACGGCTCTGGAATGAGGGCAGGTTCTGGAGTTCTGCAAATATCCTGAACTATGATCAGATTGCAAAGATATTCTGATTTAAGGACAATAACGCTGATTGATAATGTCTCCTCCTTGCCTCACTAGACAATTTTTATGCAAGAATTGTGGAGCATTGTCTAACAAAACACTTGCAACAGGGTGAAGTTCCAGAACAATAAATCAGAACAACAATTTTGCAAAAGAACTTAAAGTAGTGCAGAATAAAGATATCTATATTATTTAATATGAGTGTTGCACATATTGTATCCTGTATCATCCAGATTTAATGAATATGACATTTCCAAGTTTAAAATACAGCTCTGATATTTACAGCAAAATATTAAGCCTGGATCCAGACTAAATCAATAATCATACATATACATATTTACTCTTACCTGGGAAAAATTCAACAACTCAGCATCCATTTTCAGTAAAATGTATATTACACTTGATCCAAATTCTAAACAACAGAATTTATTTAATTATCATTTAATCATGATAATTTATTATTTTAATTTCAAACATTAGTCTGGATCTAAACCAATATTTCAGAAGCACTGCTTATGTGGTTGGACTATATAAAACTATGAGATTAAATAAATACTGCAGACAATATACAATTTTACCACATGAGGGCAACATAATCCACAACGTTTTGATGAATCCCATAGGAAAAAAACACCATTTTACATATACATAATTTGTTTATTCTTCTAAACTTTATATTCAGCCTGTTAGGTTCAAAATATTCAAAAATATCTGATTATTCACTATTTGAATAGAGCTGGAAGGGACCTTGGAGGTCTTCTAGTCCAGCCCCCTGCTCAAGCAGGAGAACCTACGCCATCTCAGACAAGTGACTATCTAGTCTCTTCTTTAAAAAAAATTTCACTTCCATTTTGATTTGAAAATCTTTTTGATTTTTTCCTGTTCTTTGCCAAGTAACATCCCAGCAATTAGGAACAGCCATTAATCTCAAATACATTTCAAATATAAAACCACTGAGGTTCAAGAAGCAACGCCCAGAAATGGGCACCAAGTGCTGGGTTTTGGGATCTTGGGAGTTTTATAGTTGCTTATGTATTTTTATGGTTACTATGAGCCAGCTGGAAAGCCGGCAGCCAAGGTTCGAGACCTGGGTGCCACACAACCGGATGAGCTCCCGTCCTCCCTTCCAGCTCCTCCCAACCTAGCAATTCGAAAGCATGTGTGCGAATGCAAGTAGATAAATAAGTGCCAGTTTGGTGGGAAGGTAACAGTGCTGTGTGGCGTCATGCTGGCAACATGATCACGGAAATGTCTGCAGACAGCACTGGCTCAACGGCCTTGAAACAGAGATAAGCACTGCCCCCTAGAGTCAGCAACGAGTAGTGGAGTAAAATCCACAGGGACTTCTTTCCTTTTTTTTTATGAGCCAGAGCTTATTACCAGATGGGTGGCCTTATAGATTTCCTAGATAAAGGGTGGATTTATCATCAAGGTAGGGAAAAACAAACCCCATTATGGCTGTGCATTATGCAGAACTATTTATTTGTGGGATTTTCTATTATTTCAGCCCCAAGGTCTTAGGCAGTGTACATATAACCGAGAATAAAATAACACAGAGATAATAAATAGAAATTAACACACCCCGGTAATACAATACAGTGAATAAAAGTTCAGATTATAATGTTAAGTCTGAACGCAGAATTCTGAGATCTGGTTACTTTTGTGCTTTTACCTTTCAACTAACAGAAAGAATAGCACAAAACAACCCAGGGATTGGAAGGATTCACACACTGTAGTAATCATCATGCTATTACTATGTTGTGTGATTCAATACCTTTGAATATTGTATCTAATTCAAAAATATGGTTCAAATAAATTTATAAACTCATATAAAGGAAGATAATAGGAAAGCAATGGAAGATACTCTACCTCTAATAGATATTTAGAAGAAACATTTCAGAGGTGCAGCTTTTCTAACATGTCATGCCAAATTTATTTATAAATCACTAACGTATCAATGGGGGATGTGCCCTTGTAAACCTGTTTTTTTCTTTAAACTTATCAAAGTGATGCTGTTATTATATCTGATGTGTCTTTGAGCCTAGAGGCTCCGTGTTTTATATTGAGATTTTATGGCTGGCTGCACTACATTACTATTGCTTTTATTCTATGGTTGTACTGCACCAAGAAAAAAAGGGCCATAATACTTACTGCTACCTCGAGACACAAAGCACTAAAACTGATTTTCCCAAGCTACTCATCGAGAAAAGATTTCATTCTTAAGCTGTAGAGAAAAACCACTGCCAAACCAAATGACATAAACTCGGCTAGGAAATACCGCCTGAGCTCTAAAATATTAGCCTTTGGCAGCGAAAGTTTAAAATCAAACCTGTAATTACGTGCTGCGAGACTAACAGTAACTGGCTGTTGGAGGCTAGGAGAGACATCAAGTTGTAAATCAACCTACAGTTAACTTTTTCAGGCCAAGAAACAAATGGACCCTTAAAAAAAAACCCAAGAGTCCTAACCCCGTGATGGAGAATGTATGGCATGCGTGTTGGAAGTGACACGCCGAGGCATCTCTCCGGGCACATGAACCGTCACCTGCTGGTCTTCTGGGTTCCGGTGCACCAGCCAGCTGGTCTTCATGTGCACGGGAAAGCCAGAAATCGAAAGAGCCGCCACCCAGTATGGATGCACGTGCCAGGAAGATGATCTTCCGATTTCCAGCGCATGCATGCGCAACCGGCCAGCTGGTCTTCGTGCATGCATGCGCACCAGAAATCAGAAGACCAGGGGGGCAATGCGCATGCATGCACCGGAAGCCAGAAGATCATCTTCCTGGCGTGCGCACCAAAGCGGCTGCTATTCGGTTTTCTCGTTACGCACGCATGCACTCCCATTTCGGCACCCGGTGCCGAAAAGATTCACCACAACACTGTCCTAACCCATCAAAGACAACAACTTTACTTCCACCAAGGCAGCTTAATGCCCTTTGTCCTCCTCAGTTTGCATAAATGACCACACTGGGGGCTCTCTCTGACAAGCATGGTTAGGGCTGAAGCTATAAAAGGTCTTGTGTACACAGCACGCAGGTGATTCCAGAGTAGGAGTAGACAACATCTGAGTAACAAAGGGTGCAATTCAGCCTCCCAACCTTCTGCAGGGAGGGAAGGAGGAAGTCACCTATTAAGGGGATAATATCACAGGAAGAGGCATGGCCATTTTTTTTTTCAGTTCAATTGGAACTATTCGATTATTTTAAAGGTAGATGTATAAAATATAGGGACTTCCTATCAACACAATTAAATTTAACAAAAGACACCACAGGGGGAAAAGCCCAAGTAACAAATTTACCATCTTCTCTTCATATTCCGGATCAATGTCTTTTTCGGACTTAGTTGCCTTTGGAGGAAGTTTGAGTTGAAATGGAGGATCATTTTTCTGTAAATAAAATGGAAAATTCTCCAATCACAACATATTTAATAAAGAAAAAAGACAGGTTCTTTCCCCAGCATAATGTTAAAAATGGAAGAGTCGTGGTTCTCAACCTTTTCTTCACCACGCCCTTTAAATCCCTTTTGTGGCCAAGGACCATGACCACGGATCCCCAAGACTTACCGTATTTATCGGCGTATAACACGCACAGGCGTATAACACGCACCTTCATTTTAAGAGGGAAATTTCAGGAAAAAAATTTAAATTTCAAATAAAGAACTTTGAAGCAAAATAAGGGTAGCTCAGAACTTTTTTTTATTAATATTATTACCACTTATAAGGTAAATAATGTAAAAGGAAAATGTGGTGAAACTCACTTAACGACGGCCTTGGTTAGCAACCAAACTTTTAGGCTCAATTGTGGTCATAAGTTCTTTCTTTCTCTCTCTCTCTTTCCTCCTTCCCCCCTCTCTCCATTTCTCTTTCTTTCTCTCTTTTTCTCTTTCTTTCTCTCTTTCTCTTTCTTTCCCTTCGTCTCTCTCTTTCTATCTGTCTCTCTCTCCTTCCTCTGCCCATCTCTCTCACTCTGTGTTTGTTTGTCTGTCTGTCTGTCTCTCACTCACTTAATCAGTCTCTATCTATGTCTCTCCCTCCCTCTCTGTGTGTATCACTCACTCTGATTCTCTCCCTCCCTCTCTCTGTCTCTGTATGTCTGTCTCTTCCTCTTTCCCCCTGTCTGTCTCCGATTCATTCTCTATCTGTGTCTCTCTCCGTCTCTCTCCGTCCCTCTCTTTCTCTCTGTCTCTGTCTGTCTCTGTCTTTCCCTCCCTTCCCCTCTGTCTCTCTGTGTATGTCAGTCACTCCCTCTCTTCCCTCTCCCCCCGCCCCAACCCGGGAAGCAGCAGAAGGGCCGGCATACCAGAGGTTACGGACGCCTCCTCCCACAGCGGGCCAGGTCGCCCGGCAGGGGCATCAGGCAGAGAAGCCGCACGCATCTCCGCCGGCTCCCTCCGACAGGGAGGAGAAACGTGTGCCGTGGTGGCTGTCAGAGGGAGCCGGTGGAGATGCGCGCAGCTTCCCTGCCCGATGCCCCCTCTTTGGCCCTTCCCCTCGCCCGTTCGCTCGCTCCAGGGGGCTGTGGCTCCGGCTCAGCCACAGCCCCGGGCATTCCGCCCGCCCGTTCGCTCGCTCGAAGGGGCTGTGGCTGCGCCGGAGCCATCCGGGAGCTGCGCGTACATGCCGGGCCCTCTGCTGCCGACCACTGTAAAAACATGGCTTCGGCGTATAACACGCATACATCATTTGCCCCCTATTTTCAGGGGGGGAAAGTGCGTGTTATATGCCAATAAATACGGTAACTCGAGATTTAAATCATAACATTTCTTCCGGGCTTCGCAGACCCTTTGAAGCATTACCCACCTCTCCCCTGCCAAGGTTGAGAACCACTGGAATAGAGTTTGTTTGGTGTGTCTACCATAAAAATACTGTATTACCAATTTGAACATTACTGTGTATTAAACAAAGCCATCGTAAATGGCCAGCATTTACTTAGCTAATTAGTAAAATAAAAATAATTTGTTAATAGATTTCAGTTCACAATGTATTTGAGCTGTTTTGACATTTCAAAGATTGTAAGCCTCATTTTTAAACAAGTCGGAGAAATAATCTGTCACCTGAGAATACTTCATGCTTAAAGTGTACAAATATACTACAATAAAGCTAGCTAATCTTATTTCACGCAATGCCACTTAACTTAGGGGGACTTATTTATGAGGCATTAGATGGACTAAAAAATCTTTGACTCTTGGTCCACATATCACTGATTTTGTTGCAAATGACAAACAGGGCCACTTTCCTAGAATATTTATGTATAAACTGACTGGTTTGTTTATAACACTAGTAAATACATGACATTAATAAATGTATACCCAATACATAGATTAAGGCCAAGGGGATACAGGGAAAAATAGATAACCACAGCCTATCCCAGTTCAGTATAATAAACAACAAAGGCTGGAAATTCCTACAGATGGAATACATTTGCTGCCAGATTACACACTGGATTTGTTGAAACAATATCTGAACCAGTGGTGGGCTTCAAAAAAATTTACTACCGGTTCTGTGGCCTTGGCTTGGTGGGTGTGACAGGGGAAGGATACTTCAAAATTCCCATTCCCTCCAGATCAGCTGGGACTTGGGAGGCAGAGAATAGATGGGGGCGGGGCCAGCCAGAGATGGTACTTAACGGTTCTCCGAACTACTCAAAGTTTCCACTAGCGGTTTTCCAGAACTGGTCAGAACCTGCTGGATTCCACCTCTGACCTGAACCCATGCTTAACTGAAATAGATTTTACTGAATTAGCCCACTGGGTACACTGAACCAAAAAAAAAACCCCATAGGCTGGATTTGAATTACAGACAGGCAGGCATTTATTGTAAAACTCATTGTGTCAAAAGCTGATGAGTAAAACTAACTAACCGTCTCTCCCTCCTCCTCTCCTTCCCATCAGGAAAGCCACGCTGGAACACATAAAAACTTTGTTCAACATTTGGCACCTACAGTAGCTAGTGAAGTACAGACTACAGCCCAGAGCTGAATTTGTTCGTGTGAGCCTAGGGAATCAGCCCAGTGGAGGGATAAGCATTTTACACTAAGAGCGAAGAAATTCAGATGTGATCTTTCACTGGACCTACAACTGGGCCTTCTCCGTGGGAGCACCTGTCCTCTGGAACGAATTGCCCCCGGAATTAAGAACTATCCCTGACCTACGCACCTTCCGCTGTGCTCTCAAAACCTTTTTTTTCCAACAAGCCAGGCTGGCATAAAAATGAATTTTTAAATATGAATTTTTATTAATTTTAATCGGGGTTTGTTTGGTTTTTTAATATTATGAGAGGCCAAATTATTTAATATGTTTTTAAACTGTTTTTAACATATATATATCTGTTTTACTTTGGCTGTACACCGCCCTGAGTCCTTCGGGAGTAGGGCAGTATAAAAAACTAATAAACTAAACTAAACTAAACAACTCACTGGACGAACTGAATCTCAGATGCTACTGCAACATTCTTTTTCTTCTTCTTCTTTGAATGAACCATTTCAATGACAGAGAACACTATATGTCCTCAAACGGCTCATAAACAACCACCCTGCAGCATAAAACCAAGGAGAACCTGGCAGAATGTGCCTGAAGCATCCCATTTTCAACAGTGGCCAAAAAGATGAGGCCAGGATGCTACCTCATCAACTGTTCCCACTTACAGTTCTCTCTGGTTCAGAGAAAGCTCCAGTTCTCGGAATGCTATTATGAGACATACCGCCTTCCTATCTTTCACCACCCACCCTCTTCAAAGAAAGACAATTATTTTTCAGAGGAGTGATGCGTCAAAGGTTGAATATTGTTGCCTTGGAAACCAAGGACCCAAACGGACTCTTACCTTGCTCTTACCCTACCCATTTGGTCTATGCCGATGGCTCTCAAGCAGAGGCCATATGATCGGAGATTGTGGGTCAGAAAATAAAAACATATACTGGGAGGTGGGGAGCATGGCAGATGCCAAGGAAACTACAGAAAAGCAAAGCCTATTTATACTGCAAAAACTATCTTCTGGATGCCAAAAAATGCACCAGTTATCATCCCATGTTCCTATCCCATTATTTACTTATTTAAATTTATTGGCTGCCCAACTCCAACGGATTATGGGAACAGGATGGGGAAGCAACAGGAAAAAAACAAAACAAGGAAAGAATGAACAGAAAGCAATTTGGAAAATTCTGCTCTACATCATATAGCGCCTCTCAGCCCCAGATACACATCCCAAGTCCATGCTTGCAAGGGACTGGAGTCCAACACATTCCAACCCCATCAGACTAATCACTGAGTGGAAATAATGGAAAGGCTGGCCCATGATAATCAGAGGATAGGGACCAGAGGTGGTATTCAGCATGTTCTGACCACTTCTGGAGAACCGGTAGCGGAAATTTGGAGTAGTTTGGAGAACCGGTAAATACCACCTCTGGCTGGCCTTGTCCCCCATCTATTCTCTGCCTCCCGAGTCTCCGCTGATGGGGAGGGAATGGAGATTTTTGCAGTAACCTTCCCCTGGAATGGGGAGGGAATGGGGATTTTGCAATATCCTTCGCCTGGAGTGGGGAGGGAATGGAGATTTTACAATATCCTTCCCCTGGAGTGGGGAGGGAATGGAGATTTTGCAGTATCCTTCCCCTGGAGTGGGGAGGGAATGGGGATTTTGCAGTATCCTTCCCCTGGAGTGGGGAGGGAATGGAGATTTTACAATATCCTTCCCCTGGAGTGGGGAGGGAATGGAGATTTTGCAGTATCCTTCCCCTGGAGTGGGGAGGGAATGGGGATTTTGCAGGATCCTTCCCCTGGAGTGGGGAGGGAATGGAGATTTTGCAGGATCCTTCCCCTGGAGTGGGGAGGGAATGGAGATTTTGCAGGATCCTTCCCCTTGGAATGGGGAGGGAATGGAGATTTTACAGTATCCTACCCCTGGAGTGGGGAGGAAATGGGGATTTTGCAATATCCTTCTGCCACGCCCACAAAGCCACGCCCACAGAACCAGTAGTAAAAAATGTTGAATCCCACCACTGACAGGGATGAACCACAAGCAGGGGCTGATGGGAGGGGAAGAGTTAAAAGCAAAGATTTCCTTGATTTCAGCCCCTCTTCTGCGGACCATAGAGACAAGACCTTGTGCATGACCTGGTAAGGATTGTCCCCCTTTCTGCCATTCCATCCAAGTACCAATTATCCATATAGCACTATACCAAGTACATAGTTTTCGACTTACAACATTTCACTTAGTGACCATTCAAAGGTACCATGGCACTGAAAGAAATGACTTTATGCCATGTTTCACACTTAAAACCTTTGCAGCATTCCTATGGGTGGCATGGCTTACTATACAATACTATTACTATACACTATACTAATATTAATACTAATACTATACTATTACTATAGGTATACTATATATTATTATTATTTACTTTATTCATAAAACATGAAACTCAGCCAAGTGAACATTTAAAAATGCATTGCAACTGGTGCTAATTGTTGATACAGTTTGCTGCCAGCATCCTAGGTATCAACCAAGTATCTTCTTAGGATGTAAGATGTTCCAAGTAGTGCCGTTTTTTGCAGTTCCGCTGGTGTTATTGCAGGAAGCTGCAATTTGCTGATATATTTAGTAAAAGTTTTGAACATGTTGCCAAGTGCCCCGATGACAATGGGTGTCACTGTGACATGCTTCATCCATAGCCGTGGGGTTTCGATGGCCAGGTCACGATATTTCATGATTTTTTTCTAGTTCTTTTTTTCAACTCTGGCATCTCCAGGAACAGCGATATCTATTATTATTATTATTATTATTATTATTATTATTATTATTATTATTATTATTAATTATTATTATTATTAATTATTATTATTATTAATTATTATTATTAATTATTATTAATTATTAATTATTAATTATTATTATTATTATTATTATTATTATTATTATTATGCTAGGTGTTGCAAATGACCTGACGGCACCTAATCAACCCATCCATCCATCCATCCCATATTCCCAGAGGCCTTTTCCTCTGCACGGTCTTGCCTCCTGGCGGGATCTCCTCGTGGTCTCCCATCCATCCAAGCCCGAACCTGCCACCGTGCTTCTCTTCCCTGAAGCCCGGGCGCTGGATGGTCAGCTCACCCGAAA
Source organism: Rhabdophis nuchalis (assembly GCA_039707465.1). NCBI lineage: Eukaryota > Metazoa > Chordata > Lepidosauria > Squamata > Natricidae > Rhabdophis > Rhabdophis nuchalis. The sequence continues at coordinate 10,145,509 of CM077657.1, read as the reverse complement.
GGCCCAGGGGAGGGAAAGGAAGGGAAGGGGCCCAACGGAGAAGGCACTGAGTCCAACGCCGGCGGGGAGGTCCCCGGTTGCCACGGGCGACGAGGCGCCGACCTCCCCCGCCGCTCCTCCCGCCGCCGGGACCCACCTCGTCCTCGACGGGCTCCTGCGAGAAGGCGGCCGAGGTCGAGGGCTCCTCTTCGCCGCCCGACAGGCCCGGGCTGGCCGAAGCCGCCGCGGGAGCAGCCTCTGCAGCGGCGGCAGCATCCATTTTGGGCCGGTTAGCGGGACTAACGGGACTCCCGCTCTCCCCAAGCATCGCGAGAGCCTCCGCGAGACCTCCGCGCGCAGGCGCGTTTCGGAAACCGGGAGGTGGGCGGGGCAGCGGGGCCACGCCTCCTGGGCGGGGCTTCCTCCGAAGAGCGCGAAGAAGAGAGCCTTAAAGCGTTGGTTCGCTTGCCCGGTGTAGGGTAACGCCGGTTCTGACGTTAAAGCGAGTTTTTTTAACTCGTGCAAATGAGTTTCGACCCGAGAAGGTTTCCCTGGAGCAGCGTCCTTCCTTGTTTCAGCTAAAGGAGCTGCTGGAGCTAAGGAAGGTTGGACAGGAGACCACTCGGAGAGCCAGGGAAGCAAGTGGCTGCAGATGGGCCGCCCCGTTTTTTTTATTTGGAAAATAAACTGGTGAAGAACTGGAGAAGAAGAGCGAAAGCGAACAAGATGCACCAGTTATCTCTTCCCTTTTAAGCTGTCTGGGGAAATGTGGGAATTGTAGTCCCCACCTTTGGGAAACACTGCCTTAAACCCGAAAGGAAAGAAACCACATTGAATTTTAAATTATCTTATTTATTTATTTATTATTTAATAAAATAATCCTCTGTTCAGCAGAGACAACTTGTAAACAATGGATGAAATGAAATGTAAATTAATCTACCCAGACCTGCTCAGCTAGTTAATAATAATAATCTTTATTGCCATTGTACTAAAATTACAGTGAAATTGGTTTAAATTAGTTAAGGATAAAAGAAAGCATAACTTAATTCAAACAGTCTTCATATTCATATCTTCATAAACGACTTACATGAGGAAGGGGAACTTGGCAAATTTGCAGAGGACACTAAGCTGGCAGGAATAGCTAACACCCTAGAACCGTGATGGCGAACCTATGGCACGGGTGCCACAGATGGCACGCGGAACCATTTCTTAGGGCACGCAAGGCGTTGCCCTGTCAGCTGCATTGCGCATGTGTGCACTGGCCAGCTGATTTAGGCCTTTTGAGGCCATTTTTCGCCCTCTGGAGGCTTCAGGAGCTTCCCTGAAGCCTCTGGAGGTGGGGAGGGGAGGCTGTTTTCACCCTCCCCAAGCTCCCAGAAAGCCTCTGGAGCCTGGGGAGGGTGAAAAAAGCATGCCAAAAGCAGGGGGTCGCGCACATAGCATTATGGGTGTGGCACGCCCACCCATGAACACACACCCCCCCGCGCTCTCCCCGCTTTTGGCATGCGAGCCAAAAAAGTTTAGCCATCACTGCCCTAGAAGCTAGGCTAAAGATACAGATGGATTTTGACAGACCTGAACACTGGGCCCTATCTAACAAAATGAAATTCAACGTAGAGAAAAGTAAAGTCTTACACTTAGGCAAGAAAAAAGAAAAGTACACATATAAACTGGGTGAAACCAGGCTTAATAGCAGTGACTATGAGGGGGTTCTTGGAGTCTTAGTGGACAATCAATTAAATTATGAGGAAACAATGTGCAGCGGCAGCCAAAAAAGCCAATGCAATCCTACATTGTATTAGCAGAGGGATACAATCAAGATCAAGTGAGGTACTAATACCACTCTATAAAGCCCTAGTAAGGATCTCCTGTTTGAGCAGGTGGTGGTTTAGACCAGGGGTCTCCAACCTTTGCAACTTTAAGTTTGAAGGACTTCAGCTCCCAGACTTCTCCAGCCAGCAAAGCTGAAGGACTGGCTGGAGAAGCAAAGCTGGCTGGAGAAGTCTGGGAGCTGAAGTCCTTCAGACTTAAAGTTGCAAAGGTTGGAGACCCCTGGTTTAGACTAAATGACCTATAAGGTCCCTTCCAACGCTTAACCTGTATATCTGAAAAGCAGAGTCGTCTCCAGAACGCTTATAATAAATGAGCCCAACTAAAGATGCACAGTTTGGATGGTTGATATGCGGTTGATTTACATTTATTTCCTAAGCCGTTGTCTTCTTCAAAAGAAGTTCTTCACGAGCTCCTTCTGAAATGCATTCGTTCTCCAAATCACACAAGCGTGGCTGGATACAAGGGTGCATAGTTGACATACCAAAAAGAATTCAGTCTAGACAAATGGGATTTATAACAAAATTCTGCAGGCTGGGAAGGGCACTCTTCCCTCCCTCTTAAGGATGCCCCACTCCGTTCTTCCTCCGCCAATTTCCCCATTCCTAATAATCCCTCAAATTCCTCTGGATCATGAATCGCTTGAGGATTCGTTCTGGATTTCCTCTGTTCTTCAGTTTTTACAAACCTCTCCAAGCCCTTTAATGTGCATTTCAGTGGATGGCACTTTCTAGTAGTTAAGGCGCCAGGCTGAAAACCAGGAGGCAGTGAGTTCTAATCCTGCCTTAAGCTTGAAAGCTAGCTCTATAACTTTGGGCCAATCACTCTCTCCGCTTACTAATAAGCTATCAAATCGTACTAGTCAACAAATAAAATAATATTGATTGAAAGATACAAGCAACATGATTATAGTCATAAGTGGGGAGAGATAGATACTAGGAAGGAAGAGAATAATAGTAATACAGGTTTAGTAGATTATTTGACCGTGTTGTGGGAATTAGTTGTTAAGCAGAATGAGTTCCAAGTGCTCCCTCAACTAAATTCACTTAAATATTGGCCAGCACTTTTTCTTACCCTAGCCTCCCTGGCACGTTTTCCCACAGACTAGCATCCAATGGTGGATGCATCCTTATTCCATAGGGGATCTTTCTCTGAAACTCTTGGGTCTATTTGGCTGAGGAGGATGGGGGTTGGAGTCCAGAGCTGTTGGAGGTTCCTGGTTTGGAATAGGCACTGCTGGGTGGTAAAAAGCTTGGTAAAAGCTTGTTTATCATCCAAAATATTACCGAATATCAGAATCAGACCTATCGACAATAGTTATTTCAAGTCTTCAAGAGTTATATTATTAGGAGAAAGAAACATTTTATCACTTGTTGCTTGTATGTCCACTGAGAGCTTCTGCACCAGAGACAAATTCCTTGTGTGTCCAATCAGTTAGCCAATAAATAGTCCTATTCTATTCTATTCTATTCTATTCTCCTATTCTATTATATTTCCTATTCTATTATATTCCCTATACTATTCTATTTCCTTTCTATTCTACTTCCTATTCTATTCTATTCTCTGTCCTATTCTATTCTATTCCCTATTCTATCCTATCCTATCCCATTCTATTTCCTATTCTGTTTTCCTATTCTATTATATTTCCTATTGTATTCTATTCCCTATACTATTCTATTTCTTTTCTATTCTATTTCCTATTTTATTCTATTTCCTATTCTATTCTATTCTCCTATTCTATTCTGTTTCCTATTCTATTCTATTCCTTATTCTATTCTATTCTATTCTATTTCCTATCCTATCCTATCCTATCCTATCTGGTCCGGTCCTGTCCTGTTCTATTCCATTCCATTCCATTCCATTCCACTGAACTCCTGTTCGGCTGTTGGCTCCGATGAAGTCCTAAAGCCTCGGACGTTATTTGGCGCTTCGCTTCCCACCTGCTCCGGGGAGGGAGGGGGGTGTATGGAGAGTGCTGGCGCCCCCGAGCGGCGGTGCCCCTTCTGCTCATCCAGGCCGGGTTTTCCCTCTCCTCGGGGCGGCGCTCGGCCGCGGAGCAGCGCCTCGCTCGGAGGAAATCCAGACCGGGTTTTCGCACCTCTGCCAGGTCAGCTGTGGGCGAACGGCCGGGCTGGCTGACTGGCAGGCAGGGCGCGTCGCAGGGCAAACCGCTGGTGGCAGCAGCTGGCGGCTGCCCTCCTTCTTCCAGGGCTGGAAGGGGACGAGGGACTCTTGCTGCGGAACCCCCCCCCCCAGCCGAGCCGGGTCTCCGGGCAGCACCCCCAGGTAAGCCACGGGCAAGGGCACGGGGAGGTTTTGCAGGAGGAGCTGGACGGGGCACGCGTCGCCCCTGGTGGCACTCCACCCGCGGCTGTTAGGCTCCGCTGCCTTTCGTCTCTCGCCCTTTCTGCCGGCTCCGGAGCCTGCCCTGCCTTGACTGCAATATCCGGGAGCTGCCTTCGCACGACCGCCCGGCCACTTTAGCCAACTCAGCCCGAGTCCGGGACTTGCAGGTCAAAGGGTTGTGCGAACGGAGCCCGGGGATCGGGAAATTCGACTTCTGGAGGGAGGGCGACTCGGGTGGACCACCTGCCTACACTCGGGAACTCCGGAGGGTGTCTGACGGCTGTTCTGCCTCTGCCCGAGTTAAGAAAGATCCGGGTCAGGGTGTTTTAAGAATGCAACCTGTTGATTCAGGCCGTGCGCTCGCCGCTTTGCATTTCTAGATTTCATTCGACATCACCCGCTGTTCAAATCTCCGGAGCTCTTCTTTGGAATTCTGTCCCAAGGACTTGCAAGGGAAGAATGGGGAAATCAATAGGATTTCCTTGTGTGATCACCAAAAGAAAAAAAAAAGAGTTTTGCAAACCTTGGAAGGGAGAAGAACTCTTTCCCATCTGACAAAAAACGGTCCAAAAGCCTTTTCTTTTCACTTAGATTTAAGCAAAGCGTTTTATGATCTCCGGTCTTGACTTGAACATTTAGAAATGTTGACTGTGACATATGTCTGTGTATGATTCATTGATTAAGTTCGGTCTTTCTTCTTTCCTTCTTTTTCTTTCTTTCTCTTTCTTTCTCTTTCTTTTCTTTCTTTCTTTCTTGTATCTAAAAGGAAAGCCATATAAAAATGATGATCTTGTATCCTTTCTTCCGTTTGGCTGGCCTAGGGTAATTCAAATTTTAAATTGTTAAGGGGTTTTTAGAGATAGTTTTAATTTCATAGAAGTTTTTAGCGCAGGGTAATTTTAATTCGATTTTAATTTTGTACTTTGTCTGTTTTAATTGTTTTTTAATTCCCTGTGCCCCGCCTCGAGTCCCTTTGGGGAGAGAGAGCGGGTTATAAATAAAATTTATTATTATTATTATTTATTATTATTATCCTTACAATTTATATTGATATTGATTGTTTCCTGATTGCTTATTTGTACCCTATGACTATCATCTAAGTGTTGTATTTTAGGATTCTTGATGAATGTATTTGTCTTTTCTGCACATTGAGAGCATCTGCACCAAAGACAAATTCCTTGTGTGTCCAATCACACTTGGCCAATAAAGAATTCTATTCTATTCTATTCTATCTTCCAATATCTCATATACATACACACGTCTTCATTTGGTTGGTGTAAGTGTACATTTCTGTAAAGTGTGTTTCCTTTTGTTTTCGTTTCAAAGTCTGATTTGTTATAATGAGCCGTTCCTGCTGGGAATTCGCACACCCTGCTAAGCCAAAACCACCAAGCAAATTATACTGTGGTTTAACATCAGATGGGAATCAGGCTACTTTCTGACCCTATGTCCCAATTCCCTGTAATTAACCCATCAGAGAAACACAATCATTTGTGGTGACTTGCTTGGGACAGTGACCTGAGTGACTTCCCAGGGATTTTGAACACATTTTACCCAGTTCTACGCAACAGTCACTCAGGGAATGGTGGAAGAATGTTCAGGATTAATGGGTGGTTTGATTGAGCTTTTTTTTTTTAAGCAACCCAGGCTCTGACGTGGCATTTTCTTACTTTATTCAGGAATCAAAGGCATTCCTGAATAAAATAGATCCAGGAATATACTAAGGGACATTGCCCCATCAGTTTATTTGAGGGGAGGGGGAATAAAATAAAACAGTTTGGGGTTAACAGATAAAGAATGAAGGCGTATTTGTTAGTTATTTCCTGTGTTTTCTGCAAGAGCCCAGGGCAGCTTCTACCAAGATCTCCCAAGCTCATTTTTATTGTAAGAGGTCAAGGCCGTGATATCGCTCTGGTGAGAGAGAATTACAGACCCAAAGTTGTCTGCTGAATGTTCATGGCTGAGGGTACATTGAACCTGGGCCTCTGTAGCCCTCACCCACAAATTAACCCATGATGTCTCAACCTTGGCAGTTTTAAGATGTGTGGACTTCAACTCCCAGAATTCTGGAATTGAAGTTCACACATCTTTTTGTTGTTAGTTGCGAAGTCGTGCCTGACCCATTGCGACCCCATAGACAATGTTCCTCCAGGCCTTCCTGTCCTCTACCATCCTCTGGAGTCCATTGAAGCTCACGCCAACTGCTTCAGTGACTCCATCTAGCCACCTCCTTCTCTGTCATCCCCTTCTTCTCTTGCCCTCCATCGTTCCCAGCATGAGGCTCTTCTCCAGGGAGTCCTTTCTTCTCATTAGGTGGCCAAAGTATTTGAGTTTCCTCTTCAGGATCTGGCCTTCTAAATAGCAGTCAGGGTTGATCTCCTCTAGGACTGACCGGTTGGATGGCCTTGCAGTCCAAGGGACTCGCAGGAGTCTTCTCCAGCACCATAGTTCAAAGGCCTCCATTCTTTAGTGCTCAACCTTCCTTATGGCCCAACTTTCACAGCCATACATCAGACAACTTAAAGCTGCCAACAGTGAGACATGCTGTTTTGACCATTAACCCTTCTGGGGTGGATGATGGGATCCTGCTGGAGCTTGTTGGTTTCACGTATGGTTTTAAACCTTGATATCATGTTTATGTGTGACAACCATTAAAGCCTACGGTCTGTATTGATATGATCTAGTAACAGATAATAGATTAACAGAGTTGGAAGGGACCTTGCAGGTCATCTAGTCCAACCCCCTGCCCAAGCAGGAGACCCGACATCTGCCTCTACCTAGGATTGAACTCACAACCTCCTGATTGGGAGGCGAGAGCTCCACCTCTAGGCCACAGTAGAATGAAATATTGTAAACGAGGCAATAATATGTTTTAACTAGAATGTGTGGCGAACTATATTAAGACCTTTAAAGGTGTAAAATAATTATGTTAAGTGTTGATCATATGAAATTTGAAATCTGAAGACTTATATTGCTAATAGACAGAAAAGAAATGATAGATTGCTTATTCTTAAAGAGAAGGGGAAATTATATTGTTTGTATAGTTAAAAATTAGAAACTGGGAAATATGAGAAGAAAAGCAATACGGATCAAATTGGAAATAATGGAAATAGAGTGTAAAATGAATTGCGTTTTTTTGTGGGAATGTTAAAAGGGGAATCCAGACAACACTCCATGTAACAGAAATAAAATAAAAAACTTTATTTAAAAACAAATTAAATTGAGTTTGACACCCCTGCCCTGGAGGGTCTGGAAATCAAGCCAGGGGTTAATAAAGAACTCATGTAGCAAGGCGGTTAAGGTATAGGATTATGACCAAGAAAATCCAGGTTTACGGAAGCTTCCTCATGACCTTGAGTCAGAGACTCACTCTCAGCCAACCTACGCTTGTAGAGTAAAACTAAAAACAGAAGCATCATCATGTCACCTTAACCTCCTGAACCAAAAGGAGGATACAGGTAGTCCTGGACTTACAATTACCATTGAGCCCCAAATTTATGTTGCTAAATGAGAAATTTGTTAAGTGACAAGTGAATCGTTGCATTGGCTAAGCGAGTAATCTGGTTGTTAAATGAATCTGGCTTTCCCATTGACTAAGGCAGGGGTCTCCAACCTTTGCAACTTTAAGTCTGAAGGACTTCAGCTCCCAGTCTTCTCCAGTACTAAATGCATCAATCTGACTGACAATCTAAACTGGGGCTTATTTGGGGTTTTTATTACCAGCATCCTGAAAAATCATGCTAGGGCTTATTTTCGGGGAAACAGGATAGCAAGTTCACTCCATAAAACCGAATACTGGAAAAATAGGGACACAATATTTTTACGCAATGCCTGATTTACCTTTGGATTTTACCACCATCAAAATATAGGGCTGGCTGTCAGCTTGGCCAGCTTTAAAAAAAAAAAAGGATTCCATTGATTCAAGGGGATTCATGGAGATCACTGGCTGTTTGCCTTGATGGCACTGGATCTCCCTCTGAAGACAGTCTGCGGGGAGACTAAGGGGCTCCTTGTGCAGTTGGTTGGCCACAGTGAGAAGAGACAGCTAGACCAGATGGGGCACAGTTGATGTTTTTGCTGCGTAGAGTCAACTTGAAATGCAAGAAACTGCATCTTGTAGCACAGGGATCTCCAACTTTTGCAACTTTAAGTCTGAAGGACTTCAGCTCTCAGACTTCTGAGAATTCTGGGAGCTGAAGTCCTTCAGACTTAAAGTTGCAAAGGTTGGAGACCCCTGGACTAAGGAACCCGTTGCCAAGCATTCGACTGTCAATCACACACATGAGGACACTGCATTGGTCCTAATTGTGAAAAATGGTCAAAAGTCACTTATTTCAGTGCTGTTGTAACTTCAGTCACTAAATGTACTGTTGTAAATCAAGGACTACCTGAATAATTTGAATTAATCAAAGGCAGACGGAACTAAGAAATACTTTCCCGATCTTTGCATTAGAATTCTCTTCCCTCTTCCATGAGGAACTCAAGGCTGACTTGCCTATGAACCCTAACAAAGACACAGCAATCCAATTTCCCAAGAAAATGCATGCATGGAAATAGAAAGCATTCCTTTTTTAAAAAACTAAATCTCATAATTAAATTGGTGGGCTGTGGCTGAATCCAGCCCATCATTTCACTGCTTGGAAGGAAGCTCCCTGAACCCAGTAATACCTTGCTTTCTGCTACTCGTAGACATGTAAAATACACTGAGCAGTCACAAGGATTCTTGGCTGTCTGAAACGCAAGCTTTGAAGTTTGACTTTAGCCATCAAGAGCAAGTCAACATTGAATATTATAATAACAATCGCTAGAAATGCATCTGAGCTTGCAAAGGAACCCGAACATATGGAAAGCTGGAAGCTTATCAAAGCAGGGGGAGGGAAGTCCTTTGTTCTCCATCCTGCTGCCGATCCCAAGAAAGTTTTCAATAGGTACTTTTAATCACCTCCTCAACTTTCTAGAAAGCCAACCCTGTAGGTCATTGTTTCTGCAACTTGGCAACTTTAAGACAAATGGGACTTCAACTCCCAAAGTTTCCCAGCCGGCTTAAAGTTGCCAAGTTGGACAAACATTGCTGTGTAGACCATGGTTTTGGGTAGACTACTTATTTACTCGTGGTTTGACATAGAAGGAGGAGGTATCTGCCACACACACACACCCTTGCTGCACTGCACTGCTAAATATTTTGGCTTCGTGATATTGACTAAAGGGTCAATTTCACCCAGGTAACAAAGTTGTGGAAAGGTTATGATCTTTCTACTAGCCCTGGTTGTGTTAGCTAGTAGAGTCATGAAATGTCAGCAAGAAAACAACCAAGCTCAGAGAGCGCCGAACGCCCCACAGCTCACGAACTTACTTTGCTTCTGAGCTGAAGTCCTTCAGACTTAAAGTTGCAAAGGTTGGAGACCCCTGTTATAGACCCAGCAAGCACAATGTACTCCTTGTAAGGCTCTTAGCTCTAGCTTTGATTGCCTCTTAAAGCAGCCGTGTTGCCTCCAGCCCCCAAGATTACAGCTCAACAGAATTAATGGCTAATTATCTAGAGTCAATTTCTAATCAGGCCAGCTTTTGGTAAGACTAGTAGGCTTTTTTGCCCTCAAGCTGCCACATTATCTTCAGCGCAAGGCTCGGGCTCTCTGAGGCGGCTAAGAAGGATTTGGAAGCGATGCCAAGTAGAGCAATCGGTCTTTATCAAAAGCAGGCCGGGTTCAGGGAATTCACGAAAATCAATTAAACAGACGGATCCCCCCACTCCAACGTGCTTCATAAGCTTCATTTTAAAGTGGGTTATTTTGAAGCAACTAAAGTGGAAACCTGCTTGGGAAATTTTGGAGGCATGATCAATTGGACCCTGGAGATAAGAGCCACAGATTTATTTTTTCACTAAGGCAAATATCTGCCTCCTTTCAGCCTGTTTCGAGGAGAAGTTGTGGCTCAGGGGGAAAAAATACAATATGTTGAGTGCAAAAGTTCAACCTTCAGCTTCTCCAGGTGCAGCTCAGAAAGGTAATCTACATCAAGAGTGGGCAACTGTGGCAACTTTATGAACTGTGGACTTAGTTCTGCATAATTAAACTTTTCTTCCACGATGAAACTTTTTACGGCCAAAAACAGGTGACTTGCCTCCAAAATTTGGCAGTGCAATAGAAAGAGCACTTAGACCAGGGGTAGTCAACCTTTTTATATCTACCGCCCACTTTTGTATCTCTGTTAGTAGTGAAATTTTCTAACCGCCCACCGGTTCCACAGTAATGGGGATTTATAAAGTAGGGAAGTCAATTAAATTAAAAAAAGGAAAGTGCTTCAGTATTGGACAAAGCCCCTACTGCCGACCATGAAAGCTGGAACCCCTACTAGTGGGCGGTAGGGACCAGGTTGACTACCACTGACTTAGACTTATATACCACTTTACAGTGCTTTACCCTCTCTAAGTGGTTCACAGAGTCCGCAGTTTGCCCCTCGACAATCTGAGTCCCCATTTTACCCACCTCGGAAGGATGGAAGGCTGAGTCAACTCTTGAGCCAGTGAGGATTGAATTGCTAGCAGTTGGCAGAATGAGCCTGCAATACTGCCTTCTAACCACTGCGCCACCACAGCTCTTTTCAATCCTGGTTAGGCTTTGGGGGGCTGGAAAAAAATAGATTTAGAAATTCAAATGCCATTTGCCAATGTTCCTGCTTGCATTGGCATCCATCGGTCTCCAAAGACAATGGTATCGTGCTCTGGAAAGAGGTCAAAGCTGGAGTGTCCTCTCCAGAGCACGAGGCCTGGATAGGTTAATATGGAGGATAGACTGTGACCCAAGCAGCAGATCCTCCCTCTCCACATCGCTGAAATAGTCCAATGGAACGGCAGAGCTCATATGATGGGTTGCAGCTGCGTCACAGAATTACCAGAACGTGGTGGTACATAGTCACGAACTGCTTCCGGGACTCCGGCTCCAGATTTTGCCTGGAGGTTGACATCTGAAGCCTTTTCCAGGAGTGGATAGAGCCACAAGGCAGTGGAGGTTTGTCATCGGAGTTTCCCTTCTCTTAGAAGATGGTTCTGCCGCTTGATCTGCTATTGGGGCGTAGAGCCCTCTTCTGCCTTCCAAACCCTGGACCGCCTTCTCCTGTAACCCTGGGAAGGGGCCCTTACGAGGTGCTTCCCAGCCGGGCCAGCTGGACCAAGGTTTTTTAAGGAGGTGTTACTCCTCCATCACTCACCCTTTGTCCTGGCTTGTGACAGGCAGAGCCTGGCTTCCCAAACGTTGGGCCCAGGATTGCGGGTTTCTGCTAAGCACCAAAGATTCAACTCATGCAGTGTTTCCCCTATTTGGTGACTTTATTTCTTTATATATTTTTATTTTTATTAATAAAGTTTTTATTATTTTTACAAATAGTTCAAGGGAGTGAACATATCCAACCCACATTCTTTTCGTTTTCCCCACACCAGCCCCGTGAGGTGGATTGGGGTGATAAGAATGGCCCAAGGTCTCCCAAGTTGCTTTCATGACTTATGTAAGATGGGACCAGAACTCAGAGTCTCCCAGTTTTTGGCCGGGAGTTTAAACCACTATATCAAATTTTATGGAGGCTGGGGGATTCTGGGAGTTGAACTCCAATGTCTTAAAGTTATCAAGTTTGAGGAACATGAGAATTCCACCAACTGAGCGGGGATTTGAACCCAGGTTTGAAGACCTGATAAATCAATTCCTCGATCTATTACTCTGCCTTCATTCTGAAATTCACGCTGATCCGTTCTCCACTTCAATTGTTGATCCCTACCACGGTCAGGGAGAGGAACGCGGTGGCTCAGTGGGTAAGTTGCTGAGCTTGTCGATTAGAAAGGTCAGACAGTCTGGTGGTTCGAATCCGTAGCGCCGCGTAACAGAGGGAGCTCCCGTTATCGGTCCCAGCTTCTGCCAACCTAGCAGTTCGAAAGCATGTAAAAATGCAAATAGAAAAATAGGGTCCACCTTTGGTGGGAAGGGAACAGCGTTCCATGCGCCTTTGGTGTTTAGTCATGCCGGCCACATGACCACGGAGACTTATTTTTATTTTTATTTTAATCATATTTATATCCCGCCCTTCTCCGCAGAGGACCCAGGGCGGCACACAGGAATATAAAAGCATACAAAAGAATAAATACATAATTTAAAAACATATTAAATTATTCTAGTCCTATGCTAAAACCAATTTTAAAATCCCCAATTTAAAACTCTCTAAAATAGTCCCCACGGGAGGTTAGGCTAGGCCGGCTTGCTGAAAAAGATGTATCTTTAGACACTGGCGGAAGAGGCGGAGGTCGGTGATGGTACGCAATTCAGGGGGTAGGTCGTTCCAAAGGGCAGGGCCCGCCACAGAGAAGACTCTTCCCCTGGGTGTCGCCAGACGGCATTGCCCGGCCGACGGCACCCTGAGAAGACCCTCTCTGTGGGAGCGTATCGGCCGAAGGGATGTATGGGGCAGGAGACGGTCTCACATATAACCAGGACATCATTGGACAACGCTGGCTCTTTAGCTTTGAAAGGGAGATGAGCACCGCCCTCTAGAGTCAGGAACGACTAGCACATATCTGCAAGGGGAACCCTTTCCTTTACCTTTTACCATGTCACTGAAAATGACAATTTATTTTTTCCAGCCAAGACGGGCTTTAAATGCTCATCTGACACCAAGCAATTTTACATCTTTGTCCCGTATCTGCCAGGTCAACAGGCTGCCGATCTGTGTGGCCTTCTGTTGATTCAAGCTGCTTTGTTTGTGATCAAACAGAAGAGAAATTACACCGAGGCTACACATCCTGTGGTCTGAACTAGTCAAACAGACTCCACCTATAGAGCTCAAACAGTATCCAAATATTTAAACTGCCGTTCGGAGTTGCAGTCTTGCCATAGAATCCAACATTTGTTACAGAAAGTTAAATAAGCAGTTCCTTTTCCTAAATAAATCAGCTCTGTGGTGCTTGGAGAAGGAATGGTATTGCCATTCCATGTATCCTGAGTGGCAGCACCCAGCTAATCTGACGTGCGCCCACATGGAGCGAAAGTCAGATTTTGAATACCGTTTTACATATACATAATTTGTTTATTCTTCTAAACTTTATATTCCGCCTATTCACTTCAAAATGTTCAAAAATATCTGATTATTCACCATTTGGATAGAATAGAGCTGGAAGGGACCTTGGAGGTCTTCTAGTCCAGCCAAATGCTCAAGCAGGAGAACCTATACCATCTCAGACAAGTAATTGCCCAGTCTCTTCTTTAAATATATATATATATATATTTAATATATATATATATATTTAGAGTTCCAAGAGTTCCGTTGTGTAATTTTTTTTTAGATATGTGTGTTAGTTTTATTTAATTTATTTATTGATCAGCTCATATATGTTCGTTTTATGAGCTGATCAATAAATAAATTAAATAAAACTAACACACATATCTAAAAAAAAAAACACAACGGAACTCTTGGCTTTCTGTCTAGATGGTCTCTGGTGATGAGCTGAAAGGCAGGAAAGGAAACAGTATGTCTCCTCCCTTAATTGGGGCCTCTTAACAGGATGTTGTGAAAAAATAACCTCATATATATATGTGTGTGTGTGTGTGTGTGTGTGTGTGTGTGTTAGGATTTGTGTGTGTGTTAGGATTTTAAGGGCTGATTAATAAATAAGAGACCAGGATGGATCCATTTCTGATCTTATTAATCAGCCCTTAAAATCCTAACACATAACTAAAAAAATTCAACAGTAATCTCATGGCTCTCTGCCAAAGATGGTCTCTGGGATGAGCCGAATAGGCAGAGAAGGATGACAGTTTGTCTCCTCCCGTAAAGGGGCCTCAACAGGAGTTGTAAAACATTGTCTCATATATATATGTATGTATGTATGTATGTATGTATATATATATATATATATGTATATATATATATATATATATATATATATATATATATATATATATATATATATATATATATATATATATATATATATATACACACACACACTAGATTTTTACATTAACATTTATTTACTTGTTATACTTTTCTGCCTTTCTAAAACTATGGGAGAATCAAGCCTTTAAGAATGATGTTCAAAATTATTGCAGTAACTTCCAAATAGGAAATAATCTGCCAAGTGCAGCAAACATAACCCAATCTTAGTCATTTGTATTTATAAAACACGTTGAACTCAATGAGAGTTTAGTCCCCAAAGTTAAATAGGATATTTTAGGGAGCTTGTCAATCAGAAAGGTCGGCAGTTTGGCAGTTTGAATCCCTAGTGCCGCGTAATGGAGTGAGCTCCCGTTACTTGTCCCAGCTTCTGCCAACCTAGCAGTTTGAAAGCACATTAAAAATGCAAGTAGAAAAACAGGAACCACCTTGGGTGGGAAGGTAACAGCATTCTGTGCGCCTTCGGTGTTGAGTCATGCTGGCCACATGACCACGGAGACGTCTTCGGACAGCGCTGGCTCTTCGGCTTTGAAATGGAGATGAGCACCGCCCCCTGGAATCGGGAACAACTAGCACATCTGTGCGAGGGGAACTTTTACCTTATGATTATTATCTAATTTATTTATTTATTTTATTTTATTAAATTTATACCCCGCCCTTCTCCTAAAAAAGGACCCAGGGCAGCGCACAGGCATCATTAAAATCATACAAAAATGCAAAAATCCAAAATTGTTAAAAACTAATTAAATATTCCCTGTGCTAAAATTAATAAGACTCTAAAATTTAAAAATTATCCCTATAAAAGTCAGAAACGGGGGTTATGCTAGGCCGGCTTGTTGAAATAAATAGGTTTTAAGACGTTGGCGGAAAAGGCGGAGGTCCACGATGGTGCGTAGATCGGGGGGAAGGTTGTTCCAGAGGGCAGGGCCCACCACAGAGAAGGCTCTTCCTCTGGGCACTGCCAACTGGCATTGCCCGGCCGACGGTACCCTGAGAAGGCCCTCTCTGTGGGAACGGATCGGTCGAAGGGATGTATGGGGCAGGAGGCGGTCGCGAATATAGCTAGGCCCCAAGCCATGGAGCGCTTTGAAGATGGTCGTCAGCACCTTGAAGCGCACCCGAAAGGCCACAGGTAGCCAGTGCAGCTCGCATAATGAACCGCAGGTCACATAGAAGGGAGGTTTCTTGCAAGCTTTTCAGTTGGGAGACTTGCAAAGTCAGACAATTAAAGCATTTAGAAGAATGAGGTTGTTTCTGGATATTGGCCAAGTGTTGGCCTTGCACGTTGGGGGGGGGGGGGGCAGGAAGTGGGTGGAAAATCGCAGGTGGGATGGAAAAGCTATTTGTTGCAATAACCACACAGGCTTCTTTGTTAATTTATGCCAGCTCAGCAGTCTTCCGCCTTCCCAAGTTGTCCTCACCTGGTCTCCTTCTGGTGTTGCATGCTTTGGGAGGTATGGGGGCAGGCGGGGGGGGGGGGGGATTAATCTGCAGCTGCAGCTTGAAAAGAAAATGCTGCACAGGTGAGACCTCTGTGGGAGGCTATAGGGATTCCATGCCAATTATTGATTATCAGGTCTTTTTAAAATCTCTCTATACCGTTTTATGGAGAGCAGAGGTGTCCAATCTTGGTGACTTTAAGACCTGTGGACTTCAACTCCCAGAAGTGTCCTTATACCCAAGGGGCTGCCATAAGGAAGAGGGGGGGGTCAAACCTATTCTTCAAAGCACCTGAAGGCAGAAGAAGAATGGATTAAACGCGACCCCACTGACTGCTGGAGATACATCTTCTACACTGGATTTCTGAAGGAAATGAAAAAAAGGGGGGAAATTTAAAAGAAGGACTAAGGGAGGCATGATAGCAGTGTTCCAATATCTCAGGGGTTGCCACAAAGAAGAGGGAGTCAATTCTCCAAGGCACCTGAGGGCAGAACAAGAAGCAACGGGTGGAAACTAATCAAGGAGAGAAGCAACCTAGAACTAAGGAGAAATTTCCTGATAGTTAGAACAATGAGTCAGTAGAGCAACTTGTCTCCAGAAGTTGTGGGTGCTCCATCACTGGAGGTTTTAAAGACGAGATTGGACAACCGCTTATTTACAGTGGTACACGCTTGTGCAGAGGGTTGGACTAGAAGATCTCCAAGCTCCCTTCCAACTCTGTTATTCAGAATTCTCCAGGCAGTATGCTGGCTGGGGAATTCTGGAAGTTGAAGTCCACAGATCTTAAAGTGCCAAGGTTGGGCATCCCTGATATAGAATATAGAAATAATTTGTAAAATACATCTCTATTTTTATGTGCTAATTGGACTGGGATGTTAGATTTCAACATAATTTGCTTTTCAACGTATACTAAGAAATCAGAGATAGCCCTCAAGGTAAGACCACAATTGAACCCACAATCTCTGTTGCTAAGCAGGACAGTTGTTAAATGAATTTTGCCCCATTTTCAGATGCACAGCTGGCTCACATTTATGACAGTTGCAGTGGCCCTGGGTCATGGGGTCCCCTTCTGATATACAAAGTCAATGGGGAAACCAGATTCATTTAGCAACTGTGTTACTAATTTAACAACTCCAGAGATTCACTTAACAACTGTGGCAAGGAAAATTCACTTAAGAGCTGTCTTGTTTAGCAACAGACATTTTTTGCTCCATTGTGGCCCTAGGTAGCAGACTACCTGTACACCTTTTTGACATTCACAGTGGAAGTGGGGAATATGAGCTGCCCAGGGTTCCTTTGAACAGGTGGGGCAGGATACAGCAAGTAAGGAGGTAAAGAAAAGGGATCTTGGAGTCTTAGTGGACAACCAGCTAAATATAATAATAATAATTTAATAATAATTTTAATTTGTTGACCGCTCCCTCTCCCCATAGGGACTTGGAGCGGTGCACAGGGAAAACTAAAACAATAAATATACAAACACATTAAAAACAAATTAAACATATACCTGTGCTAAAAAAATGCCCCATTAAAATACTAAAATTCCCAATTATAAGTAACTAAAACCCCATAGAGAGAGACTACCCTAGGCCGGCCAAGCAGAAAAGATGTGCTTTTAATTTTAGACGGAAGGAGCGGAAGTCCGTGGTCGTTCTAATATCGGGGGGAAGGTCGTTCCAGAGGGCTGGGCCCGCCACAGAGAGAGCCCTTCCCCTGGGCGTCGCCCGCTGACAAAGTCTAGTGGAGGGCATCTGGAGAAGTCCCTCTCTGTGGGAGCGAATCGGCCGTGAGGATGTGTGAGGCAGGATCCGATCCCGCAGATAGCTAGGTCCCGAGCCATGGAGCGCTTTAAAAATGATGACTAATACCTTAAATATGAGGCAGCAGTGTGCAGCGGCAGCCAAAACAGCCAATGTAATCCTAAATTTAATTAACGGGGATGCAATCAAGATCAAGTGAGGTACTAATACCATTCTATAAAGCTCTAGTAAGACCACACCTAGAGTACTGCATCCAATTTTGGTCATCACACTATAAAAAAGATGTTGAGACTCTAGAAAAAGTGCAGAGAAGAGCAACCAGGATGATGAGAGGACTGGAGGCTAAAATATATGAAGAACGGTTACAGGAACTGGCCATGGCTAGTCTAGTGAAGAGAAGGATCAGGGGAGACATTAGAAGAACGGCTGCAGGAGCTGGGTATGTCTAGTTTGATGAAGAGAAGGACCAGGGGACATGATAGCAGTGTTCCGATATCTCAGAGGGTGCCACAAAGAAGAGGGAGTCAAACTATTCTCCAAGGCACCTGGGGGCAGAACAAGAAGCAATGGGTGGAAACTAATCAAGGAGAGAAGCAACTTAGAACTAAGGAGAAATTTCCTGACAGTTAGAACAATTAACCTCTGGAACAGCTTGCCTCCAGAAGTTGTGAATGCCCCAACCCTGGAAGTCTTTAAAAAGATGTTAGATAGCCATTTGTCTGAAATGGTATAAGGTTCCTGCCCACGCAGGGGGTTGGACTAGAAGACCTACAAGGTCCCTTCCAACTCTGCTATTGTATTGTATTGTATTGTATTGTATTGTATTATAGAGTAGTCTTCCAATATTTGAGGGGCTGCTACAAAGAAGAGAGGGTCAACCTATCAATCTATTTTCCAAAGCACCTGAAGGCAAGATAAGAAACAATGGATGGAAACTGATCAAGGAGAGATTCAACCTGGAATTAAGGAGAAAAATTTTAACAATGAGAGCAATTAATTAGTGGAATGGAAGCTGCCTGCAGAAATTGTGGGAGCTTCATCACTGGAGGCTTTCAAGAAGAGACTGGACTGCCATCTGTCAGAAATGGTGTAGGATCTCCTGCTTGGGCGGGTGGGAGGGTTGGACTAGATGAGAACAATAAAGAAAACAGGGTCGACTTGGGAGTAAGGCTTGGAGATGATTGGCCTCTCCCATAAGACATAAAAGAGGAACTTTTGCAGGAAGCAATTAGTTTATCTGGTCGGTTCAAGCTTTGAAAAGTTCTGTTTGACTCTGTGCTAAGTTTGGCCTTGCTCTGCATTTGGCAATTAAATCTCTGGCAGCATTCCCAGGGAGATAAGGTGGGTGTTTATCAACATTCCCCTGAGAGACTGTGGCAACTCGAGCAGACATCTGTCGGAATCTTCACAGACTGTTTGTGAATCATTATGGGCTATGAATGGCCATAATTCACAGCCGTCTAAATAAAAGAGATTGTGATCTATGCTTTCTCAGGAAGTCTAGGTCAGAACGCCAATAAAGAGAGCTTTTTGTGACGGATGTAGAGAAGGATGTACGATTCACGTGGTGGTGACCAACATCTGGAGGTTTTGTTTTTTGTCACTCCTGATCTCTAGTGAAGCACATGAAAAAGTGAAAAAATTGGGGGACGTTCCAAAGTCAGAATTTTTTCCGCTCTCCAATGGAGAGTCCTTGACATAGGAACACATTTCAGCCCCAGATTTTCACTGCTGGCCAAGACAGTGGTTAAGCGTGTTTTGTCCCATTTTATGCCCTTTCTTGTCATGGTTGTTAAGTAAATCACTGCCCTTGTTAAGCTGGTAACACAGTTGTTAAGTGAATCCGGCTTCCACAATTGACTTTGCTTGTCAGGCGGTCGCAAAAGGGGGTCGTGTGACCCCCCCCAGGATATGCAACCATCATAAATAGGAGTCCATTGTCAAGTATCTGAATCCCATGACCATGGGGATGCTGCAATGGTCATAAGTGTGAAAAACAGTCATAAGTTGGTTTTTTGAGCGCTGTTGTAGCTTCTAACAGTCACTAAATGAACTGTTGTAAGTCAAGGACTTGCGGGTATTGTCTCATTCCAAAGTGTCTTCAATCTTGGCAGATAAATGCCATTTTTTCCCCTTAGCACTACTTCTATTTGCAGTAACGTCTTTCCCCGAAAATAAGACAGGGTCTTATTTTCTTTTGACCCCCAAAATAAGCACCTGGCCTTATTTTCAGGGAGGGGAGGTCTTATTATTTTTGAGGTGCAGGAGGCGGCAAGCATGGTCACCTCATGGCTGCTGCTGTGTTGCAATATTTTTGGTGACAGCTTATTTTGGGGGAGGGCTTATTTAGCGCATGCGCTCCAAAGCCCGATTGGGCTTATTATCCGGGGAGGTCTTATTTTGGGGGAAACAGGGTAATTCAGGCTGCCCACTCTCCCAAAGACTGGAGGGTGGAAATAAAGAATATCTGAACAGGAAACTTCAAAAGGTATACAAACGTGGCCTGCATTAAAATTTAAAATGCCTTCTCTTTGCCCAGTGGTTATTTATTAACTTTGAGAACAAAAGCTGGTCTGCTTGAGAGCCAGCTTCATGTCAAGTTCAACAAAGCCAGCCGACTGGCACGGATGGGTGCTGAAAAAAGGATGAAAACCATTCCGGCTTTAACAGCTGGACTTAATATTTTCCAAAACATGGAAGCCCAAACATTTCTTTACCTTATAATACAATACAATAGCAGAGTTGGAAGGGACCTTGTAGGTCTCCTAGTCCAGGGGTCTCCAACCTTTGCAACTTTAAGTCTGAAGCTGGCTGGAGAAGTCTGGGAGCTGAAGTCCTTCAGACTTAAAGTTGCAAAGGTTGGAGACCCCTGTTCTAGTCCAACCCCCTGCATGGGCAGGAACCTTATGCCATTTCAGACAAATGGCTATCTAACATCTTCTTAAAGACTTCCAGGGTTGGGGCATTCACAACTTCTGGAGGCAAGCTGTTCCAGAGGTTAATTGTTCTAACTGTCAGGAAATTTCTCCTTAGTTCTAAGTTGCTTCTCTCCTTGATTAGGTTTCTGGTTTCTGGTTTTCTTCTTCCTGACATATCATGGCACGTTCCCAGGGCAGCCTGCATTCAATCTGGCAAAGGAAAGGGGGAAGAAAATATCTTAGTGGGACCTTTTCCTACTAAGAATGTATTTTTCTTCCTTTCCAGCATGTCTGATTCTCAGAGACTGCCTGGCCAAGTCCCTGCCGTTCGCTTGGCAAGGCTTTTCAGAAGCGGTTTGCCCTTGCCCCCTTCCTAGGATGGAGAGAGAGGGTCACCCAGCTGGCTTTGTGCCCACCCAGGACTAGAAGTCACAGTCTCCCGGTTTCTAGTCTGATGCATGAACCACTACACCAAACTGGTGTAATACCATAGTTCGACCATAGTTTAAACATCAGCACACAAATTGCACAAAGGGGAAGTACATGCATGATGTGCAAGATATGCAGATAGTTTTAAAACTGTTGCTAGGTAGGTAAGTAGGTAGGTAGGTAGGTAGGTAGGTAGGTAGGTAGGTAGGTAGGTAGATGATAGATAGATAGATAGATAGATAGATAGATAGATGGATGGATGGATGGATGGATGGATGGATGGATGGATGGATGGATGGATGGATGGATGGATGGATGTGTCTTGAGGGAGATCTCCGGGTTGATCTCTTTGATGACCCACTTGTTTCTTTTCTTGGCTGTTCGTGATCATCTTAGGAGTCTTCTCCAACACCAAAGTTCAAAGCTGTGAATATGCTCGGCCGGCGTAGAGGGGGAGGGGAGAGGGTACAGGCGGCGCATGCACACGTGGGGGGGGGGTGAGTCGGCTCACTCACCCCTCTCGGGCCCCCAACGGCGCGAGCTGCAACGCCTGCACTCTCCCACCCCCAGCGCGTGCTCTTCCCAGGGGGCTGCTCCCTCCTCCTCCTCTCCGGCCCTTTCTAAGAGTTGCGCTGCTCACTGCGGCCCGGTTCCTATCAAGCCACGGACCGGCACCGGTCCGCGGCCCGGGGGTTGGGGACCCCTGCTCCAGGTCATGGTTGTCCCAAACATCTTCCAAGAAAACCAAAGAAAGTCCACTTGCCTTTTGAAAAAGCACCTGTCAATACATCTCCTGTCCTGTACCTTCAAAGTCTAACGTTTGCTTCCGTAGGATAGCTTGCGTGATTCTGATGTTTGTAAGTATAGATACATAGTTAAAGGTAAAGGTTCCCTTTGCACATCTGTGCTAGTCCTTCCCGACTCTAGGGGGCGGTGCTCATCTCCGTTTCAAAGCCGAAGAGCCAGCACTGTCCAAAGATGTCTCTGTGGTCATGTGGCCGGCATGACTAAACTCTAAAGGTGCACAAAGCGCTGTTCCCTTCCCACTAAAGGTGGTTCCTATTTTTCTACTTGCATCTTTTACGTGCTTGCAAACAGCTAGGTTGGCAGAAGCTGGGACAAGTAACGGGAGCTCACTCCGTTACACGGTGCTAGGGATTGGAACTGCCAAACTGCTGACTTTTCTGATCAACAAGCTCAGCGCCTTAGCCACTGAACCACAGTCACCTATAGACATATAGACCACCGTTTACATCCTTGCCTGCATCTTTATATCTCCTTTTGTGTGTGCGCATGCATGCAAGGAGAGAGGAAGGGAGGGAGGGATAGAGAGGGAGGAGGAGGAAGAGAGGGATTGGGGGGGTGGAGAGAGAGAGAGCACAGCCTGGAAATTCCAGCCTTTTTTAGAGTCAGGAATGCTGTAGAATTCAATGGAATGTGAACGCATTAAGGTCTTAAGACTTGGGCTTCCTCAGTAACTGTTATATTTATAATCCATTGTTGGAAATCAGTGTTAACAGGGTTGCAAGACAGGATAAACATAATATGAAGCTTAATGTTCCAGTTACAGAGAGCAGAATCTGTTACAGGTTTATTCTTCCAAGGCTGAGTGGAGTTTAGTTCTCAGGAGGTAGTTTTACTGATTTATTTACCCTGACTTCCCAACATAAAATCATTGAAGTGGCCTTGTGTTCAGTGGGTCTGACTGGCAGATCAGGAAGTTGCTCCTGTTTACAAGCTGATTCTACAATCCTGAACATTGTCATTTGAGGCTCTCTCAATGGGATATGATATTTAAGTGTTAAGTATCTAGGTTAGTAAAAAAATCATAGAATTAATGTGAATTCTATAGTCATGGTCTCTCCATATAATCTATCACCTCCCGGATAAAATCAAAAGAACTATGTTGTTGTTGTTGTTAGTTGCAAAGTCATGTCCAAACCATCATGACCCCATGGACAACATTCCTCCAAGCTTTCCTGTCCTCTCCCATCCTTTAAAGTCCATTTAAGCTTATGCCTACTGCATTGGTGACTCCATCCAGCCACCTCCTTCTCTGTCATCCCCTTCTTCTTTTGCCCTCCATCTTTCCCTGTAAGAGGCTCTTCTCCAGGGACTCCTTCCTTCTCCTTAGGTGGCCAAAGTCTTTGAGTTTCCTCTTCAGGATCTGGCCTTCTAAAGAGCAGTCAGGGTTGATCTCCTCTAGGACTGACCGGTTGGATTGCCAGGTCTCCACTCCCCAGGGAATGATATCTCTGCTGTTCCATGAAGAGATCTTTCATTTATGATTAATGAGCACACATAATATTGCTTGCTTGAATTCATGTGTTTAGGTCCAGGTAAATATTCCCAGTTTACACAGGTGATTATCATATGTTGTCTTTATATGAAAGATCATCTCAAGTACATTCATTTTCCTCCCTCTCTCCCTTTATCTTCCTTTCTTCCTTCTTTCCTTCCTTCCTTCCTTCTTTCCTTCCTTCTTTCCTACCTTTTATCTATTTTTCTTCCCTTCTCCCTTTTTTAAAAATTTTCCTTCCATTCCTTTCTTCCTCCTTTCTTCCTTCCTTTACTCTATTCCTCTTCCTTCCTCCCCTTCTTTTAATTTTTATTTCCTTCTTTTTCTTTATTCTTCTTCCCTCCTCCCCTTCTTTTAATTTTTCCTTCCTTCCTTTCCTTCCTTCTTTCCTTCCTTCTTTTTCTCTATTCCTCTTCCTTCTTCCCCTTCTTTTAATTTTTCTTTCTTTCCTTCCTTCTTTTCTTTCTTCCTCGCCCCCTCCCTCCTTCCTTCTTCCCCCCCCCCCCGCTTCCAATCTTCTGCAGGCATGAGAAAACTGGACTGGCAGACTTCTTTGACGGAAGGCAACTGATACCAGAATGGTCTCCAATGTGCTTTAAAGCTCACCATTGAGTGAGCCATTTGGACCACTCATGCAAATGGCTCACACTTTCCCCCTTCCCCCCCAGACCGAGAAGAGTAGGAAGACTTTCATGGAGAAACATTTTCATCATTCCACCAACCAGCTCTAAGGGTGTCCAGTTGGGCCTGGTCAGACCCCGGCTTTGCAGCACCAACTAGACCCTTCTTCTGCCAGGCAGCCTGGCCTGAATTCTAGGCCCTTGTCCCTTCAGACAGCTTCAGTGCCGATGACTAACTCACTGCTCCAGTTGTACGTCTGAACTGCCGACCTTTGGACTTGGGTTGTGGGACATTGAGGAGGAGGAGAAGATGCTGGACCTCAGTTTTCTGAGCGAGGAAGAGTATGGCAAGCTGATGAGAGTGCTGCAGAGGGATGCAGAGCTCAAGAAAAAGGACAGCGATCGGATCAGGTAAGAGGAACATCCTGGCAGTGATTAAGCTATTCATGTGTGCAGAGATAGTACAAGATTATGTGTCCCAGATGGTAGCAGAAGAAGGATGTCTGCTTTTGAGAAACTAGAGAATTTCTTCTTCCCCCTAGACCAGCAGTCACCAACTGGTGGTCCGTGAGAAAATTTTGGAGAAAATTATTTGCATTTTTTATATTGCACTAAATCCTCAAACTACGACCCTGGGCCTGATAAGTGCAATAAACATTTGTGTTGCTGCAGAGAGTCTCCCCCTTCGGGGTCTTTTTGTGTGGGTCGGAGGGGGGCAGAAATTCTGACTTGGGGTCTGCTTCAGCTTCCTGGTGGGGGGCTTTGGGCGAAGGCTGGAGGGAAGAGCGGCTGGTGACAAAGAGCCGGAGGGCCTCGTTCCAATGGGACTGCATCATGGCCTGGAATGGTTCACCATCTCAGCCCGCTGAGCCTGCAGGCGCCGGTACCTGGCCTTGCACTCCTGCAAATCTTCCCTCTGCTTGGAAAGCCTATGCTCCTAGTCCTCAGTGAGAAGCTTCTACTGAGCCACCTTCTCGGTCAGATCCAATTTGAACTGAGCTGTTTTGCCAACTCTTCCTCCTGGGGGCTGCTTAGCTCCAGCAACCGCTTCCTGTTGGGGCCTTAAGGATGCTGAAGGGGCAAGGAGTGGCTGGGAGGGGAGGGGCGAGTAGAAGTCGGCAAGGCCCCTCTCAATGTGAGTGACATCGAGTTGGCCATGCCCATCCAGTCACATGATCACAGCCACACCCACCCAGTCATTATGTGTGGTGTGCGGGATTTGAAATTATGAATGTATTGTGATCCCTGAGGTCTGAAAGGTTGGGGACCCCTGCCCTAGGCTAGTATTTGTCAACCTTGGCAACTTTGAGGTGGGCGGAATCCAACTCCCAGAATTCCCCAGACAGCCACGATGTCGGCCTTACAGATCTTTTTATAAGGTGGAGTTTCACAATTTGTGTCTTCGGCACGTTTTCAATGAAAGACGCTTAAGAGACCCTATCGGGTGGGTTCCTCCAGAGACTGCTGCCGCTTTGCTCAAGGATGCGCTGCCCTTGATGCGCGCTGCACGCACATGCGCAGTACAACTAGAATTGCTCTGGGCACACGCAGAAGCAAAAAAGCAAGATGGCATCGCTTACGGTGACGCCAGGAGAACCGGTTCAGGAGCATGGCAGGCCTGGGTTGTTGCCAGTTCCAGCGACCCAGGGCTCCAAGGTACTACAGGCTCAGCCGAACCGGGCCTGTTGTGGCCCAGCCGGCTCCGGATGAACTGCTGATGGACTCCTGTAGTGAGGAGTCCTATGAGTCTGCGCTGGAGGAGGAAGGCGACCTTGAGAGAGCAGAGAGCCTGGCTGGTCATCAGGAGGCACCTGGGTCTTGGAGTAGTGGGGAGGATCAAGGCCAGTTTGTCCCTGATGCTCGAGTGAGAAGGGCTGAAAAAAAGGAGGCTTCAATTGCATCAGAAGCGAACTCGAAGGAGTTGAATTAGTCCCAGCTGCCTAATGACTGGCCCCTCCCAAGAGGGTTTAAAAGGAAGTCTTTGCTAAGGAAGTCCTTGCAGAGAACAACATTGGATTTCTAGGTTTGTGTTTATTCGTGTTGATTTTCAGGTTCGTGTTTAGTCGAGTTAGGAAGCTTCGTATCTGTTCAGAGTCATTCAGGCAAGCAGCCAAGAGGGTTAGTGGCAGGCAGCCGGTCTTGTGTTAGTTGGAGTAAGGAGGGTCAGAACACGGGCCGAACCAGTAAGAACCCACCACTGAATCCAATGTTCATCCAATAGCAAGCTGGGGTCCATGCTTTTCCTTTCCCTGATTTTTTTTCTTTTCCGCTCTTCCCTTCTGCTTAGGCGGCTGCAGGGTTCACTGAAGGATGACAAGAAGAAGAAGTTTGTGACTGGCGAATGGTTCCACGAAGCGAAGGCCCAGCGTTTCCGAGAAGATTTGGAAGGCTCGGATCTCCTGCGAGCTTCGATTAGGAAGAAAAACAGCAGTTCGGACGGTGAGCGCAGAAGCCTTACGGTGGCTAGGCTAACATTCAGCTCCCCCTCGACCCGAGGTTCGCATCTGCTCTTCCCTAGACTCAGGGACTTAGCTCAGCATTGCCTTTATTTTTTATTATTATTGTTCACACTTTTATTTTGTTATCTAAAACAGGGATGGTTAACCTTTTCAGCACTGAGTGCCAATATTGCATCAGCCGCGTGTGGTCGCCCCGATGTGCATGCGTGCACGCCGGAGTGCCAGAATTCAGAAGAGAGCAGCTGCCTGTTGCGCCTGCATGCGGTGGCCAGTTGCTCTTCCGGGTTCTGTCGCGCAGATGCATGCTGGACTAGCTGTCTGGCATGCATGCGCATGACGGTACCCAGAAGAGCAGCTGGTGACGGCACGCCTGCCCACAGAGAGGGCTCTGCGTGCCACTTCTGGCTCACGCACCATAAGTTCGCCATCACAGGTATACAATTTAAAATACAAAAAGAGAAAGCAAAGAAAAGAAGAAATTAAGGGCAGGAAAGGGAAGGTGAAAAGGGGGTGTGGATCAGGGGTGGGTTCCTGCCAGTTCTAAGCTCTTCTCTAGAAGAGGTTCCACAAATCTCCAAGGCTGTTTAGAACAGGTTCCAGCTCCCTCCCCTGCCTGCAGAGGAGGAATTCTGGGAGTTGAAGTGCACAAGTCTTAAAGCTGTCAAGTTTGAACACCCCTGGGGTTTTTTTTTTCTAAAGGGTTCGGGGTGCAAGGGTCTTGTGACTTGAGAGCTTTAAGACTTGCGTGCTTCAAATGCCAGAGTTTCTGAGCCAACATTTCGGTTGCTAAGCAAGAGCGTTGTTAAGTGAGTTTCACCACATTTTACAAGTTGACCACGCCCACCCAGTCACATAGCTGGCAAGCCACTCCTACCCAGTCACATGGCCAGCAAGCCACTCCCACCTGCTCACATGGCTGGCAAGTCACTCCCACAAAGCAAGCCACACCCACAGAAGAGGTTCTAAAAAATTTTGAAACCCACTACTGGGTGTGGAATACAAAGGGGAAGAGGGAAAGAAAGAAAGAAAGAAAGAAAGAAAGAAAGAAAGAAAGAAAGAAAGAAAGAAAGAAAGAAAGAAAGAAAGAAAGAAAGAAAGAAAGAAAGAAAAGGGGGTATTGACTTCCAACTCAATGGGTGGGTGGGGGTGCCATGATGTCATCACAAGAGGCCCACGAAGGCTTGAAGACATTCTTATGATTTAAATCTTAAGTCTTGGAGGTCCATGGCCGTGGTCCGTGGCCACAAAAGGAATTTAAGGGAAGTCCAGGCGGGGGGGAGGGAGGTTGAGAACCACTGATCTAAGATGTTAATGGCTGGATGGGTTCATAAGCTTTGACAATGCTTGGGGCAGTTTAGTTTCAGAGGAAAAAAGCCCAAAGCAAGGAGGTGCCTATGAAAGGAGGAGATTCCATCAGGCGTGGCTCAGAGCAAAGGACCGGAGACGTCCATATTGTTTTTGAGATGCGGTGCAAAAATGTTGCCTACCGTGTTTGAATTCTCATCATCACTCCCTGCAGCTGTGCCAATAGAAAACTCCAGGAAAAGTTTCTTTCTTTCTTTCTTTTTCTTTCTTTCTTTCTTTCTTTCTATCTTTCTTTCTTTCTTCCTTCCTTCCTTCCCTCCTTCCTTCCTTCCTTTTTTATTTCTTCCTTTCCTTCTTTCCTTTTTTCTTTCCTTCTTTCTTTCCTTGCTTCCTTCCTTCTTTCTTTCTTACTTCTCTTCCTGAGGTGTCTGCTTTCAGCTGAAACTCTACAGATTGTACGCCTTGTAAGAGGAAATAATGCCAGCGAAGGTTTGCCCTCCTTCCAATAAAAACATTTACATTCAAGCGTGGCAGAATAAATCCAGCTGGGCAGTTTTACAAAGTCCTTGGGCTTAAATCTCTTGCCAACAAGAATCTGGCTCTGGGTTACAAGGGGAGTTGCTTGCCGTGATCAGGTTAAGAAGCCTGATTAAGTCTTGCCCCAAATGCGATGTTGAGTAGCCTGTTTTTAGGGAAAGGCGGCAGACGTGATTTGAAGATGGAAAGTGGCCATCATTGAAGGGGTCTGAAGACAGTAACAAGAAGAAATGTCTTCTCTTCTTGTGAGACTTTCTGACTTTTTGTTCTGTTTTCTCTTAAATCGACATGTTCTCTCATAAAATGCAGGAAAGCTAAATCTACATGCATTTCAGAAAAATAGAAACTGCTTACAATTTCTTTGACCTTATTCCCCCAAGGCACTCATAATTTTTCTCCCTTTGTCTGGAATATCTTTCCAACGACCCTAACAAAGGACTGAAAGATACAGATTGAATCGATTATAAATTGGTCTTGACTAAAACACAGCTGGTTAAATTCACAGAGCAGCACCTACCATAAGCCTAAGCCAGGGGTCTGCAAAGTCGGCTCTTTTAAGACTGGTGGACTTCACCTCGCAGAATTCCCCAGCCAGCCTGGCTGGCTGGGAAATTCTGGGAGTTGAAGTCCACCAGTCTTAAAAGAGCCAACTTTGCAGACCCCTGGCCTAAGCCATAAACCTGTTGTTGTTGCTAGTTGCAAAGCCACATCCAACCCATCGCGACCCAATGGACAATGTTCCTCCAGGCCTTCTTGTCCTCTACCATCCTCTGGAGTCCATTTAAGCTTATGCCTTCTGCTTCAGTGACTCCATCCAACTACCTCATTCTCTGTCGTCCCCTTCTTCTTTTGCCCTCAGTCTTTCCCAGCATGAGGCTCTTCTCCAGGGAGTCCTTCCTTCTCATTAGGTGGCCAAAGTCTTTGAGTTTCTCGTACAGGATCTGGCCTTCTGGATCCTGAAGATGAAATAGTCCAATGGAATGGCAGAGCCCATACGATGGGTTCCAGCTGCGTCACAGGAGTTCCCAGAAGGTGGTTGTACACAGTCACGAACTGCTTCCAGGACTCTGGCTCCAGATTTTGCCTGGAGGTTGACTCCCGAAGCCTTTTCCAGGAGTGGATAGAGCCACAAGGCAGGGAAGGTTTGTCATCAGAGTTTCCCTTCTCCTAGAAGATGGTTCTGCCACTTGATCTGCCATTGGGGCATTGAGCACTCTTCTGTCTTCCAAACTGTGGACCGTCTTCTCCTGTAACCCTGGAAAGGGGCCCTTACGAGGTGCTTCCCAGACGGGCCAGCTGGACCCAGGTTTTTTAAGGAGGTGTTACTCCTCCATCACTCACCCTTTGTCCTGGCTTGTGACAGGCAGAGCCTGGCTTCCCAAACGTTGGGCCCAGGATGGCAGGTTTAGCCATAAACTATGTTCTGAAAATCTAGGGGCAAACAACTGTTTCTCCTAGCCACAAAAAAATGTTGGGCTCCATTGTGGTTGTATTCAATTTTGATGCCACTCGACTCTGATAATTTTACTAATATCAATCTTGGTGTCACTTTTAAATTGGCAGGGGAGGGCAGGGTTTGAGGTCTGGCTCACCTCTGAAAATAGCATGAAGCCATTGGATTTAACAACCACTTCTCCGGTTCTAGAATTCCCTGAGGCAAAGACTTGATAAAAAGTTGTAAGTGAAATATAAAATTAAGTTGGCAACAGCCTGGATAAACAAGAATCAGTTAATATGAAATTAAAACAGCAGACAGAGCAAGTGTAACTGCTAGACCAAGTCTAACGCTGTCCTGGGTAGCTGATCTTCACTTTACAACCATATGTAGGTCTGGTGCACATTTGAGCTTTGTCGAGAAATGTATACATTTTGTCTAAGTTCATTTCGTATATTAAATAATGTAATGCAAATAACCATCGCTTTTTGCTGGTTGGTTGGTTGGTTGGCTGACTCCGTTTTATTGGTGATGATGATGATGATGATGATGATGATGATGATGATGATGATGATAATAATAATAATAATAATAATAATAATAATAATAATAATAATAATAATAATAATAATAATAATAATTTTAATTTATAGACTGCTCCCTCTCCCCAAAGGGACTCGGAGCGGTGCACAGGGGAATTAAAAAACATACAAACATAAATACATCATAAATATATAAAAAATAGATTAAACAAGTTATCCCTGCGCTAAAAACCCAAAATACTAAAAACTAAACCCCTTAAAAACCAATTAAAACAATAAACAGATGACTAACCTAGGCCGGCCAAGCAGAAAAAGTGTGTTTTTAATTTTTGACGGAAGGAGCGGAGGTCTGTAGTTGTTCTAATTTCGGTGGGCAGGTCGTTCCAGAGGGTCGGGCTCGCCACAGAGAAGGCCCTTCCCCTGGGCGCCGCCCGCTGGCATAGCCTAGTGGACGGCACCCGGAGAAGTCCCTCTCTGTGGGAGCGAATCGGCTGCAAGGATGTATGGGGCAGGATGCGATCCCGCAGATAGCTAGGTCCCGTGCCATGGAGCGCTTTAAAGATGATGACCAACACCTTGAAGCGCACCCGAAAGACGACAGGCAGCCAATGCAGCTCGCGCAGGAGCGGTGTTACATGGGAAAACCTGGAGGTTCCCATAACTGCCCGTGCGGCTGCATTCTGGACAAGCTGAAGCCTTCGGGTGCACCTCAAGGGGAGCCCCATGTAGAGAGCATTACAGTAGTCCAGTCGGGATGTCACGAGGGCATGAGTGACTGTGCAGAGGTATATCTGGGTTAGAATTCAATTGACACATCCAACTTTTGCATTTGAGACCGATGCTCTAATTTTGACCTGGCATTTGAATACAAAATAAAACGCCATATCAACCTGAATCTGTTTGAACTCATATAACTCTGAAATTCTTGTGTTTATCAGGCTTCTGTTTTCCACCAGATAGTAAGTTGGTGAAGAGATTATAACTTCTAAAAAGGTGGACCTTTAACCAAACAAAGAACCCAGCCAGAGAAACAGGTTGGACAACTGTTGAGTTCAGAATGTTATTTGTATGAACACCAAAGTTTCGCCTTCCGAGTCATTGTTTTCTTAGACTTTCATTGGAAACCACCGTTTAGATTTTGTTCAAGGGATCAAGAACAGCTTTCCATATAATTCAGGCAACTTCCAGTAAAGAGAAACCCCTAAAATGAATTGCTTGAATGTTTTAAGATGATTAGATGAGATGCAGGAATTTTTGTTTTGAAATCCTGTACTCCTTAGGAGAACAATTGCAGTAAAGGTGGATTCTTAGGAATTGCTACGAATTGAATGGCGTGAACAAGTTTAGACAAGTTACTCTTATTCTTGTTCTTTCTCTTAAATTTGCAAAGGAAGGATGCCTGCATGGGTCTCTTCCTAGTTAAGATCTAAGGGGATCTTGCCAGATTGGCCAAGAATGGGGAGGACCTTGATCAGAGATCAGTGTTTCTCAACATCAGCAACTTTTAAGCTGAACTAAGGAGAAATCTCCTAATGTTGAGACCAATCAGTGGAACAGCTGGCCTTCACAGGTTGGGGATGCTCCATCACTGGAGGTCTTCAAGAAAAGATTGGAAAACTGACTGGGATCGTATAATGCAGTGATGGCTAACCTTTTCGGCCCCAAGTGCCAAAACTGACACACACCGGAACACCAAAACCCAGAAGAGAGCAGCATGCATCAGTGGTGGGTTCCAGATCCCAGTGCAACCGGTACGGTGCAACCGGGCCCGGCGTCCACCACATGAACATGTGCAGCACGTGCATGCGTCCTTACCTCCTGCGACGCTCCACAACGCCTCCGCGACACTCTAGTTGCTCAGCGGAGCATCACGCAGGCATGGTATGCTCCATGCGCGGAAGCCCCGAAGAGCTCAAATACTGGTAAGGAGCTTGGGTGGGCAAGTGGGCCCTCTGGAGCACTGTACCAGAATGGTACCTAGTGCTCCCAGGAGGCACCGGTATACTCATACCGGGGTCTACCGGTTGTAACCCACCACTGGCATGCATGTGCTGAAACCCGGAAGATCAGCTGGCATGCATGCACATGCCGGAACCCAGAAGAGAGCAGTTTGCCAGTGCGCATGTGCGCATGTGCACAACAAAATCCAGAAGAGAGCAGCTAACTGGTGCCCATGCCAGTGCAGAACCTGGAAGAGAGCAGCTGGCCACCATGCGCATGTGCACAAGAAACCTGGAAGAGAACAGCTGGCTGGTATGCGTGCATGTGCCATAATCTGGAAGAGCAGCTGGCGACGGTGCGTGTGCCCACTGAGAGGGCTCTGTGTGCCACCTCTGGCACGTGTGCCATAGGTTTAACATCACGGGTATAGTGTCTTCTGCTCAAGCAGGGGTTTGGACTAGAACCATGATGATGAACCTATAGCACGCATGCCAGAAGTGGCATGCAGAACCCTCTCTGTGGGCACGCGTGCTGTTGGCAGCTGCTCTCTTGGTTCCAGCAGATGCATGCATGCCAGCCCGATGGTCTTCACATGAAGACCAGCTGGCCGGAGCGTATGCGTTCCCTGGAACTTGGAAGAAAGCCGGTCTTTGCATGAAGACCAGCTGGCCAGCACCATACCCGTGATGGGATCTGAAAGAGCACCTGGCTGCCACAAGCATGCGCACCAGCCAGCTGCTCTCTCCCAGGTTCCAGCACTCCATCGAGAGCACATGTGAACATGCACTCCAGTTTCAGCACTTGGTGCCGAAAAGATTAACCATCACTAGACTAGAAGATCTACCAGGTCCTTCCAACCATGTCGCTCCATCTTCTATTGCACCCTATCTTGCCGCCTAGATTGGCATCCTTCAGTCTGAAAAGGCTATGGGTATCGTGCTCTGGGAAGAGGTCCTAAAGCAGCATCTGGTGTGGCTAAAAAGGCCAATTCAAGAGTGGCAATCCCTTCCACACTGAGGGCAGATGCATTCTGTCCCCTGCCCAGCCCTCTGATTTCGCTGGTTCTGGGACTGCCTCTTTGCCTCGGCCTTCCCAAGTGTCTCTTTGAATTGGAGAAGGCCATGCTGCATCTTTAGCCTCCAAGCTGAACGGTCAGAGGTCAATGTTTCCCAGCTGTTTATGTCCATCCTCAAGACCTTTAGATCCCTCTGGCAGATATCCTTATTATTGCAGTTGTGGTCTCCCTCTGGGGCGCTTCCCCTGCATTAATTCTCCATACAGGAGATCTTTTGGAATCCGACCATCGGCCATTCTCACGACAAGCCCAAGCCAGGGTAGATGTCGCTGTTTCAATAGTGTATACATGCTAGAAATTCCAGCACGTTCCAAGACTGCTCTAGTTGGAGCTTTGTCATGCCAGGTGATGTGAAGAATACGTCGGAGACAGCACCTATGAAAGATGCTGTTAATTCAACTTATGCTAGGATGCATAATGTACCAAGAGAAGTTCGTGTTAAAGAAATAATCATTTTGAAACAAATTCCGAAAAAAATTAGAGAAATAAGAAGGAAGTATTCCTTCTTGTCTAAGAAATTATATAAAAAGGGAATATGGTTCAAGTGGTTATTACCAGAGGGAATGCTGATCTTCTGGGAGGGGGGCAGAGTAAAAATTAAAACACTTAGTGAGGCGGTGGCCTTTATTAAAAAACATTCTCCCCAGTTGGGAGGCGAAGTCCTTCAGACTTAAAGTTGCAAAGGTTGGAGACCCCTGCTCTAAAAGGATGCAATTGCAAAGCTGACTGGAGAAGTCTGGGAGCTGAAGTCCTTCAGACTTAAAGTTGCAAAGGTTGGAGACCCCTGCTCTAAAAGGATGCAATTGCAAAGCTGGCTGGAGAATTCTGGGAGCTGAAGTCCTTCAGACTTAAAGTTGCAAAGGTTGGAGACCCCTGCTCTAAAAGGATGCAATTGCAAAGCTGGCTGGAGAAGTCTGGGAGCTGAAGTCCTTCAGACTTAAACTTGCAAAGGTTGGAGACCCCTGCT
Source organism: Rhabdophis nuchalis (assembly GCA_039707465.1). NCBI lineage: Eukaryota > Metazoa > Chordata > Lepidosauria > Squamata > Natricidae > Rhabdophis > Rhabdophis nuchalis. Next base: position 10,111,694 of record CM077657.1, on the reverse strand, counting down.
CTAAAAGGATGCAATTGCAAAGCTGGTTGGAGAATTCTGGGAGCTGAAGTCCTTCAGACTTAAAGTTGCAAAGGTTGGAGACCCCTGCTCTAAAAGGATGCAATTGCAAAGCTGGCTGGAGAAGTCTGGGAGCTGAAGTCCTTCAGACTTAAACTTGCAAAGGTTGGAGATCCCTGCTCTAAAAGGATGCAATTGCAAAGCTGGCTGGAGAAGTCTGGGAGCTGAAGTCCTTCAGACTTAAAGTTGCAAAGGTTGGAGACCCCTGCTCTAAAAGGATGCAATTGCAAAGCTGGCTGGAGAAGTCTGGGAGCTGAAGTCCTTCAGACTTAAAGTTGCAAAGGTTGGAGACCCCTGCTCTAAAAGGATGCAATTGCAAAGCTGGCTGGAGAAGTCTGGGAGCTGAAGTCCTTCAGACTTAAAGTTGCAAAGGTTGGAGACCCCTGCTCTAAAAGGATGCAATTGCAAAGCTGGTTGGAGAATTCTGGGAGCTGAAGTCCTTCAGACTTAAAGTTGCAAAGGTTGGAGACCCCTGCTCTAAAAGGATGCAATTGCAAAGCTGGCTGGAGAAGTCTGGGAGCTGAAGTCCTTCAGACTTAAACTTGCAAAGGTTGGAGACCCCTGACGTAAAGGGTCCAAGACTGACTCCAGTACAAGAGTGTGCTCAGGACACAGGCTCTATAGATCTGGATCTTTGTACGTTCCCTCAGCTTCTGGTTAAGCCATCCTCTCTTTGTAAGTCCACCTACCCATGTGATCATCGAAATGAACCTCTCCTTGGCAATTCAGTCCTAACAGATCACAAGCAGGAGGTTGTGAGTTGGATCCTAGGTAAAGGCACATGTAGGGCCTCTCCTGCTTGGGCAGGGGGTTGGACTAGATGACCTGCAAGGTCCCTTCCCACTCTGTTGATCTGTTAAAGATGAGTTTGAAACTCTTAAGGTTTCGTTTAACACAACACCCCCCCCCCCCAAAAAAATCTGGGCAGTTTCACCCTTTGCACGCTCTCTGCACAATTTACCTGCCCTGCATTATTTTCCTTTCGACCAGCAGAGCAAAAATAATAATAATAATGATGATGATGATTGTGTTCTTCTCTGCCAGGGCAAACAAACACAGGCCATCTCCTTTTATGAGCCTTGACTCAGTCACCTCCTCTGTTTGCCAAGTTCAAATGACTTGAGTTCCAACAGGAAGTTGCTGGCTACATATCCTGGTCTCCTGTTGACAGACACATTTCTGCCTTGTTTAGCTTTGATCTGGGGTTGGTTAGTTGGCCTCCTGGAAGAAAAAGCCAAAACTGGATTCCCAGGTAGGGCTTACCGTAAAGAGGTGTTGAGGTTTTTATATTGAAAAAGTTTTATTGAGTTTTACAATTTTTTCAAATAGGATAGGGTAAGGTGTGATAAGGAAATATTTTGAGAACTTTCACGTCGAGATCGTGGGCCCCCTCCGGGGCTTCTTGACAAAACATAGATAATACATATTTCAATAGTACTACAAAGTGAAGAGAAGTGCATACATCATTGTAAATTCTATGCTAGCAATCGTGTACAAACGTCCAAACAAAAGTTATACTATATTTAAAAAGTCATTTTTTAGATCTAAGTCTCTTAGCAATTGTATCTTCTTGTTCTCCTCCCTGGCCCCCAGTGGGCGAGGCCGTGGCCCCCTCTGCTCCTCCACTTTCATCCTCCAGGATCGAGGAATGTTTTTTAAGCAAGGCTTCCGCCTCAGCAACTGTTTTAATCCTTACTCTTCCTCCTTCCCAGAACACCAACATCCCTTCTGGCATCACCCACTTGAACCAAATCCCCTGGTTAAACAATTTTTTAGATAAGAAGGAATATTTCCTCCTCACCTCTCTAATCTTTTTCGGGATCTGCTTCAAGATAGCGACTTCCTTTTGTTGGTAAATTAACGGACCCTCTCTCTGCGCCCTCAATATTCCCTCCCTGGTAGACCTTCTAACAAATTTAATATGTACCTCTCTGGGTACTTCATTTATCCTGGCATATGCTGAATTTATTCTATAAACCAGGTCAATGTCCCCCCTGATCTCTTCCTTAGGTTTGTGTAAATAGTCTGCTAAAAAGAGGTGTTGAGTTTTGATAAGAGTTTATATGTTGCCAGCCTCCTACCCATTGCCCGTTTTCTCTTGCGCTGCATGTGCAAAATTTCTCACATGTTGCTATGGCCCTGCGAAGTTTTAACTCTGGCTAGCTTTAAATAGCCAAACGTAACCAGCATTTGTGAGGACCGGGGAGAAGTTCCAAGTAATGGGAAGATAATAAATATATTTCAAGTTTTGCTCATTCAGTGCAGAGCAACCAAACAAACAAACACAAGTGTGTTAGATTTCAGCCCCCATGTTTTTCCTGTTTGTTGAATTTCTGCAACATGAATTCTGGGGTTTTGTTTTGTTTTTAATAAAAGGAGGCAGAATAGAACAGAAAAACCTGCAAAATAGGCACGAAACATTTTAAGAAAAAGAAACATTGGGACTATGCCTACATCTATGCATATAAACACAGGCCATCCTACAAAGATAAACATTTGAAGCATCCGTTGAATCTTCATTCAATCTTTTTTGTCAAAGATTGCTTTCATAGAATTGTTACGTTTTAGGAAAACCATTCCAAAATAATTATGATGATGATGAATTAAGGAAGGGGTTATCCAACTTGGGCATAGTTGGCTGTGGAATACTAAGACTTGAAGTCCACAAGTCTTAAAATAGCTAAAGTTGGACACCCCTGATTTAAGGAATCATTGTTGAAGTTTACAAAGGTTCTTCTTTTGTCAGGTCCGCTTTTCAGCCAAGATAGGTTTGCCAAAGCAAGAATGTTTTACTGTTCTAGTGTTTTGTGGTACAAGGCCTGTCCACTAACAACTTAGCCTGGCTTCAAATTCTTCTTTGCATCATTGTTTGCATAAGTGGAGGGATGGATGGATGGATGGATGGATGGATGGATGCAAATATAATTTGCATTTGTTATTAGGCAATAAGGGCAATAAACCAACAGCGTGATTCATTTTGAAAGAGGACTTTGCTCAGTTCATGGAAAACTTTCAGGGAGGCGTCGCCCTCACAGCTGTTGATAGGTACCCAATGACCTGCAACATTGGCAGTTCCGTTTTGGAAGATTGCAATTCATTCGGGTGCAATTTCAACTGGAATGTAATCCAGCCTTGAGGTCAAGGCCCGGTGGCTTGTTGAAATAACTTGAAGGGAAATTTTTCCAGCAATAATGATGATGATGATGATATTATGACAATTAAGAGATGATGATATGATGATGGTGTGGTGGTGATAATACGATGATGATGATGATGACATGATGATAATAACATGGTGATGGAGTTGTGATGGTGATGATGGTATCATGATGAGAAGGAAGAGGAGGAGGAGAAGGAGGAGGAAGGAGGAGGAGGAAGAAGAAGAGGAGGAGGAAGAAGAAGAAGAGGAGGGAGAGGGAGGAGGAGGAAGAGGAAGAGAAGAGGAGGAGGAAGAAGAAGGAGAAAGAAGAAGAGGATAAAAAAGAATAGGAGGAGGGAGAGGGAGGAGGAGGAGGAGGAGGAGGAGGAAGAAGAAGAAGAAGAAGAAGAAGAAGAAGAAGAAGAAGAAGAAGAAGAAGAAGAAGAAGAAGAAGAAGAAGAAGAAGAAGAAGAAGAAGAAGAAGCCAAAAGGATGATACAGAATATGAATGATGAGAGTGAGCTTCTAGTATTCCTCCACTACAGTAGCAGCCTGGAGGACTTTGGGCCAATCTCTCCCTCTCATCTCAAGGTCCAGCATGGTGTAGTGCTGAAGGTGGGTAGAGTAGGAACAGAGGCCGAAGGCTGATCATTCTCCCTATCCCCTCATCATCATCATCATCATTGGCCTATCCCATAAGATTGACCTTTCAAGGCAAAAAGGGACCACAGTGTAAATTTTTTTCAACCCTGCTGAATTACCTTGGCATGACTGATTGATTGCCACTAATAATTGCACCTTGTCCTATTTGATTTGATTTTGATTTTATTGGATTTATATACCGCGCCACTCTCTCGGAAGGGACTCGAGGCGGTGCACAGGAAATTAAAACATGAAAAAGACAATACAAAGAATAAATACATCATAAAATCACTAAAATCCTATTAAATTAGATAATACCTGTGCTAAAATCAATTTAAAACCCCTTATTCACTTAATTTAATTTAAAATCAGTCGATGATATAGTCTCGGAAGTTAGGCCAGGCCAGCTAGGTGAAAGAAATGAGTCTTTAGATGTTTGCGGAAGAGTCGCAGGTCCATGATGTTTCTAAGATCAGGGGTAGCTCGTTCCAGAGGGCAGGGCCCGCCACAGAGAAGGCTCTTCCCCTGGGCGTCGCGAGCCGGCATTGCCCGGCCGTAGGCACCCGGAGAATGCCCTCTCTGTGGGAGCGGATCGGTCGAAGGGATGTATGGGGTAGGAGGCGGTCTCGCAAATATTCTAGGGAGGGCAAAGGGATCTCCAAATGTAGCGTTTTTAGAAAACAGATGAAATATGCTTGGTTTTTCTTAACAGGGACAGATAATGAACTCATCCCCCAAAACGCTGAAGATGGACAGGCGGTGCTGTCAACCGATGTAGCTGTTTTGTCTCCGCCTCTCTCAGAAGAGGGAAGGTAATTCTTAAATGCAAGTAGAAAGCGCAAACCCAACCGTGTGCTTGCTGCTTAGCTGCAAACTTATTTTTAACAGATGACGAAGGGAAGACCATCGTGAGCTCTCAAAGCTTTTGCACTGAGGACTGCAGGCTCAGCATGGGGAGCGAAGGAGGAAGATGCTCAGCCTATGTGATTCGGGGGCTCTAAGCAGCTCAGTTGCAAACTTAGAGAGCGCACTGCACAGTGATTGACTTTAACCTTGGTCTGGTGAACATTAGGTTCCCCGCATCGAGCAAATCCAGAAAATCCAGTCCTTCCCCATCCCAACCCAGGGTGCTGCTGGAATGCAGTTGTTTGTCTATTTATACTAAAGCAGAGTTGTTATTTTTCTTTAAAAAAAAAAACCCTTTTGCGGGAATTGCCAAGATCTCTTTATCCTGTTAAGGTTTGGCAACGTACCAAACTGTGTTTCTTTTTGCTTGGTTTCTTCCCCAAATGTGATTCAGCAAAAGGCTTTTCTTTTGTTTGCTGCTTTGCAAGTGGAAGGTGGGAGAGGCTGTTTTGGCATGGTCAGCGTTAGGCTATCAAGAAAGGGGGCGTCTTTTCTTTTGCATTTTAACCACCAGTGGAAACGGGTTCCTTTTGTATTTTCATTTTGAATTGTGGCTCTCTTCCGGACTTTTCCCCCGTGAGGCCGTTGAAGTCCTGTTGCACAACCAAGTTTGAAATCTAGAAACTGGGCAAGAAGTAAAACCTGCCCTGTTCAAGGCTCATTGCGAGAAGAAGGCACTATTTGTTCTTTAAACTGGCAGGTTAAACCGCAGCTGTCAATTCCGGGAGTGGTTATGTTGACTGCGGAAACAAAGCTTGCAAAGCCAAAAGCAAAGAGAAAGGTTAATCGTGGCCCTTTCCAGTTGAAATGCTGGAGCGCTTTAAGGCAGTTTGCTGGCTTATTTATCTAGGAATACAAGATCTTTCTGCTTCAATGAGGCTCATTTGCCAAGAAACTAGATGGGGGGAAAAAAAACCTGAGCATTTTGCAATTCAATACATTAAACATATAGATTTATTTTTGGATCAGAGTCTGCTTTTGAAGTCTGGAGCACTTGGATTCTCCAATGTCTCCAATATTAAATTAGATTTCCCACTTATTATACAGGGAACCTCCTCAAGATGTTTGCATCTTGCAGCTGGGTTTACAATTCCAACGCCCCTTTGCTTCACTAGAACTGTTTTAATAAACCAGCATTAAGTCCTCAGCCTGTTATACATCATGGTCTTGTTGTTGTTAGTTGCAAAGCCGGGTCCAACTGACCCCATGGACAACGTTCCTCCAGGCCTTCCTGTCATCTACCATCCCCTGGAGTCTATTTAAGTTCACGCCGACTGCTTCGTTGACTCCATCCAACCACCTCATTCTCTGTCTTCCCCTTCTTCTTTTGCCCTCCATCGTTCCCAGCATGCGGCTCTTCTCCAGGGAGTCCTTCCTTCTCATTAGGTGGCCAAAATATTTGAGATTCCTCTTCAGGATTTGGCCTTCTAAAGAGCAGTCAGGGTGGATTTCCTCTAGGATTGATTGATTTGATCATCTTGCAGTCCAAGGGACTTGCAGGAATCTTCTTCAGCGCCATAGTTCAAAGGCCTCCATTCTTTGGTGCTCAGCCTTTCTCATGGTCCAACTTTCACAGCCATATATTGCAACTGGGAAAACCACAGCCTTGACTAGACGCACTTTTGTTGGCAGGGTGATGTCTCTGCTTTTTAGTCTGCTGTCTAGATTTGCCATAGCTTTCCTCCCCAGGGGCAAGCGTCTTTTAGTTTCTTAGCTGCAGTGCCCATCTGTGGTGATCTTGGATGCCAGGAAAATAAAATATCTCACTACATCCATTTCTTCATGGTCTATACCAGCGATGGCTAACCTTCGCGTGCCAAAAGCAGGGGGAGCACAGGGGGGCATGCGTGGGCCTGCCACACCCACAATGCTATGTGCACAACCCCCTGCTTTTGGCACACTTTTTTCACCTTCCCCAGGCTCCAGAGGCCTTCTAGGAGCCTGGGGAGGGTGAAAACAGGCTCCCCCTCATCTCCAGAGGCTTCAGGAGGTTCCCTGAAGCTTCCAGAGGGTGAAAAATGGCTTCAAAATCAGCTGGCCAGTGCACACATGCGTGCTGGAGCTGACAGGGCAATGCCTCGCGTGCCCTAAGAAATGGTTCTGTGTGCCACCTGTGGCACCCCTGCCATAGGTTCGCCATCACTGGTCTATACACTACTTTTTTAAAAAAAGGATATGGCACGGGTTAGCCAGGGATCACCAAAGCGGCTGACTGCCTCTGTGAAAAGAATATTTTTGGGCGGTGTTATCTTGCTCTCAGGATGCCTGAAAGCCAGTAGGCCATCGTGGGAGGCTCCTTTCCTGTCCCTAGGTGGTTTATTCACTCACCGGAATTGAACCACCAATCCGCCAACCTCAGCAGAGCACATGCTAAGCGTCTTACCACATGAGCCACTGTGGCCCGCATCCATACACCACTAAAGCGCTTATCTGAAAGAACAGTGGGAAAAACGATGAGATGTAGCAACATGAGTCCAGAAGCAACATCCTTTCTCTTGTCTCAGGTTTGGGGCCTTCTGATAAAGTGCCATTTTCTCTCTGCAGGTTGTGTGAACCTGGTTCTGCAGAAGGGCAACTACTCAAGTCAAAGCCAAGAGTGAAACTGTCGGCCCGCCCCTCATCTTTAGAAAAGGTAGTCGAACCCAAGGAAGTAGCATGGAACTTGGTCTCAAGAAATGAAGGGTTTTTTTTTAGAGATGTCCTCCATCTAATCTTTCCTTCTTTTTTTCATTTCCTTCAGAAATCCAGTGTAGAAGATGTATCTCCAGCAGACAGTGGGGTCATGGTCAGTCCATTTGTGGCTACAAGGGAAAACTCAGAAGTTGGTAAGGAAACCAAGCATGGCCTAAAAATCATGTTTTAAAAGCTTCATCTCAAGGAACAAGGCTTTTCATAAAGTATGATGCAACACATTCTCACCGGGAGACAATATGGCTAACTTTATTTCAGGGCAGCCCCCACCCCCTTTGCCTCTTTTAAGGCTTATTTTTAATGGTTGGAAACCTCAGAAGAATAGGGCACAAGACATTGTGCCCTAAGACAGTGAGGAGGTTTGGGATGCGGGGGGAACATGAGCCAGTCCTGGAGTTTGGGGGAGGCTTGGCTCTGCATCGGAGGCAGAGATGGGGCCAAGGCCATCTGGGAGTTATGTGCTGCCTCCACAGTCTGACATCAGCAAGGCAGAAGAACAGTGGGAGCCTATTCCCAGTGTGCGCATGCGCAGAGCTGCCAGAAGGCAAGAACAATTAAGAAAACAAGGTCGACTTGGGAGTAAGGCTTGGAGATGATTGGCCCCTCCCATAAGACATAAAGGAGGAGTGAATGGGATGTGAGCTTTTACAGGAAGCAATTAGTTCATCTGGTCGGTTCAAGCTTTGAAAAGTTCTGTTTGACTCTGTGCTAACTTTGGTCTTGCTCTGAATTTGGCAATTAGGTCTCTGGCAGCATTCCAAGGCAGATAAGGTGGGTGTTTATCAACATTCCCCTGAAAGACAGTGGCAACTCCAGCAGACATCTGTCAGAATCTTCACAGACTGTTTGTGAAGCCTTGCGGACTGTGAATGACCATAATTTACTGCCATATAAATAAAAGAGGGTTTGGGGGTCTAAGATTGTGATTTATGCCTTCTCAGGAAGCCTAGGTCAGAAGAGAAGTGATGGATAGTCCAATGCATGTGGAGGACCCATATCTGGACTAACGGGTGTGTGAACTCAGGTCTTTCACTACAGTAACGGAGATTCATTCATTTTCTTTCCTCCCGTAGGGTTTGAACTCTCACCAGGTGGCTTCACCAAGCTTTCTGATGAGTTCTCTTACTCAACGGGAGATTATGTTCCTAAAGTTGCGGAAGATACCCCTGATGGTGTTAAAGAACTCGGAGGATTTCAACCAGCTCTGCCAAGAGAAGTCAACCCACCTAGCAGAATACCAGTTAACAGGAAATCAAACAAGCCATTGTTCTCTCCCAACTACACCAACAGTGACGGAGCTAAAAAATCTGGGTTGGGTTTAGAGAAGACACAAGTCGTGAAGAGTTTCAAATGTCCACCTGTCGGAGAGGAAAACGGTCCTCCACTGAAACCGGATGCCAATCGCATTACCATTTCATCGGTCAACACCAAGGATGATGAAATTGGGGTCGACCATGCACACTTCAAGAACTTGAAAAACTTTTGGGAGAAAGGAGGTGAGCCTCTCTTGGCTGATGACGCAGTGGAAAAAGCAGTGGAAAAAGCCAGCCCCATAGAGGTCAATGGGAGGCCATCCAGACTCAACCGATCTGTCTCATCCCACTCCAACCAAGGCCAGACCGGGGATGGCAGGCTTAGTTCCAACATGAACACTAAAATCAGAACCGTCTACAACAGATCTGTGACCTTGTCTTCCAGTGAAGATGAGCCCGTTTATACCAGCCCACCGAGGAAAGGATCAGGCTCCTGCATCCCCAGATCGTCCTACGACAGACGCAAAGGCTCAATGGGAAACCGGAGCCATCTAAGCGAGGGTAACGGGAAGCAGTCTTCAGCGGAAGAAGAAAGGAAAGTCCAGCGTTCCACCAAGAGGTCAAAATTACCTGTTTGGGTACCTTCGGTCAAAATAGAGACGCCCATCAAAGGTCAGACGGGGATTATTTATGAGCCAGAGATTCCCGCTGATGAGTTTGTCATGATCGAAGAAAGCAAACGCAAGATGGATTCCTTGGCAGGAAGGGTTCAGATCTTGATCGAGTCCGTACCATCGGAGGAGATGGATGCAGGGGTCGATGTTGTAGGAAGGCATCCTGATTTGGACCATCCAGGAACGAAGGAGATCCTGCATGAAGCTGAACTCTGCAGTTTTATGGAGAACCTTCCAGAAATTGAAGTGGAAGATGAAAATCAAGATAGTCGGGAAGTGGATAATTACGTCCCTTCAGGTACTGATGTTTCCTCGTTAAATAAAATAGTTGCATTGGCTAGTAGATTTATAGACACACCCAAAGATACAGAGGTACCCAAAGCCATCCACACATCCATAGAGCGATTCATATGTGATGCAATTATTTATCTACTCAGTAACATGTTTTTCCTTGTTTAAACCATTTGATGCAAACATGCATTCCCTCATTATTTGGAGTCGACCCCTTACAATTCCCCCCAAAAGTGGTTATTATAATAATAATAATTTATTAGATTTATAAACCGCCCCTTCTCCCCGAAGGGACTCGGGGCGGTGTACAGGAAAATTAAAAAAACCATCTAAAAACATACAATATATCCAAAGTTAAAAACGTATTAAATTACCCTGTACTAAAATTTAAGAACATTAAAATTACAACCCAGCCTATGCTAAAATTCCCCTAAAATCTAACATCCATTTACGTGTTTGGCAGATGTTATATTACGAAAGTCTAAACTATTACGCAAGACCAGCTTGCTGAAAAAAAATATGTTTTAAGTGAACGGCGAAAGAGGGGAAGGTCCGTGATGGTGCGAAGTTCGGGGGGCAGGTCGTTCCAGAGGGCCGGCCCTGCCACAGAGAAGACCCTACCCCTGGGCACTGCTAGCCAGCATTGACCGGCGGTTGGTACCCTCAGTAGGCCCTCCCTGTGGGAGCGTATCGGACGCAGGGAGGTATGTGGCAGGAGACGGTTATCAGATTGCAATGCTTTTAATATGGCAGAAAGGAAAATTGTTAACTATATGCCTGGAAAAGAATGGTAGCAACTATATTGAATATAAAAAATATATAAATCAAATCAAAATTATTTCTCACACTGGTTTATCTTCCCCCTTTCCGATTCCATTTGGGAATATCAGTCTGGTACACCAATTAAAACTCAAGCATAACCCTGCACACACCTAAGGATGCAGGATGGTTTATAACAGTGTCGGCGAACCTTTTCAGCACCGAGTGCCAAAACAGGAGCATGCGCTGGGGTGGGGGTGAGGGGGAAGCACCAGAAACTGGAAAAGCAGCTTCCTGACATGCATATGTGGGAGCACCAGAAACTGGAAGAGCAGTTTGATTTTGATTGGATTGGATTGGATTGGATTTATATACCGCGCCACTCTCCCAAAAGGGACTCGGGGCGGTGCACAGGAAATTAAAACACAATAAAACAGTACAAAAGAATAAATACTTCCTAGGCTAAATAAAATCCTATTAAATTAGAGCTGCCTGTGCTAAAATCAGTTTAAAACCCTTATTAAAACTTTGTGTAATTTAAAGCCAGTCGATAATAAAATCTCGGAAGTTAGGCCAGGCCAGCTAAGTGAAAGAAATGCAGGCACGGGGAAGCTGAGCTTCTAGTATGCAGTGTGCATGTGCAAACAAAGACCAGCTGGCACATGCGCTCCAGGGAGCTTCTCTTCTGGTTTTTGGTGTTCCCATATGCGCGAAGACCAGCTGGCCGGTGCGCATCAGAACCTGGAAGAGCAATGGCCAATGGCTGGTGTGCCCTGAGAGATGGCTGTGTGTGCCACTTCTGGCATGTATGCCATAGGTTCGCCATCACGGGTTTATAAGACACACAAAAACAAACTATTAAAAATACTCAGTGTTGTTTTCTCCTTCTCCTTCCTTTTCTCCTTCTCCTTCATTTCTTCTTCCTCCTCCTCCTTGTCTCTCTTCTCCTCCTCCTCCTTCGTCCCCTCCTCCCACTGTTAATTTTAATAAGCAATGTGGATTAACAGACATTGTTTTTAATATAGAATTTTATTTAATATTTGTAGGTATTTGCAAAATATCTAGGCTATGAATACCTACTACACATCTCTAGCCAATCCAGAAAATGCCTAAGATCATTGGGTTGCAACAGGCAAGTTTAGTTTAGTTTAGTTTATTCGATTTATATACCGCCCTATTTCACCTAAAAGGGACTCAGGGCGGTGCACAGAAAGATAAAAACCCAACAATACAATACAAAATATAAAAAACAATTAAATTATTAAATCTGTGCTAAAATTGGATAAATATATTTAAAACCAATAAATCTTAAAGTTTAAAATTATTCCCTAGTCTATGTCAGGCCGGCTCGATGAAAGAAATGTGCTTTTAACATCCGACGGAAGAGGCGTAGGTCCGTGATGGTACAGATATCGGGGGGCAGGTCGTTCCAGAGTGCCGGACCCGCCACAGAGAAGGCTCTTCCCCTGGGAGCCGCCAGCCGGCATTGACCGGCTGATGGCACCCTGAGAAGGCCCACTCTGTGGGAGAGGACAGGTCGAAGGGAGGTATCTGGTAGGAGGCGGTCTCTCAAGTAACCAGGACCCGTGCCCTGGAGCGCAGAAAGCTCACGTCGTTTTGTCTGAAAATGTGAGAGTGAATTCAACTAAAGAAACAAGCGAGCTGCCCTAGTTGCCTCTCCAAAGCAGACTAACCATTTTCCTAGCAGCAACAGTGGAGAAAGTCCTTAATTTTGATTGCCTTCTACCAGAAGAGAAAAACTATTCTCATGTTTTTTCCCTGCCAGCCCTAATTGAATATGAGGAAGGAAAGCCCTGCTTTTATTAAGGCTTCCAAGGGACAATCACATGTCTGGGGGGGAGGGGGAGAGGATATGTGGGAATGTCTTAGAAAGTATTATAGGATGTCCAAGAATTGTCTCAGTAGCAGTGGTGGGATTCAGCCGGTTCGCACCTATTCGGGAGAACCGGTTGTTAACTTTCTTACCAGTTTGGAGAACCGGCTGTTGGAATAAATCTCCTTTTGTTTTTTCCACTTTACAGGGCTAATCCTATAAGGAAGGCAGGAAGGAAACATTCTGGTGTTGTTTCTAGCCTCATATTTGTTGCCCTGCTTACAGAAACTGCCTCTCCAGTTAACCCTTATCACATTGCAACAGCTAAGTCAGGGATGTCCAAACTTGGGAACTTTAAGACGTGTGGACTTCAACTCCCAGAATTCCCCAGCCAGCTATGCTGGCTGGGGAATTCTGGGAGTTGAAGTCCACACGTCTTAAAGTTCCCAAGTTTGGACATCCCTGAGCTAAGGGGAAGTGCCCATCAACTTGAGTGATGTTGAGTTGGCCACGCCCATCCAGTCACATGACCACCGAGCCATGCCTACCCAGCTGGTCATTAGGGGAGAGAACCGGTTGTTCAATTATTTGAATTCCACCACAGATCAGTAATGGACCTTTCCCCATAACTATCTTCACCAAGAAGGACCCAGTTAGGGAGAAATGAGTGGTGAATTTTTAGAAAACAACCAAGCTCTCTCTCCAGAAGTTAAGATGTCTTTCAAAAACCACTTTGTGCTCAGTTACAGTTTGCAGTAAAATGTGTATCTGAACACAGAACTCCCCAGAGTAGCTTTGAAGTCTCGTTAATGGTTGAAATTGCATTAGTGGCCATCATAAAGTAATTAGGGTTTGTATATATAATTTTCATGGATCGCTGTTGTTCTCCAGGGTGATATCCACCAGCAATATCCACCAGACTTTGGCTCTGGAAACACATCAATACACAACCACTCTTCTGTTTTGCTTTGGGTTGTTGTTATGTTTTGAGTGCATTAGAGTAAGGGCATGTAGACTGATCTGGACTGAGATAACCGAGAAACTTAATTCCGTCCAGCTCGCTACCGTGTTTCCCTGAAAATAAGACCCTGATAGGAAGAAGTTCTTTTGATATATATATTTGGAGAGCCTCCCCCCCCCCCTGCACACCAGTGGTGGGTTTCTGCAGGCTCGCACCTACTCGCGAGAGCCGGTTGGTGAAATTTAGAGAACCGGTGAGAGGGGGTTCCACTGGCGTACCTGGAAGTAAATCTGGCCCTCCGCTGCCAGTGACCCAACGGGAAGGAAAGGAAAGGAAAGGAAAGGAAGGAAGGAAGGAAGGAAGGAAGGAAGGAAGGAGAGAGAGAGAGAGAGAGAGAGAGAGAGAGAGAGAGAGAGAGAGAGAGAGAGAGAGAGAGAGAGAGAGAGAATTAATTTATCATCACAATTGAGTCCAAAATTTTGGTTTCTAAGCAAGAGCGTTGTTAAATGAGTTTCACCACATTTTAAAAGGTGGCCACTCCCACCCTGTCACATGACTGCCAAGCCACGCCCACAAAATAGGCCACACCTACAGAGTAGGTTCTAAAAAATTTGAAACCCACCACTGACACACACTAACGTCCAAGGTGCGCCTCTTCTTTTCCATCTGTTCCAGAAGGAGAGGTTCCCCCTGCCCCGGTTTTCAAGAAAATAAGACGCACCAATGGCTGCAACCTTGCAAAAAGCATGGTCAACCTTTACACAACCACTGAAAGTAAGTAACAGGGCCCCAATCTAGGAGAGAGGGGGGGGGGGAAAGTGTGGACTTGACCACTGGAGGGAGACAAATCTAAAGAGAAAAATGCCATAAATAGCTATTTATTCTTTGCTCGTCCCCTCTCTCCCCCTCCTTCCCCGCCTTATGCTTTTAAGATGCTGCCCTAAAACTCTCTGGGGGTTGAGGGGTGGGTGGGCAACAACACACTAAATGAAAAAGCTGCCGTCTGTTCAAAAGACTGTGCCCATTTGTTGCAGTGCCTTGGTACTGGGCCTGGATGGCATTTTTGCAAACTTGAAAAGAGCCTGTCCGGGAGGGGTGGGTGGGTGGGAGACTACAACTCCCAGCATTCTCAGCCTCCTCCCCCCCCCCACCACCCGTCCAGTAATTTTGGCCTTTGGGGAATTGCGAGATTTTTGTCGTTTCTGGAGGGATGCTTCACGCTAGCGATGTCTCCCTAACCTTGCAACTTCGCGAAGGAGAACATTAAGAGCACGTCTATTTTTGTTCCTAGCTTACACCAAGCCTCAGGTGCTGAGTCATCAGTATCTTGAGCCTGAAAGAGCCAAAGAGCTGAGCAGATCCTCGCCTTTCCTCCTCTCCGAGGTAGGTTGATGCTCGATTACTTTTACTGTGGTTCTCGTAGATGTTTCTATCGTCGACATCATCATCATCACCAATAATGTATCTTTCCTTCTGGATCTCCAATTTAATCTCCAGAGGAACAGCCTGTGGGGTAGGTGACTTGAGGGATTAGACCGAAGTCATGGCGGAAGGTGGATTTCAACCTCAGGCTCAGGGGTGAAATTCAAATTGTTTCACTACCGGTTCTGTGGGCGTGGCTTGGTGGGCATGGTGTGGCTTGGTAGGCGTGGCAGGGGAAGGATTCTGCAAAATCCCCATTCCCTCCCCACTTTGGGGCCAGCCAGAGGTGGCATTTGTCAGTTCTCCAAACTACTCAAAATTTCTACTACTGGTTCTCCAGAACCTGTCAGAACCTGCTGGATTTCACCCCTGCTCAGACTCCTTTTTCCCAGTCAGTTTCATAAACAGTTGCCTCATATTTTTCTGGATCGAGGTGAGATCTTTGGGTGCTTCTTAAAAGCAGCTACCAGGATGATTAGGGGGGCTGGAGGCTAAAGCATACAATGAATGGTTGCAAGAACTGGGCATGGCTGGTCTAGTGAAGAGAAGGACCAGGGGAGACAGGATAGCAGTCATCCAATATTTGAGGGGCTGCCACAGAGAGGAGGGGGTGAGGCTGTTTTCCAAAGCACCTGAAGGCCAGACAATGAACAATAGATGGAAACTGATCAAGGAGAGATTCAACCTAGAAATAAGGAGGAACTTTCTGACAGTGAGAACAATCAACCGATGGAACAGAAGTTGCCTTCGGAAGTTGTGGGAGCTTCATCACTTGAGACTTTCAAGAAGAGACTGGACTGCCATCTGTCAGAAAAGGTGTAGGGTTTCCTGCTTGAGCAGGAGGTTGGATGAGATGGCCTACAAGGTCCCCTTCCAACAGTTAATCTGCCCACCCATCAGGGCTCAGATGATCCAGAACATCTGAGATAATGTGATAACGGAAGCCTTGTGAGGAGGAACAGTGGCTGGTCCTTTCGTCAGGGAGATCTGCTAATGGGACAGTTCGGTTTTTGAAGCGCTGATGTGGCCCAAGACTAATGCCACTTTACAGCTGTTTTGGGGATCCACCTTTATATGGTTGTAAGTTTCATATGGTGCCAGATTTAAAGTCTCTTTCGATGTGCTTTGCAGACAGAATCAGACACAGCTTCGGAAATCAGCTTCCAGTTCAACAAGCACAAGAAGACATCAAGTGTGGGCAGCCATTCCTCTGACATGGCGTCTGTTTCTTCGGTAGGTCCATGAAATGTTGCTTCTGAAAGACACTCTTGGGGTGTGTGGAAACCCCTCTTAGCTCCTCCAAAATTATCCTAATTCTTTTCCACCCTCTTCTCACCACCCTGGTTATTTGAAAGCTTCCTGAGATCCTCTCTGGGTCATTGGTGAAATGCCATAGTCTTTAAGTGTCAAAACTCACTTAACAAATTTCTCGCTTCACAACATAAAAATTTGGGCTCGATTGGAATTGTCAGTTGAGGAGTATCAGTTAGTTGCATTGGGATTTACTGATTTCCTAGTTTCTGATTTGCAGATTAGAATTGTATGTAACGTTGTTTCTTTGTGCCTGAAGTCTTAAACTACAAGAGATGGAACATCTTCTGATTATTATTGGGCTAGACCAGATGATCTGTGACAATACTACTTCTAACTCTTAAATTCCATGATTCTACTTGCAGCTCTGTGCCATAGTTCATGAGCTCTTGGTTCAATTGACCTGACTGAGTTGATCCGTGGTGGTGCAGTGGTTAGAGTGCAGTACTGCAGGCTACTTCAGCTGATTGTTAGCTGCAGTTCAGCAGTTCAATTCTCACCAGGCTCAAGGTTGGCTGAGCCTTCCATCCTTCCAAGGTGGGTAAAATGAGTACCCAGACTGTTGGGGGCAATAGGCTGACTCTGTACACCGCTTAGAGAGGGCTGGAAAGCACTGCGAAGCGGTATATAAGTCTAAGTGCTATTGCCATCCAAGCCAAGTTCAGTTTACCTTAAATTCTGTCTAAGGAAAAGAAAGCAAATTCATTAAAATGCATGCACAATGTGTACCTTTTTCTGGCAAATTATTATGAGCGTGACTGATGCTGATTCAA
Organism: Rhabdophis nuchalis; assembly: GCA_039707465.1. Lineage (NCBI taxonomy): Eukaryota > Metazoa > Chordata > Lepidosauria > Squamata > Natricidae > Rhabdophis > Rhabdophis nuchalis. The sequence continues at coordinate 10,094,981 of CM077657.1, read as the reverse complement.
ACTGAAGCATCTTTCTGCATAATTAGCAATAGCAATAGTACTTAGACTTATATACCGCTTCATAGTGCTTTTGCAGCCCTCTCTAAGCAGTTTACAGAGTCAGAATATTGTCCCCAATAATGTGGGTCCTCATTTTACCCACCTTGGAAGGATGGAAGGCTGAGTCAACCTTGAACCTGATGAGATTCGATCTGCCAAATTGCAGGCAGCCAGCAGTCCACAGTACTGCACTCTAACCACTGTGCTGTTAGTTCACTTCAAAAATGGCAGTGACTCATAGTTTTCAGAGGTTAGGGGTGAATTTGAGTTTGAGAAAATTTTTACCTAATTCTGTTCAAGATGTATTCAAGATCTAAGTCTCCGATATAACATTTCTCTTCTGCTCGAAGCAAGATGGTACACTTAAATGATGGAGGCTTGCTGAACATCTGGTGAACTTTCTCGGTTGTGCTCAAAGTCATCCTTATGGCCTTCTCCTCTGTCTAGGTCAGTGGCAGCGTCCTGAGTGTGTACAGTGGTGATTTTGGGAGTGTCGATGCTCAGGGGCTGGTCCAGTTTGCCTTGGATTATGATGAGAAGAACCAAGAATTCCAAATTTTTGTTTCCCAGTGCAAAGACTTGGCAATTGTGGATGAAAAGAAAGAAAGGACAGACCCGTAAGTAAAGTTGGTGTTTTTTTAAAAAAAAAAAGTCTTAGCAATATCTACTGTCCTAATTTTTTTTTTTTTTTTGCTAAGCATTGCTTGCTTGTCTGGAATTTGATTTGAAATATCCTGAAGCTGGAGAATCCTCCAAGAATTTTACTTCTATCTCGGTTCTGCTGGACCGAAGGGGAAACTGGCCGCAGCCAACTTGATCTGACCTACTTGCCCCAGTCGTCTCATCCCTGCCAACTCATCCTGGCCAACTCGCCACTTGCACCTCGAACCTAACGCAAGGCCAGGCCCTCTGCAAACCACTTGTCCCTCTCTCGAATTGTCCCACGTTGAAATGTCCCTCAGTGAGTTATCCTACACTTTGTTGGGGCTCCTCGTGAAATAAAAATGGATTTGGCAAGCAAACCTATGCAAGGATGATCAAACAAGGAAACATCTTCCAGAGCAGCAATCAGCAATTGGTGGTCCGCGAGAAAAGTTTGGTGGCCCACAGAAAAATTATTTGCATTTTTTTGTATTGCACTAAATTATGAGTCCTCAAACTACGGCCCTTCGGCCAGCTACGTGCAATGAACATTTGTGTTGCTGCAGAGAGTCTCCCCTTTCGGGGTCCTTTTGTGGGGGTTGGAGGGAGGCAGAAATTCCAACTTCAGCCTCCTGGTGGGGGGCTTTGGGCGAAGGCTGGAGGGAAGTACCGCTGGTGGCGAAGAGCCAGAGGGCCTCGTTCCAGTAGGACTGCATCATGGCCTGGAATTGGCTGACCATCTCAGTCCCCTGAGCCTCCAGGCGCCGGTACCTGGACTTGCACTCCCACAGGTCTTCCCTCTGTTTGGAAAGCCTATGCTTCTAGTCCTCAGTGAGGCTGAGCCTCCTTCTCAGTCATTTCCAATTTGAACTGTTTTGCCAACTCTTTCTCATGGTGGCTGCTTAGCTCCAACAACTGCTTCCTATTGGGGCTCTAAGGAGTCCAGGTGGGGAGGTGATGAGTGGCTGGGAGGGGACGGGTGAGAGGCATGCCCTCGATGTGTGTGACATCAAGTTGGCCATGCCCATCCAGTCACATGACCACCTAGCCACAACCACCCAGCCGCTCGTTAATGGTCTGTGGGATTTAAAATTATGAATTTAATGGTCCCTGAGGTCCAAAAGGTTGGGGACTCCTGTTCCAGAGGTTTAGGTTTAGGTTTTATTCGATTTATATGCCGCTCCTATCTCCATTGGACTCAGGGCGATGCATAGGAAATTAAAAATGACTCAACAAACAACAATAAATACAATCGAAATATTAAAATAGCATTAAATTATTTATTTTATTTTTATTTTTCAAATTTATACCCCGCCCTTCTCCTAACAAGGACCCAGGGTGGCGCACAGGCAATGTTAAAAAAAACCATACATAAATACAAAAATACATTATTGAATAACCTGTGCTAAAATATAAACTAAAATGTTAAAATCCCCATACCTAATCAATTTAAAATTATATCTAATCTAACTCTAAGCTAGGACACAATAGCTTCGACAAGTTAGAGACCAGCACTTTGTTTTCACCAACATACCTGGCCGTCTTAAAGTTTGGAGGACCTTAGCAGAAACATTCAGATTAGAACAAATAGGCAAGTCTAGCTTTTGTCCAAGGTTGTCCCCAAGTCCATCAAATCATCAGAATGCAGAAGCCGGATCATCTCTGGTTGATATCCAAGAACTGGTCAGTTGAATTTTTCAACTGACCAGAAAGTCAGTTGAACATCTCTTTCCAGGTACGTGAAAACATACCTGCTTCCAGATAAGGCAAGGATGGGCAAGAGAAAGACATCGGTAAAGAAAAGAACGACCAGCCCCGTTTACAATGAGGTGTTGCGGGTAAGGAAAACCAGGCTTGGCTTAAGGAGATTAAAAATAACAGAATGACAGAGTTGGAAGGGATCTTGGAGGTCTTCTGGTCCCCACCCTATGCCACTCTGGACAAATGGCTGTTTAATCTCTTCTGAAAAACTTCCAGTTACTGGGGCATCCACAATTTCTGAAGGCAATCTGTTCCACTGGTTAATTGTCCTCATTGCTAGGAAGTTTCTCCTTAATTCCAAGTTGCTTCTCTCTTTGATTAGTTCCCATCCTTTGCTTCTTTTCTTACCTTCAGTTGTTTTGGAGAATAGGTTGACCCCTCTTCTTTTTTGTGGCAGCCCCTCAAATGCTGGAATACTGCTATCGTATCACTCCAGTGCTCCTTTTCATGGAACTAGCCATACCCAATTCATGGATGTTAGGGCTTAATTCTAAGGTGTTTCCCCAAATAACGCTACAGGTGACTTTTAGTGTATCCATTTTCCTTTCAACGTCTCCCCAGTATAAAATACAGAAAATGGTTTTGCTGATTCAGAAGTTGAACCTGTCTGTGTGGCACAACGATCCCTTGGGAAGGAACAGCTTCTTGGGCGAGATGGAAATTGACTTGGCCAGCTGGGACTGGAGAAACAATAAATTAAACTGGTACATGCTCAAACCACGGGTAAGTGCAGCTTGGCTGATAGTCTGCTTCAGAGGTTGGTGTCTCTGGTGACTTAGCAATCTGGGGTCATTCCTCATTTTTTTCCCATTGCGGCCTTTTTTTCCCCAGAGCCTCTCCGCCATCAACGGTGTTGACCATCGAGGGGTGATGAATCTTTCCATCAAATACGTGCCACCAGGAAGTCTAGGTAAGAACAACCACCTTCAACTCAGTTGTTTTCAGAAATTCAGCTGGTAGTATCAGAACAGAAATAGACAATATAAAGCTTGTGCATGGGTGGTATTCAGTAGGTTCTGACCAGTTCTGGAGAACCGGTAGCAGAAATTTTGAGTAGTTCAGAGAACCGGTAAATACCACCTCTAGCTGGCCCTGCCCCCATCTATGCGCTGCCTCCCGAGTCCCAGCTGATCAGGAGGGAATGGGGATTTTATAGTATCCTTCAACTAGAGTGGGAAGGAAATGGAGATTTTGCAGTATCCTTCCTCTGGAGTGGGAAGGGAACGGGGATTTTGCAAAGCCTTCCCCCTGGAGTAGGAAGGGAATGGAGATTTTATAGTATCCTTGCCCTGGAGTGGGAAGGGAATGGAGATTTTATAGTATCCTTGCCCTGGAGTGGGGAGGGAATGGAGATTTTATAGTATCCTTGCCCTGGAGTGGGGAGGGAATGGAGATTTTGCAGTATCCTTCCCCTGGAGTGGGAAGGGAATGGAGATTTTGCAGTATCCTTCCTCTGGAGTGGGAAGGGAATGGGGATTTTGCAAAGCCTTCCCCCTGGAGTAGGAAGGGAATGGAGATTTTATAGTATCCTTGCCCTGGAGTGGGAAGGGAATGGAGATTTTATAGTATCCTTGCCCTGGAGTGGGGAGGGAATGGAGATTTTATAGTATCCTTGCCCTGGAGTGGGGAGGGAATGGAGATTTTGCAGTATCCTTCCCCTGGAGTGGGGAGGGAATGGAGATTTTGCAGTATTCTTCCCCTGCCATGCCCACCGAGCCATACCCACAGAACCGATAGTAAAGAAATTTGAATCCCACCACTGCTCGTGATACTGCTAAGCAAACTGAGGTCCTTCTTCAATCATTATTTTATTCGAGGAAGCAAATAAATAAATGGAAACTGGTATGCTGTGTGAGGAAACTCCATTTTTGTTTCCAGAAATGCTTCTGGGGCCTGTCAAGAACCCATAGACCAGAGGTTCTCAACCTGTGGGTTGGGAGCCCTTTGGGGGTCAAACGACCCTTTCACAGGGGTCGCCTAAGACCATCGGAAAACATATTTTCAATGGTCTTAGGTACTGAGACACCAATGTTATGGTCGGGGATCACCACAGCATGAGAAACTGTATTAAAGGGTTGCAGCATTGGGAAGGTTGAGAACCACTGCCATAGACATTCTTTATAAATTATTTTTAAAAATGTATATACAATTTGGAGGTGTCCACAACTGCCTTGGAGAAGTTACCTCAGGTGGTTGTGGTGGATAGAAAGTAGCAGGAAATTGTCTGTGCCACTTTGTCTTCTAATAAATGGGTGCTCTATAGCAGGGGTCCCCAACCCCTGGGCCGTGGACCGGTGCCAGTCCGTGGCTTGATAGTAACCGGGCCGGAGTGAGCGGCGGAGAGAGTAGCACAACTCTTAAGAAAGTGTAGCAAACGCTCCGCTATCCTGACGGCTGGATGGGGCACTCCCTGGGGGCAGGACGGGGGCAACGGCCTGCATTGGGGGGGGTTTGGGCCACCACCCGGCCCTGCGCGGGGGGAAGGGGCTGCCAGGCCCTCCTGCCCGGGACACAGCCCGTCCTTCCCTGCCCCAGCCGAGGATCCTTCGCCCGAGACCCCTGGCAGCTTTCCTGCCCGGTTGCACGTGACCGCCGAATGCACCCACGTGACTCGACTCACCTGCTGGAGGCTCCCACCGGTACGCAGAATTTTTTTACATGAAAATGGTCCCTGGTGCCAAAAAGGTTGGGGACCCCTGCTCTATAGACATTTGGGGATGATTTATGCCCCTCACTCCGTTGAATCAGTTTGGGAGAATGTCCACAACAAGCTCTTATAATTTTACTTGGTGAACCCAATACAAGAAAGGTAAAAAAGCTGGAGCTTCTGGATTCTATCTGAGAACAAGTAGTCAGAGTAGATACTCTCAGATATGCTCACCGTCAAAATTTATAGAGAACACAGGGAGGCCCATTATACCCAAGACGATGTACCCATCATCTTCTTTCTTTTAACGACACCATAATCCCTTGCGGGGTGGAGTCGGGGCAACTGAATGGAGCTGAATGCTTATTGGCCGGATGCCATTTTTCTCGCCAATGTGGAGTTTTGTTCAGCAGACATATTCCCATTGTGCCCAGAGAGAGAAATATCTGCCTCTACCTAGGATCGAACTCTCAAGTCTCATGATTGTGAGGTGAAAGCTCCACCTGTAGGCTACCGCACCACTCCACCCAAACAATAGCCATATGGGCTGGAAATTCAAGGGACTGAATTGCCCCCAAGTCTGGAGGAATGTTGACTGGGGGAGGAAATGGGCTAGATTCAATGACCTGTATTGTAATATTCTTTAAATTATGGATGTTCTTGTATTTCTTATTTGCTTTCCAATGTTCATGATTCCTCATAGCAGGCCGCAAAAATCCGCCATCTGGAGAGGTTCATATCTGGGTGAAGGATACCAAAGATCTCCCACAGTTACGCCCTTCCGGAGTAGATTCCTTTGTGAAATGGTAGGTGAGCCCTTGATGGGGTTCTGAATTTTCCTCTGATTGGTGCCTGATTGAAGTTCCTGTTTGAGAAATTGTGTTTGAAAAGAAATCCAAGGTTTTCTGGATGAGACAAGGCAAATCCTGAGGTGGTCAGGGACCATAGGGGTTGTAGACTCAGAGGGCAGCAAGGTAAGGAAATGTCCAATTCGGACATGAGAAATATTGGAAAAATAGTCTAATGCAGAGGTCTCATTCTCGTGGCCCGCGGGCCAATTGCGGCCCGCAGGACGGTATCTTGTGGCCCCCACCATGATATGAAAGTATAATATTAGTGCAGCCCGCAGGGGGAGTGGACCTCTGTGGAATCCCTTATGCGGCCCAGCCTCACCCAGCCTCTGCCTCCAGCGGCCCCCAGGTAAATTGAGTTTGAGACCCCTGGTCTAATGGCTTTGGGTAAAAGATTGTGCCAGAGTTTGTTGCATAAATTCAAATCCAGAAAGCTCACACAGATAACTGATGCAGCTGGATTCATTAACTTCTTTATATACATAGGAATAGATGAATAAATGTACAATACCAACAGGTGGTTCTTCCAAGTAAACACAAGGCAGGAGAGTCACAGGCAAACACAAGCAGTTAGTTTCATATCAGCAGACAAGCCCAGACAGACTGCTAGTTTACTTCTCAGAGCAGCAGACTGCTTAAGTTTCTGTTTCAATCCTCTGCACGTGCCCCACACACTCCCTCTTCCTCCCACACATACCTGCACGACACACACACACAGAGTCCCCTTTTGGATGTAGCAGGCCTCCCAGAAGCCTCCTGGGACCAAAAACTGGCTGTGGAGGAGGCCCGCACCACCCTGCACCTTGTTTTGGGTGTAGCAGGGCCTCCCAGAAGCCTCCTGGGAGCAAAATCAGGGCATGGGGGGCATGCCACAACCCCCGGTTATGTGCACGCGTCTCCCACATGCATGGCAGAGACCCAAAAATCCACGCACGCACAAAGGAACTGAGCTGGGGTGACAGCTCACGTGCCCACACAGAGGGCTCCATGTGCCACCTGTGGAACACGTGCCATAGGTTCGCCATCACTGCTCCATAGTATTGGATTTTGTTACGGCTATGAACCTAGCCTTAGCCAAGGACCTCTCCATTAGAGCAGTAACCCTGCTTATCACATGTGGGGCTCCTGGTTATTTTGCCAGACTCTTTAAAGCCAAAGGAGCCTTATAGCACTTCGATAACAGCAAAGAAAATGTTGACTATCAGGAAGTGCCTGAAAACGGTAGATCTTCCACCAGAGTCAAAAATGCCGGTCTTCTTCTTTTTAAGCTACGTGCTTCCGGACACCAGCAAGAAAAGTTATCAAAAAACCCGCATTGTCAAGAAAGACTCCAATCCCGTCTTCAACCACACCATTGTGTACGATGGGTTTCACACGGAAGATCTGAAGGATGCCTGCGTGGAGCTGACGGTCTGGGATCATGAAAAACTGACCAATCACTTTCTCGGAGGGATACGACTAGGACTTGGCACAGGTAGGTGATGGAGCCTGAGTCTCTTTCATTCCCTTTCATTCTCCTGTGATAGTTGCCTTAACAGGTTTCGAATCAAGATGAAATATTAGCATGCGGTGGCTCAGTGGCTAAGACGCTTACACCACACAGCTCTGTATCATGCTGGAGGATGCAGTTCCCAAAGAGATGAAAGCTGGAGGCAGCACTAGTGGAAAACGTAAACCAACCCAACCCAGACCAACCCAGACCAACCCAACCCAACCCAGACCAGACCAACCCAACCCAGACCAGACCAGATCAACCCAGACCAACCCAACCCAGACCAACCCAACCCAACCCAGACCAACCCAACCCAACCCAGACCAACCCAACCCAGACCAGACCAACCCAACCCAGACCAGCCCAGACCAACCCAGCCCAGACCAACCCAACCCAACCCAACCCAACCCAGACCAACCCAACCCAGCCCAGCCCAGCCCAACCCAACCCAGACCAGACCAACCCAACCCAGACCAGACCAACCCAATGCAACCCAACCCAGACCAGACCAACCCAACCCAGACCAGACCAGATCAACCCAGACCAACCCAACCCAGACCAACCCAACCCAGACCAACCCAACCCAACCCAGACCAACCCAACCCAGACCAGACCAACCCAACCCAGACCAGCCCAGACCAACCCAGCCCAGACCAACCCAACCCAACCCAACCCAACCCAGCCCAGCCCAGCCCAGCCCAACCCAACCCAGACCAGACCAACCCAACCCAGACCAGACCAACCCAATGCAACCCAACCCAGACCAGACCAACCCAACCCAACCCATTTCAACTAAATTTGTTTCTAAGAGTTCAATATCAGTTTAATTTTCATATTATGACAAATTAAAAATTACACTTTGGTAGAAAATTTTGAAATGACTTAGGCTTAGGGCAGGGCTGGAGATGGGGAGTCAAGTCTCTTTTAAGGGTGGGGAGGAAGAGGAGGAGGTTAAGAGCACTCATGTGCTAAGGTAGCTGAGCAGGGACTTGACACGTCTAGAGCTGGAGGTTTTCCCAATGCAGATAGAACACGAAGGCAGCTTAATTGGGTTTAGCGAAAGAGAAGGAGTCAAGGATTTAAGGCAGCCGCCGTCTGCCCCTTCCGCACCTCCCATGGCAATTTGTTTATTTCACAAAATCCATCCATGACTCCGAACACAAGTGGGGGGTGTTGCCTAGTTTGGACCCACCAAGAGGAATGCTTGGGAGTTGGACTCGGGTGCTGCTAGACCACCATTTCTAAAGTGTTCTATTGCTTTGGGCCAGGCTTCAGCTATGGAATTGCCGTCGACTGGATGGATTCCACCCAAGAGGAAGTAGCATTCTGGCAGGAAATGATGTCGACGCCCAACGAATGGATCGAAGGCTCGCTCCTCTTGCGCTCCTTGGCTGGGAAAAGCAAGCTGAAGTGACACTTCCTCTGCGGTTCAGCTTCGTGGCAGGGAGAACCCGCCGATGCCAGCTTTGGTTTGTTGTCAGGCACATAAGAACGCAAAAGCGACTTCAAGGGAGCCCAAAATTAAGGACGCCACTGAGCCAAAGAAAGATCTCAAGAGGAAAGGTGTGCTAGCGTCACACCTCGCTTTAACTCGTAAGGCAAGGAAGAGCTACACCATACCTCCGTGGTACAGATGTTCTTTGACTTAAGAGCCAGTAGGCAGGGCGGAAGAGGTGGAGATGGGGGATGGGGGCGTGAAATTACTCACGCAAACACTTTTTGCTTTTCTGCACGAGGAACTGAACTGAAATTGTGGGCAGCAGAAGCCTCCACCCAACAAACTCACTGGGCACCTCTGGAAACCTCTCTCCTGGGATGAAACTTTTGGAGACGAATGGCTTCATTCCAAGCTAAAGAAGGAGACCATGCCTAGGTGATGCTCTCCAGCGCCTGGATGGCATCATGGACTTTCACAAGCCCTTTAAGGTCTTCTAGGTCGACCCTGTTCATTGGAGGAACCAAGATTAAAGTGTTCCTGACAGATGCCTCACCATGGACAGCTCCAACGATGGTCATTCTTTCCGCTGCTCTTTACTGTTATGAAACGTGTTCTGAGATTCAGTCCAGAGTTTGCCTCCTATGATTTCACATCTAACTCTTTGGGACCCGAGAGAGTGAAGGGATAACAGGACGTATGTGACAGAGGACCTCGGAGAACAAAACAGAACTTGTAGTCTCTTCCGTTTTATTTAAGAGGATCTTAACTTTCCACTTGCAATTTAAATCAGAACATTCCTTTTCAGGATGATTTCAAAGCTAAAGGTAGCACTTTATCAGGCTGGGGTGTTTTTTTTTTAATGCATTGGCTGTGACAAATCTGCTCATTGTGAGCTGGACACTCTTTAATGAATGGCTGGTCAGCCTCTGCTGGCCATTATTTTTAAGCACACTTAAAAAAAACACTTCGTGCTCTCTGTTTACTATTCCTCTCTCTCCTACAACCCCGCCTTATGAACTGTGGTTATCTAAAAAGACTGTTCTTGGGATAATACTTTATGTATCTTGATGAAATGGACTACAGTCCATACAATGTCATGCCATAATAAATGTGTTAGTCTTTAAGATGACAAAAGTGCCTTGGTCTATATGTCAATGAAGATTCAATCATCCAGGGCAAAGGTGTTAAATGATTAATTCAGGGCAACTGGACCAATCTTTCTTAATCTTTGTTGTTGCTGTTAGTTGCAAAGTCGTGTCCAACCCATCACAACCCCATGGACAACATTGCTCCAGGCCTTCCTGTCCTCTACCATCCTCTAGAGTCCATTCAAGCTCACAGCCACTGCTTTGGTGACTCCATCCAGCTACCTCGTTCTCTGTTGTCCCTTCTTCTTTTGCCCTCCATCGTTCCCAGCATGAGGCTCTTCCCCAGGGAGTCCTTCCTTCTCATTAGGTGGCCAAAGTACTTGAGTTTCCTCTTCAGGATCTGGTCTTCTAAAGAGCAGTCAGGGTTGATCTCCTCTAGGACTGACCGGTTGGATGGCCTTGCAGTCCAAGGGACTCGCAGGAGTCTTCTCCAGCACCAGAGTTGAAAGGCCCCCATTCTTTGCTGATCTTTTGACACAAGGGTCTTGGTGAATTTTGTTGCAACTTAGTAGGTTGGCCATCTTTCTGAGAACTTATATCCCTAAAAGCTGGATTGTGGGTTTTCCTCCTGAATAACCATAAAGCCCATCTGTGTGTTCTTAGTCAATGTTTGGCTTCATTTAAATTGACTTAATTGAAATTAAGCTTTGTGGAATGCAATAGATCAATGGGTGATGCTATAATTTAATATTAATGTGCAATCTAAATAGCATCAATATTTAATAGGAATATTCCATTGTTGCAAGTTAAAAAGAATATTAACTTTAAATAATGCAATATATGCCTTCCAGGTACATTGAGTTTTCGTCCCCATAATTTCTGCATCAAGATTGCCAATAGGTAATACATCTTGAGAACATAGGTAGAATAGTCGAACATGATGCATTTTATTGGGCAACCTTAAAATATTGGTATTGTTTTATTTTCAAAGGTGGAAAAGTACCCCCAGTAGCACTTTTCAAAGCCTTAGTAAGACCACATTGGGAATACTGCATCAACTTCTTGTCACCACAATGTAAAAAAGAGGTTGAGACTCTGGAAAGATTGCAGAGGAGAGCAACAAAGAGGATTAGGGGACTGAAGACTAAAACATATGAAGAACAGATGCAGGAATTGGATAGGTCACGTCTAGTGAAGAGGACTGAAGTGACGTGACAGCAATGTTCTAATATTTTAGGGGTTGTCACACACAAAAAGGGTGCAACCTCTTCTCCAAAGAATCTGAAAAGAGGATGAGAAGCAATTGATTGAAACTAACCAAGGAGAGAAGCAACCTAGAACTAAGGAGACATCTCAGCTAACGGTGTGAGCAATAAACCAATGGAATAGCTGGCCTCCATAAGTTGTGAGTTCTCCATCCCTGGAGGTTTTTTAAAAAGAGACGGGACATGTAGTTGTCTGAAATGATAAAAGGGCCTCCTGGTTGAGCATGGGGCTAGAACAGAGGTCCCCAATCTTTGCAACTTTAAGTCTGAAGGACTTCAGCTCCCAGAATTCTCCAGCCAGCAAAGCTGGCTGGAGAAGTCTGGGAACTGAAGTCCTTCAGACTTAAAGTTGCAAAGGTTGGGGACCTCTGGGCTAGAAGACCTCCAAAGTCCTTTCCAACTCTGTTATTCTGTTATTTCTAGTCTTCCTAAGTCAACCCTGGCTTTCCTGACCCAGAACACCTTGTTGTAAATGGGACTGATAAGCTAACTGTTCCTTTCATGGTGGACCCTGGAGAAATGATTCTCGATCTTAGCAGCTTGAAGATGCGTGGACTTCAATTTAGACATTTCAACCTCCGATGTAATAAAGAGTCTTGTAATGCATTGACCGTTTTGTTGGAAGAAATGTTTCAGTTCCAAGTGGGGGGAAAGACACTGGATTCACGGAAGTAGCTTGGAAAGAAGGTTTATTGATGATGGACAGGACCTTTTATGCCCTCTCTGGGCTTTTGAATGTGAGCTTGTATTCTGATTGGTTGTCAGACTCCCATGGGGCCATGTGGGGGCAACTCTGTAGGCTGTCCTGAGTCCCAGGCTTGGTTGAGCCTTGCTGGGTGATGTAATCTTCCCAGGTGCCATGTGGTGAGACGGGTAGAGGCCAGTGGTGGGTTTCAAAATTTGTGGCCCGCTTTGTGGGAGTTTCTTACTGGCCATATGACCGGGTGGGAGTGGCTTGGCAGCCATGTGACGGAGTGGCTTGGCAGTTATGTAACTGGGTGGGCGTGGCCAACTTGTAAAATGTGGTGAAATTCACTTAACAACGCTCTTGCTTAGCAAGCAAAATGTTGGCTCAGAAACTCTGGTGTTTGAAGCAAGCAAGTCTTAAAACTGTCAAGTTACAAGACCCTTGTACCTCTAACCTTTTAGGGAAAAAAAACCCCAGGGGTGTTCAAACCTGACAGCTTTAAGACTTGTGGACTTCAACTCCCAGAATTCCTCCTCTCGCTCTTCATCTTGATGATGTGCGGACGGGCGGGGGGAGGGAGCTGGAACCGGTTCTAAACGGCACTGTAGATTTGTGGAACCTCTTCTAGAGAAGAGCTTAGAACTGGCAGGAACCCATCCCTGGTAGAGGCCTAATCCTATCGTGTCCTGAGGGCCCCGTCTTAATCCCATCTCGCTGGAGCTGGAGAAGGGAGCAAGGAGCTGCTTTGTCTTTAAAACACGTTTCTTCTTTTCTCATCCAGGAAAACATAATATTCCGCCTTTTTAATATTTCCTACCTAGAGTATCTCATTCTTCCAGGAGAGGGGTGGTGGGCGCTAACTTCCTACATGACCCTGCAGTGTGAAAACAATTCCTTCCTTTTCTTCATTGTTGCAATTTTGATCGCCTGCCAGGTCGTGGCGCACGTCCTCCATTGTTCATCAGAAAGCTGCGCATAAAATCCCCACTGTGTGGACGTTAAGAATGAAATTCTATGCATTCCCGTTCGAAAGCAAAGCCTGTTCAGCTCACTAAGACTTATGCCCGGTTAAAATGGCAAGCCACGCAAGGAATGAAGAATGCGAACAGGGGTTCCTGGAGCAACAAAGTGAGATGAGAACCCAAACAGGGAGCAACCTAGAGGTCACCAGCTACCAACCAAGGTCAAAAGGGCATATCTCTGAGCAGGGTGGGTGTCTAATGAGAGACGGGGGGAGTCAAAAAAAAAAGTACAGAGCCAGTTTGGGGTGATGGTTAAGGCACCAGCTTAGAAACCAGGGTCTCGTCTTAGGCACAAAGCCAGTGGGGGTGACTTTGGGCCAGTCGGTCCCTCAGCCCTCGGAAGAAAGCTCTGACAAGCCACCCCTGGAATCTTGCCAAGAAAGCTGCGGGGACCAGTTGCCCAGGTTGTCACCAGGAGTCAACACTGAAAATACAGAGTGAGAGGAGCAAACTAGCGTCCTAAGACTGAGAAGACTCTAGATCAGTGACAGAGAACTTATTTGCCCCGTAGAACAGGGGTCCTCAATCTAAACAACTTTAAGTCTGAAGGACTTCAGCTCCCAGACTTCTCCAGCCAGCTTTGCTGGCTGGAGAAGTCTGGGAGTTGAAGTCCTTCAGACTTAAAGTTGCAAAGGTTGGGGACCCCTGCCGTAGAAGGTTCTATGTTCAATTGCAACAGTAGAAAGTTAGCACCCGTCCCTCTCCTAGAAGAATGAAATATTTCGAGAAATATTTAAAAGGCAGAATATTTTATTTCCCTGGATGAGACATGGAGAAACATGTTTTTTTTTAAGAGGGAGGAAGCAGCCCCCACCTTTTCTTAATAGCCCACAGCAGCTTTCAGCAATTAAGAGATAAAGAGGTAGGTAGCTCTATTCCTAGGCAAAGCAAACACCACAGGCAGAAATCCACCCAGGAAGAGCTATTTTGAAATTCCCTGCAGCAAGTTCTGAACAAAGGGAGGATTAACCCTCAGCCGCAATAGGAATTACCCAACACCCTTTCAGAGCACAAGGGCCTTCATTGCATCACCCTCAGAAACGTCAATCAAACCTGGGAAGCTCAGACAAACACCTAGGACAGGGATGGCTAACCTTTTCCAGACTGAGTGCCCAAAGTACATGCGTATGCATGAGCGCCCCCCCAAACCTCCAAAATGCAATGTGTGTGCGGCCTCTGCATAGGTGCTGCCCCTTGCACACACACCCTAACTCTAACCCTAACCCCCATGCACGCAGCCTTCCCCCACACATGGGTGCATGTGCCCCTGTCCACGCCCTGCCCAGCACATGCACGCATATGCCTCATAGCGCCCCGTTTCCAACACATGACCAGAAGACCTGCTAGTCAGGGGGAGGCATGTGTGCATGCACAGCCGAGCTGAATTGGGGTGATGGCTCACATGTCCACAGGGAGGGACTGTGTGCCACCTCTGGCACGTGTGCCATAGGTTCGCCCTCACGGACCTAGGATTTGTACTTTGCCTATAGACCCAGCTATGTCCCCTACATCAGGGGTCCCCAACCTTTGCAACTTTAAGTCTGAAGGACTTCAGCTCCCAGACTTAAAGGCTGAAGTCCTTCAGACTTAAAGTTGCAAAGGTTGGGGACCCCTGCCCTACATAACCCCTACATGGCCCCATGGGAGTCTGACAACAGCCAGTAGAATATATGTTCCTGCAGAGGAACAGGAAGCTCAAGTGCAAAGCCCAAGAGAAAGTATATTAAAAAACACCACTCTCAACTCCATGTGGTTCTGCTTCATCATTAAACCATCTTTCCAATAAGCCTACATTTTGCCTCCAGTGCCTTTCTCCTGGCTTGGAGCTGAACCAGATGGATATTTCTTCCCACACAACATGTGCACCAAGAGAAAACGGCTCATTCAGGATCAGTCCAGAGTATGTCAGTTGCTGTCTATAATCCTGTAGGAAATGGATCCGCCAGCCGGTTTGGGAGAAGGTAGCCACAAAGAGGGTGCCACAAAGAAGAGGGAATCAAACTATTCTCCAAGGCACCTGGGGGCAGGACAAGAAGCAATGGGTGGAAACTAATCAAGGAGAGAAGCAACTTAGAACTAAGGAGAAATTTCCTGACAGTTAGAACAATTAACCTCTGGAACAGCTTGCCTCCAGAAGTTGTGAATGCCCCAACCCTGGAAGTCTTTAAGAAGATGTTAGATAGCCATTTGTCTGAAATGGTATAAGGTTCCTGCCCACGCAGGGGGTTGGACTAGAAGACCTACAAGGTCCCTTCCAACTCTGCTATTGTATTATTGTATTATTGTAAGCTTCTGCTATTCTGGTAACCTTAACCCAAGATTAACAAACCACCTTTCTGAGCTCACACAGCTGAGGCCAGGTTAGAATTTCACAGGGTTTGGCAATGGGGGGGGGGGGGGGGCAGGAGGGCAGAGCGCCTGATTTCCGCTGCCAGCTCTTTTCCAAAGCAGACGGTAGCGGCGACGGTGGTCAGAGGCGGAGGCGCTTCTCTTCGGGGCTCTACGGTAACGGCGGCGGCTGCCAGCAGTGATGAGTCAGACGGTTCGCTGCCGCCGCCGCCGCTGCCATCATCCCCTCGCCTGCATCTCCATCTTCCCAGCATCTCCCCAGCATCTTCGGGAGGCCGCCGGCGACGGCAAAGGGGCCCGTTGACTCGCAGGCTCGCTTGACGCGGGGAAAAGGGGTCGTGGGAAGCCGCCTAGCCAGCTCCCCAACCGGGCCACCCCCCCCCCTTCTTCTTCCCCATCGCGGGCCCGAAGACCTTGACGAGGGGAGGGGGAGTGGGGGGAAAAAAGGCAGCGGTCCTTCCTCGCTCAGCGCCTCCGCCGGAGGATGCCTCCCGCTCCCCGGACCGCCTTCCGACGACGCGCGTGGCAGCCCGGGACTCGGGGCCAGCGGCTCAGCGGCTGAGAGCGCCTCGGCTGCCCTCCCCCCTCCCACGCGTGGGAACCCCCCACTCCCCCTGCAGGCGGGCGGGGGCGGCAGAAGGCGGGCGGGGGGAGCGCATCCCTCGGGGGGGGGTCTTCCCCTCGAAGCTCGCCCGCTTGGAGCGCCCCAAGAGCCCGTCCTTTCCCCCGCGAGGGGCGCTCGGCGCGACCCCCGCTGCCTTCCCCGGCTGGGAGAAGCAGGCGCCCCCCCCCCCCAGGCGAAGGAAGGCCGCCCCGAGGCCGTTGCGGGGACCCCCGCGCTCCCCCTGGCAGCAGCGTTAGCGGCCTCCCGGGTTGGGCCCGGCTCTGACCGCCCCCGCTAGGCTCCTCCGCGCCCTCCCCCCCCCGCTCCCCACGAGCCGCTGCATCCCCGGAGCTGCGAAGGCTCGGCCTCCCCGCCCGGGGTGGGGGAAACGATGGAGGCCATTTGGCTCTACCAGTTCCGCCTGATCGTCATTGGGGACTCGACGGTGGGCAAGTCCTGCCTCATCCGCCGCTTCACCGAAGGCCGCTTCGCCCAGGTCTCCGACCCCACCGTGGGCGTGGATTTCTTCTCGCGCCTGGTGGAGATCGAGCCCGGCAAACGGATCAAGCTGCAGATCTGGGACACCGCCGGCCAGGAGAGGTTCAGGTGAGCAGGGGGAGGGAGCCCAGGGTCGGTCCCTGGGAGGGAGGGGAGGGGAGGGGGGGCAAAACCCCACTGGCCCGGGTCTTGGCCTGGGGGGAGGGGCATCTTTATTGAGCCGGTGGGGAGTTGGGTGCTCCCTGGTCAGATTTAATCCCCCCCACCCCCACCCCAAGGCAAAATCTGGGCCAGGAAGCATATATGTCTTTTACAGCCCTCTCTAAGCGGTTTACAGAGTCAGCCTCTTGCCCCCCAACAATCTGGGTCCTCATTTGACCCACCTTGGAAGGATGGAAGGCTGAGAACCTTCCGCTGCTCAGGATTGAACTCCTGGTTATGGGCAGAGTTAGCCTGCAGTACTGCATTCTAACCACTGTACCACCACGGCTTCCTTCCTTCTCCTTGTTTCCCATCCTTTTCGTTTTCCTCCCTGCCTTCCCTCCCTTCCTGCCTTCTTCCCAATCAATAGCCCTTAGACTTATATACCCCTTCCCAGTGCTTTTACAGCCCTCTCTAAGCGGTTTACAGAATCAGCCTCTTACCCCCCAACAATCTGGGTCCTCATTTGACCCACCTCAGAAGGATGGAAAGATGAGTCCACCTGGAGCCAGTCAGGATCGAACTTCCTGGCTGTGGGCAGAGTTAGCCTGCAATGCTGCATTCTAACCACTGCATCACCACGACTTCCTTCCTTCCTTCTCCTTCTTTCCCTTCCTTCTTGTTTTCCTGCCTGCCTGCCTTACAAGCAATAGCACTTACTCTTATATACCCCTGCACACTAAGTCAACCATGAGCCAGTCAGGATTGGACTGCTGACAGTAGGCAGAGTAAGCCCGCAATGCTTCATTTTAACCACTGGGAAGGAAAGGAAGGAAAGGAAGGAAGGAAGGAAGGAAGGAAGGAAGGAAGGAAGGAAGGAAGGAAGGGCATTAGCAATAGCACTTAGACTTATATACCACTTTATAGCCCTCTCGAAGCAGTTTACAGAGTCAGCCCCTTGCCCCCAACAATCTGGGTCCTCCTTTTACCCACCTCGGAAGGATGGGAGGCTGAGTCAACCTTGAGCCTGGTGAGATTTGAACTGCCAAAGTTCAGCAGAAGTAGCTTGCAGTACTGCACTCTTAACTACTCTGCTACCTCGACAATCTTACTTGCTTTCCAAGAAAGGAGTCTCCCTGACCCCTTCAGAGAAGGGTCTCCAGACCTGGAAATGGGGGAGGGGGGCTCCAAGATGCGTCCCTCCCTTCCTAAGGTTTTCATGCAGCCGGGTCTCAAGCCAAGCTTGCTCCTGTCCCTTGTCTTCTCCTTCTTGATTGGGGGAAGGTTGGGAATCCAACTTCTAGCCACCATGGACTTCACTTATGGAGGCCATGGTTAAAGGGTTGCATTAGAACCGGGCAGACCCAGGTTCAGATCCGGCCTCAGCCCTGGAAACTCCTTGGGTGACCTCAGGGCCACTCATTTTCTCTCAGCCTAACCTACCTTCCAGGAAAGACGTGAGAGTGAAAAAGAGAGACCTACCCTGAATTCTAGGTAAAGAAAGGTTCCCCTCGCACACATGTGCTAGTCGTTCCCGACTCTAGGGGGCGGTGCTCATCTCCGTTTTCAAAGCCGAAGAGCCAGCCCTGTCCGAAGACGTTTCCGTGGTCATGTGGTCAGCATGACTGAATGCCGAAGGCGCACGGAACGCTGTTCCCTTCCCACCAAAGATGGTTCCTATTCTTCTACTTGCATTTTTACATGCTTTCGAACTGCTAGGTTGGCAGAAGCTGGGACAAGGAACGGGAGCTCACTGCATTACACGGCGCTAGGGATTCAAACTGCCGACTTCCTGATCGACAAGCTCAGCATCTTAGCCCCTGAGCCACCATGTCCCTCTGCCCTGAATTCTATAAAAAGAAAATCTTGTCAAACCATGTCAAAACCAAAGGAGTTAGCTTCTCCTTTCCTCCATCAACAGAATGTCACTGGAAGAACCAAGTAGTTCTGGATGTAATTGTACATCCGAGGAAGGAAGCCGAGTAGAACAAGAGAGGCACACACCAGGCCAAACATGGCCTCCTATGGGCAACACCCAACACAGAAGAGGAATGGGCCTCCACTCAGAACATGGGAGAGCAACACCTAGGTTGCCTCAGTGTGTGTGTGAAACAGTCTTCTGGGTTAATTGACAATGAGTTTCAGAGTAGCTCACGTAGAAGAGAAGCTGGAAAAGATGATGCTGGAAGAGCCCTTATCTCCCGAAGGCTTCCAATGAATCATGTTCTTATCCATTCTTCATTTACTTGTGATACTTTGCATTTGCACAGAAGAAGAAGACGTATAGGTGTTGTGGTCCACTGGTGGCTTCCTAGCTAGAAGCAGAGTCCTACAGTGAGGAGGTTGAGGAGGAACATGGGCCAGTCCTGGAGTCTGGGGAAGGCTTGGACGAGGGCTCTGTGTCGCAGGCAGAGAGGGGGACAGGGCTATCTAGGAGTTATGTGCTGCCTCCGGAGCAAAGCAGAGGAAAAGGCTCCCCGTGTTCCCAGTGGGTGCATGCACAAAGCTGCCAGAAGACAAGAACAGTTAAAACAGAAGGGATGACTTGGGAGTAAGGCTTGGAGGTGATTGCCCCCCTCCCCCCAATAGGACATAAAGGAGGAGCAAAGGCATGTGAGCCTTTGCAGGAAGCAACTTGGTTCATGTTGGTCAGTTTACCTTCTGAAGCTCTGTGTTTGACTCTTTGCTGCTCCGTGTGGTCTTGCCAAGCTATTTGCCAATTAAGTCTTTGGCAGCATTTCAAGGAAGATAAAGGTGGGTGCTTATCAGCCTTATCCCGAAGGACTTTGGCAGCCTACTGTAGGACCCTTTACAGCTCTGCTGGCTGGAGAATTCTGGGAGTTGAAGTCCACAAGTCTTAAAGTTGTCAAGTTTGAAGACGTCCGCCATAAATTCTGAAGAACTAGTACAGATGACTCTTGTCAGCAAGATAGAGATGGCCCTAAGGATCTATGTCACGGTGGCCCATTTATCAGAAAACCTGACCTGTGCTTTCTCTTCAGTTCAAGTGCTATCAAAAAGAGATCACAAGATGAAGCTGCTTGAGGCATGGGTGATATTAATTGCTTTATTCTGGCCCTGGAAAACACTCGAATGGATGAGCAAGGAGGCTAAAATTCAGACTTCCTGTCCTGCAGCAGCTGACATCCTACACAAGTGAGGGATATTTACCTGAGCTGCATGATGCAATCCAGTTATCCACGGTTTCTGTTCTGACCCAGTCTTCCTTTAGAAAACAAGAAGCAGAGTCTTGGTCCCAGCAAAACCTTTTTTATTTGCACGACTGTGAATTCCTGTCATTCACAGTCAGCAAGGCTTTAGCAAACAGTCTTTCAGAGGAATGTTTATCCACACAAACCTTATCTCGCTCGGAGAGCTGCCAGTAAACCACTTTTCCAAACACAGGGCAAGGCAACACTTGGCACACAGTCTCTTATAGTCACGAACAGAACTTTCCACTCTTGAAACAACCGAAGGAACGAATTATTTCCTGCAAAAGCCCACTCCTCGTTTGCTCCTCTTTTGTTTCCTATGGGAGGGGCCAATCTCCCTCCAAGGTGCTTTACTCCCAAGTCGACCCTGCTTTCTTAGTTGTTCTTGTCTTCTGGCAGCTCTGTGCATGCGCTCACTGGGAACAGGCTCCAGCTGTTCTCCTGCCTCACTACTATCTAGCTCCCTGTCTGCTTCCAACACAGAGCCCTCATCTGAGCTTTCCTCAGCCCCCAGGACCGGCCCATGTTCCTCCCCAACCTCCACACTGTTGAACTCTGCTGCCAGCTCCACTGGCTACCAGCAGGCCACAACAGTTTCACCTCCTGGGACTTGCCATTGGTGCTAAGATTGGACCTTCTGCCCTTGGTCAGTTCAAGATGCCACCAAATAGAAGAGATGGTATCTTCGCCTATCTTCCACAATGAACCAGGAACGTGTTAAATGTTTGCAAAGTCCAAAGAAAATCCTTCAACTGAAGAAGACAGAGGGTTGGTAGCCTGTCTGCAGAAGAGGAAACCTAAAGAGATGAGTTATTATAGGATCCATCCTCAGCAGGAAGGCCAGGGAACACTCTCGTCCAGACACCCAGCAAGAAATCCATTGGCAACAGGATGCTTGGTGATGGTTGGCTGGACTACAGCAATAGACATGACATTTGGAGTCCCATTAATACATCCCTTAGACCGATACGCTCCCACAGAGAGGGCCTTCTCAGGGTGCCGTCAGCCGGACAATGCCGACTGGCGACACCCAGGGGAATGGCCTTCTCTGTGGCGGGCCCTGCCCTGTGGAACGACCTACCCCCAGAACTTCGTACCATCACCGACCTCCGCCTCTTTTAATTGGTTTTAGCGCAGGATGGGGATCTAATAGGTTTTTAAATTTTGTATTGTGTTTTTTGTATGTATTTTAATTTCCTGTGCACCGCCCTGGGTCCTCTTGGAGAAGGGCGGGATATAAATTTAATCAAATCAAATCAAAATCAAAAATCCTTTGTAGAGCAATCACCTGGACAGAGCTATTCATGTTCAGAGACATATTTGCCTCCACAAACACCATCTTTGAACACCTGATGCCATTGTCTATGGAGGTTCTCAGCCATCCAGGTCACGGTTATCCCCAAAGTCCTAAAAACTAAGTCCTAAGAAACAAAGTTCTTAGGAAATACAATGTCCAGTTACCTTTTCAGAAAGCACCTTTGGGACATTTACTGATCCTACCTAGGAAGTCTAATCTAGTTTATACCTTTCTTATCAGCTACACTTTTCAGTAGCCAAGAATGGTGGTAGAACTGCGGCACAGCAATAGGACCTTCCATGAACCTTTCACGTGAACAATTTGATGCATAGAGTTGAGAAGTGGTATCAGAAGCAAAGAAAATGTGCAAACTTTGGATGGATGGAAGGAAGGAAATACGGATTTAACTTTTACAATCTTTGAAGGGAAGGAGTCAAGGCTTCCTTGTTTAACATTCACAACATGGATGTTACGAAAGAGCTATGTTGCAGAATGGAGGATAGGAACATGTGTCTGCCTAATCCCAGTCTACCTTGGTAACTGGATTCACATCACCCTAGGTCAAAATGTGGGATTTTTTTTGTTTTTGTTTCTGATTTAAGTTGTTTGAGTCCAACTATTTTGTTTTATAGCTAAAAACTTAGCTATAAATATAGCCTGCTAAAAGATTCAGCCATATCATGGGTTTATTACAATTATGATTCACGGTGATGCACGAACCCAGTTACAGAGCGGTTCAACAATCCAAGCCACAATGTGCTCAGCATGTTCTGGGACCCCACCAGTGGTGGGTTTCAAATTTTTTAGAACCTACTCTGTAGGTGTGGCCTATTTTGTGGGCGTGGCTTGGCAGTCATGTGACAGGGTGGGAGTGGCCACCTTTTAAAATGTGGTGAAACTCATTTAACAACGCTCTTGCTTAGCAACCAAAATTTTGAACTCAATTGTGATGATAAATTCTCTTTCTTTCTTTCTTTCTTTCTTTCTTTCTTTCTTTCTTTCTTTCTTTCTTTCTTTCTTTCTTTCTTTCTCTTTCTTCCTTCCTTCCTTCCTTCCTTCCTTCCTTCCTTCCTTCCTTCCTTCCTTCCCTCCCTTCCCTTCCTTTCCTTTCCTTTCCTTCCTTTCCTTTCCTTTCCTTTCCTTTCCTTCCCGTTGGGTCACTGGCAGCGGCAGGCCAGATTTACTTCCAGTGGAACCCCCTCTCACCGGTTCTCTAAATTTCACCAACCGGCTCTCGCGAGTAGGTGCGAACCTTCAGAAACCCACCACTGGACCCCACCCATTCTGGCTACACAATGGCTTAAGCAAAACTTTAAACCATTCTGTCTGTATTAAGATCACACCGAACAGCAGGCAAACCAACTACATGTTGCCTAGCATGTGTGAATTCTGCTGAGTGGTTAATTCAAAATGTTCCATGCTCTCAGGCAAAGTATCAAGTATAGCAGCCAATATCTATTAATGTTGTGTTCTCTAACTTATTCTGATTGGGTTGTGGTGGCTCAGTGGCTAAGACGCTGAGCTTGTCGATCAGAAAGGCCGGCAGTTTGGCAGTTCGAATCCCTAGCACTGCATAATGGAGTGAGCTCCCATTACTTGTCCCAGCTTCTGCCAACCTAGCAGTTCGAAAGCACGTAAAAATGCAAGTAGAAAAATAGGGACCACCTTTGGTTGGAAGGTAACAGTGTTCTGTGCGCCTTCGGTGTTGAGTCATGCTGGCCACATGACCACTGAGACATCTTCGGACAGCGCTGGCTCTTCGGCTTTAAAACAGAGATGAGCACCGCCCCCTAGAGTCGGGAACGACTGGCACACATGTGTGAGGGGAACCTTTACCTTAGTCTGGTAGGATAGTTAAATTGTTTTAAATTGGTTTTAGGGATATTGTTTTAATGTATTTAAATTTTTAACATAGGGATATTAATTTAATTTGGTTTTATATTTTGTATATTGTTGTTTATATATGTTTTTTAGATTGCCTGTGCACCGCCCCGAGTCCCTTTTGGGAAAGGGTGCGGTATATAAATCAAATAAACTATAACTATAACTATAACTATAGGATCATGTCCAACCAGGAACCTTGTTTTGCTGATCACAATGACTTGATTTAGACATTGTGCTCTGAAAACCTTGTGTTTATCACAGTGTGTGAAACTTCTCATGAATAGGTGGCAAGGTAGTCCTTGACTTATGACCACAATGGAGACCAGACTTTCTCAATTTCTGTTATTGAGCAAGGCAGTTGTTGAGTCATGACCAATTTTACAGCCTCTTTGCCATTCAGTTCCTGCAGTTTTCAATCACATCCAGCTTTTCCCTTTGATTTTTCTTGCTGAAAGCCAGCTGAGGAGGTCATAAGTACTGATCACATGAATCCAGGATGTTGCAACCCAGAGGTGGCATTCAGCAGGTTCTGACCAGTTCTGGAGAACTGATAGCAGAAATTTTGAGTAGTTCAGAGAACCGATAAATACCGGCTCTAACTGGCCCTGCCCCCATCTATTCTCTGCCTCCCGAGTCCCAGCTGACCGGGAGGGAATGGGGATTTTGTAGCATCCTTCCCCTACCATGCCCACCAAGCCACGCCCACCAACCAAGCCACACCCACAGAACCAGTAGAAAACAATTTTGAATCCCACCACTGTTGCAACTGTTGTAAATACATACAATACAATACAATAGCAGAGTTGGAAGGGACATTGTAGGTCTTCCAGTCCAACCCCCTGCGTGGGCAGGAACCTTATACCATTTCAGACAAATGGCTATCTAACATCTTTTTAAAGACTTCCAGGGTTGGGGCATTCACAACTTCTGGAGGCAAGCTGTTCCAGAGTTAATTGTTCTGTCAGGAAATTTCTCCTTAGTTCTAAGTTGCTTCTCTCCTTGATTAGTTTCCACCCATTGCTTCTTGTCCTGCCCCCAGGTGCCTTGGAGAATAGTTTGACTCCCTCTTCTTTGTGGCACCCTCTGAGATATCGGAACACTGCTATCATGTCTCCCTTGGTCCTTCTCTTCATCAAACTAGACATACCCAGTTCCTGCAACCGTTCTTCATATGTTTTAGTCTCCAGTCCCCTAATCATCTTGGTTGCTCTTCTCTGCACTCTTTCCAGAGTCTCCACGTCTTTTCTACATCGTGGCGACCAAAACTGTATGCCCGATGCCAAGCAACCAAATTGGGATCATGTGACCATGGAGATGCTATGTTGGTTGCAAGTATGAGTACTGCTAATAAGTCACATTTTTCAATGATGTGATAACTTTCAAAGCTTACTAAATGGTTGTAAGTCAAGGACTAAAGTGGCACGCACAGCCTTGCCTGTCTTTTGGATTTCTGGAGTGCCTGCCTATGCAACGATCAACTATCCTTTGTACGTGTGGCAGTGCTGAAAACTAGTGTGCACATGCACACTGGCCAGCTGATTGTCAGGTGCACATGCACTCCAGAACCCAGAAGTTTGGCTTTACTGGAGAGTGGCCCTGATGAGCACGTGTGCGTGCAACGTTTCCACACAATCTTCGCCATCACTGTGCTAAACCATGCATGCGATTTATAAACTGAAATATCCGAGTTTACTCAGCATAGTAAGCCAGGATTTGTATAACCAGCTTCTTGAACAAGCCACAGTTGATCTCTAGGCACAATATAAACCACAAGCCATTATTTTATTGCCCTAGTGGCTGGGCCCAAACCTCACGCTAAGCCCAAAGGAATCCAGCTTGGATCATTTTCAATTTTCAATTTATTTCGATTTGTATACCGTGCCTATCTCCATCAGGATGGACCCAGGGCGGTGCACAGGAAACTAAAAAACCACAATAAATAACACTCATACAATAATACCTAGCTTCCTGTGGTCTTTCGGGTGCGCTTCAAGGTTTTAACGACCATCTTTAAAGCGCTCCATGGCTCGGGGCCTAGTTATATGCGAGACCGCCTCCTGCCCCATACATCCCTCAGACCGATACGCTCCCACAGAGAGGGCCTCCTCAGGGTGCCGTCGGCTGGACAATGCCGACTGGCGACACCCAGGGGGAGAGCCTTCTCTGTGGCGGGCCCAGCCCTCTGGAACGACTTACCCCCTGAACTCCGCACCATCTCCGACCTCTGCCTCTTCCGCAAGTGTCTGAAGACACGCCTATTTCATCTAGCCGGCCTAGCGTAACCTCGATACTGACTATTAGATAGTTTTTAAACTTGGGATTTTAATTCGGTTTTTAGCGCAGGGTTTATTTATTAGAATAAGTATTTTAAATTTCATATATTTTATATATTTTGTATGTATTTTAACATCCCTGTGCGCCGCCCTGGGTCCTAACAAAGAGAAGGGCGGGGTATAAATTTAATAAAATAAATAAATAAATAAATAAATAAATACAATTAAAAAGAATTAAATTAAAGAGCCTGTGCTAAAATTCCCTTAATAAAATAAAAAAAACCCAACATCCATTTACTAATTTATTTTTTTTTTTTATATTGAAAAAGTTTTATTGGTTTTACATTTTTTAACAGGATAGGGTAATGGTTACAAAGAAATTTTGAGAGCATTCACGTTAGAGTCGTCGGACCTTCCGAGACCTCAAAATACACAATAAAAAAGTTAACATAGAAAACATTTTCCATACCACTACAAGATGAGAGCAAGTACATTTACCTAAATTCTCCGTTCCATGCTGTCAGACATTTACAAAAAGTCCAGATAGAAATATTATGCAAAATTGTTCAAGAAAAATCAAGGCAAAGTTATTTTTTTGATCTAAGTCTTTTGGCTATTGTATCTTCTTTCTCTCCTCCCTGGCCCCCCGTAGGCGGGGCCGTGGCCCCCTCCGTCCCCCCTGGATCTTCCCCCAGGACAGAGGAATATTTTTTAAGAAAGGCTTCCGCCTCAGCAACTGTTTTAATCCTCACTCTTCCTCCTTCCCAGAACACCAGCATCCCTTCAGGTGTCACCCACTTGAACCAAATCCCGTGATCAAACAAGGTTTTAGACAAGAAGGAAAAATTCCTTCTTGCATCTCTAATTTTTCTAGGGATCTGCTTCAAGATAGTGACCGTTTTTTGTTGGTGAGTTAGAGGTTTCTCTCTCTGTGCTTTCAGGATTTCCTCTCTGGTTGACCTTCTAACAAATTTCACATGTATCTCTCTAGGCACTTCATTTATCCTGGCATATGCAGAATTAATTCTATAGGCTAGGTCAATGTCCCCCCTGATCTCATCCTTAGGTTTATGTAAATAGTCTGCTAAAATTGTACTCATAAGATCAGGCAGGCATTCACCAGGTTCCTCAAGAACATTCTGAAATCTCAAAAAATATGTCATTCTTTCCATATCTATCCTAGACACATGCCCATTTATTTCCCCCATCTCATTAGAAACATTTTTAATCTCTCCCTTAGCCCCCTCCAACCCCCCTTCCAGTTCTTCATTCTTCTGTGTGTTCTCCAACACTTGCTTCCGGGTATCCAATAGTTCCTTCTTGAAGGTAATATTTTCAGCCCTCTGGGCCTTTATTTCTGATATCAAAGTTTGCATAGAGGTTTCAAGAGAAGCCATCCTTTGTTCCAAATTTACAAGTGCTGCTTCTTGTGCCATGGTTAAAAGTTAGAGTCACTGCCACCAAGATGGCGTTTTCCGGGTGGGGCTGGTGGGGCAAATCAGGAGCTCAGTTCAGTTCAGGACTGTGAAGTTGCAAACAATTCAGAAACCAAAAGAGACACAGTTTCCCAGGTCAGCAAATAGTAATAACGAAGGTATTCCAGAGAAGAAATCACAAATCCATCAAAAGAATTTTTTTTTTCAAAAATCCAGAGAGAGTCCTGCTTTCAAAGAGACGCTGGAAATTTTCCTTAGTTGAAATAGTCAGGCAGGGACAAAGAAAAGCCACTTCCACCGCCCATCTCAGAGCCAGAGGGAGAGAGTAGCAAAATAAGAATTTTTTAACCAGCCAGACCTAGAAACAATGTTGCAAAGAATCGCATTCCACTTTCCCTTGTTAAAGACCGTCCGGAGTGAAAGTTTCCACTTTCTCTTTGCAGAGAAGCCATTTTAACGTGCCGCTTAAATCCGAGTTTTTTTTTTTTTTAGAAATAAACACCCCCCTCCCAGTCCGTTCAGCCTGGCTGGCAGCAAGGAAAAAAAAAGGTGTTCTTTTAAACTCACTCTCCCTCGCAGCTGAAGCCTCGGTGATCCGCCTGGTCTCTCCGTTCAGCCCTCTCCATTAAAGCGAATGGCGCCGACAGCCGTTGGCGAAGGAAAAAACCCCCGCAGCATGTTCCTCTCCACCTAGGTCGCAGAGAGGAGCGCTCTCCCCACCGCCGTGACGAGGGACGCTCCCTCTGAGCCGACCCTACGGGAAACCTCCGGGGCAGAAAAGGCAACAAAGCGGCGAGCGAGCCCTAGGCTCGCCCGTCGCCGCTGGAGCCGGATACCGGAAGCCCATTTACTAATTTATTAATTGGCAGGAGCTGTATCGCGTCCAAGATCTAAACTCTAAGCTAGGCCAGCTTGCTGGAAAAAGTATGTCTTGAGTGAGCGGCGAAAGAGGGGAAGGTCCGTGATAGTATGAAGTTCGGGGGGTAGGTCGTTCCAGAGGGCCGGCCCTGCCACAGAGAAGGCCCTACCCCTGGGCACCGCTAGCCAGCATTGACCGGCGGTTGGCACCCTGAGTAGGCCCTCCCTGTGGGAGCAAATCGTAGCATTCATACAGCAAACCCATCTTTTGGATGGATTTGTATCTGATGGGTAGCCGCGAGATGAAAAATAGCTAGGATTTGCTGCTTGCATTTTAATTCTCTCTGATGACTTTTCCTCCTCTCTTGGGCCTTTGCTCTCTTCCAGATCCATTACGCGAGCCTACTACAGAAATTCCGTCGGTGGCCTGCTCCTCTTTGACATTACCAACCGGAGGTCCTTCCAGAATGTCCACGAGTGGCTGGAGGAGACCAAGGCCCACGTCCAGCCTTATCAGATTGTCTTTGTTTTAGTGGGCCACAAGTGCGACCTGGACACGCAGCGGCAAGTCACCCGACACGAGGCCGAGAAACTGGCCCTCGCCTATGACATGAAGTACATTGAGACCTCGGCACGGGATGCCATTAACGTGGAGAAGGCCTTCACTGACCTGACTCGAGACATCTATGAACTTGTGAAAAGGGGGGAGATAAGCATCCAGGAGGGCTGGGAAGGGGTCAAGAGCGGCTTTGTGCCCAACGTGGTGCATTCTTCGGAAGAAGTGGTAAAGTCAGATAGGAGGTGCCTGTGCTAACCGGGAAGTCATTCCCCCCCCTCCCCCCACGAGGAGGAAAGGAGGCTGACTCTTGAGTAGCCCCAACCGGTTCCATTCTACGCCACAAACTTGGTGGGAAGTCAGAGAAGGTGCAATTCGGGAGGCAAAGCACCGGGGCTTGGACTGCTGGAGGACAGAAGCCACAAGGAGGCTAAACCTCCCCATCCCCCCATGTACGAATCAATCCAGATGCATGTTAATGTGGTAGAGATAAGGCCGTTGGAAGTCTGGAAAAATGGGGTAGGGATAGTCACCACCAATGGGTTTTATGTACCCTGGTTTAAATCGATTCATCTCTCATTGCTTTTTGCTTTTCTTCTTCTTTTCTTCTTCCCTTCTTTTCTTTTGAAGCCATAGTCCAAATTGCCTACAATTAGGAAGCGTGTTTAGAACAGGAACAAGGGAAAGAGAGAGAAATCATGGCTTCTCCAGAAATCATCTGCTTGTTACCTTTTAACGATCACCATGGCTGAAAGAATAACGATAATAATAATAAAAGGCTTGCTGCGATAGAAATTAAACGAGTTAAAACACGGCGGAGCCACTAAAATTGAAGCCAGCAGAAGACCCTTACTTTATTAGTTCCAATGTTGATGTCTCAAAAGCTTCCGGGAATTTGATAGTTTAGGTTCCACCATTAATCTGGAAAGAACTCACCAGCTGAATGGGTAAGGTTAATATTTATTGGTTCTTCATGAGATGCATAGCCACATTCCTTCAAAAGCCTAAGGGTACTTCGTGCTCCCCCCTCTTATTTTTCTCCAGAAAAGCAGCCCCACGAAGGAAGTTGATGACTGGTCAAAGTCATCCATGGTTGAGGGGCACCTAACAGACCCTGGGCGTCCCCAGTCCTAGCCCAACTCTTCAACTATTACAGTACCCATCCTGATTCTCAATCCTGAAAGGATTCCCAAGAGACTTGCTAATTGAACTCTACGAGTCAGGGGTGCAATACTTTCCATTTTAATTAATGTTAGAATTACATGGTGATGAGTATACCCTATGTATTTAATGATTCCCTCTCCCTGTCACTTAAACCATGCCCAGTTTGAAGAAATCTTTCAGTTCTTGCTGAGTCTTTCATCCAAGACCTGAAGGAAGTTGTTAGATTTCTGCAAGAAGCGGTAACCCTGATTTATTACTAATAATGGTTATTAAAATACATTACTGCATTTATATTCTATCTTTTCTCAGGGAGTCCCAGTACACTTATGTGGGCTCTTTCCCAATACCACAAATAGCAATAGCACTTAGCAATAGGACTTAGACATATATACTGCTTTACATTCCTGTCTAAGCGGTTTAGATTCAGCATATTGCCGCCAACAGTTTGGGTCCTCATTTTACCCACCTTGGAAGGATGGAAGGCTGAGTCAACCTTGAGCCTGGGGAGATTCGAACTGCCAAATTGCAGTCAGCTTGCAGTCAGCAGAAGTAGCCTGCAGTACTGCACTCTAACCACTGCGCCACCATGGCTCAAACCTTTGAAGTAGGTTGGGCTTGGAGGTTACCTGGCCCAAAGTCTCACAGCGAGACGTTGATTACCCAATGGTCACTTCATTAGATCACCCTGATCTAAGTCCAGTTCATTATCCACCACATCGCTTAATGAAATGTTGAAGATTGTTTGGGCCACTTGGAAAGTTGATTCTATAATAAGCGATAGGAAGAAGTAGGGGGCTGATGTGTGTGTGTGAGGGGGGAGGGTACAATTTAATCCAGGATGTTCTAATTTTCTTCTGGAAAAAGCCAAGGTTGATTAAAGTTTGAAGTAGCATTGAAACCATGCTTCCTGCTCTTTGCACGTGGCATTTCCTGCCAGTCCCAGCTGAGAAGGAAGAGGATGCATGGTAAGATAGGCGAGACCGAAGGGATGCAAAGCAACCATTGTTTTTGCAAGTCAGTCAATTTGAAGGCGTTGTAGTTTTAAAGGCCTTTCTTTCCCTTCTGGACATATCAATCATTTAAGACAGGGGTCCCCAAATTCAGCAACTGTAAGACTTGTGGACTTCAACTCCCAGAATTCTCCAGCCAGCAGAGCTCTGCTGGCTGGAGAATTCTGGGAGTTGAAGTCCACAAGTCTTCAAGTTGCCAAGTTTGAAGACCTCTGATTCAAGTGTGGCTTTAAGAAAGCAAGCTAGATTAGTTAAGTAAGGGCACTCATGACACAACCTGGAATTCTTAAGAGGAAAATCTCTTGGTTGTCAAGAGATGGATGTGTGCAGGGGGCTTTGATGTGAGCAGAGGGAAGAAATCAGCGACATGCAAGTGACACGTGTCATTTGGGAGATGCTGAAGGATGAGAACCAGCTTTTAAAACCAAGATCTGCATTTTCAGCACTAGTTCCATTCCCCCCCCCCCCCCCCCTTGTTGATCGTTTTGCATCTGGAGCTGGGCTTTTTTGAGAATTGAAGGAAAGGAGGGTTGGAGCATTGTGGACAATCCTGAAGAACTTTTAGGATGAAGCCAATGTTAAAAGAAACAACATGAATTGGGAGCGTTGCTTTCTTTTAACGAAATAAGTTTGCTTTGAGGCAGAAAAGGGCTATACTGTTTTTAATGACCTACATCCATCCAGGACGTTTTCCTTTTCCTTTTGGGAGGTGACGATAACCATGTAATAATCAGCAGAAGACATAAGCAAACACACATCCCATTTGTTAAGGAAACATGTTTTTATAGTAATGCAATAGAATAAAGGGAGGAAGCCCACATATACTCAAGACCCATTTCTTTTTATCAGTAAGTCAGATTTAGACTGATTTCAAGAATGTTGCTAGCGTTGAACCCAGGAGTAAAATAGATTTGTTGGGTTGGTTATATTTTGCATGCTCTGGCTCAAATTGTAGCTTTATATACGGAAATAAAAGATAGAAAGGCAAACGCTTCTGCCTAATAACTAATTAAAGACGTTTTAGTCAATCATCTGAATTTCGGCTGAATAATTACTTAAACCTGCATATGGGGGAGGGGAGGGAAACATTTCTATGAAACCAAGAGGTTGGGTTCTTTTTAGATAGTATCTGGGTGGGTGTGACAAACAGACCATTACTATTGTAGAATAGGGGTCCCCAACCTTTGCAACTTTAAGTCTGAAGGACTTCAGCTCCCAGGCTTCTCCAGCCAGCTTTGCTGAAGGACTTTGCTGAAGCTTTGCTGGCTGGAGAATTCTAGGAGCTGAAGTCCTTCAGACTTAAAGTTGCAAAGGTTGGAGAGCCCTGTTGTAGAACAATTCCAGCTTCTCACACATAAAGGATTGCTACTTATGATCTGGTATGTGCTTGCATTGAATATGCTTTTTAAAAAATAATAATAATAATAATAATAGATCTATTTCCCCAGGAAGGGAAGGGGTGTTAGCAGTTTTAAGCCAATTAAGCCAATTGATTAATTAGAATCCATCTATCCAGCTGATGAAATGTTGGAGCATCTTTAAAAGCTATCTTTTTTTCTGATAGGTAGCAGTATAAAGGGTGGGGAGGGAGTGATGATAAATTCACGTAATACTTTTGACAAGTGTCAGTACATTCATGTTGGAACTTTTGTTTTCATTCTGAGGTTGTTTTTTTAATCGTTTTCTGTTTTTGCATGATTCACCGGTGACTTCAGATAATTTCTGCGATCAAATTAAGGCAATATGTAAAGTACTTTTTAAATGCCTGTTTACCAAGTGCTTAAGTATCTTAGGTTACAGTTGCTTATAGATTTCATCTGGACTTGGAATAGTGGAGCCATTAAAGCAAAATAATTAATTCAGAAGTGATTTCATAAATATGAATCTTATACAGTATACTCTTCTATGTGCTGTTCAATTCTCTAGAGCAGGGGTCTCCAACCTTTGCAACTTTAAGTCTGAAGGACTTCAGCAAAGCTGGCTGGAGAAGTCGGGGAGCTGAAGTCCTTCAGACTTAAAGTTGCAAAGGTTGGAGACCCCTGTGTTAGAGAATATTTCATATACATGTACATTGTGCTTACGGGAGCAGAGAGATTAAAATTTGGGCTGCTATAGAACAATGCGCATTCATGGGAGATAAAAGACAGAGAAGAGCAACAAAAATGATTAGCAGAGTGGAGGCTAAAACATACAAAGAATGATTGCAGGAATTTGAGTATGTCTAGTTTAATGGGGGGGGGGAAGGATTAGGGGGTGACATGATAGCAGTGTTTCAAATAGCTATGGGATTGCCACAAAGAAGAGGGAATAAACCTATTCTCCAAAGGCAATCAAGAGAAGCAACCTAGAACTAAGGAGAAATTTCCTGACAGTGAGAACAATTAATGAGCGCAATGGCTTGCCTCCAAAATTTGTGGGTACTCCAACACTGGAAGTTTTTAAGAAGAGATTGGACAACCATGTGTCTGAAATTGAATAGGATTTCCTGCAGGGGTTGGACTAGAAGATCTCCAAGGTCCCCTCCAATTCTGTTATTGTTATATTCTTTTCAGTGACACAACATAATTTGAGAATGCATTCAGGCCCAGTTTGGTGGTATTCTTACAGCACCCTAACCTTTGGTAGTTTTAAAAACTTGGTTAGTACTTTTTGTGGCCCAGCATGTTATAGGAATCCAGCCAACAGCACGACCAGATGTTAAGAAAAACTTAACATGTGCAAATCCAAGTAGGTCTAATTTGAAGTCCCAAATCAAGAATACCTACTCCATCAGCCTTTACTGGATGGGATATGAAGTGAATGAAGGACTTTCTACATGTAAAGGTCAATTGTGAATTCTCATCACTCCCTCTACACCCAGGGAGTTTTTGATTCCATCAAATTTACCGGGCAAAAGCTTTTTTTTTTTTATACACCTTCAGTAAATTTTCCAAGTGATTGCAGAATCAAAAAGGAAAAAGGAGGAATTATGTGATAAAAAAATTACTATTCTGTCGTTTAAAAAGGAGTCTGAATCCAGCATCAATCAAAATCAAAATCTATAACCTAGTATAGCAAATGCCTTTCAAAGTTTTTTTTTCTGGGTGAATACTTAAATTAAGAATAATCATCTTAATAATTTGTATTATCATGAATTAGGTTGACAAAGAAACACAGAAAATATATTTAAATGAAATGGAAGGCCTAATAATCCCGATAAAAACCTGTCAGTCTCTTGCTAATGATTTAAATTTGTAACCTCTATACAATTAGCAGTGTACCAAGGATGGGACAGAAAAAAAGGATTCCTGTCTTTTTAAAAAAATGGAAGAGGCTCGAGTTTGTAAACCTGATTTTCTGAACAGATTTGAGTAGATTTCTGACTAGTGCAAGAGAAAGGACTAATGAGGCAATAGGAAGCACTGTTTTCTTTCTGACGCTATCTGGCAAAATCCAGCAAAAATAGAAACAAACTCAGTTTATTAGTTTCAAATTCACAATCGTAGTCTGCATGCTGGATTTAAAGAAAAATCCAGACCCTCCAGATATATAATTATACTGTACATTTTCGCTAGCTTTCTGTTATATGACTGTAATGAAATGTGACGCAATATGTTGTATTTAGCTGTGCGTGGATGAAAATTATGCTCGCGCTTAGCAAAGCAGTTAATGTGAATATGTGCCATGCAATACATGTAAAGATTTACTTTTTTTATTTTCCGCCATTTTTCATGAAACCTTGAGTAACTGTGTACATGAACTGTGGTGGGAAACTTCCCCCCCCCTTCCCCCACAGATTAGGTTAAAAATAAAAAACACCACCCACTGTTTGCCATGGAATCATTTTTTTAAAAAACTTGTAGGCATGTGCCATCATTTGAAGTATTTTAGCAGTGTCTGTCATTAAGCACAACCAGGATGAAAAGATTCTAAGCAACATAAATGGGATAATATTCCAATTGGATTACCGCCAAGGTAACCCGTTGTGCTATTGGCTTATTGGTATCATGCGTAGCTGCAACATCACTGAAATGCATCCAAACAGGTTTGCATTGCGGATAAACGTTCCGAGATGCTACAACTCCCGACGTCAAGTGAAGATGTTTCCTATTCCAATGACAGCAGCCTCTGCTGACCTCTGGCCCTGGCCCTTTCGGCAGTTCAAGGAAGAGAACATTCTTGTGGTTGGCTTGAAGCAGGAGTCAGCAACCCATGGCTCTGGAGCTGCATGTGGCTTTTTCATCCCTCTGCTGCGGCTCCATCGCCAGACAGGCCCAGTTTTGAGAAGAGCTTCTGGTTACGGGGGGAAAAGCAGGGCGCACAAGGACGAGACTCTATGGCAAGGGGTGGGTTTTTTAGTCAGCTGCACAATTATAGGGCTTTTGGTTAGGACAAGTGGAGAAAAAGGATGCCATGCTAGGAGGAGACTCTTATGGTGGGGGAAACAGACTTCTGGTTGGCTTCAGAATTGAAGGTTGTATGTGTGTGTGTGTGTGTGTTCTGGTTAGGAACCTTTGTAGCTCTTTGAGTATTTAAGGTTGCAGACTCCTGGAGTAACACTTCTCCCTGAGAGAAATGCAACCAGTTGTTAAGACTCATAGCCAGGTATGGTTATCAAAGCTCATTGTTGCAAAAGGAGAGACAGACTGGGTGGCATTTTGGCCAGCATCTCTTAGTTCTCCAAGGAATAGACTTTTCTGAACATCAATATCATTGGGAGAAAAACATTTTTCTTATCAATCTTGGAAGATGAGAAAAAGATAGGATTGAAGAAATGGAAAAGGATAGGACAGGAAAGATGGAAAAAACTGCAACACTGCTCCAGTAGAATAAGAGATTGAGACTTAATTCCCAGAATTTTGCTTTAATAGCTGCCTGTATCCAGGTCATTTCAGTCTTGAGTCCATTTTTATTGGGGGAAAAAGGATCAAAAGTCTTCACAGTACACAGGCACTGTTGGGTTTCATTGTGGCGCAGAAGCCAATATTGATTTTAAATGTTTTTGAAGTATTATACAGTTATTTTAACAGTAATAATAAACAATGGTTTTAAGGAACTCTTGATAATTATAATCAAATTATAAATTCACTTTGGGAGTACTGCAAAGAAATCTTTGGATTTTTTAAAATAACAAAGCAACTGGGAAGTTGCAGGTTTATTCAACAAAATAGATTTTTGGCAATATAAGCATGTTAATGCCTGAGTTTTTCATAATGACTTGCAGCTTCTTTTGTTCCTGCTGCAACTGAACTAAACAAAGTATCCTTTTTTTTTGGTAAAACACAAATATACACTTTGGAATCTTAAGGATGTAACATTTGAGGCTCTATTCCTGAATGTATCTGTATGTACTTTATCTACTTATCTTGACTTTATTTTTTCTCAACTCAAAGCACTGTGTACATGCCTAATGCTGCTGTTTTGTGCTATTTCTCTCTTCACTATTTTAACAAACATTTTGGAAATGTTAAAAACATTTTAAGTTTCGCTGTTTTAATATAAATGAAATAATAGTACAAAACTTTACAGATATTGTTTATTAAATGAAACTAGAAGCCAGTTAACATTTGCACTGAACGGTGAGGTGAAACCTGAGCAGGTACAGTAGTTACACTGCTAATTTGGCCATCAGGTGTGCTTCAAAGAAAAGGTGGCAAGGCAACATTTTTGCAAGGCTTCCTTAATAAGCAACATGGGAATAACATTCAACCTGACAACACAGCTGAGCTGCAATACACCATTTATGTCCCAGAAGTTGCAGCAAGTATCTTTGCAAGTGTTGAGACAGCTGGACCAAACTGGGAAGGATGGCCAGTATGCCAGTAAAATGGAGCAAAGTATTAAACATTTTGGCTGCCCGTTTGAAACATCGGGAGGAATTGATAGTCACATATACAAGAACCAACTAAGACCACAAACAGGATTCAGTGTTTTATTATTTAACCCTTCAAAGGCCAAATGTGATCTTTTGAAGCACCAAGATGAGCCATTCTCCGGAACAGAATTAAATAGAGAACGTCTGGAGGATGAGATTAAAGGGGTCATTTGCCAAAAACACAACGATGTATTCACTCTGTCACATCAGCTGCACGTTGGTCCCCATGATATATTCTGTGGATCTCTTTAATAAATCTTGAGCGTCAAAGAGTATCTGTGACTTACAAAATGACCCTCTCTAATTCTCTTGACTCAAATCCCAGATTGATGAGGGGCTTCTTCACTACATACTGTTGTGGCTCCTTTTCCAACAAGCCAATCGCATGAAGCATGCATGGAACCAAATAAGATTTTGCCCCTTTTAAAAAATATAAAAACAAAAGATGCTCGCCATTATGTCAACAACCAAAAAGATTAAATTAAAACACAGTCCATCAAAGGCTGAACCGAACGGTAGTTTAAAAATAACAAAAAACAAAACCGTATTTAAAACTAGCAGAACTATGCCGTGTTCTTAGGAGGGTCATCCTTGTTTCTTCGCTTTACATCCCAATTATAAACTCTGGCCATATCTGCAGACAGAGATTAAGGAAGGTATGGTTCAAAAGCAGACTCAATTCCTTTGCATTTTCCTGCTTTGCTGACACTTAAGGCAGGTTTATTTATGAATATTTACCTCAATGGTGCTTAGGGAATAGAAAAGCTGATTTTCCCAATGCCTTCCAGGTAGATTTGAAACTTCCATAGCCAACACAGATAGACCAAGGAATGCTGGTAACAAATTTCAAGGCGGCTTTTTCACTACCCCCTTTAAAGTTCCCCTTTTAGTACATCCCGGATCCCCTACTTTTTTCTAGAAGCAGCAATGCTCATTTGAATAAAATTGCTCTCAACTGAGAGGACAGAATATTGACAACCACATAGTTTATCCGTGCGTAGTTTTGAAAAATCTGTCTGCTGATACTTGCTGATAGGATCAACTGCTTCACCATCTACTAAATATAGACATGGGGTGAAATTCTTCCCACATCATGCTTAAGTAGCAGCTTATAATGATGCAGGGGACAATTACTCCAGGCTCCAATTCATTAGAAGAGAAATATCTCTTATTCTTTGAACAAGTAGCCCAGTGAGAAAATAGCAACAATTCAAGAATGAGCATAGAGATAGGCAGAGAGAATAATCCGTCTACTCAGCCAGGCAGTGTATTTTCTATACCTGCTTCAGAAATATAAAAAGCTTTGGAATGTCTCCTGAAAGGGAGCCCTAAAATAAGCAATATTTTAGCGAAGCACCTGGAGGATCTATTTGCTTTACCTATAGAGCAAGAGTCCCCAAACTCTAGGCTGTGGCCAATTTGCAGCAGGGCCGCATAGCATCAGGCCAATGTGCCCGCTTGCGCATGCAGCACAACTCGTGCGAGCGGCGGGCCAGCAGAGCTCAACCTCCGCTGTGCTTGCATGCCGGCCTGATGCTCACACGGCCCCATTTCCCTCCCACCCCACCAAGCTGCAAAGAACCGCTGCTTATAGAGGAAGGAGTTTAAAGTCCAGATTGAATCTGCACATTATCAAAAAAAAAAAAAAGTAATAACCTAAAGGCTTAAGTTTATGCAAGGCAGAGGAGCTACGTTATCGATTGAGATAATAGGGATCTTTTTTCCCCACAGACCCTTCATTGCTTAGGCATCCACTGTCCTTAAGTGGATGAGACGGCATCTGGCTCTGAGAGTTCACTCTGGCTGAAAAACACAATAGAAATATAAGTCTTGGAACTGCAATTCCTTGACACCTGATGCTGTCTTGAAGCCGCTGAGTGCAAATGCAACGAACGAGTAGAAATCCACCCAACAAGACCGTTCCAACCTAACATTTGAACCACAAAAAGGATACTGACTTCCGTAGTTGTAAATTGATCTCTAAGGAAATCCAAATCTTCTTCTAGGGACTCGAGGTTTTTTGTAGCTGTGCTAAGATTTTTTTCTAGCAGTGCCTGGGCTTCGTCAATATCGTACTCCAGCATAACATTGGCCTAAGGGCAGCATTTAAATGGAAACTTATTTTTATGATTCCTTGAAATCAAGGTAGAGTTGAAGCTCAGCTTTTGCCATCTGGAAGATGCTGACCTTCCCTTCATACCAGTTCTAGGCATCAGTGGAGGCATGTAATTGGGACTAAGGACAGTGAACTTGCCCGTTCCTCTCTATTGGTTGTACTGAACTTAATGCCAGTTATCAACAAATGCCTGTGAAACCAGAAACCTGACACCTAACAGATTACTGAATCTTGAAAACTGCAAAAAATAATGGATGCAGCTAATCTCCAAACTGTGCTACAAAGATGAGAATCCCGTTCCTGACCAGCATCTTTAATTCTTAACTCATACATTGTTTCAGGATATAACTCTTCCTTTAGCAAAGATTTCCAAGCTGGCTAACTACGTTTTACAAGGAAGCCATGGAAGAGAATTACACATTATAGTTTGCCATGTCAGATATAATAAACAGAAAATAATAAAAAAGGAAGTGTTTCATAGTTTAGTCTCAAATATCAAAGCGAAGTTTGGTGTCAACATCTAAAATAGGTTTGCTAAAATAACATTACTGGGCTCCCTTTGAAAGTGGCTTAGATATTCTTGTGATTAAAAAAAAAACACTAGTCCTGCCTTAAAAGACAGAGATTCCTACCATGTAAGCAAATACAGTAAGTTACAGTACATTTTTACTAGAAAATTCCCAAAATGTTACAACCACTGGAAGAAGTGCTTCACTTTCTACCACATACTTACCCCTAACCAGAGACAAACTTTATCTGTAGGAGGAACTGATGCTTTACAGTAGACATTATCTGCCAATAAGAATCTGGTTTCCATCAGATCTGTAGATTCCTTTGGAAATGACAAATCAACATAAACAAAACAATGGTCTATAGAATACTTTTAATTTTCTATTATGATGAAAATACTTAAGATCCAAAGTTAACCTGTTTGTTGTAACTAATGGCATAGCGATGTGCACAAGGTAGGGAATTTTACTGAATTTGTCTAGGAATATGTATATTGCTTAGAGCGAATAAATTATTTCATTTTTCAATTAGACATGGAAAATAGATGCTCTATTTCCAAAGGAATTCACTCAGATAAATGTTATGACTCAAAAGTGATTAGGGTTAGCCATAAAATTGGGCATGACACCTAAGAACTTTGCTTACCTACAAAAATTCTGGGCCCAATTGTGGTTTGTAAGTCAAGGACTAGCTGTACTTACCTTTTTCTTTTGCATGTGTTTTAAGATCTCTAATGTCTGTTTAATTTCAGGAATTTGACTTTTTAATCTGTAAAATAAAATATTTAAAATATTATTTTTATCATTCTTCATCTGGAAAAAAAACACCCAACGTTTTGATTCATACTAAAACTGTAGAAAGTAAGAAAGATGACAACAGAAATATACAGGAACTGTTATATAGGCAAAAAGAGGTGAAGCATTTTTTAAGTCCTGAAAGATGAGATAACATTCAGAAGTGACTCAGTCAGACACTTTCCTGATTCACTGGAGTAAAAGGGGATAGAAGTACAGTGCAATCTGACTTGCAAGACTGTGGTATTATAGCCAATCATAATAAAAAGTAGTTTTGTTTTAAACCTTCTATGGCAGTGACAGCGAACCTATGGCATGCGTGCCAGAGGCGGCACGGGGAGCCATTTGTCAGGGCACACGAGGCGATGCCGTCAGCTGGCCAGCACACATGAGCACACTGGCCAGCTGAATTCACCCTTTTTTGTATGCTTTTTTCACCCTCCCCAGGCTCCAAAGGCTTTATAGGAGCCTGGGGAGGGCGAAAAGAGCCTCCACCCCCCCCCCCAGGCCCTTCGGAGGCTTCATGAACTTCCCTGAAGCCTCCAGGGCACTCAAAATGATGAGCCGCCGAAACCAGAAGTGACGTCCAATTTGGTTGGAGCGTCATTTTGAGTGGTCTGGAGGCTTCAGCGACCTTCAGGAGGCTTCCCTTAAGCCTCCGGGCCACTCAAAATGACGCTCCAAGCAAATTGGACATCACTTCTAGTTTTGGCAGTGCTCCGGAGGCTTCCCAGGCCCTCCGGAGGCCCTCCAGAGCGACTTTCAGGAGGCTTCCCTGAAGCCTCTGGAGCACTCAAAATGATGCGCCGCCGAAACCGGAAGTGACGTCTGATTTGCTTGGAGCGTCATTTTGAGTGCTGAAGCCTCCTGAAGGGCCTTCCGGGGGGGTTGTTTCCACCCTCCCCAGGCTCCTATAAAGCCTCTGAAGCCTGGGGAGAGCAAAAAGAGCATGCAAAAAATGGGGGATTGCGTCAGTAGTAGGGGTGTGTGTGTGTTGAGCATTGCATTATGGGTGCGGCACGCTCGCATACGACCCCCCTGAGCTCCCCCCACTTATAGCACGTGAGCCAAAAAAGGTTCGCCATTGCTGTTCTATGGGATTGATGGTCCAACCAGCTGGCTGGCAATAAGTGAGACAGTGGATATTAAACTTTTTCTTAGGAAAAAAAAAAGATGAGTCACAAATAAGTTACTTGCATATACCATTGTGACCATGCATGATGACCTCTCACACAATAAAAAGCATTCTCTTCAGATATAAATATAAGAACCAGGACCTACTGCCTCTGATACAGCATTTTAAAAAAAACCAACCTTTCAGTGTTCCCCATTACTGAATGGGGAATGAGCATCAAAAGCTCTACTTATGGCAGAATAATTGTTTTACTATATTTCAGTGCATTTTATGCAATTTCTTCCAACAGCCTCAAATGTATTTCAGGATATACAACATACAGATGTGCCCTTATGAATATTTGTAAATTAGCAAGCACGAAGTTAGTTATAAATACCATCACCTAGATAAATATGATGATTTGAAACTTCCTGTAGAGGGAACAGGTTATGTATTAAAACTTACATATTTCAGTTGCTTATAAAGTTATGTGCATAGGAAATGTCTGAAAAGTTTAATGAAATAATTTACACCATATATGCTTGGCAGAGAAGTGTCCAAATTTTACAACAGCCTTTGTACCAGTAAAAGTATCATAAACATACCTACCTTCTTTTCTTCTGGGCAAGGTTAAGCTCCATAAATTTATATTTTTGATATTGTTCATCCAGCTTCTTGAGCACTACATCTGCTGTTTCATTTCCTGGCTGTTTCATGAAAGAATCTACATCTTCCTTAAAGTAAGAATACACACATATGGTTAATTCTAAAAACACAACATCAGGCTAATGAGCCAATAACTTGTTCCTTTGCTTTTTTTGACATCCTGGAAAAAAAGGATTGGCAGAACTACATAATCAGCCCATCAATGAAATGCTTTTAGGTCTGCTCCTCAAAATCATTTCCACTACTGGTTCACTTAAGTCTCTCTGGTTAGCTGGGAAGCAAACACTGTTGGAGGAGAAACAAAACCAAAGGACTGAACTGAACTGTATAGACCTGTCTCCCAGACTGGTCCAAACCAAAACATTACATGATAACAATAGAGTAACAGTCTAGATTTAATTCTCTCTCTTTTGGTTACAAAATTGGTTGGGAAATCTTGGGTTTTAAGATTTAAGAATTATCCCTCTGCTTAACATATTTCATAAAGGATTATTTTTTTAAAAAAAGAACTACGTAAATGAAGAATCAGCAGTCAATGGAAAAGACCCTGCACACTAATTTTTAGGAGAGATGGCAGATGAGTATGATAAAACCAAGTATTTTCTGTATTAAAAGAGAAAGATCCAAAACCTGCTCTGCCAACCATGTTTTTGATAGAGGAGCTTAAAACCAGGAATGAAATAGCTCTATTCAGCTTGGCTTCTTCAGCATCTGACAAGACAAATATTGACAAGAAACCTGCTTTTGCGGGTTTCGGTGTTTTGTTTTTTGCGCGTATGAACCTGTCTTGAACTCTGGTAGCCTCCTGGATGAGTTCTGCAGTGTTTTTTGCATTGCCTTCTTCCTGAGAATGACCGGTTAGCTTTGTGTCTACGGTTGAATAGGGCTCCTGATGTCTAGTCTGGTGCCTTAGCCATGACCCCCAAATGACTCTCTATTGAAAGTGGTTTGTGCTTGCTTGTAACACTACTTTCTTCATAAGGTTATGAGAGAGGGACTGCCCCAAGCTCCTCCAATTATCTTCATTTCATAAGCAGCATTGGAACTCAAGTCTTCCAGTTCCTAGTCTGGTGCCTTCAATCTCAATGCCAAACTGGCTGTCGTTGCCTTTAAGCCAGTCTGGGCGACTGCCTAGATGAATCCCTGCAGGGGCTCTTTTGGGCAACGTTTTTGGAAGTGTTTTGCCAATGCCTCCTTCTTGGAGATGAGGCAGAATGAGCGACCCAAAATCACCCAACTGATTTTGTGCCAAAGATAAGGCTAGAACTCACCATCTCTTTGTAATTGGCCCAAAATCACCCAGCTGGCTTTTATGCCTAAGGTGGGACTAGAACGCAAAGTTCCTGATGATCGGCCAAGAAGTATCCAACTGGCTTTCATGCCTAAAGTAGGACTAGAACTCAGAGTCTCCTGATTGGCCAAGCAGTACCGGTTAGCTTTTATGCCTAAGGCGGGACTAGAACTTAAAGTCCATGATGATTGGCCAAGAGGAACCCAACTGGCTTTTATGCCTAAGGTAGGCCTAGAACTCAAAAGTCCATGATGATTGGCCAAGAGGAACCCAACTGGCTTTTATGCCTAAGGTAGGACTAGAACTCACAGTCTTCTGATTGGCCAAGCAGTACCAGTTAGCTTTTATGCCTAAGGTGAGAAGTCCATGATAATTGGCCAAAAGGTACCGAACTGGTCTCCAGCCTGCTTTCTTGACTCTTGAGCTAAACTAGCTCTTGATCGTCTTACCTTCCATAAACTTCCCCAATCTCCTTTTAAAACCACCTTCAGTCCCACCATTTGTGTAAGTACCAAAACCATGCAGGAAAACTACACCCTAGAACAGTGGTCATCAACCTGGTCCCTCCCGCCCACTAGTGGGCGTTCCAGCTTTCATGGTGGGCGGTAGGGGTTTTGGTCTGATACTGAAGCACTTTCCTTTTTTGAATTTAATTGACTTCCCTACTTTATAAGTCACCCTTACTGTGGAACCTTTGGTGGGCAGATAGAAAATTTTACTACTAACAGAGATACAAAAGTGGGTGGTAGGTATAAAAAGATTGACTACCCCTGGCCTAGAAGATTCATTTCCAGCGTTATGTGCTGGGGATGTTTCCCCCAAAGATAACAAAGGGAGGAAAAGAGACCGTCCAGACGCCTGCTGCAGTGGATCTATAGAAGCAAAACTGGACTAGCTCATTTATAGGAAACTGCTTATTTATTTCATTTATATCAGTGGTTCCCAAAGTGGGGCCCACGGCTCACAAGGGGGGCAATTTGGTTTTTAATAGGGGCAATTTGAACCTTGTTTAAACCAAGTTAATGGTTTTTTAGGCTTCCTCTGCCTGAGTAGAGTTCACTTTTTGAGTAAAGTAAGAATTTTACGTCATGGGTGTGTGTGTGTGTGTCAGGATTTTAGAGATGGTTAGGTGGGGCATGGCCGAAAAAAAGGTTGGGAACCACTGATTTATATCATCATCATCAGTCTGTGGTTAATCTTTGGTGAGATTCACAGTCTTTGGGGCTGGTTGGTAGCTCAACAGCTCGAGTCCTAACCAAGGACCTAGGAACTGTTAAGGTAACGTCGAATGATATAAGCTGTTAGAAGTAGGGTGGCTTTTTGTAGAGTCAGAATGTTCAAGGCTGGTAAATTTAGATTATTATTATTAATTATTATTAATATTATTATTATCATCATCATCACTATTATTATTATTACTACTACTACTACTATTATTACAAATAATTCAAGCTGCCTAGAGTAGCCCCAGAGCAAGATAGGTGGCATATAAATGTAAAAAAGCAACAAAGTGGCAAGCATACCTAAGACTTATTTACCTCACAACAACCACCCTGTGAGGTGGGTTGGGCTGAGAGAGGGGGAGGGATTGGCCCAAGACGGTCTTTGAACATAAGAGAGCCTCTACCTTCAAGGGCAGTATACCGGGTAAATTAGGCAGTTGGACACCCCCCCCCCCAATCTTTTCTTTCCCAAGAAACAGGATCTTTCCCCATTAGGTGCCCTTGAGCAGCTCCCGAGGACTACAGAGTTCAGAATCCCCAGC
Organism: Rhabdophis nuchalis; assembly: GCA_039707465.1. Lineage (NCBI taxonomy): Eukaryota > Metazoa > Chordata > Lepidosauria > Squamata > Natricidae > Rhabdophis > Rhabdophis nuchalis. The sequence continues at coordinate 10,050,656 of CM077657.1, read as the reverse complement.
CAAAGCTGCGGGAGCCAAAGCACCCGTACCGCGCTCGGGAAAGATCGCCGCTCCGGCCCTTACCATCAAAGGGACAAGCACCGAGTTAGCCTGGGCGACCCCGCCCCATGGAGAGGAGCCTCCATGGAGACAGGCACACTACCTTCCAACGCCCGGCTGCGCGGGCCCAACCGCCCCTGACAGAAACGGAGCGCGCATGCGCAGGAGAAAGCGAGCGGTTGGAACGTCGCCGTCGCGCTTTTCTCTCTTCCCCCCCACTCCCCGCGTCCCGGCCCGCTTCGCCAAGCCTTTCGCCTCGCTCCCTCGCTTACGACGAAAACGGCCTCGGGGATGCCCAGGTGACCCCTCTTGCCGACGTCGCCGATGCCGCTTGCCGGGCCGTCGCCACAAACCGCCTCGCCGCCGGTGGCCGCCGCCATCTTGGGGAGGGAAGGCGACCGCGGCTGGCGCGCGCCGTCACGCCCGCGCCCGCATGCGCTGTGGAGGCGAAAGGCGTGCAGAAGAGGGGGCGTTACCAGGTGTCACAATCGAGGCGGGTCCTAGGGTTCCTATTGGCCGAGGAGGCGCGCTTGCCCGCTCCCCCCCCCCCCACCCGGGAAGACGTCGCTGAGGGAGGGAGGGAGAGAGGCAGGCATCCCCGACTAAGGATGCCGAGGATGGTTTGCTTCCAAGAATGGTGGCTTCTTGAACAAGCCGTAATGGACTGGTTGATGGGAGGAGCTGCAGAGCTGGTTAAGGCTGAAATACATCGGAAGGACAAGATTGCAATTCATCCCTTGGTTTTCCAACCTCAGTTCAGTGCAAATACTGAGACTTTATGCAGCGCAGACCAAATTCCTTGTCTGTATCAACAGAAGTGACCTTCAAGTTTCTAGGTTCTATCCTGTCTCAAGACCCAAAATGGACACCTAACATCAAAAACGTCATCAAAAAAAAGCACAACAAAGAATGTTCTTTCTGCGCCAACTCAGGAAGCTCAAACTGCCCAAGGAGCTGCTGATTCAGTTCTACAGAGGAATTACTGAGTCTGTCATTTGCACCGCCATAACTGTCTGGTTTGGCTCTGCAACCCATCAAGACAGACAAGAGACTTCAGAGGAGAATCAGAACTGCGGCGACAACAATTACGGCCAACCTGTCTTCCTTTGAGGCCCTGTATACTGCACAAGTCAAAAAGAGGTGCATGAAAGTATTTACAGACCCCTTGTGTCCTGGACATAAATTGTTTCAACTCCTACCCTCAAAATGATGCTATAGACCAGGGGTCTCCAACCTTTGCAACTTTAAGTCTGAAGGACTTCAGCTCCCAGCTTTGCTGGCTGGAGAAGTCTGGGAACTGAAGTCCTTCAAGACTTAAAAGTTGCAAAGGTTGGAGACCCCTGCTATAGACCACTGCACACCACAAGAACAAACACAAGAACAATTCCCCCCCCCCCCCAACGCCATCACTTTGCTAAACAAATAATTCCCTCACCACTGTCAAACTATTCACTAAGGCTGCGTTACTATTAGTCCTCTCATTCTTCCTATCCCCCATCTCCTCCCACTTATGACTGCAGGACCATAACTTTGTTGTTTGTATCCTTACGATTGATATGGATATTGTTTCCTGATTGCTTATTTGTACCCTGTGACTATCATTAAGTGCTGTACCTTATGATTCGTGACGAATGTATCTTGTCTTTTTATGTACCCTGAGAGCATCTGCACCAAAGGCAAATTCCTTGTGTTGTCCAATCACATTTGGCCAATAAAGAATTCTACTCTATTCTAGCTATACTGAGAGTTTATGCACCACAGACTAATTCCTTGTATGTCCACTCACACTTGGCCAATATTCTCTCCTCTACCTATTCCAGATTCGTAGCTGTAAAAGATGGACCTTTAGCATTTTCCATCTTTCTTGTGTTGGGGCAACGCGCAAGTGACCTGACATCCTCTTTGCATCCTCCACCCATGTATGCCGTCCTTCGGGTATGCGTTTGCTTGTTCTCTGGGCACGAAGGGTATCTATCCGTAAGAATTTTGGGACGTTTTAAAAACGCCAATCGCAGTTAGAAAGGTGCGGACAATCTCTGAACTCTACTTCCCCGCAATCGCTGTGATTTCATTTTTTATTAAGGCCCAGATTGTATGGAGCCCTTCATTTATGCCTGCTGCAACCCAGGGATATTTGTAGTCCAAAGCACAGGGGCCAAAATTTTCCAAAATCAAATTTGTATGCACTTTGTAGTGGGAGGCAGAAAAACACAGGAAGCCCCAAACTTATTAACCCTTGCATACACACACACCCCAAAAAAACCTCAAGGGAAAAATTGTTCTGCTGCCCAAAAGCATATGACTTCAGTTTGCACCATTCTTTGTCAACCCAGTGTTGGTTCCCAAAGCACTAAATGTGCCACCTTACACTCACACACACACACACACAAACTCAGTTGCTTCTTTTTGAACCCTTGCTTCCTATATTCTCCTTGTATTACTCCTTCCATTACCCCTGTGGATGGGGCACGCAACTTGGGCGTCCTCCTGGATACCCGGCTGTCCATGGAAGATCAAGTGACAGCCGTGGCCAGGAGGGCGTTTTACCAGGTTCGCCTGGTACGCCAGTTGCGTCCCCTATTGGATCGGGATGCCCTTTGCACAGTCACTCATGCCCTCGTGACATCCCGACTGGACTACTGCAATTCTCTCTACATGGGTGTAGAGGTGCACCCGAAGACTTCAGCTTGTCCAGAATGCAGCCGCGCGAGTAATAATGGGAACCTCTAGGTTTACCCACATAACACCGCTCTTGCGCGAGCTGCATTGGCTGCCTGTCGTCTTTCGGGTGCGCTTCAAGGTGTTAGTCACTATCTTTAAAGCGCTCCATGGCACGGGACCTAGTTATCTGCGGGATCGGATCCTGCCTCATACTTCCCTGCGGCCGATTCGCTCCCACAGAGAGGGACTTCTCCTGGTGCCGTCCACTAGGCTATGCCAGCGGGCGACGCCCAGGGGAAGGGCCTTCTCTGTGGTGGGCCCAGCCCTCTGGAACGACCTTCCCCCCGAGATCAGAACAACTACGGACCTCCGCTCCTTCCGTCAAAAATTAAAAACACACTTTTTCTGCTTGGCCGGCCTAGGTTAGTCTTCCGTCTTTTAATTGGGTTTTAGGGGATTTTACTGTATTTAGATAGGGTGATTTTAGCGCAGGGATAATTTGGTTTAATTTGTATTTTATTTATCTATTTATGTATTTTATATCGATATTTTTAATTTCTCCCTGTGCACCGCTCCGAGTCCCTTCGGGGAGAGGAGGCGGTATATAAATAAAAATATTATTATTATTATTATTATTATTATATATATATATATTTATTAGACTGGTTCCCATTTTCTAATTTTGAAGACGCAGCTCCCTGAAAAAGCCTTCTAAAGCTGGGAAAGGTGGAAGGAAAGATGATACCAGCAGCAAAGTGGAAGGACTCGGTTGCAGTGCTGCAGTGGCATTGAGGAAGGGAGTTGGCAGACTTGAAAGGGTCAACCTATTTTTCCAAAGCTCCTGAAGGCAGGCCAAGAAGTCATGGATGGGAACTGAACATAGAAACGACCTAGAACCCGGGAGAAATGTCCTGATAGTGAGAACAATCAACCAGTGGAACGGCTTGCCTCCAGAATTTATGAGTCCTCCACACTGGAAGCTTTTAAGAAGGGACTAGACAATCATTTTCCTAAAATGGTATAGAGTCTCCTGCTTGAGCAAAGGGGTGGATTAGAAGACCTCCAAGGTCCTTTCCAACTCTGTATTCTGTTTTCAAAATAGGGACAGATCATTGTGGAGAAAATTGCTAGGAGCTGAAAATGGCTTGATGGCATAGAATGGATCAATTTTAGAATTGTGATCCAGAAAGTCCTTAAAGCACCTGGATGCAATGCAGCAATAATGGGGAGAAGAATCTGCTTTGCTTTCCAGGCCCTTTGAAGTAAACTTAATAAGGCATCATCTAGAATGGTTGGACTCCCATCGCATAAGATGAAATATGAGACAAACTGCAGGCCATTTAATTTAGCAAAGACTTGCTAGAATTGCTCCAAGATTACTTTCTGAAAACTAGTTCAAGCCCCAAATTGGTTGCTCTTTGCTGATACCTTTGAAGGATTATTAGGCCCGATGTCTTCTGCTAAAGGTTTACAAGTATATTGGATTAACAAGACTGAATCTTCTAAGGAAAGGCGGGTTTTGTTTTTGAAATAGGTTTCCTCTTTGATAGCATTGTAGAGACTCAGAAGCTGGCTAGCAATATTGTTTCCATTGTGCAAAATTTAAAAATATCAAATTGAATACAAAACAGAGCCAAAACACTTTGTGCCAAAGTTTATTTTCCAAAACCTGTTTCATTAACAAAAATGGAGTCTATACAATAGTCTCAACCACTTCCTTGTTTTGTATGCTGTCAAGCCAGTTAGCGCCAGAATCTTTGACGTGTTAACATGGCAAACAAAATATTTCAGAAAAAAATAATGGGGGAGCGGTGGGGAGGTGTTTGCTTAAACTGAAAAAGGTTTGGATGGCTAGGTGTGTTCTCCAACACTTTTGTAATCTAACATGAGCTGGGCAAAATAAATACTTTGAGAAGTTCAAACAGAAAATCACAATATACTTAATTATATTTCAAATGTTGAACAAAAATGTCAACTTAGAAAAACATTTCAAATATGAAAAAATACAAACACTTTTGCAGAAATTCATTAAGCATTTTCAAAACAAAGGTTACATTCCTTCAATAGTGCCTTACCGGCACAAAAAACATCTTGGAATTTTAATTGTACTTGGATTTTAGGCTTACAATTACTTCAAATAAGATCTACATACAAGTATCAATCCTGGTAAATTGCAATTTACAACTAAATGATTCAAGTGGTTTTCACTAGAACTACTGTATGAAGTTCACAATAATTTCAGTTAATGAATGAGAGAAATTGGTGAGAATAACCGCACATTTCTATTGTATTCTAATCGAACATTTTGTTATTTGGCTACAGATACTCAGACAACATTCAATAACTTTATCATCTGTCACCCAAGTAATATGGCAACTACTGCTGGTCTTTTGAGTTCTAAAAATATGCATTTTGGAGAACCAAAGCAAAAATCTTATAAGCTTTTCCACTTACTGCCTTTGTATTCAACAGCTGGGTATTTTTTTCTGAATATCATTGGCTTCCTATAGGCAAGAGCTGTAGGGTAGCAAGGAGACCTCAAACTGCAGGCTTTACTTATAAAGTATCTTTACCTTTGTTTCCAGAACAGGTTTGTAGCAACCAAAGTAATTGTATTGGTGGTGCAGGTACGTATGTTGTGAAAAACAACATCAATGGCTCACAGGTTGGCTAGAATTACAAGACGGACATTTTGCCACAGTTTACCCTGCTTCCATCAATATTGGATGTGTGGATCATTGGCTCACCAAGTTCACCGACAGATCTACTTTTGCAGGGAGGCTGCCTGGCACTAAGACAAGCACAGGAGGGGTTTTCCACCAGCTGTAGTTGTGGGATTGGCTTAGCTCACTTTTCCTGGCTCTTCAACAACAACAACAAAAAGGCCCTACAAACTAGACACCATGGGAAATGTGAGTTGCATTTTATGTGCTTCTAAGGCAGCGATGGCGAACCTATGGCACGGGTGCCACAGGTGGCACGTGGAACCATTTCTTAGGGCACGCGAGGCGTTGCCCTGTCAGCTCCAGTGTGCATATGTTCACTGGACAGCTGATTTAGGCCTCCTTTTGACCCTCTGGAGGCTTCGGGGAAGCTCCTGAAGCCTCTGGAGGTGGGGAGGGGAGGCTGTTTTCACCCTCTCCAGGCTCCTAGAAAGCCTCTGGAGCCTGGGGAGGGCGAAAAAAGCACACCAAAAGCAGGGGGTCGCACACATAGCATTATGGGTGTGGCACGCTCACGCACGACCCCCCTGCGCTCCCTCCACTTTTGGCACGCGAGCCAAAAAAGGTTAGCCATCACTGTTCTAAGGGAAGGGGGGGGGGGGGGGAAGGGTGTGTGTGTGAAATGGCAGAGCCGCTTTCCTAAATACTGCTATTTGTGCAGGGAACTCTGATGCTTTTGGCAAACTTGGAGGTTTCAAAACAGAATCAGTACCTAGCCAAGCTTAGCTCAACTATTAAAAAACAACCACACAACCTTAGGACCAGTCCTTGGATGTACTAATTGGAAATTAGAATTAAAAGCCGTCAGGCTGTAGATTAGATAGGAAGTTACACATACAACACACCCAAATTAGGCCGCACACAAGCACTTTCACAAAGCTATCCCTGAAATGTCCATTTACTCTTCAGGAGTTAAGAGTGACTCAAGGGATCTTCACCTTTTGGCACATTTCTTCTTCTTTTGAGCAGTGCCTGGTGGGGGGCAGGTCTTTCCCTCCTCACTGCCTATCAGTATTTTGATCCACACCCTCTTCTACCTGACAACCGTTTAAAAATGAAAGTAAGAAACGTGGCCTTTATGATTTCATTTGCCCTTCCAACTCTGCCAATTAACCATCTAGATCAGTGTTTCTCAGCCATGGCAAACTTTTAAGATGTCTGGACTGCAACTCCCAGAACTCCCCAGGTCTGGCTGGAAAATTCTGGGAGCCGAAGTCCTCACCAGTTGCTACGGTTGAGAAACATTGACCCAGGTAGAGAAGCTCAAACAAAGGTCAACTGTCAGATGCACGACAAATGCCGAACCTGCCCCTGCCTTCCCAAGTGAACAGAGCACCTGAGATGGAGAAATCTCCAGATCTTGCTCAACAGCAGCCCCCATCAATAGGAGTCATGGGAAAGGATGCATCATCTAGGAAGATTATTCAAAAGCTCCACAATGCAAGCTTGCTGATGGGGGTGTGCGCTCCACTAATTCAGCCTGGAGAGTTAGATCAAGGCTGAGCTACTTTCACTTCACTCTTACCTGTTTAAATGGGAATAACATCACCATTTTTTTCCCAGCAGGATTCAAATGCTATACTATACTGAGTCCAATTCTACCCATGGTCTAAAATCTGCTTTAAAGTTTAGCTAAACTGCAATCCTCCTACGGTTTTTATAGCAAAACACTTGGGAGGTGAGGGGTGGGGGGAGAAATCCGAGTAACAAAACTGCTGCATGACTGGCCCAGGAATTCTGGAAGTCCATAGGTCACCAAGGGGCCATAGATCCCTATTCCTGCTCTAAATCCTACAACCATTGGATACACGAATACAAATACATCCAAAGATTTATCTGTTTTGGAGAATACTACAGAAACACCTGTGACAGACTGGGACAAAAGGAGAAGAGACTGCACCAGTTATTACAATATTTAAAATGAGGGTCAAGACAGCTGTAGAGAAAATTGAGAGACACAATACGTTTTTCAATCAGTACCTGACAATCAAAAAGTCAGAGTACCCCAGAATCAGAAGCCACCTTTCTATTTCTAAACATTTTCTAGAAACTGCAGTGAAAACATGTAGTTTCCTTAACTCAAAAATATAATCTCTAGAATGGAAATAAGCGAGCAGGACGCAGAGCAGTTCAGCATCATCCTCAAAATGTAGGCTGCTTGAGGAAAAAAGGATTCTCTTTTGTTACAAATAATAAGCACTGATCCACAGTGCATTCTACTCAAAAGCTGATATCCCAACAAATTCTCAAACCACACCTGAAAAAAGAGCAAAACAAACCAAGAAAGCAAAACAAAACCAGATTCTGTACACCCTGTATTCAATTTTAAAGATAACATTTCAACAACACCCCCCTCCCCCAAATAGTCTTGCCTTAAAAAAATGGTACTTATCCTTACTATATACAGAGGACTAAAAATATGTATTGTTCTTTGTAAAATGTGTTATTTAAAAAGAGGAACCTTCAATTCAGAATAGACTTTTTCCAAGTATGACAAAATCTAGCTTTCCTCCTAGTTTAGGGCCAGCAGTGGGATAAGGAGGACAGTCTGACTTGGATGCCAACATGCCAATCAGGAGGCACATACAGGACTTTGCTCCAAAATGTTAGTATTGGACAAACATCAGTATTGAAGCCAGTTGCAGGGCGTTTCTCTATGGCAAGAGAACAACTGTTGGGGAGGGGGCGAAGGTATTTAGACAATGGCCCAGGGAGTCGAGGGAAGGCAAAAGAGAGAGCATCTTCAGTCACTTCATTTCTGGATGCCATTTTAAGATAGACTATAAGACCACATACGTGCCCACCATCCTATGAGAGATGTTGCCACCGAGCATGGTGCTGAAATAACACACTAGGGTGCCCAACAGCATTTTCTAGAATCACACTCAACTTCCTAAAAGCCAGAGAGCAGCACAACAGTCCCCAGCTCTGCCTAACAATTTAACATGGAGCTGTGGCTGTGCAAAGTCCCACCCAAGCATCTGGCCATCTTCAGATCCATCCTGCTTCTCTTGGGAAAAACCCAAAACCCCAATGTTCTGTTAGTATTGTAAGGGGGGAAACAAGAAATGACGTTGACATACAAAACCTTATTAATGAATGTATGTATGTATGTGCAACACAGATACCTCCTTTTCTTTTGATAAATATCATCCCTGAATATCTGCAGGAGTTCATTTTGTTTTGCTGTCTTAATTTTGGCAAATCATAAAAGCGGTATTGACAGCTAAACCCAGGATGTCCCAATTTCAGACTGAGATTACTTGCAAGTAAGTCCTGCTGGACTTAACTGATTTCCCAGTAAATAACAACGGGCGGCATAAAACAGGCACATTTGTCTAATTTGGGTTGGTTTTTCCTTTTCCTTTAAATAGAAACCTTAAATTCACCACTGGTCTAAAAAGTACATTGTAACAGGAAGCATCCCCTCTCTTATAGCAAACATTTGAGAACTAGAAACATTTGCAATAAAAATGTTAACGGGTGAAACATTACATTCATTACATTAATCTTCTTTAGCACCACCAGTATGTTTACAAGTATGTGTTCAATACTGGATAGGAAAATGCCAATTTTGAACATGATTTTTCTCCTAAAATTTATTGTTTTTATATACTTCATTGCTGTGGAGTACACAGGAACGCAAAGATGGAACTTCCTGGTCCCTCTTTAAAGCAGCAGTGTCTTTTCCTGAGGCCATGAGCGAGAGCCATCACACAATCCTGCAAACTCAAGTGCTCTACTGCATAACCTAATGCATTTGAAATCAGGTGTTTTACGGTCTTAGTTCATGTGCTTGTCTCAGATTGGAGTGTTCCTGGATTTAGCTGGGATAGTCGATGGATAACATTCTAGGAAGTTCACCTCGATCTATAAATAAATATATAAAATCAGGGAGAGGGGGACTGCTTTTAAGTATGCACAACATATACACTTACTGTCCAACGTGTCAAGACCATTCAACTATAACAACACTAAAATCACTGTAAACAACCTTTAGCCAACTGGAAGTTTGAAAATGGTACAGTTGCCTGTACAATGGTGATTTCTGGCATGAAGACAGAAAATTCCAACTGCGGCAGGTGCAAAAACACTTGCAATAAAACTAACACAGACCATTTACCCAGGTCTACTGTTCTGTTTTGTTTTGTTTTAAAAGATTTTGCAATCTTGCAGCAAGGAATTGCAATGCTGCACCTACCATGAGGAAGACAGGAAGATTCCAATTTTTCAAAGCAGGGGTACTTCTGCCAAACTGTTTTATGAACGCAATTCCTGTCCTGGAGAGTCAGCTCTTCAGTGCAGTCATAAGCACTACCACCCAGGCTGTGGTGCTCTAATGCCAATTTTCCACTCTCTTCTCTTGTGCCAGTTTAAGGGGAGGGGGCAATTCCAGGACACAGTGGCTGGTCAGGAGATAAAAGACAACTCCCACCTTGTCTAATTAAAGGTCTGGTAGCTAAGCAATATTATTTAAACATCACCCAGAGAACTACATACTAAAGATTACTTCCCATTTCAAAGCTAATATTTACAGCTGATACACAACGAGGGACAGATGTGGCTCGGAAACCACTGCTTGACAGGAGAAAAGCAAAATTGCTTATACTGTCTAAAATTAGCTAAATTATAATCATATCCAGGACTTGGATATGATAAAAATAGAAGCCTCAAATTAGACCTGTTAAAGATGGGATGAAATCCTGATAGAAATCACACAGTTCAAAGGCGTAAAAAACCCCACATCATCATGTTATCCACGGCAGCTCACGGACGGTGCTATTTACTGGGCCAACTGGACACCGTGTTTATTTAGAAGATCAGTGTGGAGAGGTGTCAGGAGAATACAATCTTTTGCGTACCTTCTGAGAAAGAGGTTGTTACTGGTTGTGTGTGAACTGGTTAAAGGTTTTGCAGGCACAGGAGGTGGTGCATGTTCAGGATGGCTGAGCTGCAAGTACCTTAAGCCAGGGGTCTCCAACCTTTGCAACTTTAAGTCTGAAGGACTTCAGCTCCCAGAATTCTCCAGCCAGCTTTGCTGACTGGAGAATTCTGGGAGCTGAAGTCCTTCAGACTTAAAGTTGCAAAGGTTGGAGACCCCTGCTCAAAAAGGATGCGAATGCAAAGCTGGCTGGAGAATTCTGGGAGCTGAAGTCCTTCAGACTTAAAGTTGCAAAGGTTGGAGACCCCTGCTCAAAAAGGATGCGAATGCAAAGCTGGCTGGAGAATTCTGGGAGCTGAAGTCCTTCAGACTTAAAGTTGCAAAGGTTGGAGACCCCTGCCTTAAGCTACAGAGAAATTAAAGTCTATTTTTATGAACTGTGCTGGACATGAAATAGAAGGAAGAATTTGTAAATATCAGAAATTTTATACATCAATATGTTGCAATGGGAACATTGTGGTTATTATTTTGAATTATTATAATTACAATAAAATCAGTAAGCACACATAGTATTATATCAAGCAATAACATAACATACTTTCATCTGGAGAGTAGCTCTCTTTCTCTCTGTCTCCCTGATCAGATGGATATTGCAAGATGTTCCTTGCTGTAAAATTGCAGCCAGCAAATGTAATAAATTAAACATCATTAAAATTCCATGATTAGACAATAATCTCTGGGAGTTAAAAAGCTTGCTGCTTATATTATGGTTCACACGATCACCATGTCTGTGATAAAATATTTCTAATTATAAAACCTATGTTATTTAAAACAGGGGTCTCCAACCTTGGCAACTTTAAGTCTGAAGGACTTCAGCTCCCAGAATTCTCCAGGCAGCTTTGCTGGCTGGAGAAGTCTGGGAGCTGAAGTCCTTCAGACTTAAAGTTGCCAAGGTTGGAGACCCCTGATTTAAAACACATGTTCTGGTCTAAACTGGATTGAAAGAGCGAAAATCAATGGGAAGGCGAGTTTATACAATCTTATATGAGGATTAGTTAAATTAATGCATGAAAATATCAATTCAAACAAATCCCACAAATAAATTGCTCCAGCTTATACAGGGTCAAAATAAATACTGGTTTGGGGGCAAATCTGGAGAATACATTAAAGTCAAAAGCCCTTGAAAATTCACTTTCCACATTTAATTACATGCATCCAGTTTACGTCTTTTGTCAGTACATGTCGAAGATTTGGTCTAAAACATTTTTTTCCACTTGCACATTTAATCCATACAAAGTTAGTGGTTACAAATTGCAAACACATATGTAAAAAATGATTCTTTCCTTTAAAAAATCATGTTTAGCTTGACAAAACAAGTATATCCTTTTTGAAGCAGGCTTTTTTTTTTTTACATTCTTGGCACAATATTAACAAACACAAAAGACACGTATAGAGGGGAAAAAATGGTTTTCTGAGTTTGAACATTCTGATCTGCAAAAAATGTTTTTTTTCTCCTTTGTAGTTGCTGTTAAATCCCTTTTGCCTAGGAACAAAACCCACAATTTGGCAAATGCTTGAAAGAACAAGCTCAATTGCCGTATCTTAAGAATATTTGGCCAAAATCTAGGGGAAAATTCTATGAAAGAAGGTCCACACTAGTATCATTTGATATCTTTTGTCCTGTTATTGCTGTGGTAACGGGCCTAACACCAGAAGCCTGGCAGTGATATAAAGGAATCAACTCTTCCATTAATTAGAACTCTTCTTTGATTTTAAAAAGGGATTTTAAATCCAAATTTCTTGCAATTCCCCCTGATAACACATGCTGAACAAGGTGAGTCAATTCCCATGGTAGTTAATCTATCATTATTGTTATCATCACCATCACCATCATCACGTTTTGGAGGAGAGTTGAAAATTATGGACCATCAAGCTGTATCATCACATTACATACGCTCTCCTAAACCGCAGTAACATCTCACATATTTTCAGGAACAATAGTTTGAGCTTCTCAATACCAAAGAAATTTGGAGCTGTATATCTTTAAGCGGTAAATATTCATATTTTGAATGTTACAAAGATAAACAACGACCAAAAAAATAATAATAATCCTGCAATTCTGGAGAAATTCCATCCTTAAAGGTTTACACATTATTTACAATTCTTTCCTCTAAAAAAACGTTACCTTACGGGCATCTTTTCCTTGTCTCCCTTGTTGACAAAAACTAGGCTATGCCATGGATGGACCCTTCAGAAATCCACCTTTCCAGTTCTTAAAGTGCACCACGGAACGTGATGAAGCACAATGAAAAATGTGTGATGCCTCTTTTCGGGACAAGCAACCTCTCAGATTTACAACTTCTGGCTGACCATTTACTGGGTGTTTTGTTTTCTGTTAAAGCCAGGATAGAAGTCAACGCTCACCAGAGTCAGAAACAATGCTACTCGCATGAAGTATTGCAGCTGTTGCCATTCACACCAGAACCTCACACACTGCTCAGTAATGTGCTACCCCGGGCACCCCCAAGTGTAGCCCTACAGCTGGGCTAAACAATCCCTCCGCTTGGATGCCAATTCATTTGTTTTCCATTCATGGCCAATTCAATTAATGCTAATGGCCCGTTTAATTAAAGTTGATTCACAGCATTGGAAAACTCACAGTATAAAACCTATGAATCAGAAGAAGCCAGCCTAGTATGAAGAAAAACAGCTTGGTTTCCCAAGATAACCAGCTTTTTTCACAATGCAGGATTTACTCCTGTCCGAGGAGTTACTGTTTTGGGTAGTCCTTCAGAGTATCTAAAAGGCTTATTGCTCAGCTCGCTCTATAGTGCCCATGATTACATCAGCCACCGAGTTTCAGGGAGAAAATAAATAGAAGTTTGAGGCTGTCCACTTGCTTACTACAGGCTCGAAAATTTAAAAAAAACAACAAATCTGTCCAAGGATTCCTAAGCTTGTCTTTAAAAGCAACAAAAAAGTAGGATATTCTTTTTGAACCTGGATGAACCTTTAGCTTCAAAATACTTCTTGTGGAAAACAGTCTTAACCCCATCCAAACCCACACATGATTTCAGACCATAGGGACTGTTATAAAAAGAATCTCTAAAGCACAGCAATTAAAAGTAATTTTATAGTATACGCGGAGCAAGTATGAGCTCTGGCAAAGGCTGCAGTCTGAAAGTTTCATCTTCTCTGTACCAATTTGCTTGTCAAAGAGTCTCGTTGTTTTGGCAGATCTACATAAACTGAATCTGTAACAGAGGAAACAAAGCCAAATTAAAGCTATTAACAAATGTACTCAAGTTATTCGGGAGTTTCCGAAAAATCTGAAAAATCGAGTTAAATGAAAGTTGCGAAACATTAACATGTTTTGCCCTTGTAATACAATACAATACAATACAATACAATACAATACAATACAATACAATACAATACAATAATACAATACAATAGCAGAGTTGGAAGGGACCTTGTAGGTCTTCTAGTCCAACCCCCTGTGTGGGCAGGAACCTTATACCATTTCAGACAAATGGCTATCTAACATCTTTTTAAAGACTTCCAAGGTTGGGGCATTCACAACTTCTGGAGGCAAGCTGTTCCAGAGGTTAATTGTTCTAACTGTCAGGAAATTTCTCCTTAGTTCTAAGTTGCTTCTCTCCTTGATTAGTTTCCACCCATTGCTTCTTGTCCTGCCCCCAGGTGCCTTGGAGAATAGTTTGACTCCCTCTTCTTTGTGACACCCTCTGAGATATCGGAACACTGCTATCATGTCTCCCCTGGTCCTTCTCTTCATCAAACTAGACATACCCAGCTCCTGCAACCGTTCTTCATATGTTTTAGTCTCCAGTCCCCTAATCATCTTGGTTGCTCTTCTCTGCACTCTTTCCAGAGTCTCCACGTCTTTTCTACATCGTGGCGACCAAAACTGTATGCAGTATTCCAAGTGTGGCCTTACCAAGGCACTATACAGTGGCATTAACACTTCACGTGATCTAGATTCTATCCCTCTGTTTATGCAGCCTAGAACAGTGTTGGCTTTTTTGGCAGCTGCTGCACACTGCTGGCTCATATTTAAATGGTTGTCCACTAGGATTCCTAGATCCCTCTCACAGTTTTTAGCAACCCTAGATAATGATAGAGTCACTGCTGAGAAAGGCCATAGCCTTTAAAAAAAAATTTAAATATCACTTTCATTAGTCTGGTTCAAAGGGAGGTAGAGATGAAGGAAGCATTCACTTGCCCAAGGTGCTTTTCAAAAGGCAACTAGACTTATTAGCCAAAGTAGACGTTCACTTGCCGAATCCCGAAAAACAATCCTGAAGGCTAACGTCACGTTCTAATGTCGCTTTCTGTTTTTCACATCTAGCTTCTGTTGCAATTCTACTCTTATTACTGATTATGTGTTTCCCTTTCTATTTTTTGCCTCAAAGCCATTGCAAGTGTTTCGTTCATTTTCACCATTTCCATTTGTTTTCCTTCAGCTCCTCACCCAACACTCCACCATCTGCAAACCAGGCAGAATCTGATTTCTTGCTGTCGTTTGTTTGCTGTCTCAACTTGCGAAAGGCAGGTTTTTAATTTGTTATTGTTTTCTCTCTCTTTCTCTGCCTGGGATCTCCTGGGATCTTAGGATTCTATTGTTCCTTTTTCCTCTTCTATGTACTGCTTCTATAAATCCACTCATGATCTCACCATGAGGTGCTAACCAACTCTTATTTAAAACCTTTCCCAAAAACTTGAATGAGCTACGGACCCATCAACAAACCACTGAAGGGGTTATGGCAAAATGCCAAAAGCAAAACATTTTAACATTTATTCTCCTTTAGGGGGAAAAAAAAACAAAACCCACCACTAACCTGTGTTCCAGAGATAGGTGCAAAAGGATTGTTTGGCCTTAGACCAGTCTGGGTATAAATCATGGGCTGAGGTGTCATAATAGGGGCAGTTCCAATCTGAGTAGGTACCTGAAGACAGAAAGAAGAATGAATGAAGTCATTTGTTGCCCTCTCAGCTTGAAAAGTCACCGTGTAATTCAATGTAAAGTCACAAATGTGAGCCAAACAGTGGTATACAGCAGGGATCTCCAGATCTTTCCCAGCCAGGGTTCATGCTGTCTGGGGACTTCTGGGAGTTGAAGTTCACAAGTTGCCAAGTTTGAACATCTCTGCTCTACAGCATAATCTTCCAGTCAGGAGACACCATGAGGATTTTCCAAAGGACCCTCTTTGGACAACTCCTGGAACAGCTGCTACATCTGCATTCACTAAAGATGATAGTCTTAGCAGTCCACCACTGCACAGGAAAAAGACAGCAGCTCTTCTTACTGGTTGTTCAAGGACAGTGAGACCAAACTCTACCAGCTGTCGTGTTCATTGTCTTTTCTAGTCTAACAAAGTAGAACCAAACTGTATTTTAGTAACTGAAAAATTAAAGTGGGGGGTATACTCATATTCCCAACATATAGTCATGATGACCACCTATCAGTCCTGAACCTTAGTACTGTACCCAGAATTATTTAGCTGTGTTAGTTGTATCTCACAATGTCCTTGAACAGCATTCAGAAGCTTCAACTAGTGCAGGATGGAGCTGCACAGATAACAAATGGTACTGGTTACTCAACACGTGAACCATCATTAAGCTGAAAGCTACACTGGTTACCAGTATGCTTCTGGGTGCAATTCAAGATGCTGACTGTCATAGCTTGGGTTACTTGAGGGATCATCTTTTCCCAGTTGTTTCCACCATTGGTCTGGCAGAAGGGGCATGCTCTGAGTTGGTTAATAAGGAATGCTGGTTGGCAAGGTGTGTCTTTTCTGCCTTAGCAGAATGGAGGAGGAGAAATGGTCCCTATGGACCATTTCTCCTCCTGGTAATAGGATGGCCCCAACCCGTCTGACAAGGCCCCCAAAATGTGTGAAGGATCTGATCTGCTGTTTGTCCTAGCATCTTTTTTTTTGTGATGGGATTTGTTTCTAACTTTTTAGAACATTGTTTGCTGCCCACAATCACTTCTTGAGATGGTTTTCTGCACGAATAAACAAATACTTCTATATACCTGGGGTTCAGTCCAGATTGAGGAATCAACATGGCTCAAGAATATTCAATCTCATCCAAACATTTATACACCCAAATGTATGTGGCATATTTACTCATTAGCTTTGTTTCGGTCATTATGGGATAGTCAGGCAGTATTTAATATTTGTTTCTTATTTAGGAATTATGCAAGACCCAAAGCAATATCTTCTGAATGTCTTGAAATTTCCACACCTCTAACATTATCTTATAAAAAATCCTAGCACAGAGAATATGTTAGTTTTCCATTCTGTGGTTTTACTGTCCAAATACATCAGGTGCATAATATAAAGATCATGAATCTTGCATAAACTTCCTCCTGAGTAAGCAGATGCTACCCAACGCAGAACATGTTAAGCTGTCAGGTGCAAAAGGACCACATGTGAAGTTGCAATTAAACTGATTTATTACTCATGCGTGTGATTACTCAACTAATGTTTAGCATTCTTTTGGCACTTGTAAAAGTTAAACAGGACTTAGTCCATTTGAGGCTACATAGAGATTCTAGGATGATTCCTTTTTCAAATTCCCCTCCGCATTCTGCCACTCCTTCTCTACATAACTTTAGAAAATCAGACATTAAAACTGGGGGTGGGTGGAGGGTGTATCTCTACCATATAAAGATGAACCTATCAACCCTGAATAACTTACCATTCCATATACAGGCACTTGAGGTGTATTTACTGGGTAGGTTACTGGAGCAGGTACCTTTGATGAAAGAATAAAAAGAATTTACATGTAACATTCGACTATTGCCTTTTTTTTTTTTTTTTTTTTGCAAACAAGCTACTTAAAAGACATATTTTAATAAGTTGGTTGAAGAAGAAAAAAAACCTGGATCATAGCACAGAAATGGGGAAGGAAAGAGAGAAGGCCAAGGCTCACTCTTTTAACAGCAAGCTACAGTTTACAGTTCTGCAAGTTGAAAATATCAAAAGGTGTCAAAAGAATTTTCATGGTAGAACAAAAGCGGTAGTTTTGCTAAAATCAATCAGCTTTGCATTCTGACCAACATTAAGCATACTGCAAATACGCAGAGACTTTTCTTCTGAAAGTACCTTAGTTGCTATATGCAAACTTCACATTTTAAAAGCATTTTTTTTTCAAAATAAATACATAATAAATACATAAATACTGACTTAAATTGAATTTTTTAAAAATTAAAACGTAAGCACATACCATCTGTGGAGCAGGAGGTACAGGAACAGTGTTCCACGTAGTTGAGGTGCTTGTTTTTGCTTGCCAGTTGTTACCCCCAGTCAGTTTCTTCTCTGTAGGCTGATTCCACTGCATATCAGATCTAAAGGGAATTGTACAACAAAGCAGTTTTATTCAGCCACCTAGCGAGGCTTCTGCCACATTCTCATGGTTACAATTAGGAGCAAGTCACAAAAACCTCTGAACAAATGCTAGCATTCCTCAGATTCATTGATTTGATTTTCATTCCACCTTTATAACGCAAGGTGCCAAACATACCCAATACCTCTTCTTCCTCCACAAAGCCCTGCCAGTTGGGTTGGGTTGAAAGAACAGGACTGGTCCAAAGTCATCCCGCAAGCTTTCATGCCTAAGGCTGGACTAGAACTCAATCAATCAAATCTTGTATTACAGACACGGACTAGCATAAGAAGAGTTGAAATGCAACGTTTTTTATAATAACGTTTCAGCTTTTAAAAATGTTTTCGGATTTCATTTTATTTTATTTTTAGCTTTTAAAATTATTGTTTGTATTCTATCCTCCTCAAGTTGGCCTGTGACCATAAAAAAGATTTAATTAATTGATTGGACTGGAATTCATTCTCCTGATTTCTAAGCTATCACCTTAATCACCACACCAAACTTTAGATTTTCTAAAAATAGGTATTAAAAAGTGGTGTCATTTTGTTTTAATACACATTTATGCTTGGAAAGGCACTGGATGGAGGAAATTTTGGTATCATTTAAGTTACCCCACAGCCTACCCTACCACAAATTGTGGCCCCGGACCAAGAGGAAGAAAATAAATAATAAAAAGTCACTCAAAATTTGTCCAACCCCGCATTAATGCCTAGGCTTCTTTTTATGGCTGTTTTGATCACATTTCATGCCTCAAACCTCTGCAAGCCAGGCAAAATAGGGAGCCAAAAATGTATTATGAATTTCAGAGATCCAGTTGTTGCTCACAATCAGCTCAACCACCTGGACCTTTTGGAGATGGGCATGGTTACAGTTTTTGCTAAAGTAGGAACTCCTCAGTAGACAGGCACTTTTTTTTTTTTGATGGCCAAGTTCTATGTAGAACCGGCCTCAGAAGATGTATTAAATGTTTAAGAAGGTGGGTGTCTACTCCCATTATGGTTATGAATCATTGCATGTAGTTTGCTATTTACATGCAAACTGTTTATGTTAGAAAAACAGCATCACATTCTGAATACCTGTATATACAGTACAATGTATAATGTAAATGCAGAAAACCTTTTGTTTAACTGACTAGAGGGGGGGGGGAGGTTGCTAAAAGAAAACATCCATTAAGCATAAATATTTAACATACTTTGTATATCCTATGCATGCATAAAATGGAAGTTTGCACATGAGCAGAAATATGTAGTGGGTGGACAGGTATTTTTTTGCTGCATTTGAAGTTTGCTAAATGGAAAAGCATTACATTGAGGCCTTTAGTGTGTTAATGCTTGCATGTATTTTTTTCCTCTCAAGGTTAAAAGGAATTGGTTGAATACCCCTAAAATTCACAAACCTTTCATTTTCACTGTTCAAATGATGCTATTCAAGTGGGTAATTTTCTGATTATGAGATCTGTTTGAGCAACTAGAACGGAAACCTGCTAGCAAGCAGGTGACTTTGTGCTTTTAACTGGCTGTAAATGTTTGAGTATGTTCACTTAGGCATTACTTTGAATAAACATCAAACATTACAATATTTGTTTCAACATAATGTAGCAATCTTCTTCAACTGCTGACTTCCTATAATTATTCTGCTGCAGTGATCAGATTGTGGAAAGCTGGATTAAAAATATCAACATAAATTTAAGAACTTGTTTTATCAATATATAAGCAATTATTTTGAGATAAAAATATGTATGTGTTCTCACTTTTTGGGTGGTGTCCCTCCAAATCCAAGATCTGCAAGAAAACATCAAAATAATTTGATTTTTTTTAAAAATGAGGATTGCTTTAAATAACAAATGTGGAATTACATTTAAAAAACACTTTGTACTTACTTCCTACTAGATTAGCAAGTGATGAGTCAAG
The DNA here is from genome assembly GCA_039707465.1 of Rhabdophis nuchalis. Classification (NCBI taxonomy): domain Eukaryota; kingdom Metazoa; phylum Chordata; class Lepidosauria; order Squamata; family Natricidae; genus Rhabdophis; species Rhabdophis nuchalis. Next base: position 10,031,028 of record CM077657.1, on the reverse strand, counting down.
GTCATTAGCCAAAATCCTCCCACTTTGTTGCCCAAGTACATTTCCTCTCTGATTTTGTGCAGCTACTGTTGGTTGTAATACGTCTTCTGAAAATTAAGGGTAATTCATTAAGAACTAAGTCATGCATAGGCAATTTTATCTTGGCCTCCTAAAAATATAAGATACATAGAATTGGGATCGACCCTGGAGGTCTTCCAGTCCAATCCCCCTATTCGAGCAGGAGACTTATTTCAGATATGTGGCTGGCTAGTCTCTTCTTTAAGCCCTCCAGCAATAGGACACCCACAACTTCTGAAGGCAACTTCTGTTCCACTGGCTGACTGTCCTCACAGTTAGGAAACTTCTCCTGAGTTCTAGGTTGCTTCTCTCCTTGGTTAGATCCATCCACTGCTCTTTGTCTTGCCTTCTGGTGCTTTGGAATATGTTGACCCCCTCGTCTTTTTGGCAGCCCCTCAAATATTAGAAGACTGCTATCGTGTCACCCTAGTCATTCTTTTCACTAGACTGCACAAACCAAATTCCTGCAACCATTCGTCCTAGGTTTTAGCCTCCAGCCCCTAATCATGCCTTGCTGCTCTTCTCTGCACTCTTTCCAGTGTTTCAATATGATCGATCTCATTCTTTCATAGTGGAACTTTCAATCTTTCCTTTTTGCAAGTAAGGGCACAAGCCACAAAAATAAAGTTAAACACCATTTCGTGTTAACTCTGAAGCTAGTTTATGGCTTACAAAGGCAGGGGATGACACCGTGATTTAAAAAGCTAATAGTGAGTTGCCTTTTTTTCCTCTGGCATGAAATGGCGGTGTGAAAGCAGATGAGATTCAGTCACAACTCAGCTTAACAAGCCACGACAGGAGTATACTAGCACAGCTTTTAAATCCCAAAACAGTCCTGTAAGCTATTAAGTGATGTTTATATTTTCATACAAAAGGGAATCACGGTCAAGGTACATGTTTGAGATATTATTAGTCAAGGGAGAAATTGTACAGATATTATAAACCTCTCCTCTTAAGCCATAAATGGTGGGTGGATGCCAGGTTTATCTCTTGTTGATGAGCACATGACTTTTCCAGCAAGGCTTTTTAATAAATTACCTTAGGTAAAGGTAAAGGTTCTCCTCACACATATATGCTAGTTGTTCCTGACTCCAGGAGGTGGTGCTCATCTCCGTTTCAAATCCAAAGAGCCAGTGCTGTCTGAAGATGTCTCCATGGTCATGTGGCCAGCATGACTGAATGCCGAAGGCGCACGGAACACTGTTACCTTCCCACCAAAGGTGGTTCCTATTTTTCTGCTTGCATTTTTACCTGCTTTCGAACTGCTAGGTTGGCAGAAGCTGGGACAAGTCATGGGAGCTCACTCCATTACGCAGCACTAGGGATTCGAACCACCAAACTGCCAACCTTTCTGATCGACAAGCTCAGCGTCTTAGTTGCTGAACCACCACATCCCCTTAAATTTTAAATTACCTTAAGAAGCATAAAGCTAAAATCTAAGCTAAGCTTTTTAAAAAAAACAAGAGCTCTACCTGATGTTGTTCCAAAATCATTTATAGTTGATTTTCCACCAAATACAGCATCAAAATCCACATTGATTGTTGAAGAGGTTGTTTTCTGCGAGGCGGAATGAAGAGGGTAGCCTAGCAAAACATTGGTCAGAATGAGAGAATTAAACAATCTTGCAGCCTAAAAGAACAACAAAAACTATTACACAGACCCCAGAACAAGAGGAGAAAATGAAGGAGTTTTGACTATTACACTCATCCTGGCAGGTAGGCAGATAGCAAAGGATGAACTGAAGCAAGGGCAGGCAGAATGTAGAAGAAAATGCAAGGCAAACCCAAAGTATGATTCTAAAACTACGTCAAATACAAAACATGCACTTTTCGTAAAGTTATGCCACTTGCGGTCCAAATGAAAATCACCCTAATTATTCATTGAATTAAATAGAAATGGCAATATATTGAGTGGAAACATAGGCAGAGAATGAATTTCAACTCATGTACATATATAAGAACCAGAATTACAATTTCTATTGGTAGGGAGGGAAAATTAGAGAATATATATATATATATTTTACCACTAAATAGTTCCACTGTTTGTTTGGAGCCAAAGGTGGAGCTCACAAAAGGAGTTGAACTTTTTACAGCTTCTTCAACCGGTTTCATATCAAAGACATCCAGATGGGGTGGAGACCCAACACAACCATTTGTGGATGAGAAATGTCCTTTCAGGTGACAGCGTTAGATAACAAGAAAGGGAAAGGAGAAAAACCAGAAGACATAGTAGTATTCAGGAGAGAAAGCATAGTCACAGTGTGCAGAGTTCACAGATGTCAGACATTTCCCCCCAAATGGATGCCCTTCCAGATGTGTTCCAACAGGCTAATTGATTTTCTTGGAGTTGCAAACTAATACATCTAGAGGTTACCAGATTAGGAAAGGATCATACAGAAAAGCAAAAGTTGTAATTTGTTTTTGTTGTTTTTTTTAAAAGAAAGACCTGATCTCAACTAACTTAAATTGGTTTGCAACTGATACTGGTTTTCTTGCGGTTGTTCTCCAGAGATTGGCAACAGAATCCTTAGATCATTTATCGTTTAAGCTTTTAACATAGTTAGCTGATTTGGGAGCCACCAATTTCATCCAAAAATATTTATTTTTTATTTATTTCTTTGTTTCTATGTATATTTATTGATTGATTGATTGATTGATTGATTGATTGATTGATTGATTGATTGATTGATTGTGCTGCTCATCTCTCTTACAAGGTGACTCTAGGCAGCCACTTTCCTCAAAGGATTAGGTCATTTTATATTATGGTGCCCAGGTGGAAAATGATTGTTGTTATTCTCTTGCTCTTTGCTTTAAGTGGTGGAAGATTGGGAAGATCCTGTCTTATCCACATATAAAAGCGAATGCACAAACTGGAAAATTATGCAGTAGCAAAACAACGGGATTTTTATCGGGACTATTACTTTTAGGTATCTGGAGAATCAGGGGGAAGCATCCGAGTCGAATGCGCTGCCGCTGTCTCAGCAGATTTAATGATGGGCTGAATTAAAGAAAAAGAGGGAGCGTGGCAGGAAGAAAGGAAACCCCGTGTGGCACTTAATTATAAGTACATCTTAACCACCAGCCTCTTGAAAATCTTGGGACACCAGGGGCTCCGTTTATATGTCATGCTAAGCTGCAAAACCTGGTTTCCCTATCACAATGGCTAGGTTCATACAAGGCACTAAGCCAAGCAATTACATTATGGTTTAGTCTGATGTGTAAAAGTAGTCCAATTTTTGCCACAGAACATGTAATGCCAGGAGAAAAAGGGGGGGGGGTTGTTGTTGAAAATTTTATCTGCACTTTGTACTTGAAGCAATTCAGACTGGCAATCAGAAATGCAACTTTTAGCAGTGTTCCGATATCTCAGAGGGTGCCACAAAGAAGAGGGAGTCAAACTATTCTCCAATGCACCTGGGGGCAGGACAAGAACCGGCCTAGTGTAACCTCCATTACTGACTTTTAGATAGTTTTAAATTTGGGGATTTTTAATTCGGTTTTTGGGGCAGGATTTTATTGGAATAAGTTTTTAAAAATTTTATATGTTTTTTGTATGTATTTTAATATTCCTATGCGCCGCCCTGGGTCCGCTTGGAGAAGGGCGGGGTATAAATATAATAAAATAAAAATAAAAATAAAAATGGGTGGAAACTAATCAAGGAGAGAAGCAACTTAGAACTAAGGAGAAATTTCCTGACAGTTAGAACAATTAACCTCTGGAACAGCTTGCCTCCAGAAGTTGTGAATGCCCCAACCCTGGAAGTCTTTAAGAAGATGTTAGATAGCCATTTGTCTGAAATGGCATAAGGTTCCTGCCCACGCAGGAGGTTGGACTAGAAGACCTCCAAGGTCCCTTCCAACTCTGCTATTGTATTATATTGTATTGTGTTATTTTCTGGCAGAATACCACTTGAATTTGTTTCTGCATAGGCAACTGAGAAATGACAATGTACGTAGAAATAGGTGCATGAACCCTTTTTAGCACTATCAGACTGCTAGTAACACGAAACATTCAAATCATAATGTACTGAATTATTCAATGTACATCCCGATTTTTTTCTGGGAGCTCAAGACAGCATACATAGCAGTTTCCCTTAATTTTGTCCAATAGCAATCAAGTGGGGTGAGTTAGGTTGAGAGGAAGTGACTGGTCCAAAATCACCAGTTAGCTCTGTGCTCAAACAGGGACCTAAACCAGAATCTCCCAGGTCAAATCTATAATTTTAAACTATTATTCCATACTACCGATTTAATTAAAATGGAATATCAATAGAAATCTTTCTTAGACTAAAACCCCTTGCCTCAATTAGATCCAATTGCACTTCAAATTCTGAAGAACATATTTCTTAGGTCTCCTCAATTCACTCAAGTTTATGTTCTAATCCAAGGATGTCCAAACTTGGGAACTTTAAGACTTGTGGACTTCAACTCCCAGAATTTCCCAGCCAGCTATGCTGGCTGGGGAATTCTGGGAGTTGAAGTCCACAAGTCTTAAAGTTCCCAAGTTTGGACATCCCTGTTCTAATCAAACCACCCAGAAGGAAATAACAGTGTAACAAAATAGCCACTGTGTATAAAAAGTCCAAACAAGAAAAGCAGTTAATTTGATATATTCTGTGCAGAAGCTGCTCTCTTGGAGATCATTAGCTACTACTTCTCTGCTGCAGCTGCTAGTGGAAGCAAGAGATACCTGGCTTGCATAGCAACAGAGGCTTAGTTGTGTGCTCAGGTGTTCAAGGTAAATTGACAGAGGAAAGAATTCCAAGTAACATCACTGTTCTCTTTAGCCGCAAAAGCTGCTTACCTCCCCAGGCACTGCTTGCTGACGTTGCTATGGCTGGAGTACTTTGTACCGTAGGAACAAATGCAGGTTGAAGATCGAAGAGATCGGTAGAAAGGTTGGGCATGCTGCAAGTTTCAAGAAGAATACCAGTTACGCAAAAAAATCCTACTTATTATCTGTGCCTCTGAGAGAGCTGAAAGATGTGAAACTTCAATCTTCCAGAACAGTGGAAACTGAATGAAAAACCTAACAAGCCTCTTAAGCGCCACAACAGAACATTTGTTTACCGAATAGTTCAAGAGACTTTATTTACTGCAATACAAGATTTAAATCTTAGGAAGAATCGATTCCATTTCAACCCCATTGTTGATTCATTTCGAATATCAAGAATCGCTGAGTCTCTCTCTCTTTTTTTCTCTAGCAAAGCTGGCAACAAAAATCCCACCCACCCCCTTTTATTCAAAGTGTCCTGAAAAAAATGAAGAAAGTTTGGAGTCAGCATCTTGGTTGAACTGCCCGTCAGATCCTCGGGGAAAACTCCCCAAGCACCTTTTGGAAATCCTCAAGATCCTTTAGGCACTTGGGATAGATAGATTTAATAGGTGTTTTCTCACTGCAGAGAGGGGTTCTACTCATAAATCTTCCACAGAAATCTGTCCATGACCAGGAGTGAAGGTCAGTCCTCCCAACCCCCCCACACATTTTCAGGTCATGTTGTACCTTGTCCAAGACACCCAAAAGAGGAAGAGGGAGAAATCTAATATGCAACTGTAAAATGAATCAGGTCCATGACTATCATGGCGTCATCTTGCATGGCTTCAGACCTCATCGCAGAAGGAAGGCAGATTGGAATCTCCACCACAAGCACTATGGAAGCCTCAATTCCACCCCTGAGAGGGGATGAAAGGGGGTGTTGCTGAGCAACAGAGGGAGTAGAGTGATCCTTCAGGTCCAGCCTCATAAACAGGATCTCACATCTCTTTATCTATGCAGCAGCCCTTCTAGATGCCAGCAGAATCTCAGGGATGACAACAGATGCTCCCAGCCTACTACGACTGCAAAACCCACAAGGGAGAACATCCCCATTCTTCTCCCCCCTCCCCCCAGGTTTGAATGATGCAAGCCAAGCCTCCCCCTCCCCACTCACAATTAATCACAAATGACGTCAATTTCACTCATTAAAAGAGATCTAACATTTCACAACCAGACTGAAAACCCCAGGATTCTAGAGATGTGACATTTTGGTGCCCTGGGGATGAAGACTGGGAGTTGGAAGGAGGGACCCTGGCTCTCAGCCGCTCCTCATGTCCTTTGTGGCCTGTCCTGACTGCAACCACATGTTCTGCAACAGACTGACTCCTCCCCATCTCAGCCCCCAGAAAATCCCCCCACACCAGGTTGGGTAAATTTCCCAATGCAAAACAAAATAAAGAAGCAAATCCTAAACATTCGCCCTCTTGTTAATTTGGGGGGGCGGCTTTTCCGTGGCTAAAAGATAAGCCCACACTTACCTATTGGTAGTTGGGGCGGGGGCTGCAAAGAGGTCAACGGCGGGATTGGTGTTCACACTCTTTCCTGATAAAGTGCTTGGAGAAGCAGAAGTCGAAGTCGAATTGGAAACCACAGAAATCTCTCTCAATCGCTGTTCCTACAAAAAAGAAAAAAAAAGAGATGACAGTTGATGCTCAATTAGCCTCCTCGCACAAAAAAGGTTGAAGGCACCAGAAGTGAAACTTCATTATCTTGCGGAAATTAACCCACAGCCCTGTCTTGTGACAGGACTCTCTGGCAAAATACAAAAAAAAAAAAACAGATTGCTCAACTTTTTCCACAGAAAGCAATGGAATTTTTTCATGTGATTTTTAACAAGCTGATGACCTGGCCAGACCGCTTTTCAATGGAAAAAGAGTCAAGCATTTATGCGGCTCTCCCCTCATTGAGCTCCATGGAACCCAAACGGTTTTTTAGCCTTGGCTTGACTCGTGAACAGAAGCTGTGTTAAGGCACATTGTATGACAAACTAGGATTAAGATGAGACCAGGTGATAAATGACTGCAGCAACTCTCCCAAATGTTCATGAACTTGGGGTGGGTGGGGGGTGTTTCCATTCAGACAAAATAGCAAAAGCAAGAAAGTGGTCATTTTCTCAGCGAAGCTTGATCTAAAGGGCTAAAATTAAGGATGCTTTTCTTAGGGATGTAGGAGAGATTGCTACTGCAAGAGCTTAGAGATGGGTGGCATGTAAATTTGATTAAGTGGCAGCAGCAACAACAAAAGCAGCTTTTACATGTCAGAGGTACTTAGCCCTGATGACACAGAGGTTAAAGTGCAATAGTGGAGGCTAACTCAGCTCACAGCCTGGCGTTTGATTCCAGATGGGGCTCAAGGTTGACTCAGCCTTCCATCCTCCTGAGGACAGTAAAATGAGGATCCAGATTGTTGTGGGGCAACGTGCTGACATTTTAAACCACCCAGAGAGTGCTGTAAGGCGCCACGGGGGCGGTGCAATATAAGTCTAAATGCTACTGGCTGTCCTGTCTACCAACTCAGGAGTGAGTACCTTCAGAGCCTGCAGTCTAGCTTGCTCCTCCTCCAGAGCCTGCTGTTTCTCTCTTTCATCCATTTTACTGAAGGACATTCCTGTGTTGGCCAGGGTGGAAACGGCACTGGAGAGAGTACTTGCTCTGAATTTTTAGAGAAAACACAGAGACACAAAAGCATTTAGCGGCTCTGAGCCTGAACAATCAGCCTAGAGAAGAAGCAGTCTATTTTCTTGGTGGAGAGAAGGAACCTCTTGTTACACAATTAAACATTCTCAAATCAAGGAGAGAGAAAAGAGCTGGCTAGGCATTCAGACTGCAATCCTTCACATTCTTAACCAATCAAATAAAGATGTTTACGAGCATCTGCAAATATGGGCAGAGATCTCCAAGGTGGGATGACTACGTGAGTTACATGAATAAATAATCTGAAATGGAAATATTAAAGTACCGGTAATCTTACGACGATTCCTCTGTTTGAAATTACAATGGCACTGAAAAAAAGTGACGTATGACCAATCTTCACACTTAAAACCACTGCACCATACTCAGTCACACGATCAAAATTTGGATCCTTGACAACTGGCATATAGTTAACAACAGTTGCAACTTCCCAGAGTCACCATACTCTCCATTTGCAACTTTCCCAGCCAGCTTCTGACAAGCGCAGTCAATGTAGGAAGTTGGATTGGCTTAATGACCATGCGATTCACTTAATAACGGCAATGATTTGCTAACAGCCGTGGCAAAAAAAAGGTTGTCAAAACGAGCCCAATTCAATTAATTACTGCCTTGCTTAGTAATAGGCCCAACTGTAGTCATAAATTGAGGACTGTCTGTATACAAGTGGGAATTCTGTCAGGAATAAACAGCCTCGTGTTCCTTCTCTCCTTTAATATCATGTGATAGCATCACCATTTTTTTGACTGTGGTAATAACTGTTCAATAGGTTACTATGCATTTTAATTGCCAGCACGTGGGATCATAACTTTTATTTTAACCAACGGTATTAGTGTAATCTATCCCCTGAAGAACAGGCAGGATGAGAATCAATCCACCAGCTGTCCTCACAATGAAGGAAACTTGGAAGGTGCTAGTAGACATTGGCCAATGATCCAAGATGACAAGTAGCAATCAATTGCAAGCCTCGGGCAATTACCTGCTGGCAGCTGAAACTTCCTTGGTCTTCTTTCCTTCCAAAGAAGCCAGATGTTGCTCCAGGGCTTCGAGCAGACTGCTGGGAGCCTAAAGTTAAAAATCTATATATTGGATTCTAAAATTCATTGTATTTAACTTGCATTTTCTGTTCTGAATACTACAGAGTTAAATTCTACTCTAAGACATCATGACAAAATGCTTATAAAGAATAGACTAATTGGGACGAGCACCTCCATTTCTAGTATATACTCCAATTTAGCCACTTCTCTTGATTATATCTGACAGAAAGAAAGTAATCCAAACATGATCTTCTGTATAATAGGATGAAAATAATTACTAAGAACACAGAAGCTTTAATAGACCATAGGTCAGACTATTATAGGTCATCTAGCCAAAAACCATTTATTCTGAATGGCAGCAGCTTTCCAAGATGCCAGGGATCTTTTCCTGCACTACTTTTGGCCAGATAAGCAAGGTGTTAAACTCAGAATCTTCTAGAAGATTCTTGAAGACTATTCTTCTCAGTCTAGGGAAGTCTTGATCATTTATGTTGTCTTTCTCAACTTTGGCAACATGAAAATGGGTGGACTTCAACTCCCGGAATTCCCTAGCCCAGGGGTCTGCAAAGTTGGCTCTTTTAAGACCGGCGGACTTCAACTCCCAGAATAAAGCTGGCTGGGGAATTCTGGGAGTTGAAGTCCGCCGGGCTTAAAAGAGCCAACTTTGCAGACCCCTGCCTTAGCCAATTTCTTAAAAGTCGCCACAGTTGAGAAAGGCTGGTCCATGCAAGAGTTTGTCCGGGCTTTCGTGGGGAAGGCTGGAGTTCCCAAATACAATACAGGTAGTCCTTGACTTATAACAGTTCCTTTAGTGACCATCCAATGTTACAACGGTACTGAAAAAAGTGACTTATGACCGTTTCTCACAGTTACAAGCTTTGCAGCATCCCCTTGGTCACGTGATCAAAATTTAGATGCTTGGCAGCTGACTCATATTTATAACTGTTGCTGTGTTCCCAAGGTCATGGGGTCACCTTTTATGATCTTCTGACAAGTAAAGTCAGTGGGGAAAACAGATTCATTTAACAACTGGATTACTAAATTAACAAATGCAGTGATTCACTTAACAACTGTGGCAAGAAAGGTTGTAAAATGAGGCAAAGCCCACTTAACAAATGTTTCACTTAACAATAGAAGTTTTGGGCTCCATTGTGATCATGTCAAGCATGACCTGTATCGTTAATACAATCTTTTTTTTTGCTGAACTTCCCTTGCTGTATAGTTAGAGAAAGTTTTAACTGGTTTTAACTGGACCCCTCCTGGCCAAAGTAAGTATTATGGTTACGTCTCTCTTTTCAGGGGAGGCTAGTCTGGATTGAATGTTCACACTATTTGATCCTAAGGTTTACTTGCTTTATTACAGGCACTTGGAAGAAAAAGGGGCTATTTTTCAGCAATTTAGTATCACTTCCTGCAAGTGCATTTCCTGTTTGAAAAATGGTCTGGCCTGAAAGAAATCTCAGTTACACTTATCTATCAGGAAACAATTTAACAATAATAATAATAATAATTTTAATTTATAACCCGGTCTCGAGGCGGGGCACAGGGAATTAAAAATACAATTAAAACCACAAACAGAACACAAAGTTAAAAGCAAATTAAACTGACCCTGCGCTAAAAACCCATATAAAACTAAAACTATCCCTAAAAACAGTTTAAAAACAATTTAAATTACCCTAGGCCGGCCAAGCAGAAGAAGTGTGTTTTTAGTTTCTGCCGGAAGGAGCGAAGGTCCGTGGTTGTTCTAATTTCGGGGGGAAGGTCGTTCCAGAGGGTCGGGCCCGCCACAGAGAAGGCCCTTCCCCTGGGCGTCGCCCGCTGGAATAGCCTAGTGGACGGCACCCGGAGAAGTCCCTCGCTGTGGGAGCGAATCGGCCGCAGGGATGTATTTAGTATTTAGTAAGTAATTTAGTAAGAATTAAGAGATAAGAGAAAAAGATCATTTACAGATCATTTACAAATTGTAAACTCAGAGCAGGATGCTATCGGAGAATGAATGTATGGATTTATATCAAGTGAACTGCATCTTATAAATTCTTATTAATGGGTGTTCTGATCTATCAAACTAACTAAATGTCAGTGTTCCAAATCATATCCAAAAATAAATCAGAGGCCTGACACTAAAATCTTCAGGTTGGGTGAGTTTCAGATACAAAGTATTGGATAAACCAGAACTGTCAAACTTGTGATGCTGGCCACGCCCACAGTTTAGCGAAGGGGGGAAAAGTCATGATACGTCACTTGACGCTGCCATGACGACACAAGTTTGACACCCCTGGGATAAATAATCTATTCTGTTTTGTATTTACCTACCTTATTTCTATATATTTCAAAACAATCTAAAGACAATTTATCCAATGAAGCTAATATTTTTATTTTCCTTACCTCCCATAATTCAAACAGGGCTCTTTTAAGGCATTTTGCTTTTTTATCATGTAAAACTACACACATCACAAACCGATGGTAAATGTGCACTGGGGAGATGAGGACTGTAATTTTCACTGAATATTGTGCTAGCAAACATTTTCAGAAAGGAGCCATCTAGCGCCACAACTTCCCTCTCCTAGTTGGGATAAAAAGCACCAAATTGCTGACACAGCAATCTGCAGATAATGCAGGCCAAATGATTCTTGGATAAACTGGACAGCAAAGTAATAAAAAAAAAGAGCTAAATAGCAACTGTGCAAATAGGAAGGAAGAGGGGTAAGATGGGGTGGGTGGCACAGGCAAAGAGTCAGAAAAAACTAAAGCACTGTGTCAGCACAGTGACAGATGGACTCGCATGATAGGAGTCGACAGAAGCATTTGATGGAACTGTGTAACTACTTACTGCATCTGAATGATCAAAGTTACAAGCTGGCTAGTAGGAATTTCTCACACTGTCCATATAGCAGGGCTCTCCAAACTTGACAACTTTAAAATTTGTCAACTTCAACTGTCAACTCCCAGAATTCCCTAGCCAGCATGGGAGTTAGAGGTCACAAGTCTTAAAGTTGCCACGTTTGGAGATCCCTGGTCCAGAGCAGGGGTCCCCAACCTTTGCAACTTTAAGTCTGAAGGACTTCAGCTCCCAGAATTCTCCAGCCAGCAAAGCTGGCTGGAGAAGTCTGGGAGCTGAAGTCCTTCAGACTTAAAGTTGCAAAGGTTGGGGATCCCTGGTCTAGAGAATCATCCTGTTGTGCTAATTCTGTACAGCCTTTCACACACGCATCTCAGGCTATCTTAGACACAATTAGACTGTCGGCTCATCTGTCTAGCCCTGTGTTATCACAATGAAAGAAAATGCCCTCCAAAATGTAAAGTTAAGATCCTGCCTTGTCCGCTTAATACTATCAGGATATTTGGGGCACTGAATCTTAACCTTTTCTCCAAGTAAAGATACAGTTGTTATTATACTTTTAGTCACTTTGATTTATAAGACTACCCAACCCAAACACTGACTCTGGGCATTGTACAGATTTGTAAAAACAGATATGACATCTGAAACCAAAACCAAAACCAAAAGTAAGTGTAATGGAGAGAACAGACACGCCCAAATGAAACAAACACTGTGTACCAGGTGGGTGCATCTTACCTATGCTAAAATTGGAGGGAGGGTGTGTATGCTTTTCAGGTATTGTTTAAAGCAGGGTTTCCTAACCATGGCAACTTGAAAATGTGTGGATCAGCTCCCAGAAGTCTCCAGTCAGCTATACTGGGAGTGAAGTCCACACACATCTTCAATTCCCAATGTTGGGGAAACTCTTGTTCAAAGGCTTGCAGGGTCAGGACAGTGCCACATCTGGTGGGTGTTATCCCAGAGGTTGACACTGTAGCAGAGAAGGGAGGGCTTCATGCATCAGTTAAGGTTACTTAACCGATGAGACATGAAACAAACTCACTTTCTCAGACTCTATAGAGTACACAGAACTAATGGGAGAGAGGTTGCCCGAGATAGATAGATCCCCTAAGCCACAAAATAGGTGTTCATCAGCACCTTGAACTACACTCAGAAGCTCGATGATAACTAGTGCAGCTTTCATAGCAGAGCTATTGCATGGGCATACCAAGGTGCTTCCAGAATGGCTGGTACTGCTCCATTCTGGACCACCTGTAGCTTCTGAGTGGTCTTCTAGGGTAACCACATGAGGTCACAGCGGAAGATGAGCGACCGTGACAAGGGACACGTCCAAGAAAGGGCATGATTGCTACACCAGATGAATCGGTACAATAGCTCTTCTGGCTGTAGCTATCATGTGCTCATTGAGCAAGAATTTTGAGTCCACGAGGACTCCCAAATAGTGCACCTGTCTTGAGTGGAAAGTGACACCCTATTCAGAACCAAAGATGGGAGAATCTCTGACATCTGAGCAACTCCTCTCCCACAGCCACTATGTCTTGTCAGGGTTCATTTTAAGTCTCTTCTCTCTCAGCCAAACTAAAACAGGTCCCAGTATTGGAACCTTCAGAGCCATCCCAAAGGTGCTTTTCAAAAGGCAATGGGATTTCCTTGGGTTTGCCTTGAAAACGTTTCGCCGCTCATCCACGAAGTTTCTTCAGCCCAATGTATCAATACCAATAGCATCACAGAATGAACACTAAGGAATCTTAGATCTATCGTCTACCTGGGAGACACAGCAACAGACTACATTAAACAGTCCATTCAGCATCAGTTATCAAAGGATTTTGACATAGAAACATTTCCCATGAGCACTTCTTAAAAGAGATAACTGAACCTCTGAACACCATTGTATGGGCTAACCACTGAAGTACCATGTCTCCCTCATTGTTAAGCAGGGGACCATTGCGGCACTGTCCTCAAGCTGATGAAATTGGAGAAGATGGTTAATAAAGAAGATGGTTAATCCACAGTATGGATTTCAGCAACACAGTCTGGTTGTAATGCACAGTACATGGCAATATGTATGTATATATACATATATCCCTCAATCTTTAGTGACAACATCTACAGAGAGCTCATGAAAATACTTAAAACAACTTGTTACTGTTCAAACACACACACAGGTTACAGGTTAAAAAAAATGACACTTATTTCCATATATAATATATATGGAAGAAAATGAATTCTCAGAATGTACAGAATGGAGCACTCACTGTTAAAGCACAAATGCACAAAGGATTGGGATTAAATTAATATGAAATGTACACTGACCTGAGTAAGATCTGGAATGTCACCCTGATCAATTCCAACTTGCTGGGTTCACAAAAAAGGGAAAAAATGTACATTACTACATGCAGTGGCAATGAAAAGAAAGAACTGTGGACCTGAATGTCTACATAAAGCTAAGGGACCAGGGAGGACACGGATTGCTTTCTGAACTGGTACAATTCTAAATGCCACTAAATTCCACCATAAATTTTAATATTAAGTGTTGATCCACTTCAAATACCGGCAAGAGCAAAAATAGCTTGTGAGAATTTTTGACACCACTTGGAAAAACAACTTCAGTAAATACCTCAGCACAGACATCTCTTAATTACAATTAATAGAAATCAGACGATCAAAATACCCCTTTAAAATGGAAATGGTTTCGCTGACATTTACATTCAACCACCACATAAAACCTACGTTTGCAGGAAATTATGAGGCAAGAACTACAATCATGCACTTATTACTGTACCAGTACAGAAAAGCTAAATGAAATACTGCGGATGTGACTGGATTTATTTACCTCTGCCACTTTGAGGAATTCTGAGAGTTTGGTCATTCTGGCTAAAAACTTTTTGTAAATATCCAGACCTTCTTTGCACTGGTTCTTCTTCATATCAAAATATTTTTCTGAAGCATAAAATTCAAAGAAAAGTTATTTTAAATAAAAAGGCTCTGAACATATGTATTTTATTAGGGTTTAATTGTCTGAGAAAATAAAATACATCATAACCAAGAGCTTGATTAACGTATAAGAATCTGCCTTTTTTTGTACTATGAGATTATAAGCTCTCACATTTTATTATTGAGGACGAATAAAAACTGCCAGTACATTAAAAGTTTTAGAAAAGGCTTTTATCTCTCAGACCACAAACTAATAATTGCAACATTAGAAAAAGCTTTGGCATTGTAATGCCGGGAGATTACAGTCAGGCTACTACAACAGTAATTATGCAAGCTGATAAACTTTTTCGAGATATGTATTAAAATTCTTAAAAATATTTTTAACTTGTGGAATGCAATGGTTATTAAAAAAAAACAAAAACCAGCAGACAGCTCCTAAATTCATTTGTGGGTGAGAATTTAGATTAATAGAATTCTCATTCACAATTGAATTATATTATTCTACTTCCCATTTTTTATCTTTATTATAAATTTTAAACAACGGAAGGAAATGTCAATCAATTTATTCCCAAGGTGTCTTTATTGATGTTTAAGGATAATTTTTACTAACTCTTCAGCATATTCTGAGCCACGCAAGGCCTTTTTCATAGTTATGGATGAATGCGAATTTCCACAATTTTATCATTACTATGAAGATCAGGATGGTCCCAACAAGTTGTATCTACATTCAGAATATTTTAAGAATTTGGTCTGCATTGATATACCAAGAATCAAGTTTCTATCTCCTCCAAAACATGTGTGGTATGCATAATTTCAGTCTTAATTTCATTAAACATAATTAGCTGGTTCACACATGGCTTTCTTTACCATGTTGCTTATACTTTTGTCAATTTATCCCCCCTCCCACTTCCAAAATTCAAATTAATCTAATACCCGGAAATAACAAACAGTACAAATTGCAAATCTAGAAACTTCTGTAGCTGTTTATTTTGGTAAGTGAAGTGTATGTTCCTCGAGAACTAGTTAAGATGCTGAAGTGTTATGGAACATTTTAACATCCCAGCTGGTCAAAGCTGTGTAATAGTAGTGTTTTTTTAAAACAAGCAATTTCTAACATATTACGGATATAAGGCAGAGGAAGCTGTATGTGGATATTGGAAAAGAATGCAACAGAGAAGCTCATCAGCAAAGTTATATGTTGGACAAGGGACATATGTGTGTGTGAGAAAAACAAATTGAGAAATAAGACAAACTAAACCAACAAAGTAGAATATAAAGGAGTGATGGAAAATATTTAGAAAACTATATATGTATATTTACGTCTCCCATTTTAAAATTATTTTTATTTCACATACCTAATAGGTTAATGACCCCCTCATTATAGGCTGCAAAAAGTCTAATGGAATCTTTAAAGAGGAGCATGAAGGCAGCATTGATTACTCCATTGGTTAGTTCATTTGGGTTTGCCTGCACAGGAAACAGGGAAAATGAAGAGTTAAAACATGGAATAAAAAACATTCCCTCATTCCCTTGGATATTTTTTATAGCAGTAAAGAGCAATTCCTAGGCTTACATCAAAATCAAGAAGTGCATCCAGCTGATTCTGAATAATTGGCAGGGTTTTCAAAAGTTTTTCAGTATTCATTGTCCTCATCACACCATCAATCCTTCAAAGACATAATGGGAAATATATTTGAGAGGTTTATCAGAATAATACGTACAGCGCGACAAAATTGCACCCTACGCGTCAAGAGTCTACTAAAACTGTTCCTTTCAGCACTTGTACGAGTATGACTTCCGAAAGAAAATAGAAAAATAGGCAAAGAAAGAGATATTTTTTTTCATTTTTCAAATCACATTATCGAATCTCTTTAAGGAATATTTCCTATTAATGTTATACCTGTGTTCAAAATTCAGAAAAGATTAACTGAAAACAGTAAATACTTTAAATTGATGTAGCAATTTGAATCTTTCTTTGCATTCTCTAGGTAAAGTATTTCCTTTAAGCTGGTTCCACTCAACATCTGACCGACAAACACAACAACAGGACAACTGAAGTGAGCCTTACCCTCTTTTCATTTTGGTGAAATCAACGGCTACAAGTCTATAAGAAAGTGCTTTTTCATTCAAGTATCTGCTATATCGTCTGATGAAGGTAGACATATCATAGCCTGAAAATAAAGATATTTTCAGTTAAACATTTTTTTTTATTTTTACATTCTTGTAAGTTTTCTTCTGTGTTAAAATAATTCAGAGTAGTGGTTTTTTTTTTTTACTATAATGGCCAGATATAATGCAAGCTAAAAGAAAGGAGAGAAATTGGGAGTAAAAAAATGCAAGGAAAATAGATAAGTCAAAATAAAGAAAAAGAAACATATAAAAAAGTTGCTTTACAACTTCATCACGAGTATAAAAAAAATTAATAACACTTCATCCTTTCTAAAGTTACATTTATTTCTTCATCCTATATCTTAACTATAAACAAATATATAAAGCATAATCTTTTCAATCGTGGTGGAAGCACAAAGTTCATAAAAGATAGCCACAAGTTATAAAGTATTGTATTTTAACCTTAATCAAGTAAACCAACTTTATATTAATTTCTTTCACTTCTAAATTTTAATCTCATTCAAATATTGTCATAGAATTTGATTCCTATTCATTTCTTCTTTGTCTCACTACACGGGGAACTCCAAATCTTTAAGAATCTTCTTTTGGAAATCCAACAGGAAAATTCTATTCAAGTCACTCTCTTGTCATTTGCCTTTCCCTTTTAAATTTTAAAGCCTGAGCCAATTTCTTTCTTTGTAGATCCAGTGAAACATTCTTTCCTAAATTGTTCTCTTCGCCTGTCAGTCTAAATTAATTTTTGAAACCATTTCTCTTATCAAATAAAATTTATTCTATATGTGACATTGCTTCAGTAACATTTGCTTTACTATACTATAGTCTATCCATAGAAGCAAACATAATTACTCATTCAATGTTGATATTATGGCTACTATATTCTGATTCCATTCTTCAAAAGTCTCCTTCAATATTTCAATTTTATTATGTTTTCCACCATCTTGAAAACCTACATAGCTTTCCTATAGCTTAAATCTTCAGTTCATTCTAGTGTCCAGTTTTTGAAATCATGAAATTCTTTATGGTAATCTTGTAAAAACCAAAAAAGAGGATCTGTTTTCCAGAAGGTGTGTTCCAAAATCTTGTTATAAAAACTTCAATATTCCAAATGTATCTGTTCTCTTAGTCTGTTGATAACTTTTTAAGATCAAAATCTTATTTAGCTTTTTGCTATTTCTTTCAGATTCTTTAAATTCTTAAGCGTAAAATGTTATTTTATTCTGAATTAAAGGTAGACATTGTCATTCAAAAGATCTTTAATAGTTCAGAAGTAGTTAATAAGCAATTTCTGAAATTGATTAGAAAGTGAGGTTCGGTAACTAAGTATCCTTTTAAAATGTCCACTGCAGCTGCAAGCAAGATGGCTAACACCATTGTCTCCTGATGCTCAAACTCACAGGAAACTACTGTCCTACAATTTCCTGACATGAAGTAGCCACCCAGAGCACATGTGGGAGATCTTCTGTCCTCTCGTTATCTATAGAGGTTCCAAGGAACATATTTATTCATCTGTTTCTTGGTTTATGGCAAGGTCATTCACTCCCCTTTCACAGAGCCATATTCAAATCCCTTCAAAAGCGTTCTTATAACAATTCTTCTGGATGTATTGGGATCCAAATTAATTCCAGTTCCTTGGAATATTCATCTTCCAACTGCTTCAACTTGCAAAGCTCTTGGTACTAGCTAATTGACGTGATCCCTATGAATGGCAGGATTACCTCGTTAAATAAAAGCCAACAACACTTTGAGGAGTTGTTTTAGAACAATTTATGTCCTCATTTATTCAGCTTGTAAATCATCAATAAGCTGGTATTTTAGTAATTGATACTCTGACAAGTTGCTTACAATTCAAAACAAATTCTTTATTTATAGAGATCAGCTATATGTAAGCAAATAAAATCCATCAGTTAAAAAGCATAGGACATTTTCATGTTAATTGTTGCCTCAATTGAACTGCTACTACAATAAATTTTGTCTAGTGCGTAGGTGGTTTCACAGATTGAGACTGTAAAAGTGAGCATATAAATGGTCTATTTTGCAGGTAGACTTAAGTAGTAAAAGAGGGATTATCATATCCTTTTGAAGATCCTTATAAAAGCTACAGTAAAAAGATGTTGAATTGCCTCAATTTCCCAAAGACAAGGAGAATGTTGGTATATGTGCCAGGTAATATCAATGATGGAAAGATGCTGTGCCTGGCCCTAAAAATTCCTTTCCCCAAGTTAGAGGATTTGCCTGCTGCAAATTCTATGTTCACCTTTAAAGCCCCAATCATCTGAGGAATCACTGTTTTCATTATCAATAACAAAAACCAAGACCAAGAAGCATAACAGGCTAATCAAATATGATTCAATTTAAATACAGAATATAAATTCAAACTTATTTTTTTAAAGAAAAAGAATCCTTACCCTGCATGGCACTTTTATCCAGATAATTGTTGAGATTAAATAATGTATTTCGAGATGCCAAGTATTGAATAAAGCGCTGTGAACAAATGAATCAGAATTCAGATTATCTTTATCATCTTTCTGCAGATTATCTTTCTATAGAAATATTTTATATTGCTCATTTCTAAGCAAGTGCCTAGGAGACACATGAAATGCAGAGTCCTCAACTTACCATCACAATTCAGCCCAAAATGTATGTTATGAAAGGAGAATTTGTTAAGTGAGTTTTGCCCCATTTTACAACATTTCTTGCCACAGTTATGTGAATCACTGCAGTTGATATGTTAGTAACCTGGTTGTTAAGTGAATCTGGCTTCCCCATTGACTTTGCTTGTCAGGAGGTTGCAAAAAAAATGATCAGATAACCCTGGGACACTGCAACAGTCATAAGTATGAAAGAGTTGCCAAGTATCGGCATTTTGAACACATGATCATGGGGATGCTGCAAAGATTGTAACTGTGAAAAACGATCATAAGTCATTTTTTTCGGTGCCGTTGTAATTCTGAACAATCACTAAGTGAACTGTTGTAAACTTGAGAACTATATGTAGTTCCTCGATCACCTAAACAAGAATGAATTCTTGTTTTTACTAAGGCAAACCAATTATACCTATTAATAGTTACAATTTTGCAATCACTAACCAGAGAGGCAAAAGTGGAGCAGAATGATGTAAGAGAAACTGATATCCAATGCATTTCATAGCAACTCTAGTTTACAAATAGTTCCATGGAAAAGGGAAGCAAAATTTAACTGCACATAGCTCATTTTGCATACATCTCGCATATCATGGTTATAAAGAAGACATACTATTCTGAAATTATTCTCTTGACAACTAAGCAAGATTTACATCTACAAGTAATAGAAAAATAGAGCTAGTAGAAGGCAAAGACATTCTACTCTTAATGCTTTAATTGCTGCAAGGTGACACAACTAACAAGTTATTATCTCATTGTCCTTTGGGATTCTTCCAATTGTAAGATACAAGATGTTTTTTTTTTACCTTTAGTTTCCATTCTATTACCCTGTTTCCCTGAAAATAAGACCTCCCTGGATAATAAGCCCAATTGGGCTTTTGAGCGCATGCGCTGAAATAAGCCCTCCCCCCAAAATAAGTCCTCCCCCGAAAATATTGCAACACAGCAGCAGCCATGAGGTGACCACGCTTGCTTCCTCCTGCACTTCAAAAATAATAAGACCTCCCCGAAAATAAGGCCAAGCGCTTATTTCGGGGGTCAAAAGAAAATAAGACTCTGTCTTATTTTCGGAGAAACACAGCAGCTTCCTTCATGACTGAGCACTATAAACCACTTCAGGAAAATGTGCCATATTTATCTGAGGCAGGATCGTCTTGATCCTGTAAAAATTAGTAAAGCAAATATCACTCTTTTTTCAAATCAAGGGGAGACATTTTTGCATGATAAGAGTGGAACTGGTAGATATTATGACAAACATGCCTTCTAAAAATAGCATAAACACACTGGGGCTAAAGGATTGGTAACCAGACAACAATGGAGAGTGCATTGTTCAGTTTCACCACAAAGTGAGCTTGGGATGTGTATTGCAACTCATCCTCGTTCAGACTCCCCAAGAAGTCTGAAACAGCCAAATGCTGTTTATGGCGTTAATGGTGTTAAAATGGCAAGTTGACAATAGAACTCTTGAACTTTTAAGGGCAAAACTAAAACCCGCCAGGCCAGAATCTCACAAGAACATAGTATTTAGAAACTATAACAGCACTTGTGTAAGTATTTCATTTAACACATTACTCACTCAGTAATTGAGGGGGAAGGGGGGAGAGGTGCAGAAGAAACTAGTAACGTAACTTTATATGCCAGTATTTGCTTTCTAATAAGAAGCTGGTTATGCAATTCCTCTTGAGGTTCTTGATGTCTCTACTATATTTGTCCTTTGGAAAGTCACCAGGCACTTATTCTGAAAACCCCTCCCATCTTGAAATGAAACTCTGTATTGCAAAATGCTGCTTTCTTACCTCATTTCCATACATCATGAGGTGGTGCGTTGTAATTAGAGCTTTGAAGACTACTACCCAGCTACTGTTTGCCGTCCTCTCAAAAAGCGTATCTGCTAATTGTGGAATATTCACATTCATCTCATTTGTGCATTGAATTAAATCTGAAATTCAAAAACAAGACGTTTTAATAAATATTAATTTCTTTATCAAATTTGTTTGCCGCCAGTCTTACAAAGTGATTTTTTTATACCAGCAAAACACTCAAAAAGGGGCTATGTTCAAGAGTATTCCAGAATCCTAAACTTTACTCTCATAGTCAACCAACTAGAAAGATGTTGGATAGCCATTTGTCTGAAATGGTATAGGGCTTCCTGCCTAGGCAGGGAGTTGGACTAGATGACCTCCAAGGTCCCTTCCAACTCTGCTGTTGTATTGTATAAGAAGTAGCCCTCATTTAGCAGTTACAACAGTGATGAAAAAGTAACTGTAAGATCATTCCTCGTAGTTATGACCGTTCCAGGTCTGTAAAGCAAAGGAAAGCTGAAGCAACATCAAAGGCAGTTGCAGTTTCACTTAGCGACTGCTTTGCTTAATGATCGAATTGCCTCTCCGGATTGTGATGGCTAAACAAGGACTACTTGTGTTCTTCACCTTTCACACTGGGGAAAGTTTCTTGTATATGAAATTACATTAAACACTTTCTAAATGTTTCATTATGATTCCACATCTTTAGTATCAAGCAACTTTCTTTTGCAGCATCATTTTGGTTCCCTGGTAAAAATGAAGCTTGCTGAATCAAGCAGACACATGTATCCATCCTTTACAAACAGGAACTGATGTATACATCTAAAAGAAACGTTTTGCCAAATCAGAAGTGGCAAATTGTGTTTGGAGCATGACAGGATTAGAAAGAGAGAATATCCTTGCTGACACGTAGACAAAAGCTTAAAATAATGTATCTAGCCAAAACTGGAGGGTGGGACACAGTCTGGAGTCCCTTCAAGTACTTCAAGACTCTTGGATTGTAATTCACTAACATTTTTGAACGTGCTAAAAAAAGATAGATTAAAATGTTATGGGAAGAAGCAATTGGGCAGTTTTGAAAGACATGTGCAGAGAAATAGCACAACCCCAAACTTCACTGATTATACAAGCAGTGAGAAAATACAAATAGTATTGGATTGCTACAAACATTTCACATATAAATAGCAGCCTGTTGCAGCAAAATCAGATACCTTAAATTCAAACGAATTATAGCCTTATATTTCCAATGTGCTTAAAAAAACCTAATTCCTTAATAAATATTTGTTAGTTTATAGATATCTTACCTTGGAATAATATAAAATTGGCCCAGAAGACTATTTTATAGCAAAAATAAGGAGAACTATGTTACTTCTTAAATGAAAGACAGGGATGAGTAGAGAAAGCATATAGCCATGATGGCGAACCTGTGATATGCAGAGTCATCTCTGAGGGCACGCAAGCCGTTGCCCTAGGTTAGCTGCAGCATGCATGCATGCGTGCGTTGCCCACTGATTTTCAGCCTTCCAAGGGCTGGAGGAGGCCATTTCCAAAGCATGGGGAGGGCAAAAAATGGGCCTACCAGAAGTTCAAAAGCGGCCCGTTTCCGGAGGACCTTCAAGGGAATGGGGGAGGCAGTTTTTGCCCTCCCCAGGCTTCAGAACGTGGCGGTCCGTGTGTGCATGCGTGGGGGGGGGGGCACAGAAGGGGGTTGTGTACCCATGCCGGGGGGGTGGGTTGAATTATGGGTGTGGGCATGCACACACATGCTACCACACGCACCTGCATTTTCGGCACACCAGCCAAAGAAGGTTTGGCATATAGTAACCTGATAAAGCAGCTGAGAAAAATGAACAGAAAATGAACATAGGATGAGGTTGACCCAAAGATTCACAGTTAAGATTTTTTCCTTGGTAGCATAGACAGGAAACTCAAAGAGCTGAAGAGGGAACAAACAGACAGGCAATGGGAGAGCAGAGCAAATCTTTAATAGTACCGGCGTTCCGTTCAATGGTCTAATAGTCCTGCAGTCAAGCTAAGATCCAGTTAGCATTTTTATTGGAACCTGAGCAGGCATGAATAACATTAGAAAATCTCCCATCTTTCCCTTGCTATCCTATATGCTCCATTGTCTCCAAATGATTCGGGTTGTAATACAATAAATTGTTTGACTTTTCCTCACCTGGAATTTTTGTCACTGTGAACAAGCAGGATATGCAAGCATTCAAATTTTGCATTCCTCTGAAACCATAAACATCACCCTGATTTTATTTCTCTTAATATTATTCAACTTTCTTCCGCTTGTGTGACCAAGCTCAAATATTCCCAGTTTGTTCAGGCAATTTTCCTAGAAATTTCCTATTCGTTATTTTCCAAACCATCATTTCCTACTTCCATTTTCTTGATATTGCTGTTCCTGGGAAATTACAAAGGAATGGCCTGCTAACTCAGGAATTGGTTAATACAATAATTAAATACTTCATTTCTGCAAATGGTCCTGCCCAAAATGTAGATACAGATGAACTTACATGTTCTACAGCTAGTTTATCAACCTGACTCAGCATAGCGTGTACAGTAATTCTTCACCATATGCAGGCAAGTCTGCATCATAGAGATGAATGATAATATTCATGTCCTTCAGAGAAAGCACAGGCTCACTGATGACCTCCAAACGTTCTTCAATCAGACTATGAGAGTCCATGACAGCCACAGAAGGTGAAGAGCAATAAAGAATTATCTGCAAAGTATCAAAGTATCAGCTACTCCTTCTCTTAACCCCTAATCTTAAGGGATCAATATACAAGCCTTTGCACATCACGTATGGAAGAGTAGTATACTTCCATCTCTTTCCAACTCACGGTCTAGTACAAACTATTCCTTCTAAACTGTTCGGTCCAATTCTTTCACATACATATATATCTGGAGCAAGAAAATATATCTGTGTAGTTGATACTGGTTGAAATGCTGAAAGCAAACATGGCAGAGGGGGAAATTCCTCACAAGAAAAACAGCGGTCACTTCAGAGCCTGTATAAATACATTAAAATATATTTACTGCAATTATAATGTATTTTAAATATAAATACATTGTTAAAAAACCCTGCAAATTGGAGTTTGAGACTTTTGTTCGGTGCTTCAAGACTACAAATGAGAAAAGATAACTACTGTTCGATAGCTATGGTTTTGTTCAAACTGGACACCCTACATTATACCGTAGTGCCAAGATGTAAAGTAATAGATGGATTTTTCCCTCTATTCATGAAGGATCACTCAATTAGCTGCTGATTATATGAATACTGTGGCTCTTCAAAGTGGCCCATTGGATTTCCCAGCGTATCACTGTTATCTATATATATATACTGCATTTCTTCATTTTCCCTAGATATGCAAACTGGACTGGGGGGTGGGGGAGAAATACAGTATTCTTACTGCAATAACAAGCAGTGTAATTCATTGCATCCATTTCGGATCATATTTGTTTGCATTACAATGATAAATTTGTACTGCTTTGTGAATTATAAGAAGCTGCATTAAAACAGCATTTTTTATGAATGTTTGCTTCTTAAGTCTCTACCTAAAATCTCATAAAAAGGCCTGATAATTTTTTCTAGAAAACAGGTTTCTGCAACCAACAAGGAATCTCTTTTCTTTCCAGGATTTTGATTCACTGAGTGTTTTCAGTCTTTTTCACAAAGACTGTCCATTATAATACATTTTATATCTGTTGCCTCGATGGACTTTTAATAAGAGTCATCTGCACAATAGACTAGACTGAAGCTAAACCTAGGGGGGGGAAATCAATGAAGCAATTAAGTGAGAATGGGGGCTTATATTAAAGGTTAATAGGCATAGAACCATAAAATGATGGTTAAAAATCCTAAGGTCTGAATCCTAATTCATCAATTATGATGTGTTTTCAAGAAGGAACAAGATTCAAGCACTCTGAAATGCAAACCTGGGCCACTCCCTCTATATCACAAAGGAGTAGTGACTCCTTTGAGTATCGCATTAAGAGATACTCTTATTCTTCAAAAAGAATCCAATGGTTTACCAGTCCAGCTTGCTTATGAGTAACTAAAATATGATCCAATTCTGATTTCCTCTATTTATCAAATGCAAGCTATAAATCTACAGACTTCTCTACTGATAAGCCCGAGGTATAACTAATGTTTAGGGATTACCACTTGGCTTGCAAAACCCAAAACATGTAGAATAGAAGCAAGCTGTCACAAGAAGTGGCAAGTCTACCACCCCACTGCCTGGGAAGAGTGGTAACTATATCCCCAGATACAGCATTGCTGGTGTATGACATTGTATGACAATGTGAATAAACTTGAAACTTGATTGTTGTCCAGCAGCTGGCTCATAATATTAAACTATCCTCTAGTCTTGATCCACCTAGAATAGGTTTGCACTGCCTGCCTTAGAGTGAAGCAGACTTGTTTGATATTGAATCAATCTGAAGCTTTTATTCTCAAATTTAAAGCAATCTACAGAATGAGAACTATCAATTAACTATTATTTTAAAACAGTTTAAAAACTTGTGCTGTATAGCTAAAGCCACTATTGGCAAGTGAAGATAAATTGCCAGCAAGAATGCTGTTATAATAAATCAACATAACTGCCTGACTTTCACAATCACAATAGGAAAACTACAAAACCATCTGCACTGAAAATCCATTATTGATTAGTGAACATCACATCTAGTAGATAAGAAACTATTAAAAATGCCTAATGTGACAGCTAGCCTGAACTGCATTCCTGGATGACATGATTTCTGAACAGTTTTTACGAAGCAATAAATCTGAGTTAACATTTTATTTTTATTTATTTTTTTTTTTTAAAAAAGAAGAATCTCATCTTTGCTGCATTATGATTTGCGATCTTCAATTGGACAGTTCACTGGGTCATTATGGGCCAGTCATTGGCTGCGTCTTCACTACTGCCTGAATTACTGACTGGTCAGCCAGGTTTTTATCCTAGTATTTTATGTGAATCTAGACTGGTATTTAATTTCTGCCTCATTGTGCATGCAAATCCAGAAATGTTAATTAGCAAACCATACCTCAGATCAAACATAGCTACTATCTCTTGGTCAAATCTATCTCACAAGGTTGTGTTGAAGGGAAAAAAATATGTAGGTCACTGTGCATCTGCAGAAAAGGCAAGTTTAATAATTATGTGTCCTTCTTCTTCATACCCACATCCCATATATAATCAGACACAGACCAGAGTAGATTCAAGGTGCATCATTTTTTCCGAAAAATGCAATTTTTTTAAATTCTATTTAATATCCAAGTAGAAATATTATTGACACCCATAGCAAAGTAAGGGGATTTGCTGATTTGACTCTAGTAAGCATTTTAATTGCCATGCGATATTGAAATATCGTGGTAAGGCAGGTGAATACAAACCATATATGGTTTAGTGAGCAATAGTTAATATCCATAAAATAGGTAAGTATTTATTAAAAAATAAAAAGAACAGTTCTCTGAGATTCCAAGACTTCTGAAACATTTACATAATATTTAAGAGAGGTTACAATAGATCACCTTAATTTTAATTTCTAGAGAAGTTTTAGAGATCATTCTAAATACTCATTTCTGATCTGTTCAGGAATTAAATGGAGAACTGCTGACAATGTGGAGAAATACAGGAGCTCAGCAAAGCTATGATTGGGTACTAAAATTCCCTTATTCTAAGAATAACACACTTTCTAACAGACCTAGAAAGATAGCCATGCACATGCACACGCTTAACCTTTAAAATGTGCAGTCATTGTTATCTACTGAAAGGACGGGGATGGTTTACGATAGTTTTCTATGTTGGAATAAAAGTTTTACAAGTGGATGTTATAACAGTAGCTGAAAAAAAAATTAAGTTCTAAAGAGTGGCTAGGAAGGAAAAATTGGCATGCCTGAGCAATGATCCTAAAAGCAAGCACTCAACACTAGTTTGAGCATGTGTTTGTATATGTATCATACTATAAACATAAAAGCTCTAAATCACTCAAATTGAGAGGTAGCAGACACTCCGCGATATAAAGCACAGTGTGGTATTGTTATTTTGTTCTTTGGGCCACCATCAGCTGAGCCACAGTGATTAAACTCCTATATTGTGCCAAATGATAATGTCAGGGTTTGCACAGTTGAAATGCTCATAAACCACATTATGCATTAGTAAGATATGTAAACCCCCCTAATGGATGGATTTATATATATATCATGTAAGACATAACATAATTAATTTGGTTTGGCCTAATAAGATATGCAAATGGAGCCACTGTGATTTATCATCATACTGAATCACAACACAATTTGTTTAACAAATACATGCTTGCACTACTGGCTTCTATATTTTCATAATTAATGCTAGGATACTAATCCTAGGGAAAAGCGATAGCTTGAAATGTAAACAATGCAGTGAAGATGCAAGAATGAAACAACATATAATGTAATTTAAAGCAACTAGTGTGAAGGACCGACTAGGAAATGCAATAGTCAACATTGGGATATTATATTCAATTTAATCAGACTTTTGCCCCTGCTATAAATAATAAATTCTTAGCTTTAAATCAATGCATATGTAATATGCAGAAGCAATACTTAATGTGCACAAGAGCTAGTATATGATCTGAAAGTCTATGTCCTGAAATGAATTGAACGGGAGCATTCTGAATTTTGTTTGTCTTCTGATCAAAACCTACTTTCTGCTCTTAAATTATATTACTTTTCACTTATCCTCCAGGATGCTATTTTAATCAACTTTATTGTTATTAAAAAAATGAAGAATAAAGGAATGTTCATAAATCCTAGCTAGTGTTATGTGCAGGAACACCAGAGAAATGTGTGTGTGTGTGTGGGGGGGATTTAAATTCAGCATTGGCAATGCTTATATATATATATAAATGTTCCACGGTTCGAATCCCAGTAAGAGTATGACTAGCTGATAAGAGCTAAAAAGCTCGAAATAGATCTATCCTACTCTCTCTGATTTATTTATCAGCTCATAAAACTAATATATAATCCGATATGTATATCTATAATTGTTTCAGCTGATGCAATTGGGAGAGCCAGGCTGGCTGAATGGTTTAAAGGCTCCTGCCTGATATGCAATACAGCCCCGGTTCGAATCTCAGTAAGAGTATGACTAGCTGATGAGAGCTAAAAAGCTCGAAATAGATCTATCCTAGTCTCTCTGATTTATTTATTGATCAGCTCATAAAACTAACACACACACACACACACAATTATTCTATCCCTGTGCTGCAAAAGGAATTTAAGACAACAAAAGCAGCAGTACATGAAAAAATTTAAATATAAGTATAGGAATCCAGCATGGCAGCATTTGTTACCTTTTTGTACTATGAACATCCAATGATGTCATTCAACATTACATCAGCTTACCTTACATTCTCACCATTAAATAAGACATTTTCCAAACAAAAGAAACAGGATGAATTTAGCAGCATTGTATAGATTTCTCCTACCATGCTGGACAAAAATCAAACAAGCATTTCACATGCCTTCTTGAATTTAATTCTTTCTTTGCACTATGGCATAGACATAATGCTAAAATGAATGTAGTGAAACTCACTGGAACAACTGTGTGTGCTGCAATAGATTAAATCTATTTCCTTTTTTAAAATATCACTATTTTCAATGTTATTGAGCAACCCTATCATGTTGTTCACTTCCTAACTTCCTTGTACAATTGAGTTTACTGATTTTAAGCTGACATCCGAACAGGAAGTAAAAACCAGAAGACATACAAAATCTCAACAAATTATAAATGAAAAATATCTTGGGACTGTAGTTAGTAGTGATGAAATGTCCAAGCAAGTTTAAGAATTTGAAGAAACAATACATTTTTAGGTGTCATAAGATTTTGCTGCTCCTACAACAATTATCCTTCTAGAATTAAACAACTGATCTCTGTTACCTTTCTGAAAGTAAATAAACATTAGCATGTACGGCTTAAATAGATATAGTTCTCCAGAGTAAATAATGCATCTATACGTCAAGTACTTTTTTCCAGGCTAGTATCTTCTATTACAACAACCACAATTGTATACTCAACAACAGTCAGGCAAGCTGAAAGGTTAGGAAATGACTTTCATATTAGCACTGCTAATTGCGACTACAGATGATGCATGCATGCTTTAGTGACAAAGTAAACTTGTTGCTAGGAGAGTATAGAATAGATAGCATTGTCTCAAAAGAAATGTAAGCCTTAAATAAATACAAATAAAAGTGTACATATTTCTAGGTGCAACATCAGAGTAAAAATCAGATGTTTCTTACCAATGTGCTTTTTTGCAGAACAAAATATGAAAATGACATCTGTTTCGTACTATGAAATAATCGCTTCTTTAGAAAGTAAAAGTGCTGCAAATTTAATGCTGCATTATAACTTTTGCTCCATTATAACAGGATAACACAGAAAAAAACAGTGAAAGCTTCAATAAAAGTTCATGCCCTGGGCCTGTATTTAATATCAGCATAATTCCAAAGAGCAACTAGAAGATTCCTGATTAGTCAATAATTTATTATCTATGTTGCTTACTAAATTTTAAAGTAATATTACTGTGCTCAGATCTTTGGCTTATTAGTTGTCCTTGCTTAATCTTAGAAGCTAAGCAGGGTTGGCCCCAGTTAGCATTTGAATGGGGCCAACCAGGGAATCCCAGGCTGTTGGCTACATTTGGAAATAAACAAAAACATTCTGGATTAAAGCAAGGTTAAGCCACTTTCTTAATGCTGTCAAAATAACTGCATGAAGGCAGCCAGAATGAAGCTTTTTAAAAATAATAATAGTGATAGCTAGGTAAAAATGCCAAATCCAGTATAAATATGTGGCTGACTGCAATCAACTATAATCAAATGATACAAGTTTGTCACTCAGATTTGTTACCAACAACAGAATAAGAAAGATAGCAAAAACGGTGAATTGGAATATCTGCCAGAAATACTACTTGCCTACAACAACTGGTGAGAACACAAAGTAAAAGAAGTAATAGAAAATGAAAAAGCCAAAGAGCTCTGGGATAGATAGGCATATGCCACATGACAGATTAAACAATTGCTGAGAAAGACCAAAATAAAAGTCTGGATAGTGGACGTGGCAGTACCTGGAAGCAGCAGCAGAAGAAAAAAAAAACCTGAAGGACTACCCTACCCCCCCCCCCCCAATTGCACATCAAAGTAGAGGACTATGGCAAAGCAAAGAAAGTACCACTAGGTGACTTGGGTGCAAAACATCTGGAACACCACTTGAATGCCATCAACATTCACAAAATCACCATCAAAATTGCCAATGGCAGATTTATTTGCAATAGTCCACATCTTGTGATATAAGCTTTAATGTTATTAAGCAACAATTCACATTGGGTCCTGGAGAAAAACATAACATCCAGCCAAAACATCTGACTGACTGGGCATCTTATAGTAATGCCTTTAGGTTTAGTAGTTCAATATTGATTCCAATAAACTTCATTTTCTCCTGCAACCTTCTAGCATAAAATAAAAACTCTTCTTCCAAGAAGACCATTTTAACCACTATATGTAAAGCAAGGCTGAACAACTGAATTTATACTGATGAAAGCCTAGAACCACCCTACCTTATCTTATCTTGTTGACATGTTAATAGACGGCTTTAGACCTCAGATCATTAGGTCAAGAATTTCCTTTATTTGGAGTCAGTTCTATTATGACAAGAGTTACTTGACCTGCTTAAGCAATCTCTTACAGAAGACACATTTTAAATTTGAGTTTCTTGGAAGAGGCATGTTTATTTGTATCTTTGTGGTACAAATAAACATGCCTCTTCCAAGTAACTCAAACTTAAAGAAGACATACTTTAAATCTGCATTACCTGAAAGAGGCATACTTATTTGTACCACAGAGATGGGAGGAAATGAAGAAACTCAGGAAATAAAACTGTAGCTGTGTTTTATATATTTCGGTGTTTGCTTTTTTAAACAAAGCTAAAACAGCAATTCCCCACCCGATTAATCTAACACACATAGTTGTTCTTCTAAATGGTAACAGAATATTACTGATTCCGTAAGACAGAAACATTTAACTTGATTCACACCTCCTCTTTAACCTTTTCTAATGGCTGGTCAGGACTCATCAAAGTAGTGACAACTCATTTGTTTAATCATGCTTCCTCACAGTTTTATACCAGAAGTGGCTTCAGCAAGTTTAATTGACCCTGCCTGGCAAACTGCACCTCTTTTGTTGTCCCCAACTGTGAAGCAGCCTTGCTGATCACCTTTGCACCTGTTCATCCAAGAAAGATAAGGACTGGAAGCCATCTGATTAACCCAAACCTATTGATTTTTCCATTTAACCCAGAGCTCTATCTGATCCTCAGTGACTGGTATCAGCTCTTCAGGACTCCAGGCAGTCTTTATCACCTGATGCTTCCTTCCTTCCACCCTCTTCTTTAGCTGACAATTAAAACAAAACCTTCTGACAAACATTTACACTACTTCCCAAGGTAGGTAAGTAGAAGTAGAGCCAAAAGAAGTTAAATGTGACATATTGTGATTTGGATATGAAAATATGGTCTAGTAATGTGCATAGCTCTATGAAGGTAAAGGTTCCCTTTGCACATATGTGCTAGTCGTTCCCAACTCTAGGGGGTGGTGCTCATCTCTGTTTCAAAGCCGAAGAGCCAGCGCTGTCCAAAGACGTTTCCGTGTTCATGTGGCTAGTATGACTAAAAGCCAAAGGCACACAGAATGCTGTTACCTTCCCACCAAAGATGGGTCCTATTTTTCTACTTGCATTTTTTACATGTTTTCGAACTGCTAGGTTGACAGAAGCTGAGACAAGTAACGGGAGCTCACTCCGTTACGCGGGGCTAGGGATTTGAACCGTCACAGTTTCTGATGGACAAGCTCAGCGTCTTAGCCACTGAGCCATCGCATCCTCGGTGCATAGCTCTATACCCAGGTACTATTTTGACAACTGCTAAATAGAGATCCTATCCCTCAACTGATAATGCAGCCCAAGGAAGGGATGCCAACAAAGCAGCATAACCCAAGATGCCAACAAGGCAGGACAGAGAGGTTACAGATACCGGCAGGTCATTACATCAGGAGGAACCCTTACCATCTGACCAAAGGATAAGGGATTGACTCTTCCAGGGCGGAGGAAAAAGAGGAAGATAAAATCTCTGCCTGTCACAGACTCAATCTGAACCCTTCCTGCAAAATTGGATTCAATCCCCCCATCCAAGACCTTCTGTCAGTCCATGTAGCCCAGCCACGGTTCGGTTCTGCAACCCAACAAGACAGACACAGACTTCAGAGGAGAATCAGAACTACAGAAAAAACAATTAGTGCCAACCTGCCTTCCTTTGAGGACCTGTATACCACACGAATCAAAAAGAGGTTCATGAAAATATTTACAGACCTCTCGCATCCTGGACATAAATTGTTTCAACTCCTACCCTCAAAACGACACCATAGAGCACTGCACACCAGAACAACTAGACACAAGAACAGTCCCCCCCCCCCAAGGCCATCACTCAGCTAAACAAATAATTCCCTCACCACTGTCAAACTATTTACTAAGCCTGCATGACTATTACTATTAGTCTTCTCATCGTTGCTATCACCCATCTCCTCCCACATGATTGCAGGGCTGTAACTTTGCTGCTTGTAGCCTTACTATTTATATGGATATTGTTTCCTGATTGCTTTCTGTACCTTATGACTATCACTACGTGTTGTATCTTTTTATTCTTGATGAATGCATTTTATTCTCTTTATGACCACTGAGAGCATCTGCACCAAAGACCAATCCCACTTGGCCAATAAAGCCATTCAATTCAATTCAACCATTTTACCCACTTGGCCCATGGAGGGGAGGTCAGGGGGGGGGGGGAGACTGCCCAACCACAGCTTTTCAAGAAACCCCCCCCACACACACACACTGTCCAAGCCCCCCCCCCCCTTCCTCGTTGTTCTGGACAGGGACCCGAAACGCAGCCGAAACCCCGGCCGCTGGGCCTGACTTAAGCCCTAGTAAGTCCGGTCAGGACGAGCCGCCACCCAACCCTGGGGATAATCGGAGCGCGCTGCTATTGGAACCCCACACTGACACGGGAGTAGAGGAAGGTGGGGAATGCACACGCGGGTCGGCCCGCCACTCTCTCCCTCTCCCGCCCTCCCCTCCGCACTCACAGTCGAGGTGCTTCTTCTTGGGGCCCATGACTTCGTGGGTGGTGGCCTTGCAGACGGCCTTGGCGATGGCCGAGCCGGTGACGCTGTGCTGCGCCGCCGTGATCCGGTCGGTGATCGACTGGCCCGACATGACGGCGGCGGCGTTCCCTTCCCAGCTCGGCTCCGGCGGCCCCTCAGCGGCGGAGGACTTTCCCCGACGGCGCAGGGCAGCGGCAGCAGGAGGAGGAGGAGGAGGAGCGGCGGCGGCGGCGGCAGGCAGGCCGCGGGGCGGAGCGCCGCCAAGCCCGGCCCAGCCGCCGTGCAACCCAGGCTGAGCCCAGGAGCGGCCCCGTCCGCTTCCCTCCGGCCTCCTCTCTCGCTTTCCTCTCGCGGGCAACGACGTCGACGCGCCCCCCCCTCCCGGCCGGCCAGACCTCCGCCCCGTCCGGCCTGTCGGCGGCGCCGCCACTGCCTCCTCACCTCAGAGGCCCGCGCCCCGCGCCAGACAAAATGGCGGCGCGTCACGTGACCGGCGGGCCGCGACGCCTCGGGCCGCTGGCCACGCCCCCGCCGCGGCTCGCCTGCTCGGCCACGCCCCCTCCTACTCGCCTGCCTGGCCACGCCCCGTGCGCGCGCCCAGGAGGGGCGGGGCCAAGGCGCTTGGGGCTGGAGCTGGGCGATGCTGGGGGGGGGGGGGGCTTCGCAGGCTCGGAGGAGGCGAGGCGGGGCTGCTGCAAAACCTCCCGGGAGGCTGGAGGGTCTCCGGCTGTTGGGTCTGGGCGCCCTGCTTGGCTTCGTCCCTGCCCCGGGGAAGGAAGGGGCGGCTGGGTGGGTGGGTGGGTGGCTGGCTGGGATGTGCTGGCTCTTCAGGGCGGCTGCATTGGCAGCCCCGATTGGAGGAGAGGAAGGCGGCCGTCCTTTGTTGAGGGATCTGCCTGTGTGCCTGGATTGAGAAGAGCTCCCTTTGGGGAAAGTACAAGGATAAAATACAATAAAAGAGAAAAGAATAGAAAGTGGAACAGAATATTGAATAGAATAGAGAATAGATTAGAACAGAGAATAGAAAATAGAATCTAATAGAAAATAGAATAGAATAGAAACTAGAATAGAACAGAACAGAAACTAGAATAGAAACTAGAACAGAATATAGAATAGAATAGAATCTAGAATAGAATAGAACAGAATATAGAATAGAATAGAAACTAGAATAGAATAGAACAGAATATAGAATAGAAGAACAGAATATAGAATAGAATAGAAAATAGAATATAGAATAGAATAGAATTTTTTATTGGTCAAGTGTGATTGGACATACAAGGAATTTGTCTTTGGTGCAGATGCTCTCAGTGTACATAAAAAGACAAGATAGATTTCTCAAGAATCCTAAGGTACAACACTTAATGATAGTCATAGGGTACAAATAAGCAATCAGGAAACAATCAATATCAATCATAAGGATACAAGCAGCAAAGTTACAGCCCTGCAGTCATAAGGGGGAGGAGATGGGTGATAGGAATGATAAGAAGACTAATAGTAACGCAGCCTTAGTGAATGGTTTGACAGTGGTGAGGGAATTATTTGTTTAGCAGAGTGATGGCGTTCGGGGGGAAACTATCCTTGTGTCCAGTTGTCTTGGTGTGCAGTGCTCTATGGTGTCATTTTGAGGGTAGGAGTCGAAACAATTTATGGCCAGAATGCGATGGGGCTGTAAATATTTTCACGGCCCCCTTTTTGACTCGTGCAGTGTCCAGATCCTCAGTGGAAGGCAGGTTTGGCCTTGGGAATGGAAAGAGTGCAGCAATGCCGAGAGAAGAGAAAAGATGCCTCCTGCTCGAATGCAATCAGGGCTTTCGCCCAGCAGCGGAGGGGCTTTGAAGGGCGGGGGTGTTCCTTAAGATGGCCTGGATTCCAGCTGCATGCCCCTTTAAAAGCTCCCCGGCTCAAATAAGATTGGTGCATTCAAGCAGGGTCTGTGGTGTGTGAATGCAGTTAGGTATGCTAATGAAGGTGAAACGATCTGGTATTTCACCTTGTAGCTGCTGGAAAAAGGGATTAAAATCATTAGTGGCATTAACAATGCTGACTGTCTCCCATAGGATCTCCCTGGCTGATCCAATCTGGCAGTCAGTCTCCTGGCCTTCCGGCAAAGGAGTTAAAATGTGGCTCTGCGGCTTCGTGGGGAGCTCAGAACCACCACCCTGGCTTTGCTGGCTGGAGAATTCTGGGAGTTGAAGTCCTTCAGACTTAAAGTTGCAAAGGTTGGGGACCCCTGGCATAGGGAACAAAGATGAAAGGGAGGGAGAGAGAGAGAGATATGGATGATGGATAGATAGATGAGATAAATAGAGAATGAATGAATGAATGAATGAATGAATGAATGAATGAATGAATGAATGAATGATAGATAGATAAATAGATAGATAGATAGATAGATAGATAGATAGATAGATAGATAGATAGATAGATAGATAGATAGATAGATAGATAGATAATGGATGATAGATATGGACGATATATGATATAGGTAGGTAGGTAGACAGACAGACAGACACAGTTGATACAGATGGAGGTGTGATCACTCAGTTGTTAAGGATGCTGGGCTATTTTGTCAGCTGAAAGCTGATAGCTGGGTTCAGTATCCAAGCACCATACAACAGGGTAAGCTGCCATTATTTGCCCCAACTCCTGCCCACCTAGAAGTTCGAAAGCATGCAAATGCGAGTAGATAAAGAGTACCACTTGGGTGGGAAAGTAGCAGCATTCTATGCACCTCAGCATAAAGTCATGCTGGCTGCATAACCATGGAAGTGTCCTCAGACAATGCTGGCTCCCTTCAGCTAAGAAATGGAGATGAACACTGCCCCCTAGACTCATAAACAAATGGACAGGAGAAGCCTTTATCCTTAATTTTAGACTAAGACGGACGGACAGACGGATGGATGGAAGGTCTGGCGCTCTCTGAGCTTGGTGGTTTTCTTGAAGACGTTTCATTACCCTAACTAGGCAACATCGTCACTGCTAGTAAGATTTAAGATAGAGAGACGGCATATAGATAAATGGTTGGCTGCTCAAACACAGTAAATTGGAGAGACCTGTTGTTGGCCATCCATGTGAGTCTCAGTACAGTACAGTGAATTCAGCTTCATCCCATTTGGTTTTGGCTCCTGTGCAAGGATGGGTTATTGGTGACAGTGCTAGTGCCAATCGCCCACAAATGCTTGTGTTGAGAATACAATGGGAGCTTTGACCAGGCTTCCAGACGCCAAGTGCATCTGGAAAAGGCTGACTTCAGTACACCCTGAGCAAGAATAGGGTCTTTTTGTTTGGCTGTGAAACGGTTCATCAGAGTCCTCAGCTATGAAGCAAAACAAAACACACACACACACACAGCCCCCTTTTCAATCTAAAGTTGGAGAGAGCCTGACCATTGCCCCCTTTGGAAAACGATTTAAAATGTGTGTTTTTTTATAATTTGGCCTAGAAATTTTGGCTATACAATAGATTTGGACAGGAGGCAGAAATTATGGAATAGACATTATAAGATCATAATGTCAACATGCATAAAGAAAATCTCTATGAAATGTTTTATGTTTTTTATTTTTTAACATACAATACAATACAATAGCAGAGTTGGAAGGGACCTTGTAGGTCTTCTAGTCCAACCCCCTGCGTGGGCAGGAGCCTTATACCATTTCAGACAATGGCTATCTAACATCTTCTTAAAGACTTCCAGGGTTGGGGCATTCACAACTTCTGGAGGCAAGCTGTTCCAGAGGTTAATTGTTCTAACTGTCAGGAAATTTCTCCTTAGTTCTAAGTTGCTTCTCTCCTTGATTAGTTTCTACCCATACATTTATATCATCTTTGCAATACTTATTTCGTACTATTTTTACAAACAATCTATCTTATATTTTCCCCCCTCTTGTTAATTCTGCGGTTTTGTATTTATTTTCTGTAAAATGTTTTATAGATGGCACTATTCACCTGCCAGATTAGCGAATATATATAAAAATAAATCTGTTAAATGCTGGAAATGCAACCAAATACCAGGTTCATATTCTCATTTGTGGTGGACGTGTCCCAAAGCAAAAAAATACTG
Organism: Rhabdophis nuchalis; assembly: GCA_039707465.1. Lineage (NCBI taxonomy): Eukaryota > Metazoa > Chordata > Lepidosauria > Squamata > Natricidae > Rhabdophis > Rhabdophis nuchalis. Next base: position 9,993,818 of record CM077657.1, on the reverse strand, counting down.
GGGGGAAACACACATGTGGCTGGAAACTATGACAAAAAACAACACATCAATCTGAAACCTGAGACTTTCCTGTTGGGCATGCTTCCACATAACTATAATAAAGGTAACAACATATTTAATTTTACACGTTCTAACAGCAGCCAGGATTGTATACGCACAATACTGGAAAAATGTAGTAACCTCTACAGATGATAATTTAAAAAATCTGGAATGTGCAGAAATGGATAGGTTAACTCTAAAAATCAGAGAAAAAGAAGATTCGGAATATTTTGTGACATGGGAACTTTTCTACAAATGGTTAGCTGACAGATAGGGAGGTTAGATGAGTGGAATTGCATGAAATAGGGACTACATAGGAAAGAAAAAACGATTAGTAAACATTTTGATGGTTGTACAGTATAACTGATATCACAATGGAAGATAAGTATGCTTTTCAATAAGGGTTGATATTATCGCATATATATTTATGACGTTCATATTTTAACACTTTGGACACCTAATTATCTGCGGGATCGTATCCTACCTCACACATCCCTTCGGCCGATTCGCTCCCACAGAGAGGGACTTCTCCGGGTGCCGTCCACTAGGCAGTGCCAGCGGACGATGCCCAGGGGAAGGGCCTTCTCTGTGGCGGGCCCGACCCTCTGGAACGACCTTCCCCCCGAACTTAGAACTATCACGGACCTCCGCTCCTTCCGCCGAAGTCTGAAGACACATTTCTTCCATCTTGCCGGTCTGGCCTAATCCACACCATTAGTTATAGACTGAAGTTTAAATTCTGTTAATTCGGTTTTTAAGGGTAAAGTTTTTAGGATTTTAAATGGTTTTTAGAATTTTTAGCACAGGGTATTGGGGTTTAATTTATTTTTAGTACTATTTATTGTTATGTGTGTCATTTTATTCTATTTTAACTTCCTGTGTACCTCCCCGAGTCCCTTTGGGGAGAGTGGGGCGGTTTACAAATTTAATAAATTGAAATTGAATTTAAAACACACTGTTCAATATAGAAATTTGTGATGTAAAACAATAAAAATATTATAAAAAAATAAAAAATTGTACTGTTTTTAGGGCTAAGGCAGTGCTTCTCAAATAGTGGGGGCGCGAGGCTCCGTAAAGGGGGGCGCGTTTGACCTCGGCAGAGTTGTACTTATAACAATTTTATAGACAAATGATACTATTTACAGTCGTGCGGGGCGCGCGAAATGTTTTCTTCTTCCTAGGGGGGCATGACAGAAAATAATTGAGAAGCACTGGGCTAAGGTGAGACATCAGGGCAGTGGTGGGTTTCAGCCAGTACAGCATGGTACGGGTATACCGGTAGTAGCCGGGAGCAGCTGACAGCATACCTGTATGATGGCTCGTTTGGGCCACCTGCCTGCCCACGTTATATACTGTTTTTTTAAAGCAACTGGCCAACTGCGCATGCACCGACAAGCAGCTGGGTGTCGCAGGGGTGTTGGACCGTGCATGTGTGCGCGGTGCGTGTGCACGAAAGGACACGCAGCCCTGTGAGCACCCTACCAGTAGCAATGGGGAGAGGAACCCAGCACTGCATCAGATGATAGAAAAAGCAGTTTCATTTGCAGTTTTGTTTTTTTTAAAGAACACTTTCCTGGGTATAATTCCACCTTATTTGGTTGCAGTTTAATGATAACAGAAACACTTTTGGTGTAAAACTGGATTAAAAAATAACCTGCCCTCGAATCGCACTTTTCACGAGTTTTTTGTTAGGTAGGTAGGTAGTTACGTAGATAGGTAGGTGTTCTGACCCCTCCCCCCCTTTCTCCAACTAACACAAGACTGGCTGCTTACCACTGTCCCTCTTGGCTGCTTGCCTGAATGACTCTGAACAGATACGAAGCTTCCTAACTCGACTAAACACGAACCTGAAAATCAACACGAATAAACACGAACCTAGAAATCCAACGTTGTTCTCTGCAAGGACTTTCTTAGCAAAGACTTCCTTTTAAACCCTCTTGGGAGGGGCCAGTCATTAGGCAGCTGGGCCTACCGTATTAGCCGGCGTATAAGACGACTTTTTGGCCCCGAAAAACATGCCTCCAAATGGGGGGGTCGTCTTATACGCCGGGTCATCCGCGAGGTCCCCTTCACGTTCCTCGTCTCCCTGGATGCCGTCCAGAGCCCCGCGGAGACTTGCCGCTTTTCCATGCATGCCTATCTTTTGCATGTCAACCAGTCGGGGCATCTGAGGTCCATACTCAACTGGAGGGTGCCGCGTTGGGGAAGCGCCCCCCCCAGCCCCGGGGCTGCCCCCTCCCTTCTTTCCCTCGCCTCCTTCCGAGCCAAGGATATCTATTTTCCATGGTGCCGCCGTTCCCTTCTCCGCATGGCCCGGGCGCCTGTTCCTTACTGCGATGATCTCAGCAGCTGCCAGCGCGCCGCCCGGCTCGCCCGCTCACGGCTCTTGCCCGCTCTCCGCCTCGAAAGCCGGGAGGGAAGCCGGGAGGGAAGCGGCATGGAAAAGCGCTTTTCCCCGCGGCTTTTCTTGCCCGCTCTCCGCCTCAAAAGCCGGGAGGGAAGCCGGGAGGGAAGCGGCACGGAAAAGCGCTTTTCCCCGCGGCTTTTCTTGCCCGCTCTCCGCCTCAAAAGCCGCGAGGGAAGCCGGGAGGGAAGCGGCACGGAAAAGCGCTTTTCCCCGCGGCTTTTCTTGCCCGCTCTCCGCCTCGGAAGCCGCGAGGGAAGCCGGGAGGGAAGCGGCACGGAAAAGCGCTTTTCCCCGCGGCTTTTCTTGCCCGCTCTCCGCCTCGAAAGCCGCGAGGGAAGCGACCCCCTTCCACGGCATGGAAAAGCGCTTTTCCCCGCGGCTTTTCTTGCCCGCGGGGAAAAGCTTCCCTCCCGGCTTTCGAGGTGGAGAGCGGGCAAGAAAAGCCGCGGGGAAAAGCGCTTTTACATGCCGCTTCCCTCCCGGCTTCCCTCGCGGCTTTCGAGGCGGAGAGCGGGCAAGAAAAGCCGCGGGGAAAAGCGCTTTTACATGCCGCTTCCCTCCCGGCTTCCCTCCCGGCTTTTGAGGCGGAGAGCGGGCAAGAAAAGCCGCGGGGAAAAGCGCTTTTCCGTGCCGCTTCCCTCCCGGCTTCCCTCCCGGCTTTTGAGGCGGAGAGCGGGCAAGAAAAGCCGCGGGGAAAAGCGCTTTTCCATGCCGCTTCCCTCCCGGCTTCCCTCCCGGCTTTCGAGGCGGAGAGCGGGCAAGAGCCGTGAGCGGGCGAGCCGGGCGGCGCGCTGGCAGCTGCTGAGATCATCGCAGTAAGGAACAGGCGCCCGGGCCATGCGGAGAAGGGAACGGCGGCACCATGGAAAATAGATATCCTTGGCTCGGAAGGAGGCGAGGGAAAGAAGGGAGGGGGAAGCCCCGGGGCTGGGGGGGGGCGCTTCCCCAACGCGGCGCCCTCCAGTTGAGTATGGACCTCAGATGCCCCGACTGGTTGACGTGCAAAAGATAGGCATGCATGGAAAAGCGGCAAGTCTCCGCGCGGCTGTGGAGGGTTTCCTCTTTCCCCCTCTGTCTCTTCCTCCTCTGTGTGTCTGTTAGACTCTGATTCCCTCCCCCCCCCCCGTCTTTCTACAGACACACAGAGGGAGAAGAGAGAGGGGAAAGGAGGAAACCCTCCACAGCCGCGCAGAGACTTGCCGCTTTTCCATGCATGCCTATCTTCTCCTCGCCTGCACTAGCCGCAGCTTGGGTCTTCTGTCCGCTCGCTGCGGGATAACCTCCGCAACTGACATGCTGCTTCCCCGGGTGGAGGTAGAGAGACAGAAAGAGAGAGGGGGGGAAACAGACACACACCCAGACACACACACACACACACACAGAGTGACAGATGGGTGGGGGGGGGAGGAGAGAGAGAGAGAGAAACAGAGAAGGAGAAAGAAAGAAAAATAGGAAAAAAGATGAATGGAGGGTGGGAGGGAGGGAGTGAAAGAAAGAAGGGGGAGGGAGGAGGAAGGGAGCAGTGAAAGAAGGAAGGAAGGAAAGAAAGAAAGAAAAAGAAAGAGGGATGGAGGGTAAGAGGGAAGGAAGGAAAGAAGGGAGGGAGGGGGAGGGAGGCAATGGAAGGAAGGAAAGGAAAGGAATGGAGAGGAATGGAAAGGACGCCTCCTTCCGACGGCCACCTCAGCGCCCTGCACCTTCTGGGGCTTCCTGGAGGGGCCAGCATCTCGACTGGGGAGGTTATCCCGCAGCGGGCGGGCGAAGGACCCAAGCTGCGTGCCGCCAAAGCCATCCGGGCGCCGCACGCCCAGCCCCGGACGGCTTCGGCAGCACGCAGCTTGGGTCCTTCGCCCGCCCGCCCGCTGCGGGATAACCTTCCCAGTCGACATGCTGGCCCCTCCTCCTCGCCTGCACTAGCCGCAGCTTGGGTCTTCTGTCCGCTCGCTGCGGGATAACCTCCGCAACTGACATGCTGCTTCCCCGGGTGGAGGGAGGGAGAGAATGGCAGACTTAGAGAGACAGAAAGAGAGGGGGAAACAGACACACACCCAGACACACACACACACACACACACACACACACACACGGAGTGACAGATGGGTGGGGGGGGAGGAGAGAGAGAGAGAGAAACAGAGAAGGAGAAAGAAAGAAAAAGAAAGAGGGATGGAGGGTAAGAGGGAAGGAAGGAAAGAAGGGAGGGAGGGGGAAGGAGGCAATGGAAGGAAGGAAAGGAAAGGAATGGAGAGGAATGGAGAGGAATGGAAAGGAAAGGAAGGGAATCCAGAAGTGGAGGGCCTGGTTGCCAAGGGGAACGGGGAAGCATCCCTCCTCCCCCCCCGCCCGGCACCAGCAGCGTGGGAGCTGGACAGTAAGCAGGCAAGCGATCTTGTCGCTGTCGTGCCCAAGCAGGTGCCTCTGCTGCTGCTGCTCCCCTCTCCGCCTCACCCCTTGCCAAACCCTGGTAATATGGTGGAAGAGGGGGGGAGGGAAAGGAGGAAGGGTGGGTGAGTTGCTTTCCCGGGAAGCTGGTGGCAGGGGCTTTTCCTATGTGGCCTTGGATCGCTCTTTTCCACCCACCCCCCTCCTCACCGTTTCTCTGCCTGCTCTGCACCTTTTCCCCAAGAAATCGGTAGAATCAGGGTGATGTAGCCTGTGGAGAGATTAATTTGCCGGGAGTTTGAAGTATTGGGTGATGAGGGACGGATTGAAACAAATTTCAGTCATTGTATTGTTGATATTTGTCCAGCAGTCAAACGTTTTATTTGGTGTGTGGAAGGTGTGCAGAAGAGGGGGTAGTCTTATACGGGGAGTATATAACAAACTCTATATTTTGAGTGGAAATGATGGGGGGTCGTCTTATACGCCCAGTCGTCTTATACGCCGGCAAATACGGTAATTCAAATCCTTTGAGTTCGCTTCTGATGCAATTGAAGCCTCCTTTTTTCAGCCCTTCTCACTCTAGCATCAGGGACAAACTGGCCTTGATCCTCCCCACTACTCCAAGACCCAGGTGCCTCCTGATGACCAGCCGGCTCTCCGCATCCCTCAAGGTCACCCTCCTCCTCCAGAGCAGACTCATAGGACTCCTCACTAGAGGAGTCCATCAGCAGCTCATCTGGAGCCGGCTGGGCCACAACAGGTAGGTAGGTAGGTAGATAGATAGACTCACAGACAGGCAGGCAGACAGTTGGCTGAGGTCAACTCAGCTTTGAAATTGGTTGTCAACCGAACCATGAATGGTTAACCATTTAAAGCACTAAATCTGGAGAAGGAGAGAAAGAAGGGAATTAATTGTAGACTGATGCAAGAAATTATAGTCACAATGCAACTTACTGAAGAAAAAAGAACCCAGAACAACTTGCTGATTTTCTCAACAAGGACCAAACTCTAAACTATTAACTGGACCAGAGGGAAAACCTTGGAAATCAGGGTGTTTCCTCAGAATTAGATATTGTCACCACCGATGATGATGAGCTGCCAAAGTGAGGATGTTACTGAAACCACAATCTGGTTAAGCTCTGACTTCCTAGCGCGCTTCAGAGCTGTGGCTTTCATCTGCCCAAATTTTGATTGGATCTAATGCTGTTTAGCTTTCTTCAAATCACCAGGGTTAGCTTGATACTGCCACCTGCTGTGACTCTGTGCTGAGTCATTGCTGCCCCCAAAACATACAGTTTCATAATTCTCTGCATATATTGTGGGCTTTACTGTATGGTCTACAATGGTTTACAATTCCTAAGATGGAACCGCAAGGCCCAGTACTCTTCAATATCTTCAAAAACAACTTAGATGAGGGACTAGAAGGGGAATTTACCAAATTTGCAGATGATACTAAGCTGGCAGGAATATTAACGCTTTAAAAGGTAGGCTCAACATCCAGATGGATCTTGACAGACTTGAACACGGGGCTCTATCTAAAAAAATGAAATTCAATGTAGATAAAAGTTAACTCCTACACTTAAGTAATAAAAACCAAAAGCACACATATAAACTGGGTGAAATCAGGCTTAATAGCAGTGACTGTGAGAGGGATCTTAGAGTCTTAGGGGACAACCAATTAAATATGAGCCAGTAGTGTGCAGCGGCAGCCAAAAAAGCCAATGCAATCTAAATTGCATTAATGGAGAGATACAATCAAGATCAATAATAATAATAATAATAATAATAATATTCTTTATTGTCATTGTAATAAAATAAAAAATCAAGTGAGGTACTTTATAGAGGTACCACTCTATAAAGCCCTAGTAAGACCACATCTAGAATCCTGCATCCAGTTTTGGTCACCACAATGTAAAAAAGATGTTGAGACTCTGGAAAGAGTGCAGAGAAGAGCAACCAATGTGATTAGGGGACTGGAGGCTAAAACATATGATGAACAGTTGCAGGAACTGGGCATGGCTAGTCTAGAGAAGAGAAGGACCAAGGGAGACATGATAGCAGTGTTCGAATATTTGAGGGGTTGCCACAGAGAGGAGGGGTCAAGCTATTTTCCAAAGCACCTGAAGGCCAGACAAGGAATAATGGATGGGAACTGATTAAGCAGAGATTCAACCTGAAAATAAGAAGGAATTTTCTGATACTGAGAACACTCAATCAATGGAACAGAAGTTGCCTTCGGAAGTTGTGGGAGCTTCATCACTTGAGACCTTCAAGAAGAGATTGGACTGGTGTAGGGCCTCCTGCTTGAGCAGGGGGGTTGGACTTAGATGACCTATAAGGTCCCTTCCAACTCTCTTAATCGGTCAACTGTTATGGTTGGCCACTAACTTACAAGTAAGTCAACTTCAGGGACAAATCTTGGTGAAACTTATAATTTCAGAACAAGTTGTGTTCTTCAGCTGATATTCTCAACAGTAGCTTCACAAGCACAAGTAAAGCTTAGCTCTGCAGCTGTTTATAGGGAGGAAGACACTTCTCTGTCCAGATCAAGTAATTCCAGAACTTAGTGCAAAGACCTATACAAAATGTAATTTGTTTCCACTCCTAAAACAGAACGTGTATCTGTTGCATAATTAATGACTGATTTCATGGCTAATGGACTCAGTTGCCTTCTATCATGGGTCAACCAACAGAAATTCAAAGAATATGTCTGAGCAAGGAGGTTATGCAACAATTGCTTTTGTCATTTGCAGAACTTTTAAGTCCCACCCAGAAATCATTTGTTCATCATCCTCACTTTTTCACTGTTTCCTTTGTTCATTTCCTACCACAAAAGAGAAAACGATGAGAGACCTGCCAATGCCTCTTTTTTAAAATCTAGCATTACATTTTTCAAGGTCATCATATCATGAATATGTTGGAATATTCAAATCTGTATTTGTGTTGCATCTCTTCTCTCTTTTCCTCTTCCAGGTAATTAGGTATGGCTGGAGTTTCTTCCCCAACACGCTGTTCTTTTAGTAACCACATAATGATGGGTACCTTTTTTATTTCAAAAAGATGTGTGTACTAGCAGCGTTCTCTAAATTTTACATTGAAGTGCTACCTTTAACATCTCTGGACACAGCAATAAAACAGGGTCTTGCAAAACTAATTGGGTGTTCCTTATGGAGGACGGCACTGTTTTAATTTATAGCGTTTTCTTATAGCTGCACATGCAGTATGGAGAAAGCTAATCAAAAATAAAAGTTCACTCATTTTCCTGAACTCCGCAGTTCTTAAAAGGCCCTTTTCTGAGCAGTAAATTTAGAAGAATGGAACAATGGTTTATTTCCGTTGCTTATTAATAACAGACTTGTGATTCATAGTGGTTAAGGCACCAGGCTAGTGTTGTGGCCCGTCAGCAGCCTGCAGAGCTGGCAACAGATTCAGACAGTGAGGAGGTTGGGGAGGAACATGGGCCAGTCCTGGATTCTGGGAAAGGCTCTGATGAGGGCTCTGTGTCAGAGGCAGACATGGGGCCAGGGCCATCCGACAGTTATCAGCTGCCTTCAGAGTCAGACATCAGTGAGGCAGATGAACAGCTGGAGCCTGTTCCTAGTGTGCGCATGCATAGAATTGCCAGACGAAGGGAACAGCTAAAGAACAGGAGTCGACTTGGGAGTAAGGACACAGATGGGTAATGAATGGCCCCTCCCAGAGGAAATAAAAGAGGAGCAAAAGGGGAGTGGTGTTTGCAGGAGATAATTAGTTTGCTTAATTGGTTTGTGACTCTCTGAGACTCCTTGCCAAGTTTTATAGATATTGGCCTGGCAGGTCTCCAAGCCAGATAAGGTCTGTGACTATAAATCCTCCCTTGAAAGACTTTGCTGGATGTGACTGAGAAGATTCACAGTAACTTAATAAAAAGGGGCTTTTGTCGGGACAAGGAGTTTGCTTCAGGTTCTTGGGAAGCCTCGGTCAGAACAGCTAGAAACTGGGAGACTGTGAATTCTAGTCCCACCTAACGCATAAAGCCAGCTGGGTGATTTTGAGCCAGCCACTTTTTCTCAGCCCTAGAAAGGAAGAAATGACCCTTGACCACTTCTGAAAATCCTTGCCAAGAAACCTGCAGGGATTGTCCAAGCAATCTCTGAGAATTGGACAAGCATAAACTGTACCCAAGAATCTAATCCTAATTACATTATTGCCACTGGAGCAGTGGTGGGTTTCTGCAGGCTCGCACCTACTCATGAGAGCCGGTTGGTGAAATTTAGAGAACCGGTGAGGGGGGGTTCCACCGGCGTACCTGGAAGTAAATCTGGCCCACCGCTGCCAGTGACCCAACGGGAAGGAAAGGAAAGGAAAGGTAGGAAGAAAGGAAGGTAGGAAAGAAAGAAAGAAAGAAAGAAAGAAAGAAAGAAAGAAAGAAAGAAAGAAAGAAAGAAAGAAAGAAAGAAAGAAAGAAAGAAAGAATTATCACAATTGAGTCCAAACTTTTGGTTGCTAAGCAAGAGCGTTGTTAAATGAGTGTCACCACATTTTAAAAGGTAGCCACTCCCACCCTATCACACGACTGCCAAGCCACGCCCACAAAATAGGCCACACCTACAGAGTAGGTTCTAAAAAATTTGAAACCCACCACTGCACTGGAGGTATGAGAAACAAGACATTTCCTTCCATTCCTTCCATTAGCATTTCATTGAAGTGTTCTTGATGGACAAAATTTACCTTCTATCAAATGAAATGAGAATGATTAAAAAATGCAGATGTTTTCCTTATAATGGAAAGGGTGGAACCAGGAATCAAATCGATGACGTGGACCCAGAGAGCAAAATGCAACTCGGGGCCACTTTCACTATAGTTTGACTTTGCATAAGCAGTGTGAAACTTGTAAACACACATATTTTATCTATTTATTAGGTTTACAGCTGATTTTTGTCTGGCCATCCAAGGGTCTTATGGGGGAATCAGACTTCATCCTCCTTCTATTCCAACAATCGCCCTGTTGGGATCAGAGAGTGTGACTGGCTGAAAAGGACATGCGGAGCTACTTCCAAGTAGTTTATTATTTGTAGGTTGAGTCACGGCAATTGGATCTATAAGTCCAGTTGCTATGACTCAACCTCCAGACAAGTTTACCTGGATGACTGACTCTTTGACATATTTGCCTTTGTAATAGTGGTGAATATCTGTAGGTGTAGGACTGGGGTCTCCAACCTTTGCAACTTTAAGTCTGAAGGACTTCAGCTCCCAGAATTCTCTAGCCAGAAAAGCTAGAGGGAGAGCTTAAAAATGTTAACAGTGAGGTTGGAGAACTGTCTGGGCATGTGTCTAGGATGGATTTTGAAAGGATGTCATATTTTTTAAGATTTCATAATATTTCTGAAGAACCTGGTGAATGTCTTCCTGAACTCATGAGCACAATTTTAGCAGACTATTTACAGAAACCTAAAGATGAGATCAGGGGGGACATTGACCTAGTCTACAGAATAAACTCGACATATGCCAGGATAAATGAAGTACCCAGAGAGATACATATCAAATTTGTTAGAAGGTCAACCAGAGAGGGAATTTTGAAGGTGCAGAGAGGGGGCCCGCTAATTTACCAACAAAAGGAAGTCGCCATCTTGAAGCAGATCCCAAAAAAGATTAGAGAGATGAGAAGGAGGTATTCCTTCTTATCCAAAAAATTGTTTGACCACGGGACTTAGTTTAAGTGGGCGATGCCGGAAGGGATGTTGGTGTTCTGGGAAGGAGGGAGAGTTAGAATTAAAACAGTTGTTGAGGCGGAAGCCTTTCTTAAAAAACATTCCTCTGTCCTGGGGAAAGATTTAGGGGGGGAAGGGGGGGCCACGGCCCCGCCCGCTGGGGGCCAGGAAGGAAAAAAAGAAGACATAATTGCCAAGAGACTTAGATCAAAAAAATAACTTTGCTTTTTTTATTAACATAGTATAACCTTTTTATCTGGATGTTTGTACATGACTGCCAGCATTGAATTGAGAATTTAGGATGTATGCACTTATTTTCACCTCGTAGTATTTTTGAAAAATGTTTTCTTAATGTTTTATTATGAAGCCCTGGAAGGGCCAATGATCCCGAAGCGAAAGTTCTCAAAATGTTTCTGTATCCCTTACCCTATCCTTTTGGAAAATTGTAAAAACCAATAAAACTTTTTCAATATAAAAAAGTTGCAAAGGTTGGAGACCCCTGGTGTAGGATAAGGGTGGTTTTCTAACATTTTGTTACCAGACTATGTAACCTCTTCAGTAGAGTTTAAGATAAAGGTTAAGGTTCCTCTCACACGTACATGCTAGTTGTTCCTGACTCTAGAGGGTGGTGCTCATCTCCATTTCAAAGCCGAAGAGCCAGCACTGTCCGAAGACGTCTCCGTGGTCATGTGGCAGGCATGACTAAGCACCAAAGATGCATGGAACGCTATTACCTTCCCACCAAAGGTGGTTCCTATTTTTCTACTTGCATTTTTGTATGTGCTTTCAAACTGCTAGGTTGGCAGAAGCTGGGACAAGTAATATGGGCTCACTCCGTTACACATTGCTAGGGATTTGAACCGCCGACCTTTCTGATTGACAAGCTCAGCGTCTTAGCCACTGAGCCACCCCATCCCTTCAGTAGAGTTTAGGGTTAGCCTAAACTTTACTGAAGATGTTAACTAGCCTGGCAATGAAACATTTGGAAACCAACCCACAAGCTCGGAGAATGAACCTTAACCCTCATATTTGTCGTTAATCTTGTTCACCTACAGACAGAATCTTGCCAGACCAAAGCAACTGTCCACATAACTATAAATATAGCATAACTGTAGATACACTCTGTGATTTGCTAGGGAAGGTCCATCTTTGCCCTCTTCCGGTCTACCAGACACTCCAAGCTCTGGCACTTCTTTCCCCTCAGGAGACAGCCCCTCCCACCTGGGAATCCAGACTACATTCCGCCACACCAAGGTCACTGAGGGGAGCTCCCACAGTTGAAAGTGAACTTGACCTTTTGTCTCCCACTCTTGGTCCATCACCTTGACCGATTACACAGCCCTATTCCTGGGAGCTTCGCGGTTTTTGTTTCTGTGGCCACGAGCATATTACGGGCGTATTTTTCTGCCCTCTGGGATTAACGAACACGGATCTGTTAGATATTTGGTTTGTTTCCCTACCTCTCGGTTGTGCAAGGAAAAAGGAAGCAAACATTTCAGCAGGCCGCAGTTGAGCAATTGTATTGCTAAACCTTAACCAGAGCAGAAGTCGCCTGAAGACATCTTGACTTGGCTGCTGACTTAGATCCTGATTGCAGCATTATTTGCTGAAGACACATAGTTGAGGCAAATAATGTTTTTGCAGTTTGTTCCCCCTCCCTTTCAAGTCAAGTGCAACTTTTTAGAGACACTTCAAGGCTCCCTCCTCAAGTCCAAATGATGGACTAGTCCAAATGCATTATTTCTTGACCTGCTCTAGGGTATGATGGCCTTTCCTGTCTGCCTGTGATGATGTTTATTTCCTATCTCGTCCCTAGCCTTTCCTGTTGGGCAGAAACACGCGAAGTGATATTTTAGGGTCCCAGATGATCCCTAAAAGCTTTGAGTGCAATCCCCAGAAAGATCCAGAAGTAATAAGCAAGTTGTATTTGATAATGCAATAAGAGGAGGAAATAATAGAATAACAATAACACAATAACAAGGGACCTTGGAGTCTTCCAGTCCAGGGGTCCCCAAACTTTTGGACCTCAGGGACCACTAAATTCATAATTTTAAATTCCACGGACTGCTAGTATGATCTGCCTAGAGACGGCTGGGTGGTCATGTGAACATGGCCAACTCGATGTCACTCACATCAAGGGGTGCCTCGCCAGCCTCTACTCACCCTCCCCTCTCTCCCACTCCTTGCCTGCCCGCCCGGGCTCCTTAGGGCCCCAACAGGAAGCGGTTGTTGGAGCTAAGCAGCCACCAAGAGAAAGAGTTGGCAAAACAGCTCAGTTCAAATTGGATCTGACCCGGAAGGAGCTCAGCAGAAGCAACTTACTGAGGACTACGAGCATAGGCTGTCCAAGCAGAGGGAAGACCTGTGGAAGGGCAAGGTCAGATATTGGCACCTGGAGGCTCAGCGGGCTGAGATGGTCAGCCAGTTGCAGGCCATGATGCAGTCCCACTGGAACGAAGCCCTCCAGCTCTTCGCCACCAGCAGCACTTCCCTCCAGCCTTTCCCCAAAGCCCCCCACCAGGAGGCTGAAGCAGACCCCAAGTCAGAATTTCTGCCCCCCTCCGACCTGCACAAAAAGACCCCGAAGGGGGAGACTCTCTGCGGCAACACAAACATTCATTGCGAGTATCCAACCCAGGGGCCGTAGTTTGAGGACCCCTGATTGAGTGCAATATAAAAAAGGCAAATCTTTTTTTTCTGCAGACCACAAGTTTTACTGGTGAATTGTTCTCGCTCTCAGGAAATTCCTCCTTAGTCCTAAGTTGATTTTCCCCTTGATTGCTGAACATATAACAAGAAGTGATAGTTTGGCATTATTGTGAAACCTGTTGTTCTTTTATAAATGATGATTTATGGCTGAGTTGGTTGTGTGACTGGCTCCTACTAATTTCTGCACAACAGACCCTGTTTAGTTTAGTTCAATATGTGCACTAGGTTATATCTGGTTTCGTGGATTTCGTGTCTTTGTTTTGGGGATTTATCTATTGCTTCAGGCTTGGCCGTTCAAACTAAGCAATAATGTGGTTTCTCTGGTTTCATTCAGTGACTCAATGAGCCCAGCCACTGCCGATGGGATGGGTAACTCCAGCCAGTTGTGCTTATTCAATAAACCACAGAGCCACTAGCTCAAAATTACCCATAAAGTGTGCTTCCTGACTGGACTTGGCCATGGCTCTTCCTAATCATTGTGAAGCAATGCAACCACAACTTCACAATCAGATCAAAGGAAGTGTACAGATAAAGCATGAAGCCTACGCCTCCCCTACCCGTTCTCTGCAGCACTTCGGAGAACGCTCTTAATCTCTGTGATAAACACAATGTCCACATGGCCAACATTTTTTACATTTCAGAGAACCCGTTTCTGGGTGTTAGTTATAAACTGGGCAAAGATTTATTTTTTTGCCTTGTCTAACAGAATGACAAAGTTGGAACGGACCTCGGAGGTCTTCTAGTCCAACTCCCTGCTTGAGCAGGAGATACTATGTCCTTCCAGACAAGTGGCTCTTGTCTCTTCTTAAAAACTTCCAATGTTGGAGCATTCACAACAGAGGTGGCATTCAGCCGGTTCTGACGAACCAGTAGCGGGAACTTTGAGTAGTTCGGAGAACCGGCAAATAGGCTGGCCCCGACTCTGCTGCCTCCCAGCTGATCTTCTTTTGTTGCCCTGACAGGAGAACGGAGCTGGAAAGCAGGTTAGTAGGGTGTGGAAGGAATGGGGATTTTGCCATGCCCACAAAGCCATACCATGTCCCAGAGGCGTAGCGTGGGGGGTGCAGGGGGGGCCGGCTGCACCGGGCGCAACATCTGGGGGGGGCGCGCTCGCACTCGCAGCTCTCTGCCCCTGCCTGGCTCACTCACTCTCTCTGCGGTGCTGGCTGTGCGAATCCGATCCGAGCCGCCGGGTCGCCGCCCACTGTGGAGGGGGGGGGGTGCCAGGCGTGCGGAGACTCGAGTGCTAAAATCCACGGGTTAAGGGGCGCAAATTACTTGCCTTGCCCTGGGTGCTGACAACCCACGCTACGCCACTGCCATGTCCACAGAACTGGTAGTAAAAAAAATTGAATCCCACCACTGATTCACAACTTCTGGAGGCAAGCCGTTCCTCAGATTAATTCTTTTCTCGGCCAGGAAATGTCTCCTAGACCTAGGTTCGATCTCTCCTTAATAATTTCCCATCTGTTACTTCTTGTCCTGCCTTAATAATTTCCCATCTGTTACTTCTTGTCCTGAATAGGGTGTCAACCTTCCAACTGACAAACCCAACCAAAGCAGGCATAGTCGAGATGATCCAATCTCTTAACGCAAAGCTTTTATTGAGTACATCGTTTCAGCACTGATGAAGTCAAAACCAGATCTAGCGAATTCCCGTGGAAACCCACATAATCAAAGCATAGGATTCTTCCTCCCCCTATTAGAGCAGGTCACATTGTTCAATTGAGTCTCATTGTATTGTTCTGAGAAAAAACTCTTTGGCTTTGGCAGACGCCTGCCGAAGTGTCCTTGGCTCTCACGGCTGTCTTCTTGATGTCTGGAGCCTACATTCCATCTCTTCTTCCCCTCCCGCCTGGTTCGTTGACAAGCTGAGAAGCGATAATGGTTTCAGCAACAAAAACATACTTCAAAACTTGTCAGTGCTTAGCATCGTTGTTGACCCTCTGTCTGTCTATATAACAACCCTTCGAATATTGGAAGACTGCTGTCAAAGCTCAACAAAGACTTCATTTCCTTAGAGTCCTGCGGAAAAATCAGGTGGAACAATGGCTGATGACCTCTTTCTATCGGTCCATCATAGAAAGTGTCCTCACATATTGTATCACCGTGTGGTATGCTGGTTTAACAGTTGTGGAGAGGAAGGCACTACAGAGAGTGATCAATTCGGCACAAGAAACCATCGGTTGCCCTCTGACATCACTGGATAACATCGCCAGATCTCGCTGCTTTAGCAGAGCAAGGAAGATTCTCAAAGATGATTCACATCCTGGTTGGTATCTCTTTGCCCTTCTACCATCAGGCAGAAGATATCAAAGTATAGCCAGCCGAACGAACAGGTTTAAAGGTAGCTTCTATCCTTGGGCTGTGAGACTTTTAAATTCAACCGCAATCACTCCATGCACATGCTAGTTTTTCCTTTTTTCTTTTCTCTCTTTTTTGTTTCTGTTATAATTTTGCACCAGTGAAGTTAAAACCAATTTCATTGTAATTTTCACAATGACAATAAAGATTATTATTATTATTATTATTATTATTATTATTATTATTATTATTATTAGTAGTAGTAGTAGTAGTAGTAGTAGTAGTAGTAGTAGTAGAAGTAGTAGTAGTAGTAGTAGTACTCCTACTTTTCATTAGAAGAGACAACCCACCTCATGTAACCATTTATTCTGTTTTAGCGTCCCGTTCCCTAATAATCTTTGTCGCACTTCTCTGCAAAAATGATTGGTGGGCTGGAAGCTAAAACGTAAAAGATCTAGGAGTGGCTAACCAAGAGGAAATTCCATTTTGATTCAGTGGCCAGTTAAGGTTACAATGAATGATTAGCACTTGAGTTCGTACTCGTGGTTGTGCTTCTTTCTTTATAATATTTTGGTAAGACCACTCTTAGAATACTACATCCAGCTTTTGTGGCCACAATGTAAAAAAGAATATTGCAGGAATTGGCTATGTCTAGTTTGATGAAAAGAAGGCATAGGGATGACAGGATAGCAGTCTTCCAATATTTGAGGGGCTGCCACAAAGAAGAGGGGGTCAACCCATTCTCCAAAGCACCTGAAGGTAGGACAAGAAGCAATGGATGGAAACTAATCAAGGAGAGAACCAACCTAGAGTTAAGGAAATATTTTCTGACTGTTATTCTGTCTGGACTAAATTGAAGGCTCAATGATGAATTAATAAAAACAGTCAACATCTGTCATACAACAACCACTATAGATAACAATCAGTAGCTATTTCATACATTCTGAAATACCATATTTTTCGGAGTATAAGACGCACCTTTTCCCCTCAAAAAAGAGGCTGAAAATCTGGATGCGTCTTATACACTGGATATATTTTTTGCCACCCGAAACCCCACCACCATAACCAAAATGGCCGTGCATAGCCTTTCGGAGGCTTTCAGAGTGCTCCTGGGGGCTTCCTAAAGGCTACGCGTGCCCTTTTTTTTGACAAAAAACGGCCCCGTTTTTGCAAAAAACAGGGCATTTTTGGGAGGTTTGCAGAGTGCAAAAAGTTTTTTTTAAATTTGCCTCTTCAAAAATTGGTGCGTCTTATACTCTGAAAAATACAGTAGCTGTAATGCGAGATAATTCAGAATAAATTCTGAATAAGCACACCAGCGCGCCTAACGTCCCCGTCCTACTGTTCCCATTTATTTGTGCCCACTTCCTGTATTCTTATTCATGTTTATTCTTATTCCTGTTATCTTGTACATGAGGGACAAACTAAATCCATAAAAATAATAAATACAATAAAAATTATGATTAACCGAAAGAGGATGATGCCAGAAATTCAGGTAGCCACAGGGTCAACCTGGAAAGTCTTTGGGTCCCTGTTAAAAGCAACAAAGGCAAGAAAGCGACTTCAGTGGTCATCATATCCTGCTTACATTTTCTCCCCAATGAGACGACACTCTTCACATATTGCCTAGTGCCAGAGTTGTTCTTTACAAAATGTGCAGCCAGCTCACATTTCTCTTGTCCTCTTCCTTCCTCATTCCGTATTATGCCAATGGTTCTACTTTCCTGGTCTACCAAGCAAAACATACATCAGAAAAAAAAGAAAGAAAGAAAACTTGCTTGACTGGTTAAAATAAATACCCTGAGTCCACGCAGCTTTGTTCTCCATTTTATGGCATGAATGTTAAAGGAAATATGAACACAAAAGAAAGCATATATTTGAAAGTTTTGCTAGCGGCCTCCGATGACTGAATAAAGCTGAAGGTTTCACCGTTCTTTATTCTTCAGCTTTCGGAGATAGCTTGAGATGTGGGAACTCTCAAACTGTCTCTGAAAATTGAAATGCTGTTTGTTAGTTGTGAAGTCGTGTCCGACCCATCACGACCCCCATGGATAACCTTCCACCAGGTGCCTGTCCTCTACCATCCTCTGGAGTCCATTTAAGCTCACGCTGACTGCTTTGGTGACTCCATCCATCCACGACCTTCTCTGCCATTCCCTTCTTCTTCTTCTCCCTTCATTCTGTCCTAGCATGAGGCTCTTCTCCAGGGAGTCCTTCCTTCTTATTACGTGGCCAAAGTATTTGAGTTTCCTCTTCAGGATCTGGCCTTCTAAAGAGCAGTCAGGGTTGATCTCCTCTAGGACTGACCGGTTAGATGGCCTTGCAATCCAAGGGACTTGCAGGAGTCTTCTCCAGCACTACAGTTCAAAGGCCTCCATTTTTTGGCACCCAGCCTTCTAACCTATGGACGTTTCAGGAAGTGAAACATCTTCAAAGAAAAACCAGAAAGTCCAGTTGCCTCTTGAAAAAGGAACTTTGGGACTACAATCAGCATAGATACATGACAATTGCCAAGCACCCAAATTTTGATTATGTGGCTGTGGGATGCTGGGATGGTTATAAGCATGAAGACCAGTTGTGAGTCCCTTTCTTCAGTGCCATTGTTACTTTGAACAGTTGCTATATGATGGTTGTGGTTCAATGACTTGTCCCTATGTTCTGAGCAGCTAGCCCTCCATACCACATTGTTTCTGAAGTTGGAAGTTCAGACATACATTGTAATGTAAGAAGAGCGTGTTCTGTTGGATGACACCAAGATCCATGTATACCATCCTACATGGCCTGAACTCACCTTAGCACAACCTCTTGAGGGCACAGAGTAGGTGTCAGTAGATCTAGCCTAGAACTAGGCAGACAGGTGTCCCGATCAGAACAATGCTCCCAAATGTCTTCCTTTGGTGTCCACCAGCCTCCTTGGCGCATTTTGGTAATAACCTGTTTTCCTGCAGCTTCAATTTAATGTCAGCCCTTCAAGGTCAGGAAGTGGGCTCCACAAATTCATTCAGAACTGTACTTTATTGATGTAGGCTATGGTAATAGGATATAGGGACGTGGTGGCTCAGTGACTAAGACGCTGAGCTTGTCAATCAGAAAGATCGGCAGTTCAGTGGTTCAAATCCCTAGCGGTGCGTAATGGAGTGAGCTCCCATTACTTGTCCCAGCTTCTGCCAACCTAGCAGTTCAAAAACATGTAAAAATGCAAGTAGAAAAATAGGAACCACCTTTGGTGGGAAGGGAACACCGTTCCCTGTGCCTTCGGCATTTAATAATGCTGGCCACATGACCACGGAGACGTCTTTGGACAGTGCTGGCTCTTTGGCTTTGAAACGGAGATGAGCACCCAACCTAGAGTCAAGAACGACTAGCACACATCTGCAAAGGGAACCTTTGCCTTTACGGTAATGGGATCTTGTTTTGAGTTCGGTTCTCCCTGCCCTAGCTTTTATATCCCAATGAATTAGAAGGGAGCCAATATCACACATCTATTTTCTGGACTTAATGCACACTTTAGTTTTCATAACTATTTCTGCATTTTTTCTTCTGCATATTTGTGGTACTCTGTATGTTATATCACTAGCCATTAGGGAGTCAATAAATTCCAAATAATGACAATGAGTTCATCTTAATCTCTGTTGAGAAATTGTGTATCGGGCCTGCAGCCATCTTTTTTTGGGGGTCTTGGTCTGCCACACTTTCTATTACTCTGCTATGCATTTTCTATTATGGGGAAATGGGAGAAGGGATTGTTCTGAGTTAGGTGATATGTAGCCATAACAAAATTCTTTCTAGAAAGCCAAGGTCATCCTTTGTCTCTACACCTCTGCACCTGACTGGAATTGGATGGGTGGAACTGCCAGCGTGGCAGTGGGAGATTGGACCATGGGATGGACTTGTGGGGGTAGGGGGGGGCAAGATCTTGAACTTTCAACTGGGTGGGGAAAACTCAGGAAGCTTTCAGATTCGGGTTTTCCCAGATGTGCCAACATGGCTCTCTTCATCAATTGGAACTTTGAGGAATCCTTTGCCTTGGACTCTGATTTACTTTTGGATGCTGTTTGGAACCCTGACATTACTTAATCTAATCCATTGGCTCTGCAGCTCAGTGAATAGGTTTTGCTTAATACCTGAAAAGAATCGACTGATTGAATTCTCACATTAAATGACTTAATCGGCAATGGCCAACTTTCCCATTGAAGTCCATCGCCAGATGTGCCAGGTCTTGGGCTCCTCTTGTCTCCCTTCCATTTCTGGAAATTGAAATCTAGCACATCTGGAGGGTACCAGATGAAAGAGCAGGCAGCAATGTTTGTCAATGTAAAGAATGTTTATGTATGCCATGATAAGCCCAGCAGAAAGGGACAGAAGGAAGATGCAGATCTGGGCAACGTTTTCACTGTTTCAATTTCACTGTCAGCCTTCACTTGACTGCTTGCTTCGGCTGCCATTGAAACGGGGAGGGTGGGGGCTGTGGGCTTTGAACATTATGTGTGCTGGTGGAAGATGGAGCTAGGAGGTGATATCGCCAAGGCCAACGGTATCGCATTCCATTCTGATGACCGCTGTGGACGTGCTACCCATCTGACATCGTGGATGATATTGCATTGGACACTATTGTGGGGGTCATGGGTTATTGGGGTTGTCTTATGCTTTGATATGTATGTTTCGCGCCCAAATCCCTCATTCCTTGCTTAACCTTCGCTGCTGTCCTTTCTTATTCAGTAAAAGTAACTTTAAACATTCACAATGTGTTTAAGTGTGGCAGTGGTGGGTTTCAAATTTTTTAGAACCTACTCTGTAGGTGTGGCCTATTTTGTGGGCGTGGCTTGGCAGTCATGTGACAGGGTGGGAGTGGCCACCTTTTAAAATGTGGTGAAACTCATTTAACAACGCTCTTGCTTAGCAACCAAAATTTTGGACTCAATTGTGATGATTCTTTCTTTCTTTCTTTCTTTCTTTCTTTCTTTCTTTCTTTCTTTCTTTCTTTCCTTCCTTCCTTCCTTCCTTCCTTCCTTCCTTCCTTTCCTTCCCGTTGGGTCACTGGCAGCGGCGGGCCAGATTTACTTCCAGGTATGCCGGTGGAACCCCCTCTCACCGGTTCTCTAAATTTCACCAACCGGCTCTTGCAAGTAGGTGCTAGCCTGCAGAAACCCACCACTGAAGTGTGGCCTTTCTTGAGTAATGGAAGAAGCAGGCCTGACATTCACCCTGCAACTCAACCATTGCAAGCAAAGGGAGAAAGAGAAGGAATGGCAAAACGAGGTTAAACGTTTGCATTAATAGCTGCGCATTGAAAGAGTAAAAGCAACTGCTGAACCAGTGGAAGGAAGAAGGGAAAAGAGGAGAGAGGAGGAGAGGAAACTTATCCAACTAGCTATTCCCAACAAAATATCAAAGGGTTCATATTTTTGTTTATTTGATCATTAGGGGAACACTAAATCGGAAGTAAATATTTTAATGCTTAAATGTTTCAGTCAGGTGCATTCCAAGAATTTGAAGCATTTGTGACACTGAACAAAGGAACAACATCTCAAGTACTGATCCAGGAATATCTGGCGGGCAGAGGGGAGGGGGAGACGGGGGAAATCAAGAGGCAGGTCGCAAAGCACATTAAAAAGAGACAAGACTTTCTATACACAATCATAGCCCTCGTTGTGATTTTTGTTTTGTTTTTGACCAAAAACTTCCCTGCAGAAATCCAGTAGGATTGCCAACTGGAATCCAGAAACTGGATGACTTAAGATGGCTACACCCATGTCAACCTTTGAGTACAACACTGGCGTTTTCCTCCCTGCAGCACAGATGAAGCCTTTTGGTGGCCTCCAAGCATGGTGGAGTTACAAAAAACAGCGTAACAATTTCCCAAAGTTTCTCCTGAAGATGCAAACACGGAAACCTGTGAATGCAGCTTGCGTTCCATTGAAGGCAATTCTGCCCAAGTGAGGAGGCAATAGCAATAGCGCTGAGACTTGTATACCGCTTCATAATGCTTTATCACTGTCTCTAAGCGGTTTACAGAGTCAGCCTATTGCCCATCAACAGTCTGGGTCCTCATTTTACCGACCTTGGAAGCAGTGGTGGGTTTCAAATTTTTTAGAACCTACTCTGTAGGTGTGGCCTATTTTGTGGGCGTAGCTTGGCAGTCATGTGACAGGGTGGGAGTGGCCACCTTTTAAAATGTGGTGAAACTCATTTAACAACCCTCTTGCTTAGCAACCAAAATTTGGGACTCAATTGTGATGATAATTTCTTCCTTCCTTCCTTCCTTCCTTCCTTCCTTCCTTCCTTCCTTCCTTCCTTCCTTCCTTCCTTCCTTTCCTTTCCTTTCCTTTCCTTCCTGTTGGGTCACTGGCAGCGGCGGGCCAGATTTACTTCCAGGTACGCCGGTGGAACCCCCTCTCACCGGTTCTCTAAATTTCACCAACCGGCTCTCGCGAGTAGGTGCGAGCCTGCAGAAACCCACCACTGCTTGGAAGGATGGAAGGATGAGTCAACCTTGAGCCTGGTTGAGATTGAACCAGAGGTGGAATTCAGCAGGTTCAGATAGGTTCTGGAGAACGGAAATTTTGAGTAGTTCGGAGAACCGGCAAATACTACCTCTGGCTGGCCCCAGACTGGGGTGAGAATGGAGATTTTGCAATATCCTTCCCCTGCCATGCCCACCAAGCCACACCCACAGAACCAGTAGTAAAAAAAAATGAATTTCACTGCTGGATTGAACTCTACATTATTGGCAGAGTTTGTCTGCAATACCTCATTCTAACCACTGTGCCACCAGGGGGTCTTGCAACAAAGAGACAAACAAAGGAATGGATTTGACTCTCCGAAGATGAGTTTCACGGGCAAAAAGAAGTGGTATATTTACACTCTTGGATTTAGTCAAGGAAATGGCAAACATTTTATATCAAAAAACCTGAACCTTCCCCTCCCACCAAAGTTACTTTCCCTAACTTCTAATATTTAGCCCTTATTTTCCTAGCATCGATCAGTACCAGCTGCTATAATAGATCTAGCTTCTCTTAGGTAGCCAAGACGTAGAGAAAAAAAACAGTCACAAGTAACTACAGTGTTGAAGGTTGACACTGCAAGGCTTTCGTTCCTGTTAATGTCCAAAGAAGCCAAGTTCAGTTCGCAAGGTGGGTACCATTCAGACGCTCCCTGGAAGAAGCAATGAAGGAAATGACTAAAGGAATGCCATTCCGATCAACTGCAGTCTTTTGACGGGTGGCCCAGTCCTTCCGTGACTCCATCCTCACCTCACGAGGAAAGCAGCCAACAGATGTCTTCTCCTGCTCTGCAGCAATTCCTGCCTCCGCTCCATCGCTCAAATGACCTGATTTCGGTGTGCAAAAATAAAAACGAAAGAATCAAGCTAACCAAGGAACCAATCCATGCCTTCTCCTCTTCACACTTTGGATTGCCTCTCGTCTGTCCATTCCTGTTTTGTATTTTGCAGCGCTTGAGTTCTTTGCTCGTCTACCTGAACGTAGTCCACGCGTTGCTCTTCAGAGAGGAAAGGTTTCTGCAGAACGAAGGTAATAAAACGTAAATACAAGGATCTAGGAAAATTCTAGAGTTACATCACTTATCCTCTTATCAGACAGGAAAGCCTAGATTCACACATGAAGGTCCAATTAAACTGATTTATTATTACTCATGCCTATGTATAGGGATCTTCTCAACTAATAGTTAGCACCTGCTTGGAATTAAATACAGGTCAAAGGAGTTTAGTTTAGTTTAGTTTAGTTTAGTTTAGTTTAGTTTAGTTTAGTTTAGTTTAGTTTAGTTTAGTTTAGTTTAGTTTACTTAGCTCAGGGGTAGTCAACCTTTTTATACCTACCGCCCACTTTTGTATCTCTGTTAGTAGTAAAATTTTCTAACTGCCCACTGGTTCCACAGTAATGGTGATTTATAAAATAGGGAAGTCAATTAAATTTAAAAAAAAGGAAAGTGCTTCAGTATCGGACAAAACCCCTACCGCCCACCATGACAGCTGGAACGCCCACTAGTGGGCGATAGGGATCAGGTTGACTACCACTGGCTTAGCTTATTGTCATTGCACATCGTACAATGCAATTAAATGCCATCTTCAGTGTACATTATACGTAACAAATAAAACAAAAACACATCCTTCACACTCTATGCAATTAAATTGAAAAGCCCTGATAGCGCATTAGTGTTGCACTATATAGTAGAATTCAATACAGTTACTGCTCTGGGATAGAAGCTGTTTTTCAGCTTTGCCCTTGTTTGTACTACCCTGTACCGTCTGCCAGATGGTAATAGTTCAAAAAAATAAAAATAAAAAGCTGCCCAGGATGAGATGGATCTTTAAGGATGTTTTGAACTTTCTTAAGGCAATGGGAGCTATTAAGCTCTTCCAAAGAGGGGAAAGGGCAACCAGTGATCCTCTAGGCAATGACATTGACCCTCTGGAGCGCTGTCCTATCTGCCTCTGGGCAATTAACACCTTCCTTACCATCTGAGGCTGCAACTGCTGCGCCTCTTCACTCTAGAACGACGGCGCCTGAGAGGTGACCTGATTGAAGTCTATAAAATCATGCACGGTGTGGACAAAGTAGAAAAGGAAAAACTGTTTTCCCTATCGCACAACACTAGAACTAGGGGGCACTCCATGAAACTTTTGATAGGTAGACCTCAAACAAACAAGAGGAAGTACTTTTTCACCCAGAGGATTGCTGGTTTATGGAACTCCCTGCCAGAAGAAGTGTTGACAGCTGTCAGCCTCGACACCTTTAAGAAAGGATGAGAGGAGTTCATGGAGAACAAGGGTATCCATGGCTTTCATGATGGATGCCTAAGGACACCCTCCGGGTTGGAGAGATAGGCAAGATATCTCTCAATGCCATTTGCAGGGAATCCTAAGCAGGTGAAGACATCTGCTTGGGAAGACCCTGAAGCAAATGGGGAGCCACTGTGGGAGACAGAATGCTGGACTGGATGGGCTGTGGCCTGTTCCAGCAAGGCTGTTCTTACGTTCTTACGTTCTTAAGTAGCAAACCAGACACAGGCACAGTGAGTTAAAATACTCTCTATGGTGCAGAGATAGAAGGTCACTAGCGGTTTTTCAATTGGACTTCGTTTGAATCGTCGTCCAATTCTAGGCTGATTCCACTTTTAACTCCACACCCCCGAAATTCTGCCACTCATTCTCCTACATCTCTCCTCTTTCACATCCTTGGTGGCTTTTTCCTTCCCAGCTTGAAGATGAGGAGGACAACCATTGAAAAGAGGAACAATCACATTTCAAGCTGTTCCGATTTGTCACCTCATCCCTCAGTCCAGAACAAATCAAGGGAATCCGTGAATTCCAGAGAACATCTAAAATATGCTCCGTTCTGGGTGCATAAACCAAATAGAAAGCTAGCCACTTCCTCCTGTGGAAATTACTATTAGGATGGGGGAAATTTATTCCTGCTTTCCATAATTTTTGCATTTTTAATGGACAATTTGTTTTTTTTAGTGTTTCCCATTATTTCTGCTTAGAAGTCTGCATTTACATTTTCATACCCGGTATGCATACATAAGGTAAAGGTTCCTTTCGCACATATGTGCTAGTCGTTCCCGACTCTAGGGGGCGGTGCTCCTCTCCATTTCAAAGTCGACGAGCCTGTGCTTTCGGAAGACATCTCTGTGGTCATGTGGCCGGCATTCAACATCAAAGGCGCACGGAACACTGTTCCCTTCCCACCAAAGGTGGTCCCTATTTTTCTACTTGCATTTTTTACATGCTTTCGAACTGCTAGGTTGGCAGAAGCTGGGACAAGGAACGGGAGCTCACTCCATTACGTGGCACCAGGGATTCGAACCGCTGAACTGCCGACCTTTCTGATCAACAAGCTCAGCATCTTAACTACTGAGCCGCCACATCCCTTAATGCATACATATACACATCCTTGATGCATACATACACCCCCCCAAAAATCATGCATATTTTGCATGCAATCTGTCCCAACATACATTCATTTATTTTATTTATTTATTAATCCAATTTATACCTCGCCCTTCTCCTAAAAAAGGACCCAGGGCGGCGCACAGGCAATTTAAAACAAAACATACACATAAATACCCATATTAAAAGCTATTTATTTATTTATTTTATTTATTTTATTAAATTTATACCCCGCCCTTCTCCTTGTTAGGACCCAGGGAATATCCATATTAAATAATATGGATATTCATGGATTTAGGAAGCACTTCAACCCAATATGTATTTTCTTTATTTCACAAAATGCATTGAGGAGAATTCTACTACAACTTTCAGAGAGAATTGGGTTTCTAATTCTTGAACTGGTCGATAGTTATGAACCACTTCAAGAATTAGAGGAGGACCAGACAAAAGTTTCCCTTACTCCCTCCTGATGTGCTACCTACCTTCTGTACAGGAGACGGAGAAGCAGAATTAAAATCCAGTGCTAAGTAGTCAAGGTTAAACTTCTTTGGCGATTGGAAATCTCCATTATATGGAGATGTTGCTTGCTGGTGCTCCTAATAACAACAACAATGACAACAACATCAAAAACTTAAATTCACTTAAAAGATCTTATAATGGACTTTACAACAGTAAAGAATAGGTAAAGATAAAGGTTCCCCTTGCAAAAATGTGCTAGTCGTTCCTGACTCTAGGGGGCAGTGCTTATCTCCATTTCAAAGCCTTAAAGTCAGTGCTGTCTGAAGACGTCTCCGTGGTCATGTGGCCAGCATGACTCAAGCAAGAAACGCTGTTACCTTCCCACCAAAAGTGGTCCCTATTTTTCTACTTGCGTTTTTTTACATGCTTTCGAATTGCTAGGTTGGGAGAAGCTGGGACGAGTCACGGGAGCTCACTCCATTACGTGGCACTAGGGATTCGAACTGCCAAACTGCCGACCTTTCTGATTGACAAGCTCAACGTCTGAGCCCCTGAGCCCCTGTGCCCCATATACTGTATGGATTAATAGATACATAAATAACACAGTGTCCTGTGCAGTGGTGGGATATGACTGGTACGCCCAGGTGCCTTCTGGGAGCACCAGGTACCGTTCTGATAGGGTGCTCCAGAGGGCGCACCTGCCCGCCCGCTCTCCTTACTGCTATTTGAGCCAATCGGGGCTTTTGCACACGGAGTGTACGGGTGTCTCCGCAACGCTTCGCTGAGCAACTACAGCATCGCGGGGCTTTCACGCATGCGCATGGAGTGTACAGCGCCTGCGCAACGCTCCGGCCAGCAGCTGGACCATCGCTGTGTGCATTCACGTGGTGGATGCCGGGCCCCATTGCAACGTACCGGTTGCAGCGGGATCTGTAACCCACCACTGGTCCGTGCTTCATTTCATAGCTTCGTGCCGGAAGGCCTCTGATCTGAAGCCAGAAAGGCTGACAATGCTCTATGCAACCGTTTTCTTAGTTTCCACGTTGAATTTGAAGGGATAGATCTGATCTTTAATTTTTTTTAAAAAAATAATGCAGGATCTATCTTTGCCCTCCCCAAATAGCCGGGTGCGTCTCTGCCTGATCTTTGTGATCGTTTGGACCAGGGCCACCTACGTCTGTGCGCACAACAGAGGCCTGTGAAACAGGAAAAAGCTTCCCTTATCGCTGTGTCAATTAAGCCTTGTGTTTTTCCACGGAATTTCTTCAGTAGGGCAAAGGGGCAGCCTCACCACACATCCCCGCTTATTTAAAACGAAAAAAAAACCACAAAAAAATAGCCCTCTCTGAGCGGTTCCGTTCGTGTCGTTTGTCAAAAGGCGAGCAAGAGAAGAGCTGCGTGAAAATAATTACCATTTGAATGTAACTTCCTTCCTCTTCTCCGGAAACTGAGGCAGCAAATGCCCTGGCTGAATTAATGCAGTCTCTTTCTGGGGAGATAAAGCTTGTTCGATTGCTAGAAGAGGAGGAGGGGAGGGGGAGAGAAAGTGGGACATCGCCGAAAAGCAAAAGAAAGAAAGACAAGAGGTCAGAGATGACTTTCCCCAGATGCCTTGAAATCCAGCCAAATCCTGACACTGTCCTGGCAGGGAACGAGTCATCCAGAGCCCAGGAATTTGCAAGTGGTACAAAAAAAAAGGAAACCATCTCATCAAGATGATCTCTATATATTATTTGTTCCCTGCTCTCGAATTTGACAATACGTAAAAATTGCCCAGCACTATAGGAAACCCTCATACAAGCAAAATGTTGTTCACTAATGTCCAAGGGATAGTAGACATCTTGTCCACGGGCAGCATCTGCTAAGATTTTTGGGATGAATTTAATCACAAAGGAAGGTGGAATATACAGTTCCCAGGATAATATACAGTTCCCAGGATATAGTTCCCAGAATATACAGTTCCCAGGGCTTCCCTTGAGGTGCACTCGAAAGCTACAGTTAGTCCAGAATGCAGCCGCGCGGGTGATTACGGGAGCCTCTAGATGCTCCCATATAACACCGATCCTGCGCGAGCTGCACTAGCTTCCTGTGGCCTTTCGGGTGCGCTTCAAGGTTCTGACGACCATCTTTAAAGCGCTCCATGGCTCGGGGCCTAGTTATATGCGAGACCGCCTCCTGCCCCATACATCCCTTCGGCCGATCCGCTCCCACACAGAGGGCCTTCTCAGGGTGCCGTCGGCCGGACAATGCTGTCTGGCGACACCCAGGGGAAGAGCCTTCTCTGTAGCGGGCCCTGCCCTTTGGAATGACCTACCCCCTGAATTGCGTACCATCTCGGACCTCCGCCTCTTCCGCCAGTGTCTAAAGACACATCTCTTTCAGCAAGCCGGCCTAGCCTAACCCCCCATTGGGATTATTTTAGATAGTTTTAAATTGGGGGTTTTAATTTGGATTTTAGCATAGGATTATAATTTAATATGTTTTTAAATTCTATATTTATTGTTTTTGTATGTTTTTAAATTCCTGTGCGCTGCCCTTGGTCCTTTGTGGAGAAGGGCGGGATATAAATATGACTAAAATAAAATTTTAAAAAAATTAAAACATTAAAAAAATAATGTTGTAGGAGCCAATCTGGGTCGGTCAGTGGGACCAGTGTTTCAGTCTGGGGTCATCTCCAATCGGATAACCCCCAGCAGGGTTTAGAATGTCTAAAATTGTCAGTCATGTCCATTTCTATCATCTGCACCCTTATAACTGCCTGGTTTGGTTCTGCAACCCAACAAGACAGGCACGGACTTCAGAGGAGAATCAGAACTGCAGAAAAACCAGTGACTGCCGACCTGCCTTCCATTGAGGACCTGCACACTGCATGAGTCAAAAAGAGGAGTGTGAAAATATTTACATCCTGGATGTAAATTGTTTCAACTCCTACCCTCAAAACGACGCTAAAGGGAACTCCAGAACAACTGAACACAAGAACAGTTTTCCCCCCGAAGGCCATCACTCTGCTGAACAAATAATTCCCTCACCACTGTCAAACCATTTACTAAGGTTGCATGACTATTACTATTAGTCTTCTCATCATTCCTGTCACCCATCTCCTCCCACTTATGACTGCAGGACTGGAACTTTGTTGATTGCATCCTTACAATTTATATTGATATTGATCATTTCTTGATTGCTTATTTGTACCCTATGAGTACCATTAAGTGTTGCATCTTAGGATTCTTGATACAATAATACAATAATACAATAGCAGAGTTGGAAGGGACCTTGTAGGTCTTCTAGTCCAACCCCCTGCGTGGGCAGGAACCTTATACCATTTCAGACAAATGGCTATCTAACATCTTTTTAAAGACTTCCAGGGTTGGGGCATTCACAACTTCTGGAGGCAAGCTGTTCCACGGGTTAATTGTTCTAACTATCAGGAAATTTCTCCTTAGTTCTAAGTTGCTTGTATCTTGTCTTTTATTGTACACTGAGAGTATCTGCACCAAAGACAAATTCCTTGTGTGTCCAATCACACTTGGCCAATAAAGAATTCTATTCTATTCTATTCTATTCCTATTCCTATTCTATCCTAGTCTTCTATTCTATCCTGTCCTGCCCTATCCTATCCTATCCTGTCCTAGTCTATTCTTCTATTCCTATTCTATACTATTCTATTCTTCAGCACTTGGCTCCTTCCCATTTCCAGTATATAATAGCCCTAGTACTGTTTTATCCATGGTGTCAGTAGCTATTATCTTTTCTGCCTCTCTGGATGCTGTCTGGCACAGCAGAAAAGCTGGAACTATAAGATAGTCGCATATCTGGCTTTCCAAGAAACTTCCCCACCCATCCAGTCTTCCAAGATGTCAGAATGAAAAAGAGCACCAGGATCTCTGTCCAAGATACCAGAGGTGTCACCCTAATTTTGATATTATTTTGGGAAGGAGAGGCCCAACTTAAAAAAAAAAAGAAAACCACTTACAAAATAGCCTTTTAGTTATCATGCGCTTTTCAGGCATAGAAAACTCAAGATATACATATTGTTTTGAACTGCTGATGTTTGGAAGCCAATTTATTCCAGGAATGTTGGAATGTAGCCAACGCTTTCCTGTCTCTTATTTTTATGGCAGGGAGGAGTTCCCTAAAAGTGTAAGAATGTTTTTTTGGGAGATGCAATTTACCATGCTCATAGCAAGAGAGTATGAAATACATTTCTCTTAGGAGCCCTAAACTTTAAACAGGCTGCTGGGATAACTCAAAACCTTTGGAATGAAAAAGGTGGGTGTATTTTGGAAGGCAGAAGGAGTTCATGGTTAAAACTGGATGTACGGTAGTTCAAACATTTTACAGATGAACGGAGTTGGAAGGGATCTTGTAGGTCATCTAATCCAACTCCCTACCCAAGCAGGAAGCCCTACACCATTTCTGACAAATGGCAGTCCAATCTCTTCTTGAAAGTCTCCAGCCATGAAGCTCCCACAACTTCCGAAGGCAACTTCTGTTCCATGGGTTGATTGTTCTCCCTGTCAGAAAGTTCCTCCTTATTTCCAGGTTGAATCTCTCCTTGGTCAGTTTCCATCCATTATTCCTTGTCTGATCTTTAGGTGCTTTGGAAAATAGCTTGACCCCTTCCTCTCTGTGGCAGCCCCTCAAATAATGGAAGACAGCTATCATGTCTCCTCTGGTTCTTCTCTTCACTAGACTAGCCATGCCCAGTTCCTGTAACTGTTTTAGCCCCCAGTCCCCTAATCCTCTTGGTTGTTCTTCTCTGCACTCTTTCTAGAGTCTCAACATCTTTTTTATAGCGTAGTGACTAAAACTGGATGCAGGATTCTAGGTGTGGTTTTACCAAGGCTTTATAGATTGATATTAGTACCTCATTTGATCTTGATTGTATCCTTCTTTTGATGCAACTTAGTTAACATGGATGGAGGGAAGATCAACCACTTTGCATCCAGGTTTGGTCACCACAATATAAAAAACATGTTGTGACTCTAGAAAGAGTACAGAGAATAGCCAGAAGGATGATTAGGGGGCTGGTGGCTAAAACATATGAAGAACGGTTGCTGGGATTGGGTATGGCTTGTCTCGAGAAAAGAAGGACTGGGGAGTGACCTGATATCAGTGTTCCAATATTTGAGGGGCTGCCAGAAAGATCTGGGGGACAAACGTATTTTCTAAAGCACATGAGTTCACATGAGTTAAATACTAAGTTAAATACTAAGCACAGTTATGGCACAGAGTACCACAGTTGCGACTACCACTGCAAAAATTAGTACAGCTTTTATTTAACTCATGTGAATCCATATCTTGGATCAGAAGGAGGAGATCCAGGTGATGGTCCCATGCTGTGATTGGCACTAGAGAATCATGCCAACCAAGTTGGCATGAAGTTTGCATCTGCATAGAAAAAGTATGGAAAAGCAAGAATTGCAGAATTTTTCTTTAAAATCGTGCTATATGTATTGGATCTTTCTCTGACGTGGTTAAGATGGGGTGCAAATCCAGTCAACAAGCGTGAATCCAACCCTTTGTGAGTTACTCAAACCCGAAGCAGACAAGCAGCAACTTGGCTTGATGTGTCAACCCAATCTGTGGCTTCAATGGGTGAAGCCACCTTACCAGAGGCCTCTGCACTGAGATTAACCATCTGCCCTTGTCATGAGTAAACTCTACAAAGCCCAACAGGTTCCAGTTCCAACTTACTAAGGCACGGTCCATGTCCTGGTTAAGGCAGAATGTTCTCTGATGGTGGAAAGGTTTCGCAGGTCCAGCGGAGGCGGTCGGACTAAGGGTGAAAGAGAAAACATCTGATTCTCCAGGAAACAGGAAGGACTTCAACATGTTCAATATGATTCACTGCAGCGGTAAAACGTGGCTTGGTAAGAATGGTGTGGCTCAGTAGGCGTGGCGTAGTGGGCATGGCAGGGGATG
The DNA here is from genome assembly GCA_039707465.1 of Rhabdophis nuchalis. Classification (NCBI taxonomy): domain Eukaryota; kingdom Metazoa; phylum Chordata; class Lepidosauria; order Squamata; family Natricidae; genus Rhabdophis; species Rhabdophis nuchalis. The sequence continues at coordinate 9,961,996 of CM077657.1, read as the reverse complement.
GATATTTCAAAATCTCCATTCCCACCCCTGTCTGGGGCCAGCCAGAGGTGGCATTTGCTGGTACTCCAAATTACTCAAAATTTTCGCTACCAGTTCCCTGAACTACTTAAAATTTCTGCTACCGCATCTCTGAACTATTCAAAATTTCTGCTACTGGTTCTCCTAACTATTCAAATTTCCGCTACCAGTTCTTTGATGTTCTCTGCTGGCTGGAGAATTCTGGGAGTTGAAGTCCACAAATCTTAAAGTTGCCAAGTTTGAGAACCTCTGCTCTACACCAAGGCAAGTCAATGAGTAAACCGGTTTGGTTTTTCCTGAGTTGTAGCGCCACCTTCATAAAGGCCACAGAAGGTACTACAGTCCATCATTTGGGCAAGTCATATGACTCAAGGCACCAGCGTGGCCCCGAATGATCAAGTTGCTCCAGAGTTTTCTACCTACTCTAGAGAAGATGGTCTCTGTGAGATGCTCATGCATTCCTGATTGCTTATTTGTACCCGACGACTATCGCTAAGACAAATTCCTTGTGTGTCCAGTCACACTTGGCCAATAAAGAATTCTATTCAATTCTATTCTCAAAGATTCTCTGTCTTGAATCTTCTCGAGTTGGTTGCCAGACACGAGTTTCAACAGTTAGTTATGTCAACAACCAAGCTCAAACTTTCCCATGATCAAGGAAGAGATTCCCACCTCTTTGCCAATTAACAGATTAACAGACTTGGAAAGGACCTTGCAGGTTATCTAGTCCAACCCCCTGCCCAAGCAGGAAAGACACGGGGATACTTGGTTCTCAAGTGCAAAGAATTCAGATGCTGGAATTCTTATAATCCTAATCCTTTCATCTCAACAAATCTTGTTAAAGGCAACTCTTCTGAGAATTGTGTTTGAGGAAAAAGAACTTCCAAGCTTTAGGCAACTCCAAAGAACTTGAAAAGTTTCTTTTTGAAGAATGAGGTTTAGTGACAAACTGATCTTAAAACCTGTTTGGCAGGTCTTGTAGAGACTTTTGTAGGACTCTGGGATTTTTTGAGTTGTGATTAAGTGAAAGGCAGAGTTTCTTTCAGGAGGTGGCAATAAGACGGTTTTACACCAGTTTGCCTTTGTCACCCTCCCAAGAAAAAAGACTTTTACTCTGTTTGTCTGTTAGAATATTCATGACTAGGAAAGACATGGGAACAAGGTCAGCCAATTGGAGCTTAAACAGATCTGAGTCTGTGCTGAGAATCAAAACTAAAACTTAAGACTCTGTCTGATCTGAACTGGAAACTCCTCTCTGCTCTGCTCTGCTGCCTGTGCTTGCTTGTAACTACTATTACGTTGGAGAAAACCTATATTGGTATTGAACCTTCATGTGTTATTATGTACAGTATATAAAAAAGTTAATGAATCCAGCTGAATAAATTATTTGTGTGTACTTTCTGGATTTGATTTTTCTGCAACAAATTCTGACATTTCAAAGGCAACTGGACTTCCTTGTTTTTCTTTGAAGACATTTTGCTTCTCATCCAGGAACCTTCTTCAGAAGAAACTTCTTGGATGAGAAGAAGTTTCTTGGATGAGAAGCAAGAGACCAGTTGCCTCTTGAAAAAGCCCTTTTGAAAGTGCTTTTTTGAAAAAGCACCTGATTTAACTGTGCAACTTTAATTGCACAGGGTTGTAGTGTGACTTTTTCTCTTTCAGTATGGAATCTAGCCACCAGCTAATCTGTGGCCATGACTCCCAACCTTGCCTGTGTGATCTGGACACGCTCCAAATGTACTATTGTCCCGGTCATCTGCCTTTGGGATTTCATTGTATGTATCCTGAAATCAGTCCTCCTGTTTCCTGAAAGTTTTCCTTGCCTTTTTTCTGTTTCTCTGGCTTTTCCCAAGCATTTAGCCTTTCTTCCCAGGTTCTCTCCTAATAACTTCTCTTCAAGGGTGGGCTTCAAATTTTTTTAGCCATGGGTTCTCTGCCCAGTTGCTGTGTGGCCGTGGCCATGAAAGGCATGGCCTACTCCCATGGTGGCAGACCTATGGCATGCATGCCCAAAGTGGCACACCGAACCATGTTGCCTGGCATGCGCGGCGTCTGTCCGGGTTTCTGGTGCGCATGCGTGTGTGATGATCAGCTAGCCTTTGTGCATGCGGAAACTGGAAGAGCTGGCCTGTAAGCATGTGTGCTGGCCAGCTGATCGGCATGTGTGTGCATGCGTGTCAGTAACCAGAAGACTTTCCAGATGGTGCACAAAACCGGAAGGAAATTTTTCGGCGCGCGCATGCCCCTTGGGCAACTCTCCTCTTCCTGGTCGTGGCCCAGACAAGCGCGCATGCTTCCTTTTTGGCACTTGGTGCCGAAAAGGTTCGCCATCACTGGCCTAATTAGTCTCCTGCACCAAGGCTGGGGGCCGTTTTCACCTTCCCCAAGCTCCGGAGGCTTTCCTCAAGCCTCTGGAAGGGTGAAAACTGCCTTCCCCGGGCTCCGGAGGCTGGAAATGGGACAGTTTGAGAACTTCTGGGAGGCCCGTTTTTCATCCCGCCCCGAGCCTCCGCACAGGCCCTGAACTTACCTCGCATCCAAAACGGGGCGCATGGAGACTCCTGAGAGAGCCGGGGGGGGGGGGAGGGGCAATACAATACAATACAATAACAGAGTTGGAAGGGACCTTGGAGGTCACCTAGTCCAACTCCATGGAACGCTGTTACCTTTCCACCAAAGATGGTTTCTATTTTTCTACTTGCATTTTTTACGTGCTTTCAAACTGCTAGGTTGGCAGAAGCTGGGACAAGTAACGGGAGCTCACTCCGTTACGTGGTGCTAGAGATTCGAACTGCCGAACTGCCGACCTTTCTGACCGACAAGCTCAGCGTCACTGAGCCACCTCTAGGGGCATGTTATGAAATTAAAATAAGATAAATTCATCAGCGCTAATCCCGGATCTGGCCTCTTATCCTAGAACTGACATCTCCTCTCAGCTTCTTTTTGCTTCGTATTTCCAATGTCCGCTTCCTCTCCAGATCTGCTAGGAAGCCCCTTAGTAAATACCAGGGGGAAGGAGAGCTTACATTTTGTCCGAGGCTTAAGATCCCGGTTGACTGGAGGGGGTTCCAAGTCAGAAGGGAGCTCAGGCAAGGGGCTGTTGAGCTTTTCGGTGCCAACTTCCGCAAGAGCAAAAGTAGCTGATCCTGGGTTCATGGGAATGTAGCCATCCGGGGTGCAGTCGGTTCCTGTGATAGGCGGGGAGGCGCTGGGATGCATGGGGACGTAACTGTCTTCGGAGCTGTTCGACGTGCAGGAGTAAAGAGGGCTCACTCGGCAAGGCTTCACAAAAATGAGAAAGAAGAGAAGCTAATCAACACGATCAGCAAGACATCTCCAGACCAGAAGTTAATACCATGTTTTCCTGAAAATAAGACAGGGTCTTATTTTCATTTGAAACCCCCCCCCCCCTTAAAAAAATAAGTGCTTGGCCTTATTTTCGGGGAGGACTTACTATTTTTGAGGTGCAGGAGGTGGCGAGTGTGGTCACTTCATAACTGCTGCTGTGTTGCAATATTTTCAGGGCGGGCTTATTTTAGTGCATGCACTCAAAAGCCCAGTTGGGTTTATTGTCCGGGGAGGTCTTATTTTTGGGGAAACAGGATAGCAGAATAACAGAATTCTGGGTCCGTTTGGAGAAGGGCGGGTTATAAATTTAATAAAATAAAATAAAATAAATAGAATTGGAAGGGGTCTTGGAGGTCTTCTAGTCCAAGGGCCACCAACCTCTTAGACCATGGACCCCTAAATTCATAATTTTTAAAATCCTGGGAGCACTAATATGAATTAGTGACCGGACGGGGTCCTTCAGGCACTTAGCTTGGCTGCCTGTTAGCAGAGAGAAGAATCTAGGGTCAACCCTAGGTTTGCTGTCCATTGCAGCTAGGAATCTCAAATACAGCCAAGAATGAATGTTTGTCTTGTAGCCAGTCTGGGCGCTAGATCAGCCCCCTGCAAACTCTGTCTTTCAAGGAGCCCAGCCAAAGTTTCACGCACCGCTCACTGAAGCGCCTGGACTCCCAGGGAGGGAGAGAAGGGCTGGCACTACTAAACAGGCAGCCAACCTAAGTGCCTGAAGGACCCCATCCCATCAGCGAGCGGGAGTAATTGCTGCGGTAGGCCATATCCGGCCCAGGGGTCACAGTTTGAGGATCCCTGATTTAGTGCAATATTTAAAAAAAAAAATGCAGATTTTTCTGCGGACCACCAAAATTTTCTCGTGGACCACTGTCCACGAGTGACTGCTGTTGGTGACCACTGTTCTAGTCCAACCCCCTGCTCAGGCAGAAAACCTTCTATTATTTCAGACAAATGGTTGTCCAATCTCTTCTTAAAAGCCTCCAGTGATGGAGATCCACATCTTCTGGAGGTAGGCCCTTCCACTGATTAATTGTTCTCACTGTCAGGAAATTTCTCCCTAGTTATAGGTTGGTTCTCTCCTTGATTAATGTCCACCCATTCCTTCTTGTCTGGCCTCCAGGTATTAATTGGCGAATAGGTTGTCTCCTTCTTCTTTCTGGCAGCCTCTTAGATATTGGAAACTGAGTGTCATTAAACAATGACAGCAAACCCGGAATTTTTTTATTTATTTATTTATTTGTTTGTTTGTTTGTTTGTTTGTTTGTTTGTTTGTTTGTTTGTTTGTTTATTTATTTATTTATTTTATTTAAATTTATATAACCGCGCCTATCTCCCCGAAGGGACTCAGGAGATTAAAACAGGAAATACAAAACATAGCAATAATAAATATAACTTAAAGCTAAAATCCAATTAAATACGAGATGCCCTGTGCTAAAAATTCTCTAATACTATTAACCCAATTAAAATCCAATTAAAACAATTTAAAATTCAGTGTACAAACTTATAAAGATCAAGGTAAAGGTTCCCCTCGCACATAGGTGCCAGTCGTTCCCGACTCTAGGGGGTGGTGCTGATCTCTGTTTCAAAGCCGAAGAGCCAGCGCTGTCCGAAGACGTCTCCATCAGAGGTGGTGGGTGTTAGATGGCCGAAGGAGAGTCCAGACAGGCAGGATTATTTCAAGCCGTTTATTGGCAACCAAACGACAACGGTAACAAACTCGGCAAGTAAGCGCTGCCGGTTCAGTCCGGTTTGACCAGTAGTGGAATTCAGGCCTGGGTCACAGAACCTGCAGTGACCCAGGCCTGCCACGCCTCTGAACCGGTTCCCTCATTGCCGCCATTTTGGATTTTGGTGACTGTGTGTGCGCAGTTCACTGTAAATAGTTTTGCGCCTGCGCATTCCCTGTCCCTCCCTGCCATCGCATTCTTCCCAGAATTACTGCACAAGAGACCTCAATCCCACAATTTCTGCATTAATACAAGCTAAGCAGAAGAAGAATTTGAAACTAATATTTAATGCAGTCGTATTTGATTTGTACACAGGGTTTTTTTCCCCAAGCACAACATGTTGGATTGGTGAAGATATTTCTGAAACGGTTAATCATCCTTGTTTTGGAGGGGGAATCCCAACTGATGGATCAATCCCCCATTCAAGGACACAATTTGCTGATGGAGCGTTTTGCTTTGCAGCCTCTCCCATTTATAAGGAAAATGGTACAAGATCATTTTGGGCTTTGGGGTGCAATAAACTTTGCACGTTCCAATGTCCGCACTATTGCTTTTCTCCAACCTCAGCTAGCTCTTGATGACATACGCTAACATTAATTTATTCCAGAAACTTGGCTCATTCAAATCACTAAGTCCCAAAATGTGATTGTTTCTTTCTTAGTGGTATGTATACACTCCAGTGGTGGGTTTCAAAATTTTTTACAACCTACTCTCTAGGTGTGGCCTATTTTGTGGGCGTGGCTTGGCAGTCATGTGACAGGGTGGGAGTGGCTAACTTGTAAAATGTGGTGAAACTCATTTAACAATGCTCTTGCTTAGCAACCAAAATTTTGGACTCAATTGTGATGATAAATTTTCTTTCTTTCTTTCTTTCTTTCTTTCTTTCTTTCTTTCTTTCTTTCTTTCTTTCTTTCTTTCTTTCTTTCTTTCTTTCTTTTCCTTTCCTTTCCTTTCCTTTCTTACTTTCTGCCTTCCTTTCCTTTCCTTCCCATTGGGTTACTGGCAGCGGCAGGCCAGACTTACTTCTGGGTCCGCCAGTGGAACCCCCTCTCACCGGCTCTCTAAATTTCACCATCCGGCTCTTGCGAGTAGGGGCGAGCCTGCAGAAACCCACCACTGATACACTCAATCTTGAAAGAAGATATTATTGACGGTAAACTAGTTATAATTTAAAACTATGGTTTTACAAATCCTTGTTTTCTTTTAACATCCAAATCCTGATCTGCCAGCCAAGTGAAGCTTGTTTCTAATAGTTCCTCCCTCTGATGAATCTAGCTAAGTGCTATTGCTGTTTCAATGAAAAACCCCCAAAACAGTCCAGTTGTCTTTTGGAAATAGCAATAGCACTTAGACTTATATACCTCTTCACAGTGCTTGACAGCCCTCTCCAAGCGGTTTACAGAGTCAGCCTCTGGCCCCCAACCATCTGGGTCCTCATTTGACCCACCTCGGAAGGATGGAAGGCTGAGTCAACCTTGAACCTGGTGAGATTCGAACTGCCAAATTGCAGGCAGACGGCAGTCAGCGGAAGTACTGCACTCTAACCACTGTGCACCAAGGTTTCATGAAAAAAAGCACCTTTGGGACAATTTTGGTTATAGTTCGTATCAGGGGCTATTTCTTTCTTCTTTTACACTTATATACCAACAGGTGCAGATTTTTTAAAGCCCCCCCTGCCAAAATCACTATGCAAAGTGCAGGAGACAAAGATTTAGATTTAGATTTATTACATTTTTAGACCGCCCTTCTGCCTTGCGGGACTCAGGGGGTACAGGCAATAATAAGAACAATAAGATAGAGTATAAAATCCAATTAAAATACAATTAGGAATATATTAAATGGATTGGCCTGATCTAAATCCAGTTAAAAACCCTTACTAAAACCAATTTAAAAACTAAACCAATTTAAAAAGCTACGCCAGGTCAGCCGCATGAAACAGATAGGTCTTTAAGGCCCGACGGAACTGGCGCAGGTCCGTGGTTGTCCCTAGGTCAGGGGGTAGGTCATTCCAGAGGGCAGGAGCTGCCACAGAGAAGGCTCTCCCCCTGGGGGTCACCAGCCAGCATTGCCTTGCTGACGGCACCCTGAGGAGGCCCTCCCTGTGGGAGGGGACTGGTCAGTGGGAGGTGTTTGGTAGCAGGAGGCGGTCTTGCAGATAGCCAGGTCCCTTGCCATGGAGCGCTTTGAAGGTAGTTACTAACACCTTGAAGCACACCCGGAAAGCCACAGGCACCTGGAAAGCCACAAAGCTACATGGGGCTCCCCTTGAGATGCACCCGGAGGCTCCAGCTAGTCCAGAACCCAGCCGCGCGGGGGATTTTGGGAGTGTCGAGATACTCCCACGTAACACCTCTCCTGCGCGAGCTGCACTGGCCTTCCGGGTGCGCTTCAAGGTGTTAGTAACCACCTTCAAAGCGCTCCATGGCATGAGACCTGGTTACTTGCGGGACCGCCTCCTACCACATACCTCCCTTCGACCTGTCCGCTCTCACAGGGTGGGCCTCCTCAAGGTGCCGTCTGCTGGACAATGCCGGCTGGTGGCCCCCAGGGTGAGAGCCTTCTCTGTGGCAGCCCCTGCCCTCTGGAATGGCCTACCACCCGACCTTCGTACAATTACAGACCTGCGCCTCTTCCGCCGGGCTTTAAAAACATACCTATTTCACGAGGCCGGCCTGGCATAGTTTTAAATTTTTAATCTTATTTTAGAAAGGGGTTTCAACTGATAATTTTAGCACGGGTTCAACTTAATTTAATTCGTTTTAATATTCTGTATTTATTGTTTTTACATTTTATTCCTTTCCTGTGCACTGCCCTGAGTCCCATGGGGAGATAGGTACGGTATATAAATTTGATAACTAAAATAAATAAAATAAAAATAAAATAAAACAAAGCAACACTTACCAAGTTCAAGCTCAACCTCTTATCCCTGCGCCGTAAGGAATTTTCTTCCAAGTCTGCTGCAAAAAAAAAAGAGGAGAAGGCAATGCATCACGACTGAAGAAACGGCTAAATTAAGAAAAGCACAATATTTGATGAAGAAGGAAAAACAAGAGTTTATTCTAAGCAGTGGTACTCTATGCAATTTGGAAGAAATTCGAATTCTATCCAATTAGGTAAAAGGTAAAAGGTAAAGGTTCCCCTCGCACATATGTGCTAGCCGTTCCTGACTCTAGGGGGCGGTGCTCATCGTTGCAAAGTCAAAGAGCCACCACTGTCCCAAGACATCTCTGTGGTCGCGTGGTCAGCATGATTAAACGCCAAAGGCACACGGAACGCTGTTCCCTTCCCACCAAAGGTAGTTCCTATTTTTCTACTTGCATTTTTACATGCTTTCGAACTGCTAGGTTGGCAGAAGCTGGGCCAAGGAACTCACTCCGTTACGCAATGCTAGGGATTCGAACTGCCGAACTGCCGACCTTTCTGATCAACAAGCTCAGTATCTTAGCCACTGAGCCACCTGCATTACCTTTAATGCAAGGTAACCATTATTGCTTGCTCAATCCTAGTTCGCTATATGTCAACCCTAACTAGAATCACAGTATATATTCAGCCAATCTGTTAAATTTCTAAGAAGTTATTGGATATAACATATATGTTAATATCTCCTCAATATCTCCTCAACATACGACCACAACTGAGCCCAAAATTTCTGTTGCCAAGCAAGACAGTTATTAAGTGAATTTTGCCCCATTTTTTCACCCTTGTTAAGTGAATCACTGCGGTTAAGTAACAAGGTTGTTGTGAATCAGGCTTCCCCATTGACTTTGCTTCTCAGAAGGTCCCAAAAGGTGATCACATGACGCTGGGGTGTTTGACCGTCATAAATATGAACCAGCTGCCAAGTGTCTCAATTTTGACTGCACGAGCATGGGGATGCTGCAAATGGTTGCTGTGGAAAAATGGTCATAAGTCACTTTTTTCAGTTGTAATTTTGAACGGTCATGAAAATGAACTGCTGTAAATCGAGGGCTACCTGCATACGATGAGGATGGAGAACATATTTAATGACATTTAATGAAAAGAAGAACCAGGGGAGACAGGATAGCAGTCTTCCAATATCTCAGGGGCTGCCCCGAAGATGAGGGAGTCAAGCTATTCTCCAAGGCACCTGAGGGCAGGACAAGAAGCAATGGGTGGAAACTCATCAAGGAGAGAAGCAACTTAGAACTGAGGAGGAATTTCCTGACAGTGAGAACAATTAACCAGTGGAACAGAAGTTGCCTCCAGAAGTTGTGAATGCCCCAACACTAGAAGCCTTTAAGAAGATGTTGGATAGCCATTTGACTGAAACGGTATAGGGTTTCCTGCCTAGGCAGGGGGTTGGACTAGAAGACCTCCAAGGTCCCTTCCATGGCTTAGGATCGTCTTCTGTCACTGAGACCCTCCCACTGGCTAGTACACTCCCATAGAGAGGGACTCCTCATGGTGCTGTTGGCTAGACAATGTCAACTGGCGACACCTAGGGGGAGAGCCTTCTCCGTGGGAGCCCCTGTCCTCTGGAACGAATTGCCCCCGGAGTTAAGAACTATCCCTGACTAATGCACCTTCCGTCGTGCTCTCAAAACCCTTTTTTTCCCAACAAGCCGGATTTTAAAATTACGAATTTTTATTAATTTTAATTAGGGTTGGTTGGGTTTTTTCATTTTTAGGCCACATTGTTTAATATCTCTTTTAAAAACTTTTAAAACTTTTATATATTTGTTTTACTTTGGCTGTACACCGCCCTGAGTCCTTCGGCAGTAGGGCGGTATAAAAAACCAATAAAACCTAAACCTAAAGCTTCCAACTCTGCTATTTCATATTTTCAAAACCAATTTCATTGTAATTTTATTACAATCTTATTACAATGACAATAAAGATTATTATTATTATTATTGTATTATTGTATATTATGCGATGGAAGTTGAGCTGGAGTTGAGTCGACCATGAAAGAGTGAAATCTGGCAAAATGCATCCATGTATGTGTGAATGTATTTGCTTTTGATATCTCGACCAGCACCCACCCCTTTCCAACACAACTCAAGAGTCATGACTAAGAAGAATAACATTTCCAAGGATGGGTGTTGCTCTCAAAAGCTTCCAAGAATCGCTCAGGACACTGATAAGCAGGCCGGCTCTTTACTACACAAGGGTTAGAAACACGATCCAAATGTCCATGCAGAGACAGGTTACCAGAGACGTCTGGTTCAAGGAAGGAAGAGGGGTAAAAAAGAGGAAAGAAAAGAAAGAAAAAGAAAATAGATGCAAAGTCCCTCTGGACCTTTTAAAAGCTGGGCACTGCCTCCACTTATTTCCTCCATGGCAGATGTCCTAATCCAGGGGTGGATCTCCTCCGTGGCTGGTAATTGATCACCATGTTGGCTGTACTGTTATGAGATGGGATTTCATAGGCTCTGAGGACAGTTGGATGTTAGGCTGCCTGTAATTCAAGGTTAGCAGGCAGCCATCAACCCTAATTGCCACTGCTTGCCTGCTCCTGTCTTAAATTGGCTGAGTTGCGGGGATATTTTGCATCACACGTTAACTTGTATGTTTCAGGGAATGTTTTTTGAACCTGTGGTCTAGTCTGGAGGGCTGCATTAAGGGGGGGGAGGTTAAGATTGAAGTGAAGGTTCCAGAAGAAAGGCTGAGCACCAAAGAATGGAAGCCTTTGAACTCTGGTGCTGGAGAAGACTCCTGCACTGAGTCCCTTGGACTGCAAGGCCATCCAACCGGTCAGTCCTGACTGCTCTTTAGAAGGCCAGATCCTGAAGAGGAAACTCAAAGACTTTGGCCACCTAATGAGAAGGAAGAAGGACTCTCTGGAGAAGAGCCTCATGGTGGGAAAGATTGAGGGCAAACCAAGAAAGGGATGACAGAGACTGAGGTGGCTAGATGGAGTCACCGAAGCAGTAGGCATGAGCAGTAGGCATGAGTTTAAATCGAATCCAGAGGATAGTAGAGGACAGGAAGACCTGGAGGAACGTTGTCCATGGGATCGCAATGTGTTGGACACAATGTCGTAACTAACAACAACGAAGCTTGGAGTCCTTGCACTGCAGAAAACACCACAGGCCTGATCTCCTCCAGAATCCTGAAGCTTGTTCCTCAGTCTGGGGAGATTCTTGTAACAATGTTGGCTAGCAATGAAGCTTCTGTTTGAGGTCATTCATAAATGGTTCTATCTTCTATCTGCTCTAACCCAACCTATGCAATTAGTTTGTTATGCTGATTGTATAAAGCCTTTGTCGGGTGTCCCAATCAGCCTACCAAAAAAGGTGAAAGTGGGGAGAATGTTACAGTTCGTATGTTGGAGGACGTTAAAAAAGTTGAGCCTTAAAAAAGGAAGACAGGGAAAAAAAACATCAACTCATTTGAGCTGGAGAAGGCTCCTGTGTATTCCTTGGACACAAAGGTGACCAAGACACAAATTTGGAGCTCAACCAAACATGACACTGGAAGGCAAAATCACAAAACTGCGTCTCAGTTACTTTGGCCATGTCATGCAGGGGAATTCATTGGAGAAAGCAATGATGCTTGGAAGAGTTAATGGTAAAAGGAAGGTCAAGGTTCCCCTTGCACATATGTGATAGTCGTTCCTGACTCTAGGGGGCGGTGCTCCTCTCCGTTTCAAAGCCGAAGAGCCAGCACTGTCCAAAGATGTCTCTGGTCATGTGGCCGGCATGACTAAACACCAAAGGCGCATGGAACGCTGTTCCCTTCCCACCAAAGGTGGTTCCTATTTTTCTACTTGCATTTTTACGTGTTTTCAAACTGCTAGGTTGGCAGAAGCTGGGACAAGTAGCGGGAGCTCACCCCCTTACATGGCGCTAGGGATTTGAACCACCGACCTTTCTGTTCGACAAGCTAGTGTGGTAAAAGAAAACAGGCCATCAAAGAACAGGGTGGTTGGACACCATCAAAGCTGACACCAGCCAGAGCATAGAACAACTCAAAGAAGCAGTGTAAGATCAGAAGAAGTGGAGAAATCTGGCCCACAGAATTAAGATCACCATCGTGTTGGGGGACACAGAAGACACATATTTTAATAATCCAACTGTGGGATCTCCAAATTGGCCCTTACCTCTCCAACTCTTCATGCTGTCCAATCCAGAGAGGGAGATCCTCCTTGGAACGAAGGTCCCTGGAGAGCTTGAGATCCTTGCATGCCCATTCTGAAGGATCCCGCCAGCCTGCTCTTCGGCTCTTCTGTCTGGCAAGTGCAATGGCTTTGGTGGCCTGGGAGGGGGAGTCTTAGCCAAAATCTCCAGTTCGGTAAAGCCATAGGGAAGAGTGTTCTGGCTTTTTTCTGCTAGGATGGTTGGTGTTGCAGGAGGCCCCGACAAGGGTGAGGAAGAAGAGAAGTCACTAGAAGGAGGCCCGCTTGAATCTGGATTTCTTGGAAGGATTCCATGAATCGCTGGCTGGACCATCTCTTGAAGCAGGCCACCAGAAAGCTGTAAGCACAATGAGGACTGAGAAGCCACAAAGTCAAAGAAGACATCATCGGATAACGTCCTCTCCAGAGAGCGGTCAGAATTGGACCAACTGTGGCACCTGGGAAGACAAACACCAAATCAGAGACAGGTGTAATCCCTGGACCCCCCTTTTTTTTTTGAAGCCTTCTCCCAACACTGTCAGGGCTCCAAATAGCATCCTCAATAGAATCAGAATCCAAGGCAAGAGGTTCCTCAAAACGCCAATTTATTAGAAGAGCCATGTTGGCACATCTGGGAAAACCTGAATCTGGAAGCTTCCAGGTTTTCCCCACCCAGTTGAAACTTCAAGACCCTGCCCAGCACCCACAGGTCCATCACATGGTCCAATCAATCATTACCACGAAGGACGACCCCCCCTCCACATCTGTCCAGAGGCAGGGACTAGGTGACCTTGACTTTCTGAGAAAGAATGTTATTATGGCTACACATCTCTCAAGCTCCATACAATCCCCCTGTTAAGGGTAAAAAACACCCCCGTTGGAAAATAAACAGGCGGAATAGTGCAATACACCGGACAGCAAGAGATACATTGCTTAAACCACACAAAAACTCTAAAACACTGATAGTAGAAAAAATAAATAGTCTTTACTCTTGATGTAACTAAAATACTTCTTCCAAACAGTGATACTAACTCCTCTAACAATAAACAGTCCTTCACCAAAACCACAGTTATCTTACAGTCAGTCAAAACAATGATTCTCTTCCGTCTTCAGGTTCAGCTCCTTTCTCAGTGGCAATCAGGAAGCAAAGGAAAGCAAAAGGGACGAACTGTGTTTCCAGCTGCCTTTTATGATTGAGCTGGGAAGCACAGCCAATCAGATTCCACATAGTCCTTAAACTTACATATACCCTTTAAGAATCCTGGCTTATATATATTGTCAACCCAACATCAGGATAATTATCCTAACACCCCCCCTCCCAGTTTCCCACAGTAGACTATGTTTGAAAATGTGGCAGGCTTAAGGCCCTATCCACAATGGCTTTCTGACAACCACAATAGCTCAGTGGCATGTTCAATTCCTATGGTGTGGAAGTGAGAAAATGCAAAGAAATAGGTGTGCTGGTTCTATCATACTCGCCTGACAGGATGGCCAAGGGTTTCCATCCAGGCAGTCCTTGACTCATGACCACAATTGAGCCCCAAATTTATGTTGCTAAGGGAGACATTTGTTCAACGAGTTTTGCCCCAATTTACGATCTTTCGGCTGTTAAGTGAATTGCTGCAGTTGTTAAGTCAGTGTCACAGTTATTACGTGAATCTGGCTTCTCCGTTGATTTTGCTGGTCAGAAGGTCGCAACAGGGAAGCCCATGACACAGGGAGCTTGCAACTGTCATACATGTGAGCCGGTTGCCACGTGTCTGATTTTGACCTTACGACCATGGGGATACTACTACAAGGGTCGTAAGTGTGAAAAAGTCCCTTTTTTCAGTGCCAATGTAACTTCGCCCAGTCACTAAAGGAACTGCTGTAAGTAAAGGACTTTATGTAATTACATTAGAGATGGCTACTTTATATTCACCGGTAAGGAAGAAACGTGAAAACTCAGAGATAACAGGAGGGATTTGGGGGCCTAGAAAACATGGATGTTTTGAAGGCCAGTTGATCCTTCAGAGCTCGTGCCTTTGGTGACACCTAATTTTATATTTCTGTCTTCATGTAGTTCTGTGATGGTGAACCTATGGCGCCTGTGCCGGCCAGCTGGTGTTTGCCGGAGATGGAGCACTGGAAAATGGTCTGAACACAGCCCAAAACCAAACTATTTTGGGGACTGTTTTCTGGCTGAAAAACAGCCCGAAAAATGGCCGAGAAACAGACATGCGTGAATTGGCCAGCTGGTCTTCAGGTTTCCGGTACTCTGGTGCATGAGGAGACCGGCTGGCTGGCGCGTATGCTTGTGCCAAAAACAAAGAGATCAGCTGGCTGGCTGGCATGCACATGCGCACCAGCCAGTTGGTTTTTGGGTTTCCAGCAATCCGGCGCACGCATGTGCACATGCATTACGGTTTTGACTCTTGGTGCCAAAAAGATTCACCATCACTGATCTACTTACTTTTTCAGCTCAGCTTATTATTATTATTATTATTATTATTATTATTATTATTATTATTATTATTATTATTATTATTATTATTATTATTATTATTATTATTCGTACTTTTATACCGCCCTCTCTCCCAAGTGGGACTCAGGGCGGTGCACAGGAATAAGAAAATAAAATATATAAATATACAGACAATCAAATAAATTTAAATTTGGATTAAATAAATTTGGCCCGTGCTAAAACTTAATTTAAAACCCAGCTAAAATTCAATAATATAAACAGCTATGTCAGGCCCGGCCCCGTGGAAGAGGTATGTTTTTAGTGTTCGACGGAAGAGGCGAAGGTCCGTGATTGTGTGGAGGTCGGGGGGCAGGTCGTTCCAGAGGGCTGGACCTGCCACAGAGAAGGCTCTTCCCCTGGGAGTCACCATTGTCCGGCGGACGGCCCCCTAAGGAGGCCCACCTTGTGGGAGCGGACAGGTTGAGTGGAGGTATGTGGCAGGAGGTGGTCCTGCAAGTAGCCAGGTCCCATGCCATGGAGCGCTTTAAAGATGGTCACTAGGACCTTGAAATGCACCCGGAAGGCCACAGGCAGCCAGTGCACAGGAGAGGTGTTATATGGGAGTGTCTAGAGACTCCCAAAATCCCCCGCGCGGCCGCATTCTGCACTAACTGAAGTCTCCGGGTGCACCTCAAGGGGAGCCCCATGTAGAGAGCATTGCAGCATTTTTCCCCATTGGGAGTCCCGTGGATGTCCAAACAGGCAAAATGGTGCTTTCTCAGCATAATTAAACCAAGGTTTCTCTATCTATGTCACTTTAAGATGTGTGGACTTCAATTCCCAGAATTCCCCAGCCAGCATGTTGAATTCCACATTTCTGGCTAGGGAATTCTGGGAGTTTTACGTTTTCACTCCTTCAAAGAGACCAAGTGAATCTATTGTCATTGAGCAAACCCATTATTTGTTATGGGGTTTTTTTTCAACTGAAAACCGGAAACAAATGTCTAGTTTTCAGCAACACCCTCAAACCCCCCCCCCAAATAATTTCAGTCATGTGATTGCACAAGGCTTTAAACAGCCGTAAAGGTGAAACAGGTGACAAAGCCCCAAAACGAGCTCATGTGACTGCAGGAAGGGCAGCTGCTAGAACCGTGATGGCGAACCTATGGCACGCATGCCCATCACCTGTTCCTCTTCTGTTTCTGGCACGCATGCGTGCGTGACAATCAGCTGGCCTTCGTGCATGCAGCAGTGCCCGAAATGGGAAGAGCTGGTCTTCCATTTTCCAGCGGGTGCATGTGCGCTGGCCAGCTGATCATCATGCATGCGCGCTCCAGAAACCAGAAGTTTCATTTTCCGGTGCGCGCATGCTCACACTGGAAAACGTGCTCCAAAACACAGCAAAACCAAATCACGTTTTGCTCAGATGGACCGATAGATTCACACCGTGGTTAAACGACGAAACCCCGGTGGCTGAGCGGATCCATTTTGCTAAGCCACCAATCAGGGTTTAAGCCTCAGGCAGGTCATCCGTTCTACCCCAAAGGAAGCCCAGGATGGGCGGCAAATACATTTAATCAAGAAAATAGGTAAGTAAATTAATTTGGCAGCCAACCGCATAACGCTACCTAACGTGGCTGAGTTTTCCGGTCTCACAGTTGGATAAGAAGAGATAGTCGGGCAGAAAGACAGATTCGGACTCGCTCGTTGTCTCTTCGGCTGCTGTGGCATCGGCGCTGGTGTGGTCGGAGGTAAGAGATGGGTTGGCACTCCTCAACGCGTGGGCAGAGATGGCCGGAGAAGGCTGCGGAGAAGACGTGGTGTGGGACAGGCTGTCTCCTGAATCTGCAGCAAAGAAAGCAAAAGCTGGCTTAGGAAGGATGCTCAGGAATGGTGTAGGATTTTCCCCCTACAACCAAGCCTCGAGGGTTTGCAGCCCACATTCTGTATCCTTTCTCGCCTGCTCTCGATGTGTTTGGAAGCTGTTGGGACAAACATGGAAAATGAGGTCAGCGCTTGGAAGGCAGCCTATCCTCCCAGGCCAAATGGGGCTGAAACAATCAATGTGTTCCACATTGTTTTCATCGTCGCCCAAAGTTTCGGGGGAGGGGGAAAAAAGGCATTAATCATCTTGGCTAACTTGAAAAGAAAAGGCTTCTTAACAGACACACATTAAAGTATTTTGACACCCTCTGCCCCCAACCCCACAGGGGTTTTGCTGGCTGTCAGGCAGTGGTGATATTCATTTTTTTTTTTTACTACCGGTTCTGTGGGCGTGTCTTGGTGAGCATGGCAGGTGATGGATATTGCAAAATCCCCATTCTCTTCCCACTCCAGGGGAAGGATCCTGCAACATCCCCATTCCCTCCCCACTCCAGGGGAAGGATACTGCAACATCCCCATTCCCTCCCACTCCAGGGGAAGGATACTGCAAAATCTCCATTCCCTCCCCACTCCAAGGGAAGGATCCTGCAAAATCCCCATTCCCTCCCCACTCTACTCCATTCCATTCTATTCTAGTCTAGTCTATTCACAGTACAACAGTGAATAGTCCCTCCGGGGAGAGGGGGCGGTCTAGAAATCAAATTAAATAAATAAATAAATAAATAAACAAACAGTAAATAAAGGCCCTTTTGGGGACAGAAGGTTTTCCAATTTGGACTGGTGGGAAAGAACCTCATTTAAACTGACAAAGCCAAAATATACAATTGCAGCAACCGTCTTGAAATACGCAGGGACTCCTTTGCCAAGAAGCGGATGTCGTGTGCAGCACTTTGGAATATAGCATTCCAAGACTGTGTGTTTCAGTCTTGCTGGTGAACACTCACAAATTGTACTTTTCTTTTGGCCTTTACAACTGGCGTCACTTAAATTCCTGTCCCCAATGGATATGCAGATGAAGCAAAAGTGGTTAGGACATTGAAAATCTGACCCGGGCACCTAAATATAATTTGAGGGACAGGAGAGGTACAGAAAGCCACCATTTCAACTTTTTTTTTGTGATCTACAGACCGGCAGATGGTGGAGCCAACCCTTAATGGTACGTGCAGCTCTGGGAAAGAAACACACACACCGATACACACACCTCAGCCCCAGAAATGTTATTCTCCAACAGTCACCTGTTCACACATTCGTCGCAGGCAGTTTCCTCTTGGCATTTGATGCAATGGAGAAGCCTTCGTTTCAGGCTATTCAGATCAATAAATGCTGATGCCTTAAGGCAGGGGTCCCCAACTCCCGGTCTCGGACTGGCACCGCTCAGCAACATGCCACGAACCAAGTCGTGCAAACATATGAAACCCACGCCCCCCCCCCAGTCCACGGAAAAACTTATCTCCACAGAACTGGTCCCTAGTGCCCAGAAGGTTGGGGGCCACTGCCTTAAGAAACCAGCTACACCAGGATTGAGAGTGGTGAAATTCAATTTTTTTTACTACCAGTTCTGTGGGCGTGGCTTGTTGGACGTGGCAGGGGAAGGATACTGCAAAATCCCCATTCCCTCCCCACTCCAGGGGAAGGATACTGCAAAATACACATTCCCTCCCCACTCCAGGGTTAGGATACTACAAAATCTCCATTCCCTTCCCACTCCAGGAGAAGGATACTGCAAAATCCCCATTCCCTCCCCACTCCAGGAGAAGGATACTGCAAAATCTCCATTCCCTTCCCACTCCAGGGGAAGGATACTGCAAAATCCCCATTCCCTCCCCACTCCAGGAGAAGGATACTGCAAAATCTCCATTCCCTTCCCACTCCAGGGGAAGGATACTGCAAAATCCCCATTCCCTCCCCACTCCAGGAGAAGGATACTGCAAAATCTCCATTCCCTTCCCACTCCAGGGGAAGGATACTGCAAAATCCCCATTCCCTCCCCACTCCAGGAGAAGGATACTGCAAAATCTCCATTCCCTTCCCACTCCAGGGGAAGGATACTGCAAAATCTCCATTCCCTTCCACTCTAGGAGAAGGATACTGCAAAATCCCCATTCCCTCCCCACTCCAGGAGAAGAATACTGCAAAATCTCCATTCCCTTCCACTCCAGGAGAAGGATACTGCAAAATCCCCATTCCCTCCCCACTCCAGGAGAAGGATACTGCAAAATCTCCATTCCCTTCCCACTCCAGGGGAAGGATACTGCAAAATCCCAACAGCTTTGCTGGCTGGAGAATTCTGGAAGCTGAAGTCCTTCAGACTTAAAGTTGCAAAGGTTGGAGACCCTTGGTCTAGATACTTTGTGCGAGAGAAAGAGGATGAAGATGACTCCTTCCTAATAGTTGCGAGTTATATTTTACGGTGCAAGTTGTCTGCTAGAGACAGGTTTCTGTCTATAACCGGGGAATGTTGTCGAGCTATTGCAGCAAGACAAACCATCTTGAGATCCGGACTTCAGCTTCGATTGTGTGATAACAGCTGCCTATAGTCCTGAGCAATGACTTTTTTCTCTTCTCTCTTTTTCCTAACCATTTTTTTAAAGGGCTCCCTCCCTCCCTCCCTCCCCTGCAAGGGTGAGAAGGCCCTGTTTCTCACAGCAGTGCTCAACCGACAATTGAAAGATAAATACATTTAAACGTTGGTTATGGAAAGCCACCAGGTGTTTACACGATGGGGAAAGTCGACTTCCCTAATCTGTAAACATTAGAGAGGAAAAAGGGGCCAAGATATTAACTGAAGCAACATTTCCAAGAAGCAGTGTGTTTATATTGTGGGAAGACTGTTGAAAAATGGGCAGCCAAACACTTGCTCCAGGTGTTCGAGGGACGCTTTAAAAAAAAAAAACCTTCAAAAATACCGAAGTGATTTAAGCCAAAACCCAGGAATTGCTTTGCAGAACCCTGGGTGTCCAT
The DNA here is from genome assembly GCA_039707465.1 of Rhabdophis nuchalis. Classification (NCBI taxonomy): domain Eukaryota; kingdom Metazoa; phylum Chordata; class Lepidosauria; order Squamata; family Natricidae; genus Rhabdophis; species Rhabdophis nuchalis. The sequence goes on along the minus strand of CM077657.1, from coordinate 9,942,525 downwards.
AGGTAAAGGTTTCCTTTGTCCAGTCATGTCTGCTTGGACAAGGTGACCATTTACTACTTCAGGGATGCTAAGATGCTTGAGCTTGTCAATCGAAAGGTCCAGCGAAAGGCTGGGTCATCTGCCTTTTTCAGCACCACGGATGGCTTGGACGTTGATCTGGCCAACTTTGGAACAGCAGCCAGATAATCCCTGGAGTTCTGACCAGTTGAGCCTGTAGAGGTGAGGGAGCAGCTCTCTCCGTTAGTGGCTGGGTAACCTTTTTCATTAGGTGGCTCAGTAGCTAAGGCGCTGAGCTTGTCGATCAGAAAGGTTGGCAGTTCAGCAGTTCGAATCCCTAGCACCGCATAACGGAGTGAGCTCCCGTGACTTGTCCCAGCTTCTGCCAACCGAGCAGTTCAAAAGCATGTAAAAAATGCAAGTACAAAAATAGGAGCCACCTTTGGTGGGAAGGGAACAGCGTTCCGTGCGCCTTCGGCATTTAGTCATGTCGGCCACATGACCACGGAGACGTCTTCGGACAGCACTGGCTCTTCGGCTTTGAAACAGAGAACAGCACTGCCCCCTAGAGTCAGGAACGAGTAGCACATACCATTATTGGTGCTCAGCTCTGTTTCCTAAATCAGGGAGCCAGCGTTGTCTGAAGACATTTTCGTGGTCATGTGGCCAGAGGGACTATATGCTGAGGTGCACAGAGCACTGACACATTCCCACCAGTGTGGTACCTATTGATCTACTTGCATTTGCATGCTCTCAAACTGCTGGGGTTTGTGTGCGCAGGAGCTGGAGCGAGGACGGGAGCTCACCCCTTTGCATGGTGTTCTAGTCTCGAACCCAGGCTGTCAGATTTCCAGCTGACAATCGACTTTAACTGCTGACCCACCATGACCCAGGTGTCAATAACACCAATTATTCCCAATACCACAAGATTACCAAAATTCATTCCATTTCAGCATTCTTCAGCAATACAGGAGGCTAAGGTAAAGGTAAAGGTTCCCCTCGCACATATGTGCTAGTCGTTCCTGACTCTAGGGGGCGGTGCTCATCTGAGTTTCTAAGCCGAAGAGCCAGCGCTGTCCAAAGACGTTGGCATGTGGCCAGCAGGACTTAACGCCGAAGGCTCATGGAACGCTGTTACCTTCCCACCAAAGGTGGTTCCTATTCTTTCTACTTGCATTTTTTACGTGCTTTCGAACTGCTAGGTTGGCAGACGCTGGGACAAGTAACAGGAGCTCACTCCATTACGGGGCGCTAGGGATTCGAACTGCCGACCTTTCTGAAAGACAAGCTCAGCGTCTTACCCGCCGAGCCACCATGTCCCTTTACAGGAGGCTAGAAAGTAAGTAATTTGAGTAAAAGATTCCATGATTTTCATACAGAAGCTTATGAAATTTCAACATTCTCGCAGATTGCCAAAACCTCACATTACACAATCTAGGTTTCTACCATGCACACATTTGAAGTGTAATTTGCTAGGGCAGGCTGGAAGGACTATGGGGGATGGTCCAAGTGACTTTTGCCCGGTTTTCAGACTTACAACCATTGCAGTATCCCCGTGCCCGCCCACATGATCCAAAGTCAGATGCTTAGCAACTGACTCGTGCTTATGACGGTAGCCGTTTCCTGGGGTCATGTGATCCTCTTCTGAGAAGCAAAATCAATGGGGAAGCCAGGGGCATTTTACAACGGGGTTACTAACTTGACAACTGCAGTGGGAAAGGTGGCAAGTGACGTCATAAAATGGGGCAAAACCCCACTGAACAACCGCCCCCCTTAGCAACAAACATTCTGGGCTCGATGATGGTAGTCGAGAACTACCTGTATTCATGACAAAGTTTCCAACTGAAACATTGATCATCACGACCAGCAGATGGCAACAGTCATGTTTCACAGCAAGAGGAATGGTAACGTTTTCACATGTTACCATGTGAGATGCCTTTCTAAACTTATGCATGCGCCTTTTCCCAATCTGGTGTCCCCACCTGGAGATTTTCATTGGCCAGGCTGAAAACATCCAGGCTGAAAAAGGCTAAAGACAACGGTTCCCTCGCATATACGGTATTTTTCGGAGTATAAGACGCACCTTTTTCCCTCAAAAAAGAGGCTGAGAATCTGGATGTGTCTTATACACTGAATACAGCATTTTTGGCCTCCTGAAACCCTGCCCCCTTCACCAAAATGGCCGTGCAGAGCCTTTAGGAGGCTTATAGAGTGCTCCTGGGGGCTGGGGAGGACAGAAATGAGTGAAAAATGGGCCTTTTTTGTTCCCCCGAGCTCCCAGAGCACTCTATAAACCTCCATAAGGCTATGCATGCAATTTGTTTGCTTGTTTTTGACCCCCACCCCACCCAGCACTCTACAAGCCTCCTAAAGGCTATTCATGCCTTTTGAGGAGGGGGAAAACGGGCCCGTTTTTGCAAAAAACGGGCTGTTTTGGGGAGTTCTGCAGAGTGCAATTTTTTTTTTAAAAAAAAAAGCCTCTTCAAAACCTTGGTGCGTCTTATACTCCGAAAAATACGGTATGTGCTTGTTGTTCCCGACTCTAGGGGATGGTGCTTATCTCCGTTTCAAAGCTTCCATTCTCCATCCACGTGTCCGTCTAAACTAAAACCTTCTAAGTTTCAATAGAAGGCAAAGCAATCATTCCAGCTTGCGGCACGTAGATTAAGCAGCAGAGTATTCTAGCTCCACAATCGTCAGCCATTGATTACTGGTTTTTTTTAATATATATATATGTGGAGCAGGCTGAGCGGGAAAACAAACCCAGCCCGTCCATTAAAATCTGTCTCATCTCTAGACTGCTGTCTCCAGATGCTGGCTATCCAAGGACCTTGGGAGGCCGTATGGATTTCAGCCATCTGCCTTGGAGCTCTTGTTAATGGAGGAGAGCTTTTAATGGCCTTCGGAGATAACATGAAGGAAAGGCACGGTGTCATTCAGATGAATCTGGCAGGGCTGGGGTTCAAATCCCCCCGAGACGAAAGATCAGCTGAGTCTCCGCAAGAAGAAACAATAAGCAAGGCATTAAATACTGACCTCCAAAAGCTCCTTGTTTGCATAATTTATGGGGAGACACTCAAGTGTTCCAGCATTAATTCTGAGAACCTGTCAATCACTCCGTTAGGAAGAGCACCGACCTGAGCATGGCGACTGGATGATGCTTGAAACCAGCTCAGGGACTGCGAGCCCGTATTAGTTATCCACGTGCTTGTTTTGTCCAGATAGTCCTCAACTTACAACCCAACTGGGTTGCTAAGCAAGGCGGTGGATAAGTGAGCTGCGCCTGATTTTTATGGTCTTTTTTTGCCACGGTTGTTAAACAAATCACTGATAACATTAGCTGAACCATGTGGTCATTAAGTGAATCCAACTCCCCCCCCCCCCCAATTGACTCTGCTTGTTGGAAGCCAGCTTGCAAATGGGGATCACGTGACCCAGGGATCTTGCAACCATCACAAAATTAATGCCAATTGCAAAGCCCCTAAAATTTGGTCAGAAGACAATGGAGATCCTTTGATGGAGATAAGTTTTGGAACTGCTTGTAAGACAACTTATTTCTGTGCCCTATCGCAAATGCAGATTCCGTTCAACCCATGATGGCGGATCTATGGCACCTCTCTGCGGGCACGCGAGCCCTCGCCCCAGCCAGTTCAACCACGCATGCGCATGCGCCTCCCACTGGCCAACTGATTTTTGGGTCTCTGCCGTGCATTCATGGGGCTCGCCCATGCGTGCATGGAGGTTGCATGAGCATGTGGGGGGAGCACAGGTGGTTGCGGCGCATCCCTCCACGCCCCATGTTTGGTCTGAAGGAGGCTTCAGTGAGGTCTGTTAGGCCCAAAATGGGGCACGGGGGGTTGTTTGCACACGCATGCATGGGTGTTCATGCACTCATGCATGGAGTTCGTGCACACATCTGCGGGGTTCATGCATGCATGCGTGGGTCATGCATGGTGTGAGCGCATGTACAGGGGGAGGTGTCCCTGTTGCATTATCAGTATGGGCACATGCACACTTTTTTTGCGCATGTGCATGCGCAACAACAAAACGTTTAGCTATCACTGCGTTAAACTAACCAAGCTTAGAATCTGAGAAAATTCTAATCTCAGAAAATTCTCATCTTGTAAGGCAGGGGTGTCCAAACCTGGGAACTTTAAGACTTGTGGACTTCAACTCCACAAGTCTTAAAGTTGAAGTCCACAGGTCTTTAAGTTCCCAAGTTTGGACACCCCTGTTGTAAGGGAACAAAGGATGGGAAAGACAAGGATGGGGCTCCATCATCTCTTCTCTATCTGGCCTTGCAGGCCTAGAAGAAAACACGAGGGAAGGTAGGAAACAAGCCACAAAGTTCAAACTTGGAGACAGATTTAAAGCCAGAGAAGCAATTCATGGTCTCAAGAATGCAGGAACCTGTGAAAAATCCTTTTTGGGAGTTCCCGGGTCCCTTCTGACCACAGTGGGCCAAAATCAGGGTTGGCTCTCACTGCTCGAAGCAGGAAGCAGATGAATGAAAGAGTGAGCTAAGCTGTTATGTAGGTTTAAGCATTTGTTGAAAAGTCCAGGAAAAATGAAGCATCCCAGCCCTTGGCCTTGTAACATCTAGCCTCATCCACTTTGTGTCATCCTCCCAACTGCAACGGTCACCACGCCCCAAATGTTGTGCAGAGGCCACAAAAATAATCACTTGAAAGAAAAGCCATTTGGTTGTTACAAATCATTATTTGCTTCAGTTCAGAACAGGAGACAAAATTAGGTTTCTAGTTTCTATCTCTTTCTCCTTCCTTCCTTCCTTCCTTCCTTCCTTCCTTCCTTCCTTCCTTCCTTCCTTTCTCCCTCCCTCCCCTTATTTTTATTTATAGTCAACTCAAAGTGATGTTCATGCCAATTTTCCCCACAACAACAACATGCTAACAAACAAGGTGACAGGGAGATAAATGTCACCCAGCCAGCTTTTATACTTAAGGTGGTACTAGAACTCCCAGTCTTTCTAGTAGGTGCATGTGTGCACTTTTGGTTCAGTGTTGACTTTTGGAGCAGTGTTGACACTTGGCAACTGCCTGGCCTGGTCCCTACAGTTTCCTTGGCAAGATTTCAGAAGTGCCTGCCTCCTTTTCTGATTTCTAACCCAGCATTCTCCATTATTCCAACACGATGAACTTTCCATTTTCCCTTCTTTGAATTTCTCACCTGGGACAAAAGACAAGCAGCAAACATGCAAGTCAAAACAGAAGAAAACTGCGGTCAGGTGTCCTGCAAAGTTACAGAAATTGGGGCACGAGTGCTAGGGAATAAAAAGCCTTGGAACTTTGACACCAATTTGAACACCTATGAAGAAGGGTTGATCAAGGATTTGGGCATGACATGATAGCATATTCTAATACTAGCTGTTCCCGGCCACAAGTTGCTGTGGCCCAGTCTGGTTAAATGGCCAACCAATCTGTGTGTAGATCTACACACACAAACACATACACACAACCACCATATAACCCCCAACCTACCCACCTACTGTATTTCTCTTTCTCCACCCACCCACCCACCCACCCACCCACCTACCTACCTACCTACTGTATTTCTCCCTCTCTCTATCCCTCTACCTACCTACCTACCGTATTTCTCTCTCTATCCCTATAGCTGCCTACCTACCTACCTACTGTATTTCTCCCTTTCTCCACCCACCCACCCACCTACCTACCTACCTACTGTATTTCTCCCTCTCTCTATCCCTCTACCTACCTACCTACCGTATTTCTCCCTCTCTATCCCTATAGCTGCCTACCTACCTACCCACTGTATTTCTCCCTTTCTCCACCCACCCACCTACCTACCTACCTACTGCATTTCTCCCTCTCTCTATCCTTCTACCTACCTACCTACCTACCTACCTACCTACCTACCTACCTACTGCATTTCTCCCTCCCTCCCTCTATCCCTATAGCTGCCTACTTACCTTCCTACTGTATTTCTCCTTGAATCTTATGGACAGGGTATTTTATGTCATAAAGGATGACATAATACCTGTGGCCCACTGCTCTCTCTCTATCCATCTGCCTACCTGTTTTACAATTGTTTACATTTCCATTGCATGTACCTGACACAGGTGTGACATCTACACAATCTATACATATATCATTGGTGCCGTACTTGAAAGGAACGTTGTGTGAAAATTTGGAAGCGATCGGTGCAGTGCTTTTGAAGATTAGCAGTTTTGAACAAACTCTTGTTAACATTTTTATTTATATATTTGAAGGGCTGCCACAAAGAAGTGGCGGTCAACTTATTGGCCAAAGCACCAGGAGGCAGGACAAGAAGCCATGGATAGAAATTAATAAAAGAGAGAAGCAACCTGGAACTAAGGATCAATTTCCTGGGTGCTCCAGCAGTTTTTAAAAAGAGCCACTGTAACGGTCCAGGCCCTAGGATGGCGAACCTTTTCAGCATTGAGTGCCAAAAAGGAAGTGCGTGGATGCACATGCTCGTCAGGGCCACAACCCGGAAGAGGAGCTGCCCAGGGGACATGCGCATGCCGGAAAATGAACTTCCGGCTTCTGCCAGCTAGTCTTCCCATTAGTGGCACGCATGCTCACGCGACAATCAGCTGATCAGGTGCCCATGCTCAGGCCAGAAAACGGAAGACCGGCTCTTCCAATTTCCGGCACTGCTGCACGCATGAAGGCCAGCTCATCAGTGCATGCGCATGTGCGCCAGAAACCCAGAAGAAGAATGGGTGACGCTGCGCGTGAGCAGAGGGCTGGACTAAAAGACCTCCAAAGTCCCTTCCAGCTCAATTCTGAATTTGGGTGGAAATCTAATCTAATCTAATCTTCGCCCAGCCCCCATCAAGTCAAGCTTCTTGGCCTTCATTAGCTTTCTATTTCTAATGGCTCGTTCTTCTTTGACCCTGCTCTGGAGGATTTAAGGTGCCTCCACATTCATATTCAGGCCTCATCCACAACATTTTACAATGCGACTTCCGTTAGGAGGGGGGCTCAGCAGGAGGTTGCTCTGAACAACGGAGCTGAGATTAATCCCAGCCTCCCTCCAATTAGCACACGCTCATCCCAATAAACATGAATTCCTCCCTGACTCTGCTCACATCTGAAGTTGGATGCCAAAGACAGAACTCGGGGTCCTGCCGCACGTTTTCCCAGGTGCCCGATAATATGATTGAAGCTCTTTAATGGCTGGTAGAGCAGCTGCAGGCCATGAATTATGGATGTCCATTTTCTAGACAGCCGCATAAAAGGGCCATATTCCTTCTTCATATTCTATTCCACAATCAGCAAAAGCTACACATCACCTGTGTCCCAGGGAGTAATGTTACAACAGAGAAGAAAATAAAGAGGGTAGGGTTGGGGGGGGGGGGGGGAAATCTAGATTTTTGTATTATTTCTGAAAAACAGAGCAGAACCATTGGAAGGCTGAATGTCTATGGAGATTCTCAATCATCCAGATCATGGTTGTCCCAAAAGTGTTTTACCAAAAGGTAACTAGACTGTTGCTGGAGAAGACTCCTGCGAGTCCCTTGGACTGCAAGGCGATCCAACCAGTCAGTCCTAGAGGAAATCCACCCTGACTGCTCTTTAGAAGGCCAGATCCTGAAGAGGAAACTCAAAGACTTTGGCCACCTCATGAGAAGGAAGGACTCCCTGGAGAAGAGCCTCATGCTGGGAAAGACGGAGGGCAGAAGAAGAAGGGGGCGATAGAGAACGAGGTGGCTGGATGGAGTCAACGAAGCAGTCAACATGAGCTTCAATGGACTCCAGAGGATGGTAAAGGACAGGAAGGCCTGGAGGAACATTGTCCATGGGGTCGCGATGGGTCGGACATGACTTCATGACTAACAATTGGACTTTCTGGTTTTTGTTTTTTTTGCAAACATTTTGTTTCCCATCCAAGTAGCTTCTTCAGTTCTAGTTGAAGATGAAGCCAAACGTTTTCAAGAAAAAAAATAAGAAAGTCCAGTTGTCTTTTGGAGAAGCATCTTCAGGACACAGAAAGGCTCATTCTAAGGATTATTTAGCATAGTCCTTTTAAATAGACTGTGACTTCTGCTCAAGCTGCAGCTATTTGGAGATAAAAAGCAGATGGCTCAATTATAAATCCAGAGCAATAGTATTTGGATCTTCCAAAATAGGATGGTTCTGAAAATTGGTAACCTCAAAGCTGGGGAGGCCTCCTTCTTTTCTGAAGTCCCTAAAGCTTTAATAAGGCCACACCTAGAGTACTTGCATCCAGTTTTGGTCACTACACTATAAAAGAGATGTTGAGACTAGAAAAAGTGCAAAGAAGAGCAAAAAAGATGATTAGGGGACTGGATGCTAAAACATATGAAGAACGGTTGCTGGCACTGGGCATGGCTAGTCTAGTGAAGAGAAGGACCAGGAGAGACATGATAGCAGAGTTCCAATATTCGAAGGGCTGCCATAGAGAGGAGGGGCTCATGCTATTTTCCAAAGCACCTGGAGGCCAGACAAGAAATAACAGATGGAAACTGAACAAGGAGAGGTTCAACTAAGAAATAAGGGAAAATGTTCTGACAGTGAGAGCAATTAAGCAATGAAACAGAAGTTGCCTTTGGAAGTCCTGGGAGCTTAGTCACTGGAAGCTTTCTAGAAGCTTTCTAGAAGAGACTGGATTGCCAGAAATGGTGTAGGGTCTCCTCTTTGAGCTGGGGGGGATTAGACTAGATAACCTACAAGGTCCCTTCCAACTCTGTTAATCTGTTAAAGTTGGCTCTGATGGCAACACAGGAAGCTTAGAACATTATCTGAATAAGGAGTAACACCTGAAGGTGGCATCTGTACAAATTCCTGGTCTGGAATCTACATGAATCTTCCATGTCGCAGGATTCTCCAGGACCACTAGATGACAGCAAAGACATAGAGATGTCTAACAATATCTCACTGCTGCCATCTAGTGATCATCTCAGCCTGCACATGGTAAAGCGGGCTCTTCTTTGCTACTCACTTCCATCCAGTCTTTCATCTCTGCCTACTGCCCAATCCTAGACAAATCCCTATGTTTTTTTGTGGGCATGCACCAGCCCTACAACAGACCTCAACCAGGTTTGATTTTTAAAGAAGAGAATGCCTTAACAGGCTCTGCTGCAGGGGAGAAATCCAGCAGGTTCTGACAGGTTCTGGAGAACCGCCAGCAGAAATTTTGAGTAGTTTGGAGAACTGGTATTGAAAACTTTGAGTAGTTCAGATAACCGGTAGTTGAAATTTTGAGTAGTTCAGAGAACCGGCAAATGCCACCTCTGGCTGACCCCAGAGTGGGGAGGGAATGCAGATTTTTACAGTATCCTTCCCCTGCCACGCCTACCAAGCCACTCCCATCAAGCCATACCATGCCCACCAAGCCATGCCCACAGAACCCATAGTAAAAAAAAATTCGAATTTCACCACGGCTCTGCTGTCCTTGACTGTGCTGATAACACATCCCGGCCTCCCAAAATCACCCAGTGATTGCATTAGCTATTTCAGCAAAGCTATTTCTGCAAAAGCCAGGAATATGCTGGGCTAAATGCTGCTGACATTCGGCTATGTCCTCCAAATCAATAAGTTAAAGTGGACCTTTAGATATGATCGGCTTCAATAATAGCATCAGAAGATTAGCTTTCAGATTCTTTTTTCCCCCCTTTAAAGACACTGAACTATTTCTTGTAACCATCAAGCCATCTGTATAATGATTCATTCCAAGCATATTTTAAACCGAGCACAGAAACAAAAAGTACTTAGGGGCTAATTTTTTTTTGTTTTGCTTTGTTTTTAATTGGAGATCTTGTCTCCCTAAAACCACGTGCTCTGATTAGCAAGAACTGAGCTCTCCAGCTTGCAGACAGACAAAATAAGACATTGTCTCGAAAGTTTTTCCGAGGGTGCTTCAACAAACAGATGCCAAATTGTCCGCCCTTTCAAACATTCCCTCTGTTTTTAAAGCTCTCTGGATTATCCTGCTCAGAGAAGAGGGAAAGAGGGATGTTAAATGCTAAATCGCTAAATCGCTGGTTTTAAAATGCAACTTTTCACCAGAAACAGATAAGAATCAGATTTTCTGCTCCCATGGAAAATGCTGTCCACATTTTCTTTCCTACTAATACCCCGGCTTTAAGGAGCCAAAAGTCAGGAAATTCCCACTGGAACAAGAAATGCTGCATTTCTGGGTAAAAATAGCAATGGCAGAGTTGGAAGGGACCTTGGAGGTCTTCTAGTCCAACCCCCTGCTCAAGCAGGAAACCCTATACCATTCCAGACAAAAGACTGGAGGTTTTTAAAAAGATTGGACTTTCCCTCTTCTTTCTGGCAGTTCCATAAATAGAGGAACACTGCTATCATGTCTTCCCTACACATGCCATAGGTTCACCAACATAGGATTAGACATTCCCAGTTCCTGTAACCATTCGTCATATGTTTTAGCCTTCAGCCTCCTAAATCTGATTTTTGCCTCTTCTTGGATGTGCCTTGCCAAAATTTTATTTCTTTCATATCACAGAAGCTTCTGCAGGACTAAATTGCAGATCAACATCCTTCTTCATAATTAGGCCATTGATACCGAACTGTTTTTCACTGGAGATCAACCATATTTTCATGTCTCCCACCCAAAGATATAGACAGGTCAAAAAACTTATATGATTTCCAACATTCCTTCCTGATGTGTGTCCTTGTTTTGAATCTCATGAACCAGTGGTGGATTTCTGCAGGCTCGCACCTACTCGTGAGAGCCGGTTGGTGAAATTTAGAGAACCGGTAAGAGGGGGTTCCACCGGCGTACCTGGAAGTAAATCTGGCCCGCCGCTGCCAGTGACGCAACAGGAAGGAAAGGAAAGGAAGGAAGGAAGGAAGGAAGGAAGGAAGGAAGGAAGAAAGGAAGGAAGGAAAGAAAGAAAGAAAGAATGAATTTATCATCACAATTGAGTCCAAAATTTTGGTTGCTAAGCAAGAGCGTTGTTAAATGAGTTTCACCACATTTAAAAAGGTGGCCACTCCCACCCTGTCACATGACTGCCAAGCCACGCCCACAAAATAGGCCACACCTACAGAGTAGGTTCTAAACAATTTGAAACCCACCACTGTCATGAACCCACTAAAACCTGGAGAGATTTCGGTAACTTTTAACATGATAAAATATTATTAAATTTTGGGGCTCTGCAAACTTCATCTCACAGGCTATAATTGTCTGATGGCTGATTCCTTATCTGGTTCTTTACCAAAGCCAAATTGCAGAGATATTTGACTAGAATGTAAGAATCTAAAAGAAGGTTTTGTTTTTTTCACCTGAAACACTCTCTCTTAACATACTGCAATTCTGTTTGATTCTTCACTATTATATGCAACGTTTGGTTGAGATCGAGCAATTAGAGAAGAGCTCCACCGAATAGGGAGAAATGAGAACTCAGAAAGATTACTAGAGTTCAATTCCCATAGTAATTTAACAATGTGAAATCAGGAAAACTGCTTTTCATGTCACCCCAGCTCTTCACCTTTTGCCATCGTAGAGAAAAGGGTGGCTAATTATTATGATCATTTGCTGCTGCCTCCTGATCAGAAGCAGTAGAGAACTAATAATAATAATAATAAATTCGAATTTATTAACCGCTCCCTCTCCCCACAGGGACCCGGGGCGGTGCACAGGAGGAACTAAAAAACAATATAAACAATAAATACAAAAATACATACTTTAAAACACAATTAAACAATATTATCCCGTGCTAAAAATAATTAAAAACCCATTAAAATACATTTGAAATCTATAGACAGAGAGACTATCCAAGGCCGGCCAGTCGAAAGAAATGGGTCTTCAATTTCGTACGGAAGGAGCGGAGGTCAGTGGTCGTTCTGATATCGGGGGGAAGGTCGTTCCAGAGGGCCGGGCCCACCACAGAGAGAGCCCTTCCCCTGGGCGTCGCCCGCTGACAAAGTCTAGTGGACGGCACCCGGAGAAGTCCCTCTCTGTGGGAGCGAATCGGCCGTGAGGATGTATGGGGCAGGATCCGATCCCGCAGGTAGCTAGGTCCCGAGCCATGGAGCGCCTTAAAGATGATAATTAGCACCTTGAAGCGCACCCGGAAGACGACAGGCAGCCAGTGCAGCTCGCGCAAGAGCGGTGTAACGTGGGTGAACCTAGTGGTCCCCATAATTGCTCGCGCGGCTGCATTCTGAACTAACTGAAGCCTCCGGGTGCACCTCAAGGGAAGCCCCATGTAGAGAGAGTTACAATAGTCCAGTCGGGATGTCACGAGGGCATGAGTGACTGTGCGAAGGGCGTCCCGATCCAAGAGGGGGCGCAATTGGCGAACCAGGCGAACCTGGTAAAACGCCCTCCTGGCCACGGCTGTCACTTGCTCTTCCATAGACAGCCGGGTATCCAGGAGGACACCCAAATTGCGCGCCCCATCCACAGGGGCAAGATGTTCGCCCCCTATGGCCAGCGTTGGAGAGAGCTGGTTGAATCGGGCAGCCGGAAACCACAGCCACTCGGTCTTGGTGGCTGTGGTTTCCGGCTGCCCGATTCAACCAGCTCTCTCCAAAAGCTGGATAGCTTTTGTCAAAAATAATGCCAACAAGGAGGGCCTATCAGTGGTGTGGAAGAGATACCATCACAAAATGCTCCTATTATTTGTACCTTATGACTATCATTAAGTGTTGTACCTTATGGTTCTTGACGAATGTATCTTGCCTTTTTATATACACTGAGAGCATCTGCACCAAAGACCTGTGTGTCCAATCATATTTGGCCAATAAAGAATTCTATTCTATTCTATTCCTTCATTTCTCTGTTCTGTTCTGTTCGACTCTCTTCTACTCTCTACTCTGCTCTACTCTATTCCTATGCTATGCTACTCTATTTTCTATTCTATATTCTACTCTACTATATTCTATTCTACTCTACTCTCTACTCTATTCCTATGCTATTCTATTTTCTATTCTACTCTACTTCTATGCTATTCTATTGTATTTTCTATTCTATATTCTACTCTACTCTATTCTATTCTACTCTACTCTCTACTCTATTCCTATGCTATTCTATTTTCTATTCTACTCTACTTCTATGCTATTCTATTGTATTTTCTATTCTATATTCTACTCTACTCTATTCTATTCTACTCTACTCTCTACTCTATTCCTATGCTATTCTATTTTCTATTCTACTCTACTTCTATGCTATTCTATTGTATTTTCTATTCTATATTCTACTCTACTCTACTCTACTCTATTCTATTCCTTCATTTCTCTGTTCTGTTCTGTTCTACTCTCCTCTCCTCTCTATTCTATTGGATATTTAGCAATGTAAAGCACAAGCAGTCCTCAATTAGCAATTACAATAATTAATACTGGTAACTCCAACATTAAGCAACATAGTTGTTAAGTAAAACATCATTGAGGCTTGTGACATCAGTTCCGACTTGGTCATTGAGCAAGTCATTATTCTGGACAATTGTTCTGTGATGATTTGTTAGCATGTAAATATTTCCACCGTGCTGATTGTATAAAGTTCTCCAAGCATTCAGTCATTCATGCATCCGTGCGTGCAGTTTATCCACCACCTCAATCCCAAGCAGGAATCTCAGAGGCTTAACTTTATTCATGAACCCCTTTCATGAGATTTGAGCTTTCTCGTCGTACCTACCTGTCCCGTCTTCCAAGTGTCCGAAATTACAGATCTGAGTTATGTGGTGGATCCACACGTGCATCTCCTCCTCCGATTTGGCCACCAGGTAGAAGGTGCGGTAGGTTGTTTTCACAACGAAAACAAAGTTATTCTGGAACTCCTTCTTGATCAGGTGGGAGCCCGAATGCTTCACCACTTCGCACTCGTTCAGATCTATCACCCGGATGGGCTTCTTGGAATGACTGTTCCGATAATATTCCAGCACATCCGGGTTGCCGCTCATCCGCCCTTGACGTAACACGAACCAGCGTTTCCGCCAAGCCTGTGGAATAAGGAAAGAAGAAGAAAAATGATTGAGGAGAAAAAAAGGAGAAAGATACTCCCTTAGCCCTGACCCAGAGGTGGCATTCAGCCACTTCTGACAGGTTCTGGAGAACCGGTAGAGGAAATTTTAAGTAGTTCGGAGAACCGGCAAACAGGCTGGCCACGCCCCTGCTGCCTCCCAGCTGATCTTCTTTTGTTGCCCTGAAAGGAGAAGGGAGCTGGAGAGCAGGTTAGTGGGGTGGGGAGGGAATGGGGATTTTGCAGTAACCTTCCCCTGCCACACCCACAAAGCCATGCCCACAAAGTCATGCCACGCCCACAAAGCCCACAGAACCAGTAGCAAAAGAAATTGAATCCCACCATTGGACAGTTGTAACTTCAAATGGTCACTACACAAACTGATATAAGTCAAGGACTACCTGTACTACTAAAATTCTCATTGTTATTACCCTTAACTGGACAAAACAGTGCATTCATAAGGCAACAATTTTTGGACCGGAGTATATCAAATGGGCTAACGTACAGAATGTATCCAAAATCCAGGACCCATGGCACCTAAGGGAATGTAATTTGGAGAAGCTGTGGCTGCTTCGTTGGAGTCATATGGCCTTCACTTTCAAAGTTTCATGACGACCCCGTGGACAATGTTCCTCCAGGCCTTCCTGTCCTCTACCATCCTCTGGAGTCCATTTAAGCTCAGGCCTACTGCTTCGGTGACTCCATCCAGCCACCTCATTCTTTTGCGTCCCATTCTTTTTTTGACCTCCATCTTTCCCAGCATGAGGCTCTTCTCCAGTGAGTCCTTCCTTCTCATTAGGTGGCCAAAGTCTTTGAGTTTCCTCTTCAAGATCTGGCCTTCTAAAGAGCAGTCAGGGTTGATCTCCTCTAGGACTGACCAGTTAGATGGCTTTGCAGTCCAAGGGACTCACAGGAGTCTCCTCCAGCACCAGAGTTCAAAGGCCTCCATTCTTTGGCGCTCAGCCTTCGTTATGGTCCAACTTTCACAGCCATCCATTGCAACTGGGAAAACCATAGCGTAATCTCTACTGAAGTTCAATTGCTCATGCGAAGGAGAGTGAACAGTTAAAGACATTAATAACTACAGTAGGCGCTCTACTTAACTAATTTAAATTTAGAATAATTGAATAACAATGGAAACTGAATTGTATGGTTGCCCTTGTGAAGAATTGCCTTCCACAGACCATTAAATGCCAAGCATGACCTCAACTCAAAAAGGGCTGTGCATATGTATTACCCAAGGTGCTTAACTGGAAAGTCCAGAAGCTCAGGACTTTCAACAAACAACACATTTGTGTCTTTATTTATTTCTATATTTTATAGTCTGCACTTAGCAATCTCTCCCAACCTCTTCCCACTGAAACGACAAGACGCCGTGGAAAACACTGCATCACCAGTCAGAGATACAATTTGCCAACTGGAATAAAAGAAGAGGAGGGAGAGAGAGAGAGAGAGAGAGAGAGAGAGAGAGAGAGAGAGAGAGAGAGAGAGAGAGAGAGAGAGAGAGAGAGAGAGAGAAAGAGGGAAAGAGAAAGAAAGAGAGAAAGAAAGAGAGAAAGAGAAAGAAATAAAGAGAGAGAGAGAAAGAAAGGGAAGGAAAGAAAGAAAGAGAGAGAGAGAGAGAGAGAGAGAGAGAGAGAGAGAGAGAGAAGATCGGGGATCTGGAACCCAACAGTTACTGAACGGAATGCACAGTGAACATCTCAAAGAATTCCAAAGTTTGTGCAAGCCACTCAGTCTTAAAAGAAGAGCAAAGATGAATTGATTAGGATGCTGAGAATCTGAGAAGAGACCTCCTACAATGGGGTTCCACAACTAAGAAGGCCCTCAACATGTCTTTAACCTTGTGGGGGGGGGGGGGGAGAGAATTCTGAGATTTGGAATCTCAGAAAATCTTCAGACATTGACTTGGAGAAGGTGGGTCTAATGCAGGAAAGTTCTGTTGAGCCTTTGGAATTACAAAAAAAAACAAAAAAAACCCCACAAGCACAAAAGCAAAAGTCATTGAATTGAGGTTTGGGGGTTACTTCTCCTCCCACCCCTGTCGTTCAAGGCTAAATTCATCCTGTGCCCAAATAAGCATTTGGCATAAAAAGTAGGCGCAAGAAACAGCTACTACCACCTTTCTTCAAAGCTTAGGACCCGTGGTGGCGCAGTGGTTAGAGTGCAGTACTGTAAGTTACTTCTGCTGATGGCCTGAAGTTTTAGCAGTTGGAATCTCACCAGGCTGGACTCAGCCTTCCATCATTCCGAGGTGGGTAAAATGAGGACCCAGATTGTTGGGGGCAAGAGACTGACCATGTAAACCGCTTAGAGAGAACTGTAAAGCACTGTGAAGTAGTATATAAGTCTAAGTTCTACAGCTATTGATTTCCCAGAGGGCACAAGTGGTTAAAGACACTGAGCTTATCGGCTGGAGGGCTGACAGCCCAGGTTCGAGACCTGAGCGCCGCCCAACGGTTGAGCTCTCGTTCCTTGCCCCTGCCCACCTAGCAGTAGGAAAGCATGCAAATGAGAGTAGATTAATAGGTACCATTTTGATGGGAAATTAATAGCATTCTATGCACCTCTGGCATATAGCTACATGACCACAGAAAACGTCTTCAGACAATTCGGGCTCCTTTGGCCAAGAAACGAAGATGAGCCCCATAGAGTCAGATACGACTGGAGAGCAAAACCTTTATCTTTACTCAATGCTTTCCCACAAATGAATTTCAGAAGAAACAGAGTTTATGTGATCCACACAGCAGATCCAGCTTTCTTGTTCCCATCATTTAATCTCTGAACCTGTTTAAGTATCACAAGGTTTGCCTAAATGGAGGCTTCCAGATCCCCCAGAAGGCCTCTCCATCCCATCAGCCATGTCTTTCAGCTCCAAGTCTCTCCTCAAAAGACCAATAAAGCTTCTTAATGTTTCCTCAAGGTCTTCTGAGACCCACCCTCCCAGGATTTCACACAAGACTGCCAACGTCTTTCCCAATTTCAGGGAAACCGTGTGAAATGTTGGCGTTCTTGCACAAGACATGGAAGGATCCCTTTGATGTCTTGTTCTATGAATGCCTCCATTTTCACTTTGATTGCAATAAGTTGGATCAACTTAATTTAATTATTTTAATTGACAAATTTAATGAAATTGATACATGTCACTCATATAAATAAAAGATGTTTTGGGACCCACTATATATATATATAGTGAAGTATAAATATACAGGAAGTTGTGAAAACAATTATATATATATATAAAAACAATTTATATATATATAAATAAATAATTGTTTTCACAACTTCCTGTTAGGGCCCCATTAAGGGAGGAGACATACTGTTTCCCTCTCTGCCTTTCGGCTCATCACCAGAGACCATCTTTTATTTATTTGATTGATCAGCTTTTATTTTTATTTATTTATTTATCAATTTATTGATCAGCTCATAAAAACTAATACACACACACATATATATATAAAGTGCTTAGATCAAAAGGTTTAAGTATCACATTTTCTGGGAGTTGAATCACTACTTAAAACAAGGTGCAAACGACCGTTTCAAATGCTCTACTACATTTACAAATAGCTGATTTATTGATTTCACAACATATAGACAGATTTAACCATAGTTTCAATTGGGATAATATGACCATTCTAGACCATGGCATGTCCAAAAATGCCAGGGAATTTCTAGAAGCCTGGCACTCTGACAAATCAGCCATCACTAGACATATAAACAACATCTATTGGTTGTTAGCTGCGAAGTCGTGTCTGACCCATCGTGACCCCATGGACAACGTTCCTCCAGGCCTTCCTGTCCTCTACTACCCTCGGGAGTCCATTTTAAGCTCAGGCCTTCTGCTTCAGTGACTCCATCCAGCCACCTCCTTCTCTGCCGTCCCCTTCTTCTCTTGCCCTCCATCGTTCCCAGCATGAGGCTCTTCTCTAGGGAATCCTTCCTTCTCATTTGGTGGTCAAAGTATATGAGTTCCATCTTCAGGATCTTTATCTTCATCCAAAATACAAAGCCAAAATACAACAGGTGAAAATGTTTTAAGCTTCTGCCCATTGGTGTTTTTCTTCCCAAGGCACTAAACATCTGCAGGATTTCGGTTGTATCTGACTGGACTTGGCAAGCCAAAATCCATTGGGGAAGAGTTACAGGCAGGGTGATAAGAATTTTGTCCTTAGCTGTCCTTGTCATTGTCAAAGCGGACTAAACAAAGCAGAAAGACAAATAGCAATGGATGGAAACGGAGCAAAGAGAGAAGCAATCTAGAACTAAGGAGAAATTTCCTGACAACAAGAACAATCAACCAGTGGAACAACTTGCCTTCAGAATTTATGGGTGCTTCAACACTGGAGGCTTTTAAGAAGGGACTGGGCAACCTTTTGTTAAAAATGGGGTAGGGTCTCTTGTTTGAGCAGGTGGCTGGACTAGAAGACCTCCGAGGTCCCTTCCAACTTTGTTATTCTGTACTCAATAAACAAGAAGCAGTTTGTGCCATCTTGAGCTGGCTGGGAAAAGATTCAGCACATCTATTTTGTGGTTTCTGTCTAATGGTTTGGTGGCTTTAATGCCTATCTAGGTTATGTATTTTCTGAGCTTTGCTTTTTCCTAGCATTAAAAAAAAACAGCTTCCAAGAATGAATGCAGCCAAACCCTATAGAGTGTCAGGGTGACTCTGTATTAATTTGCATTGACCCGTTGCAAATAGTTACAAAACCCCCACAGTGGTTAAAGAAAGGATTAGAGAGTGAAACTTGCTATCTCATTGCTTGCTTGTCATCTCTATATTTTTGCTTGCTTATCTGCATCGCGTATTTGCCTCCAGTAACCTGAACAATTGCAGTTCTAACCAATTCTAACGCTAACCCTGGATCGATTTTTAGGATAGGTTGCTGAGCAGGACAGAGTCTCCCTTGAAAGCAAAATAACAATGCAAATCTTACTCGACGGATTCTCATCCTTTTTCCTTAAGCATCTCAAAAAAATTGGAAAGCAAGTAAGGGCAAAACAGAACAAAAACCAGAAACAAGTTTGTGTTTTTGGCTTAATGTAAGGTAAAGGTAAAGGTAAACGTTCCCCTTGCACATATGTGCTAGTTGTTCCCGACTCTAGGGGGCGGTGCTCATCTCCGTTTCAAAGCCGAAGAGCCAGCGCTGTCCGAAGACGTCTCTGTGGTCATTTGGCCGACATGACTAAATGCCAAAAGCGCACGGAATGCTGTTCCCTTCCCAACAAAGGTGGTTCCTATTTTTCTACTTGCATTTTTACGTGCTTTCGAACTGCTAGGTTGGCAGAAGCTGGGGCAAGTCACGGGAGCTCCTTCCGTTACTCCATTCGAAACCCCGAACTTTACAAGCTAGATAAGGTCTGTAGTCACAAATACTCCTATGAAAGACTGTTTGCCTGGCCTTTGCTGATTGTGAATGAGAGGAATTCACATTTGTTTAATAAAAAGGGTTTTGTTGGGACCAGAACTCTGCCTCATGCTTTTTGGGGAAGCCTCAGTCAGAACACCAATGAACTTGGCAAAGACTCCGTTTCTCCAGAAGAAAGCTGCAAGACCAGTTCCTGGGGGGTGACCACATAACACAACGACAAGTTCGTATGGGACAGGAATGGTGGCACAATTGAAACTGAGCGCAACCCACAAGGAAGAAAGCCCTCGGCCAATTCCACAGAAAGGAAGAGACCAGTCATTCCCACAATGGCAAACTAAGTTCTCCATACCCAGAGGCAATAGATTCACTGAAAAGATGACTTTGAATGTGGCAACGTTGGTTTGGGACCGGCTGCATTTTCTTTGCAGGCGACGAAATCTTTCTGTTCAAACCACGAACAGACGAGGCTTACTAATTCTGAGAGGCAGCTCCATCCATCTCAAGCAGCCCTGAGTAATTTGTGGTTCACCAAATGTGGCACTGGTGTTGTCATCAAAAGCAGCACTTCTGATAAACAGCCCCCCACCCACACACTCTGTGTGTGTGTGTGTGTGTGTGTGTGTGTGTGTGCGCTCTACTGAAATATTTCTCCAAAATCTGCAGGGTAAAAGGAACAGCTGAGCCACGACTCTGTAGCCTACAGGCTCCTCCTGGGCTGAGGTTCGGCTGATAATTCCGATTTTAACAGCAGGAATTTGTCGCTAAGGACAATCTTGGTGACCTCCTTGTCATTTACAAAAGCAAGGTGGAAACTCTGCAGTATAAGAGAAAGGGTTTCCAAAGGATGACTGTTCTCTAGATCAGGGGTCTCCAACCTTTGCAACTTTAAGTCTGAAGGACTTCAGCTCCCAGACTTCAGACTTAAAGTTGCAAAGGTTGGGACCCCTGCTCTAGATGCTGTAATACAGGAAGTCCTTGACATAAAGGTAAACGTTCCCCTCGCACATCTGTGCTAGTCGTTCCCGACTCTAGGGGGCGGTGCTCATCTCCATTTCAAAGCCAAAAAACCAGCGCTGTCCGAAGACGTCTCCGTGGTCATGTGGCTGGCATGACTAAACAGCGAAAGCACAAGGAACGCTGTTCCCTTCCCACCAAAGGTGGTCCCTATTTTTCTACTTGCATTTTTTATGTGCTTTTGAACTGCTAGGTTGGCAGAAGCTGGGACAAGTCACGGGAGCTCACTCCATTACAGCAGCGCTAGGGATTCGAACTGCCGAACTGCCAACCTTTCTGATCGACAAGCCCAGCGTCCTAGCCGCTGAGCCACCGGGTCCCTTTTAGTCCTTGACTTACAACTTACAACGGTTCATTTAATCACCATTCAAAGTTACAATGGCACTAAAAAAAATTGGGGGACTTATGATCGTTTTTTCACTTACGACAATCGCAGCATCTCCGTGGTCACGTGATCAAAATTCAGGCGCTTGGCAACTGACTCCCATTTATGACGGTTGCAGTGTCCACGGGTCATGTGACCACCTTTGGCGACCTTCTGACAGTTAATGAGGAAGCCTGATTCACACAGCAACCGTGTTATTAACTTAACAAGTTCTGCAGCGATTCACTTAACAAACTGTGGCCAGAAAGATCAAATGGGTAATGATTGGGCAACTTCAGGTATTCTGCAAAGTCCCCATTTTTTAAAAGGAGAAGCAACCGAGAACGAAGGAGAACAATTAATCGGTGGAATGACTTGCTTCCAGAAGCTATGAATGCTCCAACACTGGAAGTTTTAAAGAAGATGTTGGATAACCATTTGTCTCAAGTGGTGTAGGTCCATGATGGTAAAACTATGGGATGCGTGCCACAGGTGACAGACACATGGAGCCGTATCTGCTGGCACATGAGCTGTCAGCTCCAGTGGGCATCCATATGCTGGCCAGCTGATTTTCAGCCTTCCGGAGGGCTGGGGGAGGCACTTTCCCCCCTTTCCAGGCTTCAGGAAAGCCTCCGGAGCATGGGGAAAGCTAAAAACAGGCCCAATGAGCCAACTAGAAGTTCATTCCCATTTTTGGCCCTCCCCAGTCCCCGGAGGCTTTCCTGGAGCCTGGGGAGAATGAAAACAGCCGTCCCCAGAGGAAATACCAAGCTCAGCTTGGAGGCAAGCCATTGGGGTGGAAGCATGGCGGGGTTGTATGTGCATGCGGATGTGGGAGTGCGTTTTGCATTATGGAATTTTGGCACCCAACAACATAAAGGTTAGCCATCATTGGTGTAGGGTTTCCTGCTTGAGTAAGGTGTTGGTCTAGAGCAGGGGTCAGCAACCGACGGCTCTGGAGCCGCATGTGGCTCTTTCATCCCTCTGCTGCGGCTCCCTGTCGCTCAAAATATGCATCACAACCATCAATGTGGGATACCTGCCAGCACGTGATTTGTTGAGCTTTTCGACCCCCAGGAGGCCAATCGTGGATAAATCCAAGAAAAGAAAAGTTTCAGAAGAAAACCGAACGTTTAATTCAACTAGATATACTAGTTCTGTGGCCACTCAGAAAATAGTCAGGCACAGGAAGGGTTTTGTGGCTCCCGGTGTTCTTTTTCTTTTCTGTGGGAAATGGCTCCAAACGGCTCTTTGATACATCCCTTCGACCGATTCGCTCCCACAGAGAGGGACTTCTCTGGGTGCCGTCCACTAGGCAATGCCAGCGGGCGACGCCCAGGGGAAGGGCCTTCTCTGTGGTGGGCCCGACCCTCTGGAACAACCTACCCCCCGAGCTCAGAACAACCTCAGACCTCCGCTCCTTCCGCCAAAAGCTTAAGACTCATTTCTTCCAGCAGGCCGACCTGGCCTAATCTACCTTTCCAGCCTCTAGTCTGAATATTCAAATTGTTTTAATTGGGTTTTTAAGGGGTTTAGTTTTTAAGGATTTTAGGTTTTTAGCGCAGGGATATAGTTGTTTAATTTGATTTTATATATTTATAATGTTTTTATGTTTGTACGCTTTTTAATCTCCTGTGCACCGCCCCGATTCCCTTCGGG
This sequence comes from Rhabdophis nuchalis, assembly GCA_039707465.1. Classification (NCBI taxonomy): domain Eukaryota; kingdom Metazoa; phylum Chordata; class Lepidosauria; order Squamata; family Natricidae; genus Rhabdophis; species Rhabdophis nuchalis. The sequence goes on along the minus strand of CM077657.1, from coordinate 9,920,169 downwards.
GAGAGGGAGCGGTCTACAAATTAAATTTGATTGATTGATTGATTTGAGTATTTAAGATTGCCGACCCTTGGTCTAGAAGACCTCTGGGGCCCCTTCCAACTTTATTCTGCAAAACTCGCTTAACAACTGTCTCACTTAGCAACATAAATTTTGGGCTCAGTTATGGTCAGTTGTCGAAGGGCTAGCTCTATGTTCTAAATTTTCATGGCATTAGTGTCAGGGATTTTCTCTCTTGCTTTTGTGACTTAAAAGCCTCGTCGTTTGTGTCCCCCACTCCAGGATGACTGAAAACTACGATGTCAACTTTCAGAGATCACAAAGAAGATCTCTACGAGCCTCTTTTAACCTCGGAATTGTTATCCATCCTGTCCTGGAATAACACCGAATGTTGTCATTCCCCTTGGAGTATTCAGGAGGAGGGAAATGTCCCTGGCATATTCCAAGAACTTATAAATCATTTTTATGAGCCAGGAATTAAAAACAACAGATCGTTTAAAAAGTATCAGTGATGAAATCACCTCTTTTCCATTTGATCCGATATACATCCATGGCTAAGAAAACCAGAATGAGCAAAGGACATTCCAGCAATTGTTATGCAATGAACGTTTGGGGAAAAAAAGTGAGCTTCAGAAGGGCTGTCATTTTGAAGATGAGCAAGGATGACCCCATTCTTCATTGGCCGAACGAGACAAGATGCAGAATACCAAGCAAAGATGATGAGAAAGCTTACACACTCAGAATAAAATCAGTGCACCTTGAAGTTTGAATTAAATCCGAATAAAACGGGGAGCAAAAGGCAAAGACCACGTACTTGTCACATGGTGCGAATGAGTTTAATGGTTTCGCCGTTCACTTAAGACATATTTTTTCCAGCAAGCTGATCTAGCTTAACGTTTAGATCTTATTGTGATATAGCTCCTGCCAATTCGTAAATGGACGTTTGGTTTTTATTGGGAATTTTAGCACAGGCTTCTAATTTAATTCTTTTTAACTGTATTTATTGTATTTTCTACTATTCACTGGTTTTAATTTCCTGTGCACCGCCCTGGGTCCATTTCGATGGAGAAGGCGCGGTATATAAATCGAAATAAATTCAAATTCAAATTCAAATTAATAAACTTTGAATTAAATCCGAATAAAACTGGGAGCAAAAGGAAAAGACCACATACTTGTCACACGCTGCAGGCCCGGCCTCTTACCCCTTTGTATATTTTAAACACCAGGAAAGAAACAGCTGCAAATGAGTTTAATAAACTTTTCAAATTCCTTGTCTGGAGGACGGGCGTAGAATGGAGTGGAAAAACGATACAGGCTTTGTTGCATAAGGGTTTGTTTGGAAAAAGCTACACAGGATGCAGTGGGAAGGGAAGGCAACATACGTACTGAGCACATGGGCTGGTTTTATATAAATACACTGATAAAAAAAGTTTCGACACCTGTGTTCATATGACGAATACCGTATGCTGAATGAGTGATTCCTGCTAACTTTGGAACTACTGTACTTCTCCTACAGAGGAATGATTGAGTCTGTCATCTGCACTTCCATAACTGTCTGGTTTGGTTCTGCAACCCAACAAGGTTCTAAAAAATGTTGCAACCCACCACTGCAACCTGCCTTCCATTGAAGACCTGTACACTGCATGAGTCAAAAAGAGGGCTGTGAAAATATTTACAGACCCCTCGCATCCTGGATATCAATTGTTTCAACTTCTACCCTCAAAACGACTCCATAGGGCACTGCACACTAGAATAATTAGACAGAAGGACAGTTCTTCCCCAAATGCCATCACTGTACTTAACAACTAATTCCCACAACACTGTCAAATAATTTACTAAGATTTTATTACTATTCTTCTTCTCTTCCTTCCTAGTTCCTATCTCTTCCCATTTACGACTATAACCATGTTGCTTGTATCTTTCAATTTATATCGCTTTTATTTGTTTCCTAGTGCAATTTGATTGCTTATTAGTAAATAGAATAGAATACATGCATCAAAAATCAAAAATGACTACCACTAAGCGTTGATTTTTGATGCATGTATTCTATTCTATTTTTCTTTATGCCCACTGAGAGCATCTGCACCAAAGACAAATTCCTTGTGTGTCCAATCACACTTGGCCAATAAAGAATTCTATTCTATTTAAAACCAGGGCAGATTAGCCCGGTTATTATATGGTTGTTAAAAAAAGCAACAACAGAAGGAATCTGGTAGAACATTTTTGGACCAACACATGTTTATTGGAAGGCGTTAAACTTCATGAGCTGCTTGCTTCTCCCTCCATCAAGGACACAGAGTGACTCTACTCATGAAAAATCAAGATCCTGCAGATAAGACAGTGTTAGCAACTCTGGGTTCAGAACCAGTGTCACAACTCTGGTCCCATAACCAGTGTTAGCAAATGAATGCAGAATAGTGTAATTCACCGGACAGTAAAGAGCTACGTTGCTGTAAACCACAAACAAACTCTAAAACAGTGATAGTAAGAAAATAAATAGTCTTTACTTTGTAGCAACTAAAATGCTTCTTCTGACTAACTTCTCAAACAATGATAACAGTCCGTCACCAAACACAGTTTATCTCACAGTGATGCAAAACAATACTCCTTCTTCTTCTTCAGCAGCAATCAGGAAAACCAGGAATCACAAGGAATCGAACAGGGAATGAGCTGCATTCCTGACCTTGATTATATAGTATAGCTGATACTCACAGCCAATCAGATTCAAACACAGTTCTTAAAGCTACATAACTCCTTAAGAACATAGGCTCATATATATTGTCAACCCAATATAAGGCTGCATATCCTAACAGAGAGCCAATGAAGTACAGTTAGTCCTCAACTTACAACAGTTCATTTAGTGATCGCTCAAAGTTACAAAGGGGCTTGTGACCATTTTCCACACTTGTGATCGCTGCAGCATCCCCATAGTCACGTCTTTCAAAATCCAGATGGTTTTAACTGACTTATGATAACTGACTTATGATTGTTGCGGTGTCCCAATGGCTCACTGCCGTTATTAAGTTAAGTAACACGGTTGTTAAGTGAATCTGGTTTCCTGGTTTCTTTGCTTGTCAGAAGTTCGTCAAAGGTGATCGCATGATTCTGGGACCCTGCAGCTGTCATAACTATGAGTCAGTTTCCAACTGCCTGAATTTTAATTCTGTGACCATGGGGATGCTGCAATGGTAAGTATGAGGGCTACTGTATAACAAGCCTAAATCAGGGGTGAAATCCAGCAGGTTCTGGAGAACCAGGAGTGGAAAATTTCAGTAGTTCGGGGAACTGGCAAATGCCACCTCTGGCTGGCCCCGCCCCCATCTATTCTCTGCATCCTGAGTCTCAGCTGATCGGGAGGGAATGGAGATTTTGCAGTATCCTTCCCCTGGAGTGGGGAGGAAATGGAGATTTTGCAGTATCCTTCCCCTGGAGTGGGGAGGGAATGGGGATTTTGAAGTATCCTTCCCCTGGAGTGGGGAGGGAATGGGGATTTTGAAGTATCCTTCCCCTGGAGTGGGGAGGGAATGGAGATTTTGCAGTATCCTTCCCCTGGAGTGGGGAGGGAATGGAGATTTTGCAGTATCCTTCCCCTGCCATGCCTACCAAGCCATGCCCACAAAACTAGTAGTAAAAAAAATTGAATTTCACCACTGACCTAAATGCTATATACTACATTTCAATTTTCTTCAGGCCTGGCCCACAGGAACTGTTATCTACAGTCTTTGGGGAAAACCAAGTTGCTAATCTTACTAAGTAATCGTTGTGAAAGCAAGTGACCAGAATAAACCAGTGATATCATGTGATTGTATCAACTGGCCCCCTGCAGAATCTCTAGGGAGGAGAAGAAGCATTCGGAAAATACACTATCTGTTTCCAGTAGTCAGCGTGAATGGTTTTGCAAATTCTGCCTTTGGCAATTTGGGAATAGATTTTCCTTTTTGGCAATACATTTTATTTTGTTAAGAGCTGTGGTGGCTCAATGGTTAGAATGCACCATTGCAGGCTAATTCTGCTGACTGCAAGCAGTTCGATCCTGACCGGCTCAAGGTTGACACAGCCTTCCATCCTTCAGAAGTAGGTAAAATGAGGACCCAGATTGTTGGGAGCAAGATGCCGAATCTGTAAACTGCTTAGGTAGGGCTGTAAAAGCACTGTGGAGCTGTTTATAAGTCTAAGTGGTATTGCTATTTATTCAGAAATAAAACCACAGGTTGAGGACTAGCTATATTTCAAAATACTTCTGATGCAGTGTCAGACAGATTGAAATCATAACGATCATTTCATTTCATTTATTCGATTTATATACCGCCCTATTTCACCTAAAAGGGACTCAGAAAGTTAAAACCCGAACAATATATACAAAAATATAAAAAACTATTAAATTATAAATCTGTGCTAAAATTTAGATAAATAAATTTAAAACCAATAAATATCCAATTTTAAAATTATTCCCTTAGTCTGAGAGAATGAGAGAAAACCATCATAATTATCACTCCTATGTAATTCTAAGCTAAACTTTTTAATTAAATGGTTAAACACGCCATAAAGGTTCAGTTTGTATGTATCACTCAGTGGCAATGCAGAGGGTGGGCTGATCTATCATGTTAAAACCAAATCACCCTACGATTTAGTGCAGTGTATTAACACAGCTGCCATCCCTCCTGGTTAAACCAGACAGGAAACACAACTAGTTGAGTTGAAACTAGCACTAGCACTTAGATCTGGGGTGTCAAACTCGTGGCATCACACTGTCAACAAACAATGTTATCATGACTCCCCCGCCCTTCGCTAAACCAGGGGGTGGCCATGCCCAGAGTGTGACGCCTCTGCCCTATGGGTTGCAAGTTTGACACCCCTGCCTTAGGACTTAACTACCGCTTCATAATGTTTTACAGCCCTCTCTAAGCAGTTTACAGAGTCAGCATGTTGTCCCCAAAAATCTGGACCCCCATTTTACCAACCTCAGAAGGGCGGAAGGCTGAATCAACCTCGAGCCGGTGAGGATCGAACTGCTGGCAGTTGGCAGAATTAGCCTGCCACACTGCATTCTAATCACTGTGCCACCACCGCTCATAATCTATGTCGTTATAAGACTAAATTAACTATCTTGCACGTTTGAAAGTACAAAACTTCCAACTGCCACTTCTAATGGTTTGATCTCTTCAGGCCAGTCCTTCCTAAGTTTCTTCCTCTTAGCGTTAAGCCCCTGTGGGCTCCTGCCTCTCTTCTCTGATTGTTTCCTGGGCAGCATCTCTTTCCCTGGAACCCCAAAGGTCATCCATATGCTCCATTCAGTGGTGGCTTCTAGGCGGTACGGCCTGGTACGGACGTACTGGTGATAGCTGGGAGCAGCGGCCATTGTACCAGAACGGTGGCTGTTTTGGCCACCATTTTGATGCAAACAGGCCAATTGCACACACGCACACAGCATGCAGTGCCTGCACAACCTTCGCCAAGCAACTAGGTGTCGCAGGGTGGTGGCGTGTGCATGCATGCATGTGCAGTGTGCATGCCCAACGAGGACACCTGGCTCCATGCGCAGCGTACTGGCTGCAACAGGATCTGGAACCCACTACTGATTCCATTACATGGAACATTGGGCACTATCTAACAAAATGAAATTCAATGGTGAAAAAAGTAAGGTTCTACATTTAGACAACAAAAACGAAATGCACAGGTACAGTATAGGTGGCACCTTGCTCAATAGTAGTAACTGTGAAAGGGATTTTGGAGTCCTAGTGGACAACCATTTAGATATGAGCCAGCCGTGTGCAGCAGCTGCCAAAAAAGCCAGCACATTACTAGGCTGCATAAATAGAGGGATAGAATCAAGATCACCTGAAGTGTTGATACCACTTTTTAAGGCCTTGGTAAGGCCACACTTGGAATACTGCATTCAGTTTTGGTCGCCACGTTGTAGAAAAGACGTGGAGACTCTGGAAAGAGTGCAGAGAAGAGCAACCAAGAGGATTAGGGGACTGGAGGCTAAAACATATGAGGAACTGGGTATGTCTAGTTTAATGAAAAGAAGGACCAGGGGAGACATGATAGCAGGGTTCCAATATCTCAGGGGTTGCCAAAGAGGGAGTCGAACTATTTTCCAAGGCACCAGAGGGTAGAACAAGAAGCAATGGGTGGAAATTAATCAAGGAGAGAAGCAACTTAGAACCAAAGAGAAATTTCCTGGTTAGAACAGTTAATCAGTGGAACATCAGCCAACATGTCTCAAAGATGATTTTTCAAGAAGGCAACTGGACTATGTTTTTTTCCCTTGAGGAAGATGTTTCTCTTCTCAATTTCTTTTTTTTTTTTAAGTCCCTTTGAGACAACCCTGATGTAGATGACTGAGAATCTCCATAGACGTTTATCACAAAGGGCCCATTTTGTTCTCCCTCCCAGGTGTAATTTTAGAAGGAAATAAGCCTATATACAGCATCAAATCGCTGGTCCCTTTATCTTGGTATGATTTCCGTACTGCAAGGGTTCAGAGAGGTCTTTTCCCAGCTGAACAGAAGTGAAAGTGGAAAGCTTCTACTTGCGGACGGAGGGTGTCCTAATCTCAAGATACGGCTGTTTTCAAAGCATCCCACCTGGGCTAATAAAACCAGAGTTATTCACCTGTGACCTTCAGAAGAACTGCAGGTGGACCACACCTATTGCAGGAACAGTGCAGAGAGTCCAAAGTATAGAAAGTAAAAATAATAAAAAGGGAAGCTTTCTCTTTTCATATCCAATGGACCCCTCTCTTCCTCTCTTCCCTGGCTTCCAGCTGAACATAAACAACGTACGTGAAGGACATTCAAAGGGCATGTTCAACAAAGACAATATAAAGTTTATAACTGCTGTAAAAAAAATATCCAAAGCTGCTTCTTTGCGCTCACTTTATTTATTAATCAGATTTGCGCGGCTGCTCATCTTACAGAAATCGACTCTCGGCGGTATACCCTTTAGCACAGGGGTATCAAACTTAAGGGCTGGGGCCCGGATCCAGACAGCAAGATACTTACAACTGGCCTGTGAGGCTGCGTTGGAAACAGTGAAGTACTGGCCACGGTGGCTCTGCCATTGAAAAGGGAGCGGCCCTCCCAAGAAAATGTGTGGCCCTCTCAAGCTCCGTTTTCAGCTGCGACGCCCTTCTGCAGTGCTCTGCCAGCAAAAACAGAGTTCGGAAGGGCCTCTGTTTTCGCTGGCAGGGCACTGCAGGAGGCCGTCGGAGCTGAAAACGGAGTTCAGGAGGGTCTCCGTTTTTGCTGGCAGGGCACTGCAGGAGGCCGTCGGAGCTGAAAACGGAGTTCGGGAGGGCCTCTTTTCACTGGCAGAGCACTGCAGGAGGCCGTCAGAGCTGAAAACGGGCTCTGGGAGGGGTGCCCCTGGCACAAATGTTGTTGAGCTGGCCCCACACCCAGCCCAGCCACACCCACCCAGCCCCCAAGGTCAAACATGCAGCCCTCAATGAAATCAAGTTTGACACCCCTGCTTTAGCACATGATCTGTCCTGGAAATAATCTTTCTTCTCCTGCATTGATAGTGTCACTGATATGGACAGTCCTCAACTGACGAGCAACATTAGGACCAGAATTTCCATTACTAAACAAGCTAGTTGTTTGCTGAGTTGCACCTGATTTTACAACTTTTCTTGCCAGAGTTGTTAAGTGAATCATTAAGTAAATCTGGCTCCTCCCGCTGTCTTTGTCTGTCAGAAGCTGGCTGGGAAATTCATAAATGGCGATTAGAGGATGTCAGTGATAGAATAGAATAGAATAACAGAGTTGTAAGGGATATTGAAGGTCTTCTAGTCCAATCTCCTGCTTAGGCAGGAAACCCTATACCACTTCAGACAAATGGTCATCCAACATCTTCTTTAAAACTTCTACCATTAGATCATTCACAACTTCTGGAAGCAAGTTGTTCCACTGATTAATTGTTCTAACTCTCAGGAACTTTCTTCTTAGTTCTAAGTTGCTTTTCTCCTTGATTAGTGTCCAACCATTGCTTCTTGTCTTGCCCTCAGATGCTTTGGAGAATAGCTTGACTCCCTCTTCTTTGTGGCAACCACTGAGATATTGGAACACTGCTATCATGTCTCCCCTTGTCCTTCTCTTCGTCAAACTAGACATACCCAGTTCCTGCAACTGTTCTTCATATGTTTTAGTCTCCAGTCCCCTAATCATCTTGGTTGCTCTTCTCTGCACTCTTTCTAGAGTCTCAACATCTTTTTTACATTGTGGCGACCAAAACTGGATGCAGGATTCCAAGTGTGGCCTTACCAAGGCCTTATGAAGTGGTCTTAACATTTCACGTGATCTTGATTCTATCCCTCTGTTTATGCAGCCACGAACTGTGTTGGCTTTTTTGGCCGCTGCTGTACACAGCTGGCTCCTACTTAAATGGTTGTCCACTAGGACTCCAAGATCCCTCTCACAGTTACTACTATGGGGCATGATCAATACATGCCACTTGTCAAGCGCCCAGATTTTGATCGCTTAACCTTACGGATGCTGCGATGGCTGTGGGTCACTTTTTTCATGCTTTACGCTTTGAATGGTTGCTAAACCCTTGTTTGTAAGTCGAGAGCTACCTGTGCAGGAAGCAGGAAGCTGGTGAGGAAGGGCAAGCGAGGGACCCAGAGAGCTCAGCACATCTACACACACACACCCCGCCTGGACCTCTTTCTCTGCCCACGTTGCTATTGCTGGCAAAAGCTGCAGCCTGATGTTTTTTGACCTTTTGCTATTCTCGAGATAGAAACGGGAATTGTCTGGGAATTGGAATAACTTCCGGCTATTGTGTAGGGAGGGCTGGCCTGGCGTGATAGATAGCCGGCCCTGTCAGGCTGGCTGCAGAAAGGAGAAAGGAGCTACTGGGTGACTAATTGCAAAGAAACCTCAGGAACATGCAGGAGGTGGCCTCAGCATTCTCAACGGTGGCCCTAATGGATAGAGAATGCAGAACAGAATGTGGAGTAACAGAGTTGGAAGGGAGTTTAGTTCAGTTTAGTTTAGTTTAGTAGTTTAGTTTAGTAGTTTAGTTTAGTTTAGTTTAGTTTAGTAGTTTAGTTTAGTAGTTTAGTTTAGCTTAGTTTAGTTGTTTAGTTCAGTTCAGTTTAGTTGTTTTGTTTAGTTTAGCTTAGCTTAGCAGTTTAGTTTAGTAGTTTAGTTTAGTTGTTTAGTTTAGTTTAGTTTAGTTGTTTAGTTCAGTTCAGTTCATTAGTTTAGTTTAGTTTAGTTCAGTTCAGTTTAGTTGTTTAGTTTAGCTTAGCTTAGCTTAGTTTAGTAGTTTAGTTTAGTTGTTTAGTTCAGTTCAGTTCAGTTCAGTAGTTTATTTTAGTTTAGTTTAGTTTAGTTCAGTTTAGTTGTTTAGTTTGCCATTGCACCTCGTACAACAAAATTAAATGCCATCCTCAGTGTGCATTATAGCTGTAAAAATAAAAACACGAAACACACATCCTTCACATGCTATATAATTGAAAACCTCTGATATTGCATTAAGAATGCACTATACCGTAGAATTCAATACAGTTACTGCCCTGGGATAGGTACAGGATCATACAAACAAGGACAAATAGCTGTTTTTCAGCCTATTTGTCCTTGTTTGTATTATCCTGTACCGTCTGCCAGATGGTAATAGTTCAAAAAAAATTAAAAGGTGCCCAGGATGAGATGGATCTTTAAGGATGTTTTGAGCTTTCTTAAGGCAGTGGGAGATATCAAGCTCTTCCAAAGAGGGGAGAGGGCAACCCATGATCCTCTGGGCAATGACGTTGACCCTCTGGAGCGCTGTGCTATTTGCCCCTGTGCAATTGGCAAACCAGACACAGGTGCAGTGAGTTAAAATACTGTCTATAGTGTAGACGTAGAAGGTCACCAGCAGTTTTTCATTCAGTCGTTGTTTCCTGATGTCTCAGGTAGTATAAGTTGTATATGTTGTATAGAGCAGACTCCTGCAAACTCCACTCCCCTTTCGCTCCTCTTTTATTTCCTCTGGGAGGGGCCATTCATGGGCCACCTATGGCCTTACTCCCAAGCCGACCCATGTTCTTTAGCTGTTCCCTTCACCTGGCAACTCTGCGCATGTACACACTGGGAACAGGTTCCAGCTGTTCATCTGCCTCACCGATGTCTGACTCTGAAGGCAGCTGATAACTGGCATATGGCCCTGGCCCCCTCTCTGCCTCCGACACAGAGCCCTCATCAGAGCCTTCCCCAGACTCCAGGATTGAGTGGCCCATGTTCCTCCCCAACATCCCCACTGTCCGAATCTGCTGCCAGCTCCACTGACCACTGGCGGGCCACAACACTGGGTACCCAAAGTCCCTTAAATGGAGTCATGTGACTACAAGTGGTGTATGGGTCATAAGTACCTCAGGAGGTGCACTGTAATATTCAACAGTCAACAGTCACAACTTAAGAATTACATGAGTAACTACTGAACACCTGAGTTAGGCCATTTAAGTGAAGCTAAATTGTTCTTCTTGAAATTATATTGTTATATATCTCAGTAACCTCATTCTTACCTCCAACACTCAGTGGAAACAGGCAAACTCACTCATACCAAACACCAGACTCAATAAAGGGCAGTATTTGTTTTTAAACAATGAGAACTAGCCACAAACAGTAATGATGCAGCAGACGTGCAATGAAACGGCCACCCATCTTAAATGTTATGAAAGCTACACTATGACTCACAAACCTGGTGGCTGTCTCGCCAGCCAGAACTTTTTCGTGAACTCTTGAGACATGTTAGTCTTCTTCTTCTCCAAAGCTGAAGCTTCCAAGGGTATTTGTATGGACAACATTTCCCAGAGTTCTGGGCCAATAGATCCTCCTGCATCTGGTGGGCACCCTTTGGGGGCCAGTCTGATGTAGGGGCATGGACAAGGCATCACGTTGCAAGAGCAACCTCGTGCTGATGGACTAAGTTCACTGAACTCATGTTCTCCACAAATAAAGGAACCAGCAACCCTCCAATCACACAGGAAGAGCTGTCTCCACGGAGGAGCGAAAAAGATGGGCCACATAAACAGTGGCAGAAAAATCAAGAGCGGGTTGACTGTAACTAAATCAACAGCCAAAAGAAAGTAAACAATTTCATATTTTGAGTAAATAATACAACCCAGGAGATGTTTTGGATCATTAACCTTTACAACAGCGAAGTAGCACTTACGAAAGTCTAGCAGTGGCAGGTTTCAGCGCTTGAAACACACACCTACACCCACACACAAAGAGAGAGGAAGTTGTATTGTTATTAAATGCTTGCCTGCCCTTAGTGCTGGAGGGGAAGATTCCATAATAGCTCATAAATTCTCCCCTTTGGAGGCCAGCAAATTTAACACATGAGTAAGTAGAGTTTCGTTAACCACGATCCAGCCGAACTTTTTGGAGGCAAAGATGGAACAAAATAATAACAATACAGTCGGAAAGCACCTTGGAGGTCTTCTAGTCCAACCTCTTGCTCAAGCAGGGGACCCTACACCAGTGACGGCGAACCCTTTTGGCACCAAGTGCCCAAACCGGAGCATGTGTACATACATGTGCACATGTGTGTATGCGTGCGCCAGAAACCTAAAGACTAGCTGGCTGGTACATGCATGCCTGTTTTGGGCCATTTTCCGGGCTGTTTTTGGCCCAGAAATGGCCTGGTTTTTTTGCCATTTTGGGGGCTGTTTTCAGGCCGTTTTCCAGTGTTCCGGTGCCTCCAAAGACCAGCCTGCCAGAAATCCGAAGAGCAGCTGGTAACGGCCCACGTGCCCACAGAGAGGGCTCCGCATGCCACCTCTGGCACGCATGCCATAGGTTCGCCATCACGACCCTACACCGTCCCAGACAAATGGTTGCCCAATATTTTCTTGAAAACCTCCAGTGATGGGGTACCCACAATTTCTGAAGGCAAGCCATCCCACTGATTAATTGTTCTCACTGTTAAATTATAACTCTTAAAAAAAGCAAACTACTATCTCATAGCTGCCGACCTCTCAAATAGGACTTCAGCAACAGAGTGGTCAATGCCTTTAATGCTCTACCTCAGGGGTCTCCAACCTTTGCAACTTTAAGTCTGAAGGACTTCAGCTCCCAGAATTCTCCAGCCAGCAAAGCTCATCACAGTTGTAGGTCATCTAGTCCAGGGGTCTCCAATCTTTGCAACTTTAAGTCTGAAGGACTTCAGCTCCCAGAATTCTCCAGCCAGCAAAGCTCATCACAGTTGTAGGTCATCTAGTCCAGGGGTCTCCAACCTTTGCAACTTTAAGTCTGAAGGACTTCAGCTCCCAGAATTCTCCAGCCAGCAAAGCTCATCACAGTTGTAGGTCATCTAGTCCAGGGGTCTCCAACCTTTGCAACTTTAAGTCTGAAGGACTTCAGCTCCCAGAATTCTCCAGTCAGCAAAGCTCATCACAGTTGTAGGTCATCTAGTCCAGGGGTCTCCAACCTTTGCAACTTTAAATTTAAAAACAACCAGGCGGGTCTGCTCTGAGAGTCCTTTAGTCATTGTCTAATACAGGGGTCTCCAACCTTTGCAACTTTAAGTCTGAAGGACTTCAGCTCCCAGACTTCTCCAGCCAGCAAAGCTGGCTGGAGAAGTCTGGGAGCTGAAGTCCTTCAGACTTAAAGTTGCAAAGGTTGGAGACCCCTGCTCTACCTGACTCCATTGTTACATCCTCAAACCCCCACAGCTTCAACTTAAACTGTCTACTATGCACCTCACCTCATTCCTAAGAGGTCTTGAAGGGCCGTGCATAAACGCACCAGTGTGCCTATCGTCCCTGTCCTAACATCCCTATTTATTTGTACTCATTTCATGTGCTCATGTCCACGTTTATACCTATACCGGTTATCTTGTACGTGTTTAACAAACTAAATAAAATAAATAAATAAAAATAAATAATTCTCACTGATTAAGGATGAAAGATTGATGGGGCTATAATGCCAGATATATTGGAGTGGCCAAGATACTGTTTTCTTTCCTTTGATCTTTTTTGGAAGGAGGATTCGTATCTTGAGATAACTTTTTTGGAGCTACCTTAAATGAAAGGAAACCTTTTTATCTGTTCGACAGCAGTACTTGTCAAAAAGAAAGGAAAGAGTTCAGAAGTCTTGTTGTTCCCCTAGTTTTAATAGAAGTGTTTCACCAAGCTTTGGCATAATCCAGGAGCAAGGGAAGAACGCAACCTGTGATTCAGCATTCCAGCATCCCATCATTTCTGTTTGGGGGTTTAGAGCAGGAACCTGGTTATCAAGATATTTTCAGGACCACCTTCTTCAACCAGAAATGATCCAGAAATCCCTCCCACCCTATTTGGCCACATGGGAAAGAAAAACTGGACAACTTCCTCACACACCTCAACTCCCTAAACCCCAAAATACAATTCACCATGGAAATAGAAGCCAACAACCAACTCCCTTTTCTAGACGTCCTAATCTACAAAAAACCTAATGGTCCCTGGGACACACCATCTACTGGAAAAAAACACACACCAACTGCTACCTAAATGCACAATCCCATCACCACCCTGCACAGATAAACTCTGAGCCAAAACCCTCATACACAGAACCAAACGCCTAGCTGACAAAGACCATCTGAAAACCGAAATACACTTCCTCACAAATACATTAATATCCAACGGATTCCGAAAAAAACAATCACCAAACTAATCCAACAAGAGACACCCCCCAAGAACCAAGACAAAGAACAGGAAAATGGCATTGCCCTCCTCCCATACATTAAAGGTACCACAGACAAAATCAGCAAAATTCTCCACAAGCACAACATCAAGACAGCCTTCAACACTGACCAAAAAATAACCAATATCCTAAACCCAAAGACAAGATCCAGCTAAAAAGCCAAGGAGTCTACAAAATTCCATGTAAAATCTGCCCTGCCACTTACATAGGACAAACCAACAGAAGGATTAGTGCACGTATTGCTGAACATAAAAATGCATTAAAAATCATCTTAATACCTCATCTCTCTATCAACATTTCAAAACTACAGGACATGACATTGACTTTCAAGGAACTAAAATGATCTCCAAGGTGGAACAGCTCAACAGGAGAATAATCAGAGAAGCCATTGAAATAGAGAAGCAATCTAACAGTATGAACAAACGTGATGATACCTCCCGCCTACCAGACATCTGGAAACCAGCATTGACCAGCAGAGGAGCCACACCCTCCACCCAAGCCGTTGAAATTCAAAACAAGGAGAAACATACAAATGAGACCAATCAACATCAATCTTCCAGTCATGATGCAGCTGCACAGCCAATCAACCCACTCACAACAATAGTCAGCACTCCACCCCCCCCACCAAGATTTAAAGAGGGGTGATGCCTCCGCAGTCACACTCACAGACACAAGCCTGCCTGATGATGACAAGTGAGATCTTGTCGAAACGTTGCAATAACATCTCCATGCTATATACACGGAAAATCCCCGAAGCCAGCAATACCAGCATACACACACACACACACACACACACACACACACACACACACACACACAAAAAGTCCTGGCGAAATCTATGCCATACAGGCTAAGATATAGTTATCCATTGTAACTACCCTGCTTTTTAACATGTGATCTCTTCCGTATTTACAAATGTAGAAATATCGTATTTCCAACCATGTTGCTTTGTGTTTATCTTATACCTTTTCACTGTTATAGTTTCATACATAATTCTGGTCTCCCTTCTAGGAATCTTAGCCACTGCCTATTTTGGGTCTTTCGTTTCTTGCTCCGGCCATCAATAAGATTCTGATTCTTCTTTATTCTTCAAGTCCTACGTCAATTTATCCATTTCAGCACAGGTCAGGATTTTCCTAATGATTTCCCCTTCTTGTGAAGTTCCTGGTTTCAGGAACGATTCTTTAGGGACCCATCAGGATTCGATTGTCCATTCTGGAGGAAACTGACAAGTTCTAAAAACTAGACCATCCCAGTTCCTACATCTCTCCCTGTAACCCCTTAACCTCTCCTTGTCCATAACTCTCTTCCTACATGGCTCCTTCCTTTCCAAGCCGTCCACTGAGCCCGCAACAACACCATCGCGGAAGTCTCCAGATGAAAAACGACCCTCAGAAGTCTTCCCTGACAGCCCTTCCGCTGTTCCCCAGCCGCCATGCTTATGATTCATGTCTGCAGCCACCAGCTATTAACGCTGCCCTATCTAGCTATTTCTGGAAATGAGGCCCCCAAATATGAAAGGCAGCATTTGAACTGCCAATGTAACTATAGAAATGACATCAACAAACACAAGCACACTGATCCCGAGGTCAAGGAAAGAGAGGGCTTGAAATAACTCATTTTTAAGTCAACAACAACACAAACAGCCTGTATCCTCTGCAAGAGGACACCAGCTATCGACAACGGTATTGTGTAGGGTTTTATACCAGGCTGATCGAATCCAGCATCTGCCCATAATCCCCAGCCAACCTTCCTTTTATGCAAATGCAGGGGTTCACTAACAGAGTTAGTCTAATTCAAGAGCTGTTGGTTCCAGGTCTACAAAAGAACTTCCCTTTTGAAAAAAGGAACATCTACTGTATAATAATGTGGTGGCTCAGGGGCTAAGAAGCTGACCTTGTCGATCAGAAAACTCGGCAGTTCAGCGGTTCGAATCCCTAGCGCTGTGTAACGGAGTGAGCTCCCGTGACTTGTCCCAGCTTCTGCCAACCAAGCAGTTCGAAAGCGCGTAAAAAATGCAAGTAGAAAAATAGGAGCCACCTTTGGTGGGAAGGGAACAGCGTTCCGTGCGCCTTCAGCATTTAGTCATGCCAGCCACATGACCACGGAGACGTCTTCGGACAGCGCTGGCTCTTCGGCTTTGAAACAGAGATGAGCACCGCCCCCTAGAGTCTGGAACAACTAGCAGCATGTGTGGGGGGAACCTCTACCTTTATAATAAGTAGTCCTTGACTTATGACCATAACTGAGCCCAACATTTTCACTGCTAAGTTAGAGTTAGAGTTTAGAGTTAGAGTTTATTTGATTTCTATACCGCCCTTCTCCCTTTCGGGACTCAGGGCGGTGTACAGCCATAATAAAATAAGTGATACAAAATCTAAAACAATGTGTTAAAAGATATTAAATAAATGGCCAACATTTTTAAAATCCCATACTAAAATCGCTATTTAAAATCGCTAATTTAAAAGTGAGACAATTGCTAATGGAGTTTAACCCCCATTTTTAAAAGACCTTTCTTGACACAGTTTTAACAACTGTGAATCACCGTGGCTTTTCAGCTAGCAACACGGTGGTTATAAGAGTCTCGATTCCCCATTGCCAGTCAGAAGGTGGCAAAAGGGGATCATATCACCCCGGGACACAGTGACCGTCATAAATATGAGTCAGTTGCCATCATCCAATTTGGATCATAGGACCATGGGGATGCTGCAATGGACAGAAGTGTGAAAAATGGCCACGTCACTTTTTTCAGTAACTTTGAATAGGTTGTAAGATGAGGACTACCTGTATCCACAACAGCAAACCTCCCTGCAGGAGTGAAATTCAGCAGGTTCTGACAGGTTCTGGAGAACCGGTAGTGGAAATCTTGAGTAGTTTGGAGAACCGCAAATACCACCTCTGGCTGGGCCCGCCCCCATCTATTCTACGCCTCCTGAGTCAGAGATGATTGGGAGGGAATGGAGATTTTACAGTATCCTTCCCCTGGAGTGGGGAGGGAATGGGGGATTTTGCAGTATCCTTCCCCTGGAGTGGGGAGGGAATGGGGGATTTTGCAGTATCCTTCCCCTGGAGTGGGAAGGGAATGGGGGATTTTGCAGTATCCTTCCCCTGGAGTGGGGAGGGAATGCAGATTTTGCAGTATCCTTCCCCTGGAGTGGGGAGGGAATGGGGGATTTTGCAGTATCCTTCCCCTGGAGTGGGGAGGGAATGGGGATTTTGCAGTATCCTTCCCCTGGAGTGGGGAGGGAATGAGGATTTTGCAGTATCCTTCCCCTGGAATGGGGAGGGAATGGGGGATTTTGCAGTATCCTTCCCCTGGAGTGGGGAGGGAATGGGGATTTTGCAGTATCCTTCCCCTGGAATGGGGAGGGAATGGGGGATTTTGCAGTATCCTTCCCCTGGAGTGGGGAGGGAATGGGGGATTTTGCAGTAACCTTCCCCTGGAGTGGGGAGGGAATGGGGATTTTGCAGTAACCTTCCCCTGGAATGGGGAGGGAATGGGGATTTTGCAGTATCCTTCCCCTGGAGTGGGGAGGGAATGGAGATTTTGCAGTATCCTTCCCCTGGAATGGGGAGGGAATGGGGATTTTGCAGTATCCTTCCCCTGCCACACCTACTAAGCCACACCATGCGCACAAAGCCACACCCACAGAACCGGTAGTAAAAATAAAATTGAATCCCACCACTTCCTCCCTGTCTCTTTTCTGCAAGCCATCAGCCCAAAAGTCCTACCCAACCTTGAATGCTTATAATTCTGAGCACTTTCAGCATGAAGCATGTTACCAAAAAAACCCAGAGAAAGGTAAATTAGCTTCTTCTGCGTCACCCAAGCATTACCCCCAGGAGAACATGCATTTGCTCGGCAGGAGGCAGCCCCAACACCAACTGCGTCATAAAAATCCCAGGAAGTTATTTTCCCAAAAGACGTGTTTGCATGCCCAGCTTGCAAAACACACCACTAAACAGATGCAAAGAGTCAAAACAAATCTTTATATTTAGTTGGAATCAACATAAACCTTAGTCATCTGGGTTTTAAAAAAAAAACAAAGTAAAACAAAACAGAAAATCCCATCAAGGTTTTATGGACAAATGTAGATGCCAAATCATTTCCTGCTGCGATATGGCTTCTTCTGAATGCTCACTATAATTTTTGCAGTGAATATTTAGGGACCATATTTTTCGGACTATAAGACGCACCAGGATTTTGAAGAGGTAAGTAAGAAAAAAAAAATGGTTTTGTGCTCCCCAGCCCCCAGGAGCACTCTGCAGGCTTCAGCAGGGCTGGTGGAAGGCAAAAATGCCCCAAATTTTGCAAAACTCAGTACATTTTTTGCAGAAACGGAGGAGTTATTGCCTTCTCCCAGCCCTGGTGAAGGCTGCAGAGTGCTACTGGGGGATGGGGAAAGGCAAAAAACGCCTCTGATTTTGCAAAAAACGGCCCGTTTTTCACAAAAAATGGAGGCATATTTGCTTTCCTCTGAAGCTGGGTGGGGGAAGGCAAAACCACCTCTGTTTTTGCAAAATATGTCCTGTTTTTTGCAAAACTGGGATGCAGGGGTGAGGCTTCGGGAGGCCTAAAAATCGCTGTATTTGGTGGATAAGACGCACCAACATTTCCCCGCTCTTTTGGGGGGGGGGGGAAAGGTATGTCTCATACTCTGAAAAATACGGTATGTTTGTTAACGGAAATTCTACATGACTATGCGCCATTTTTAACCTCTAGTAACTGCATAGGTAGCAGTGGAGGGGTTTCCCATTTTGTTACATGCCTGCGCCCCTTCTTCGCCTTCCGTACATGCGCTTTGTTCACACGGCCGCCTTCTGAGCATGTGTCCGACCTCAAAGAATGGCATAGAGCTCGGGTGGGCAGGTCCATCCGCGATTTTCCCTACTGGTTTGAACGAACTTGTCCGAACCGACTGAATACCACCTCGGATAGATACGTAGATATTCTAAGGCAGGGTTCCCAATGTTGGCAACTTTGTGCGGACTTCAGCTGCTGAATTCTGACAGTTGAAGTCCACTTGTCTTTCAATTGCCAATACTGGGAACTGGGAACCGCTGCCCTAGAACATCTATCTATAGCGGGCAGGCTCAGGAATTATGGGAGTTGAAGTCATTAAGGGGCCACAGTTCCCCACCTCTGATCTATGTGGTACTAGAGGTTGAAAACAGCATATATTTAATGGATCAGCCACAAAAACCATCAATGAAATAAACAGAGGGAATGGACAGAGGAATAGAATAGAATAGAATAGAATGTAGAACAGAACAGAATATAAAATGGAATGGAATGCAAGGGAAGGGAAGGGAAGGGAAGAGAAGAGAAGAGAAGAATATAATGTAGAATAGAACAGAATATAGAATGGAATGGAATGGAATGGAATGAAATAGAATAGAATAGAATAGAATAGAATAGAATAGAATAGCAGAGTTGGAAGGGACCTTGGAGGTCTTCTAGACCAACCCCACGCCTAGACAGGAAACCCTTCACCATTTCAGAGAAATGGTTGTAGAGTAGAGGGAAAGATAGGAAGGAGAGGAGAAAGAAAAGGGAAAGAAGAAAGGGAAAAGGAGAGGAAGAAACGGAAGGGGAGTAAGAGTAGGAGAGAGGGTAGGAAAAGGAAGAAAAGAGGAGGAGTGGGACAGAGGAAGGGGAAGCAGAGAAGGGAAAGGAGAGGAGGAAAGAAGAAAGGAGAGAAGGAGAGAAGAAGGGAGGGAAGGAAGAAGCAGGATTGTTGTAAAATAAGATGGGTGCATGAGACGGTCGAAAAGCAACCTCTATTATATTGTTCATTGCAGGGGGAGAAAAATGGATTTACACGTCAACCGATAAATGCACATTCATAATCATAGTTACGAGATGGTGTATTTGTGAATGTGCAGACGAGAAATGAAAATTAAAAAAAAAACTTTTACAAACGAAAAGAAAAGAAACCCCGTTTCATTCTCCCTCTCCAGTTGCCAGAATACAGAGATCTTGAGCTTCTGCATCTGCAGGACGTGGCCCTACCCCTTTGCCTCATCACCCTGGAGACCCGTGGGCGTGGACCGTGGCCATCTAGGTCCTCTGCCTTTGCCAAGTCTCAAGCAAGTGGAGCCCCTCTCAAGGGGGGGGGGAAGGAGTGGGAACCATCCTCTACTTCTCATCAGCCCGAGGATGTAGTCGGGCCAGCTTCAGATTCTCAGCAGGCCTTTTGTGCACGAGACACAAACACTTCTTGGAATTCTTCGCCCGCACTTCCACGGAAGGCTTGTTGTTGTTGCAAAAGTGATAAACGCAAGCTTCACAATTAAAGAGGGAGGGACGCTTGTTTTTCATCAAATTGCTCTTTCAAAAGGTGGCCACTTTAAATTGTTTTAAAAACAACCAGGCGGGTCTGCTCTGAGAGTCCTTTAGTCATTGTCTAATACAGGGGTCTCCAACCTTTGCAACTTTAAGTCTGAAGGACTTTAGCTCCCAGACTTTGGGAGCTGGGAGCTGAAGTCCTTCAGACTTAAAGTTGCAAAGGTTGGAGACCCCTGGTCTAATACCTTCTCCGTTTCTCTCCCTCCCTCCCTTTCTCTCTCTCTCTCTCTCTTTCCCCTTTTCTCCATACATCAGCAGATAACGGAATTAGGCCTCAGCAGAAATTCCCAGATGTTCTCTTCCAGGGAAAAAAGCATCTGGGATCATGGTTCCCACTGCAGTTTGTTTGCTTCAATGAACTAAACAACACATTCCGCACAAAGTAAAAATAATAATAATAATAATAATAAAAACGAAATATCGGAACCATTGCAAAAAAAAAAGTGTAACATGGTAAGCACTGTGAACTATACAGAGGTGGAGCTCTCGCCTCCCAATCAGGAGGTTGTGAGTTCAATCCTAGGTAGAGGCAGATGTAGGGTCTCCTGCTTGGGCAGGGGGTTAGACTAGATGACCTGCAAGGTCCCTTCCAACTCTGTTAATCTGTTACTCCTTCCTTCCTTCCTTGGTAGAGGCTGATGTAGGGTCTCCTGCTTGGGCAGGGGGTTGGACTAGATGACCTGCAAGGTCCCTTCCAACTCTGTTAATCTGTTACTCCTCCCTCCCTCCCTCCCTCCCTTGGGAGAGGCAGATGTAGGGTCTCCTGCTTGGGCAGGGGTTGGACTAGATGACCTGCAAAGTCCCTTCCAACTCTGTTAACCTGTTAAACTAGATTTGCAAATGAACATTTCCTTTACAGGGAGTCCTCAATTTGCAACCGTCTTCGGGACAAGAATTTCTGCTGCTAAGCAAGACAGTTGCTAAGTGAGTCACATGTGGTTTACGACCTCTTTTTTTTTGGGTCATAGTTGCCAAGCGAATCGCTGGAAGGAATCATGAGGTCGCTAACTTGAATCTGGCTACCCCCATTGAAGGGGAGGTGGTGGCTCAGTGGCTGAGCTTGTCAATTAGAAGGTTAGAAGTTCAGAGGTTTGAATCCCTAGCGCCGCGTAATGGAGTGAGCTCCCGTGACTTGTCCCAGCTTCTGCCAACCCAGCAATTTGAAAGCACGTAAAAAAAATGCAAGTAGAAAAATAGGAACCACCTTTGGTGGGAAGGGAACAGCATTCCATGCGCCTTCGGCGCCTTCACGAGCTGCACTGGCTTCCTGTGGTCTTTCGGGTGCGCTTCAAGGTTCTGACGACCATCTTTAAATCGCTCCATGGCTCGGGGCCTAGTTACATGCGTGACCGTCTCCTGCCCCATACATCCCTACGGCCGATCCGTTCCCACAGAGAGGCCTTCTCAGGGTGCCGTCGGCCGAGCAATGCCGTCTGGCGACACCCAGGGGAAGAGCCTTCTCTGTGGCGGGCCCTGCCCTTTGGAACGACCTCCCTCCTGAACTTCGTACCATCTCGGACCTCCGCCTCTTCCGCCAGTGTCTAAAGACACATCTTTTTCAGCAAGCCGGCCTAGCCTAACCTCCCGCTGGGGCTATTTTAGATAGTTTTAAATTGGGGTTTTAATTTGGTTTTAGCATAAAATTGTCTAATTTAATATGCTTTTAAATTTTGTATATTTTGTTTTATATGTTTTAAATTCCTGTGCGCCGCCCTGGGTCCCTCGTAGAGAAGGGCGGGATATAAATCGAATTAAAATAAAATAAAAAATAAATAAAAATAAAGTCATGCTGGCCACATGACCACGAAGACGTCTTCGAACAGCACTGGCTTTTCGGCTTTGAAAAGGAGATGAGCACTGCCCCCTAGAGTCGGGAACGACTGGCACATATGTGCGAGGTGAACTTTACCTTTACCCCCATTGACCGCTTCTCAGAAGTCAACTGGCAAGGTCACAAATGGTGATCACATAATGCTGGAATGTTGCAACCATCACAAATACACAACCAGTTGCCAATCGCCGATCACGTGACCCCAGGGCGGGTGGGGGGAGAATGCTACGATGGTCCTTAAGTGTAAAGAATTGCTGTAAGTTATTTTTTTCAGTGTCCCTGCAGCTTTGAATGGTCCCTAAATGAACAGATGTAAATGAAGAACTAACTTTCTTTCCTCCATGCGTCTTCGTTTTGGGAAATTATAAATTTGGAAGGAAATCACCCCTCAAGTTACCCTTTGCGTTTTCTTTTTCTAACTCTCTCTCTCTCACTTTGCAGGAACCGAGAGACAAGCGCCCGTCTCTTATTTTGCAATTTTCCTCTCTTGATCTGCGGGCTCTACTTCTAAGTTGTCTGGGTGTTTCCCTTTTTCTTTTAGTCAGCAAAACAAACAGCCACCATGTTCACGAGTGGGGCAACTTTTAAAAAAAAGAAAGAAAAGAAAAGAAAAGCAAACACCCACAACAAAACCGAATATTTGCACCAACCACAACCATCAAAGGGAAACAACAGAAAGCTCATCACACCTGTGGCTGAAAAACAAGACAAAACAGTCGGTTCTTGGAGGGGGAGGTGGCGGAGGCACACAACAATTTGTAAGCATAAACAACTGTGAGGAGACTGGCCTGAAATGATTTAGGGCAGGGGTCGGCAACCTTAAACACTCCAAGAGCCACAAAGGTCCTAACCGGAACCCACCCTGTCAATTCCGGAGCTGACCAGAAGTCCAGTTCCCCCACCATAGAGTCTCCTCCAAGCGCAGCATGCTTTTTCCTGTACCTGTCCTAACTGAAAGCCCTATCAATTGTGGAGCCGACTGGCGACAGGGAGCCGCAGCAGAGGGATGAAAGTGCCACATGCGGCTCCAGAGCTGCAGGTTACTGGCCCCTGGTTTAGGGGAAGGAGGGCAAGCACAGGCTACTTGAGGGACTGTCTTATTTCCACAGGGATTGGCCCCCGGCCGAGAAGGCATGCGGAGGGTCCCGTCAGCTGGATTGTTCTGTCTGGAAGGGTCCAGGAGAAGGGCCTTCTCTGCTGCTGTTACTCTCTGGAGCATCTTGACTCCCCCCACTGTGAGGTTGGTCCCTAACCCTCCTATCTTTTCATAAGGGCTTAAAGATGTGGCCCTGCTTGGGGCCCCATTGTGGAATCAGCGCAATGGAGGTGGCCGATTCAGTAATAACAGATACCAACTCTACGGCCACCCAAAGCCTCCCCACCTGTCCTTGGTTTTAATGTCTGATTTTAACGTTTTATGTTTTATCTGCATATGTCAGTGGAAGCCCCCCAAGTTACCCTATGGCAAGATAGGCAGCCAATAAAATTTATAAATAAATTAATAAATAGAGAGAAGGAAGGAAGGAAGGAAAAGAAAGAGAGAAAGAAAGAGAAAGAAAAAGAAAGAGAGAGAGAGGGAAAGAAAAAAGAAAGAAAGAGAAAGAAAGAAAGAAAGGGAAAAAGAGAAAGAGAGAGAAAGAGAAAGAAAGAAAAGAAAGAACTATAAAGAGAAAGAAAGAGAAAAAGAGAAAGAGAGAAAGAAAGAAATATAAAGAGAAACAAAGAAAAAGAGAGAGAGAGAGAAAGGGAAAAAGAGAGAAAGAAAAGAAAGAAATATAGAGAGAAAGAAAGAGAAAAAGAAAGAGTGAGAGAAAGAGAGAGAGAGAAAGAAAGAAAGAAAGAAAGAAAGAAAGAAAGAAAGAAAGAAAGAAAGAAAGAAAGTCCATCAAAGAGAGCATGGGCTTGTTGGTATAGTTATGGCCATCATCTGGACTTTCCTGATGCTCTCACCCCAGATGTCCTGGGGGCATCTGAGATGGAGTCCATATCTCAAGTAAAGCAACTGGTATGTAAACATTGCTGGAAATAACATTCGTGGTTTTGAAGAAAGTGCGACAGAGAACAGAAAGCTTACGAAGTCGAAGCTTCTGCAGCTTCTTTCTTTTCTGTCAAAATAAAAACTGTGCTGCTAGTTTCAGCTTCTGCAAAAAAAAAAAAAAAAAAAGGATTCGGAGCAAACACCAAACTAACAGAGCAAGGTATCCATAACAGGTATCCATAACAAACTGAAATGTGTCCGATGACATCACAATCCAACCTCCATCTCTTGCAAACGATGGAAGACTACACAGGCTTGGTCCAGCAGGGTCAACCCAGGCCAGATGGGTGATCTGACCTTGCAAAGGAAGTTCCAATATTTTTCTTGGTCTCTGACCATGACTGCACATCCCTCTATGTTTAAACTTGGCTGGAATACGCCACAATTCGTTTGCACAGCAAGCTGAGCTGTAAACCATGATTTGCAGACTGCATTCAGACTTATTATGTTCTATGAATCATGACTCAGCTGCTGAGGAAAACACTCCTCCTTATCTACTGCTGGCTGAGAAAGGAAATTTGAATAGCTCCCAAACAGCTTTTGAAATGCAATCAAGACTGCAGAGAGTTAGAATCTGCAAGTAAGTTATCCAATTTCACATCAACTGTATCACTTAGGTCAACCATATTGCCTCCCATTTAACAGGCATCAGTCTACAAACCATAAATACATTAAAAAATATGATCAAAACATAATAGATGTACATCAGGAAGAGGTTGACATGCATTAAAGGTACAGCAAGATACAAACCTGACATGTATAAAAAGCTACAACCAAGAGGGTTTGTATTTCCCAAAACATCTACCCCCTGACCAGCGTACAATCACGGACCTGTGCCTCTTCCGCCGGGCATTGAAAACACACTTATTCTATGCGGCCGGCCTGGCATAGTTTTTAAATAGTTTTAATCTTGGTTTTAGTAGAGGTTTCTATTGTAATTTTAGCACAGGTTTCTTAGTTTAATTTATTTTTAAGATATTTTTATTGTATTTATTGTCTACAGTATTTTATTATTGCCTGTGCACCGCCCTGAGTCCCGCAAGGGAGATAGGGCGGTATATAAATGCGAATAAATTCAAATTCAAATCAAAAGGCAAGAAAAGAAACAATGGATGGAAACGAATGAAGGGGAGAAGCAACTACAACTAAGGAGAAATTTCCACAGACAAAATTCCACAGATCAACCAGTGTCGCAAATTGCTTTTGGAAGTTGTGTGTGCCCCATCACTGGGGGGTTTCAAGAAGAGATTGGACAGCTGTTTGCCAGAAATACAGTAGGATAGCCCTGAACGAGCAGGCGGTTAGACTTGATGACCTCCAAGGTCCCTTTCCAACTCCGTTATTGTTACCGCTGCCTAATCAAAATAGCAGAATTGTCACAAAGTCTTCCAAGTCAACACAACACATTTTTCAACCAATGCCTAACCACGGAGAAAATATCTCTATGTGGGCATTGGGAATTGAAAACCACTTGATGGTGCATAGTCAATCAATCAATCGTTCACATCACACAATGCCTCAACAGAAACACCATATATTGTATATAATGGCTTTGTGTGGTAGTCTGTTAAACCAGGGGTCTCCAACCTTTGCAACTTTAAGTCTGAAGGACTTCAGCTCCCAGAATTCTCCAGCCAGCTTTGCTTCAGACTTAAAGTTGCAAAGGTTGGAGAACCCTGTGTTAAACCATAGCTAATTTGCTATAACATGTGGAACATGGCCATTTGGCCTTATGTGTGTGTGTATGTTACGCTGTTTGCTTTTTTGAAAACCAAATCGGCTTAATCTAGTCTAGGGATTAAACTACTCAATGTTGAGTTTCCCACCCCTAGTTGGAGCGGAGGGATCCCAGTATCATTATTCAGGAATCACACAAGCAAAATCTGGCATCAAGATAGCAAACCAAGCTTTGGAGACGTAGGAGGAGGGGCAGAACCTGAGGAATCAGCCTAGAGTCACTACATAGCCACAAACAACCTCCCCTTGAATCCCATTGTCTAGTGCCAAAGTAGTGCTAACTGTTAATTGAGTAATATGAAAATATAAAATAGTGTTCTGAATCAGAATAAGGATAGAGCTGGAAGGGATCTTGGAGGTCTTCTAGTCCAGCACCCTGCTCAAACAGGAGATCTTATACCAGTGATAACTAACCTTTTCTGGACCGAGTGCCCGAAGCGCATGCTCATGTCCGAACCCCCCAAATGCAGTGTGCATGTGTCCCATGTATGTACCCCATCCCCGCGCATGCTCATGTGGCCCCCTCATGCACCCTGCCCCTCGCGTAGGGCAGAGACCTGATGACCAACTGGCTGTTGGGAGGTGTGAAAGCATGCGCAGTGGAGCTAAACTAGAACGATGGCTCATGTGCCCACAGAGAGGGAGCTGCGATTCACCTGTGGCATGTGTGCCATAGGTTCGCCATCCTCCTACATCATTTCAGTCAAGTGAGTGTCTTGTCTCTTCTTATAGACCTCCAGTGATGAAGCACCCACAATTTCAAGTAGATCCCGGCGCATGGGCTTTTTAGCAATAAATTAATTGAACCTGATCTTTTACGTCTGCTAAGAGGGCTGCTAAAAAGCTCCAGGACTTCAAATGTGCCCTTGGTGGGCAACAGGAGAAGAAAAATAAAAGGTTTTTTCCTCATACATCTATCTCCTTTCCTAACCATTTGATTAAAAACACTACAAGGAGAACCAGCATGGTGGTTTCAAGTCCCCATTAGAATTTGTCTACAGTTGTTTTGTTAACTTTTCTTTCTTTTTCACTATTTGTTTATCATGCTTTCCTCTTCAAGTTTCAATTCCTGGAGGAGAGAGAAGAATGACCACCCTATTCAGGTACAGAGGTTTCTTATGCATGACACAACCATTCTTGGCCTGTTAAGCAATTTGACATTGCACTCAAAATAAGCCTCAAATTAACTGGAAGGCTGGTAGACATGTTCAACTCTCAACCACACACAAGTGGAAACTATCTGTGTGTGTGTGTGTGTGTGTGTGTGTGTATTCCAGCATAACTCTGGAATGCCTCCAGCAATTTCAACCAAACTTGGTACACAGGTGAATTACTCTCTGTAAAAAAAAATACTGTGGGGGTAAGACACCCCAACACCCCTTGGGGCTGTGTGTTCTGTTAAGATACAGTCTGTTGTGCCTTAAAAGGACTTCTACTGTACTGCCATAAAATGGTTTCCACTGTACAGCACAGTGGAGTTGCCATGGTAATGGCTTCACAGTACTCCACAAGGGCGCTCCCTCTGGCAAGGGGAAAAATCCAGCATTAGAAATTACGTTTGGTGTGGACATTTCCCCCCTATAAATAAATACCGCATTATCAGCTAGTTGTCTGATAAATAAGAACTGTTTCTTCTTGACATTTTGAGTAAGTGAAAATTCTTCTCTCAGCATTCAAATTAACCTGACCTGAGGTAAAACCAGTTAAATTTACCTCATTTTTTTTTTCAAAATCAGGTCCTTGTTTTTTCCCTGTACTTGCCGATTTTTAAGACTTGTGGACTTCAACTCCCAGAATTCCCCAGGGAACTGGGAATTGAAGTCCGCAAGTCTTGAAGGGACTATGATTGGACATCCCTGCTTTGGATTTAGAGTCAGAAAAAATTCTGAATCTGAGAAGCCAACATTATGCTTCCTTCTGAGGGAAGATGTGAGCAGGAATGGGGGAAGTCCAAAACTTATGGAAATTCCCCCCTCAAAAAAAAACACCCTTCTTGAGGGAAAAATCGCTTGTGGAATGGGGAAACACCTCACAAAGAGCCCAGTGAAGACCAAAGAGTAGTCAAAGAATGCTGGTTAACAGCTAGAGGAAAAGATGAAGGACCAGAGGAAGGAATGAACCAACCTGGAAAATGAGATGTGCTTTTTCACTGCAAATGAAAATCGTTTGTATACTGGTGACAGAATGGCAGTAGTAACCAGGGGGAAACTTGGCTATTTCTGTCATGTGAGTGAAGCATCTGCTCTTTGGAGCTGCGACTGGCAGGCCACCTGGGATTTGATTTGATTTTATTCCATTTCTATACCGCTCCTATCTCCCCAATGGACTCAGGGTGGTGCACAGGAAAGTTTAAAAGAGTACAAACATACAAACTGAATAAATACACACAAAACGCTAAAATATGAATTAAATTAAATATAGCCTGTGCTAAAAATATATATATATAATTAAAACCGATAAAAATTAAAATCCCTAACTAAGTCTGTAGGAAATTACCTCAGGATCTAAGCTAGGCCAGCTAGAAGCCAAAACCCACAAAAGAAACCAGAAAGGAGCATCTCTATCCTCACATGTGCACTGCTTCTCTTCCTAGCATGCCATCCCTTAGTCTAACGTCAAGTAGACATGGGTCAAGTAGAGGCCATGCTTTTCCTGGGGACATTCTGTGGAAGCGAAAGTTGACTTCGAAGAAGCCAAAAGAGAAAGAGTGCTGTTGCCTTTGAACTTTGGATTGGAGAAGACTTCTAAGAATGCAGTGAACAACAACAACAAAAAACAAAACCCCACCAATGGATCATCAGACAAATCAGCCTGGAGAATGACCAAGCTCAAAATATCAAGCTTTGGATCCATTATATGAAGACCCAGGTCCTTGGAGATGGCTCTGAAGTTGGGAAAGGTGGAAGGAAAGAGAAGAAGATCCCCAGTAGCAAGGTGGAAGACTCAATTACAGTAATGAGGACAGCACCGTTGGAAGACCTGAAGGGACAAGTTAGGAACAGATCATCACATGGAGATTCCTAGGGTGACTAAGAGTCAACATCAATTTGATGGCACATAATTAAAAACGGGGATGCGGTGGCTCAGGGGCTAAGACGCTGAGCTTGTTGATCAGAAAAGGTGGCAGTTCAGCGGTTCGAATCCCTAGCGTCGCGTAACAGAGTGAGCCCCCGTGACTTGTCCCAGCTTCTGCCAACCTAGCAGTTCAAAAGCATGTAAAAATGCAAGTAGTAAAATAGGAACCACCTTTGGTGGGAAGGTAACAGTGTTCCGTGCACCTTCAGGGTCTAGCCATGCCGCCCACATGACCACGGAGACGTCTTTGGACAGCGCTGGCTCTTCGGTTTTGAAACGGAGATGAGCACTGTCTCCTAGAGTCAGGAACGACTAGCACATATGTGCAAGGGGAACCTTTACCTTTAATTAATCAAAAGTGGAGGGCCCATCATCCACACTCTAGAACAGGGAAGCATGTTTCAAGCCAAGATTCACACTGGTCATTTGGAAGGCATTCAACATAAGGCTGGGAGAGAACGATGTGTCTTCCAGTTAGTGGGTGAGACCAAGACAATTAAACGTTTGATTTGGTTTCATTTCATTCCATCTGAATTAAATGTAAATCCCTTGAAACAAGTTACGGCTTCCTTTCTCCCTTTGGTTATAATAAAATTATGGTTTGCCTGCAGATTTTTGAGAAGTGTGTGTGTGAGGGGGGAAGAGATCTCAGATCTGCCCACAAAGCTATGAACTACTATTCCAAAATCAGCCGTGTGTTAAAATAACTTGCATTTATCTAGCAAGTGCTCTTTAATTTCAGGCAAAAGAATTTGCTTTTGGATGTTTTGGTCAACTGAAAAGATAAATTTTAATAAGGGAAAGAAAGGAAGGAAAGAGAAGAAAGATGGAAGGGGAGGAAGGAAAAAAGAAGAAGGAAGGGAAGGGAGGTGGGAAGGAAAGAAAGAAAAAAGGAGAAGAAAGAGAGAAGGGAAGGGAGGGAGGGAAATGGGGAGAGGGGAAAAAAGAAAGAGAAGATGGAAGGGAAGGGAGAAAGAAAGGGAGGGAGGGAGATAGGAAAGAAAGAAAAAAGAAAGAAGAGAGAAGGGAGATGGACAGAAAGGGGAAAAAAGAGAAGAAAGAGGGAGGGAATGAAGGGATGGAAAGGAAAGAAAGAAAAAAGAAAGAGAAGAAAGAGGGAAGGGAAGGAAGGAAGCGGTGGAAAGGAAAGAAAGAAAAAAGAAAGAAAGAGGGAAAGGAAGGGAAGGAAGGAAGGGAGATGGAAAGGAAAGAAAGAGGGAAGGAAGCGAAGGGAGCCTTTCCATTTTGATGAACAAGATCTATTCTCTCTTTAGTTCGCCAAGGAAACTAAAGATGGAAAGTATACATACACCCTTTTATATTTTTGTGTTGTTTCAAAGAATGCCATTCATTCCCACACAAATTTTAACACTACTGGGCGCCCTATTCACCAGAGGTTTTAATAAACACAAGACCGACGCTTCTCCCAAGTTGTCTCTCTGCCGATGGGTTGAGATGGCCATTCCTAGGATGCCTGCCTAGCCTGAAATCCAAATAGATCTGGTGGTCACCATCTTGGGGACAGTGTGGATGTAACTGCAATTGTTCTTTACAACGGGCGTTTCTGAAACTCAGCAGTTCTATGGAAGAGGCTGTTCAACCTCAACGCAACACCAAAACGGAAAGCGCAACCAGATTGCCCTTGACTGATTGAGAAACATCCTCCTGGTGAAAACAGAAATTGCTTCCATGTGATGCGTCTTTCCAGGAAACCCAAGAAGTTGTTAATCCCAACTTGGTGGTGGCTAAGGCCAACTTCATGATGCGCAATCTATTTTGAAAGCACATCTCAGTATTTTGTAGGTTAGCTGATTTGTTTTACAATCAATTCATCAGAATAGGGCTGGAAGGGACCTTGAAGGTCATCTCGTCCAACCCCATGCTCAAGCAGGAGACCTTATTATTTCAGACAGGTTTTCTTAAAACCTCCAGTGTTGGGGCATCCACAACTTCTGAAGGCAAGCTGTTTCACTGGTTGGTTGTTCTTACCGTCAGGAAATAGAACAGAACAGAATAGAATAGGTTGGAAGAGACCTTGGAGGTCTTCTAGTCCAACCCCCAATTCACGCAGGAAACCCTACATCCCTTCAGACAAATGGTTATCCAATCCCTTCTTAAAGACTCCCAGTGTTGGAGCATTCTCAACTTCTGGAGGCAAGTTGTTCCCCTGATTCATTGCTGTCGCTGTCAGGAATTTGGTTTATCTGCAGGACAGATTTATTGCTGGAGGCAAAATCCTTGGTCTTGGCTTCTCAGCCCACTTTGCTCTGGTGGGAAAGAGGAGTTGTAAACTCAAGGAATGTGGCTCCCTTGCTGGTAGCCTTTGCACGAGGGTCACCCAGGCCGGTCAGTAGATCTTCACCCCTGCAAACCATCTGGTGAGTTCTACGGGACAGCGTTTGCATCAACGGCATGCCAACAGCTGCTTCGCAGGGTTGCGTGGATCCTACAGTTTACACTAATGGTGATTCTAGGCAGGGTTTGTTTATAACCCTGGGCTAATCCCAAGGAGTTTGTATAAGACGTGAGCTATGAAATATGGGCCGTTCGCGCAATTCATACCGTTGGCCACATGCAAAGTTGAGACAGGAAAGGCAACGGCTTGGCGACATCGTTCTCAACGTTATTATTATTATTTTATAAGCAAAGGGCTCAATGGGGATTGTGGGTTCCTCCCTCCCGCCCTCCGCAAAACAATCTTGTGTGGTCAGTTATGTCCATCTGTAACTCAGCAGATGGGCCACTGGCCTGAATCGCCGAGCGGGGATTTGAATTCGTGGCTTCTGGGGAGCAGCTGAGAAAGAAGCAGAAAGACTTTCTAAGAAGGCTGAAGGGTTGATATAGATGCTCTGCAAGAGCAGAATTGCCCTGCTTTTTTATAAACATATACAGGTAGACCTTAACTTACGACCTGCTGCGGTCTGCCAGCGGCCTGCGGAGCTGGCAGCAGAGTCGGACAGTGAGGAGGTTGGGGAGGAACATATGGGCCAGTCCTGGAGTCTGGGGAAGTGTCAGCTTCCACTTTGTTGCTTGCTTTGGCTGCCGTTGAAACGGGGAGGGAGGGGCTGTGGCATTCGGGAGTGGGACTGTATTAGTGCAGGAGGGTGAATTGGAGGAGGGAGTATATTCTCGCCACCTACTTCACATACCAAGAGCTGGGACCGCGCAGTGGTCAAGGTCAACGGTCTTGCATGCCATTCTGATGATGCTCCTGAAGATGCAACCCACGTGACAACTAAAGGGGTTTTGCATTGGACAGTGGGTTGGGGGGCTGTGAGGGAAAAGGGGCTGGACATGTATTGATATGTATGCTTTTGTGCGCAAATATCTCAGACCTTGCTTTACCCTTGCTGCAATCTTTTCGTAACCAGCAAAAGTACTCTTAAATCTCTCAAATGGATTTGAGTGGGTCCTTTCTTGGTCATCGTTAGAGGCGGTCCTGACAGGAAGGCTCTAATGGGGGCTCTGTGTCGGAGGCAGAGAGGGGGCCAGCGCCATCTGGGAGTTATGTGCTGCCTCCGGAGTCTGACATCAGCGAGGCAGAAGAACAGTGTGAGCCTATTCCCAGTGGGCAAATGCAGAGGTTCCAGAAAGCAAGAACAATTAAGACAAAAAGGGTGACTTGGGAGAAAGGTTTGGAGATGATTGGCCCCTCCCATAAGACATAAAAGAGGAGCAAACGGACATGACTCTTTGCAGGAAGCAACTTTGTTCATTCTGGTCGGTTCAAACTCTGAGAAATCCTGTTTGACTCTGTGCTCCGTTTGGCCTTGCAAAACTAATTGGCAATTAGGTCTCTGGCAGTGTTTCAAGGGAGATAAAGGTGGGCGCTTATTAGCCTTTCCCTGAAAGACTGTGGCAGACCTCTGTCGGACTCTTCACAGACTGTGACTCATTACGGGCTGGGAATGACCATAATTCACAGCCGTTGAAATAAAAGAGAGTTTTGAGGACTAAGCGTGTGATTTATGTTTTATCAGGAAGCCTAGGTCAGAACACGACCAACACTTGGGACCAGAACGCTTGTTGCTAAACAAGTCGTTTATTAAGTAAGCCCTGCCCAATTTTGCAACTTTTTTTTTGCCACCATTGTTAAGTGACTCACTGCAGTTGCTAAGTGAATCATGCAGTCGTTAAATGAATCCAGCTCCCCCCCTTGACTTTAGTTATCTGAGAAAGTCGCAAATGGCACACACCTGACACCAGAACACGACAGCCACTGTGAACAACAACGCTAGTTGCCAAGTGCTCAACTTTTAATCACGAGACTGTTAAGTGTGAGGACTTGTCACAAGTTACTTTTTTCAGGACCCTTTGTAACTTCAAACGGTTGCTAAATGAATAGGTCAAGGGCTATCTAGCTTGCAATAAAAGCTGGGCCACCAGGAATAAATTCAAGGAACCTTATCCTAGTTCACCAGCCTCAGCTAACTCCACCCATAAACGCCTCCCTCCCTCCCTCATCTGGATCATGTTCTTACATCCCAAAGCTTTATGGTAAGCTTGTGTCAGGTGTGGAAAGATCAGGTCCACACCTGAAGGTCCAATTAAACAGATTTATTGCTGTTCATGATTATGCACAGGAATTTTCTCAACCAGCACTTGCTTAGGGCTCAAGGGTGTGTGTGTTAGATTTAGTTCTCTTGTGACTACATAGGAATTCCAGGCTTATTCCCCTTTTCACTCTGCCTCTGGCTTCTGTCACCTCTTTTCCTATAATTTGGGTAATGACTTTGGTGGTCAGAGGGCATATTTAAAGGGTAAAGTAGAGAAAATAAGGATGGGGAACAAAGAGTAGGAGAGAGGGTAAGAAAGAGGAGAAGGGCGGAGGAGGGGGGGAAACAGAGGGGAAGAAGAAAGGAGGAAGGAGAGGAGGAATGAAGAAGGCAGAGGCTGAGAAGAGAGAAGGAGCAAGGTTGTTGCAAAATAAGATGGGAGGTAGAGGGTGGCAAGAAAGTGACCCAAAGTATATTATATATGTGTGTGTGTAAAAATGAATATAGAGACAAATGATGAATAGATAAATGTTAATTAGCAATTATAAGAATGTATATCTATGAATGAATTTGAAAGGGAAAAATAAAAAAAACTTTAAAAAAAGAGGGCATATTTACAAGGCCCAGCAGAAGGGGAGGTCATGTAGAACAGGCAAGCAACGTGATATTAACAGATTAACAGAGTTGGAAGGGACCTTGTAGGTCATCTAGTCCAACCCCACGCCCAAGCGGG
This sequence comes from Rhabdophis nuchalis, assembly GCA_039707465.1. NCBI lineage: Eukaryota > Metazoa > Chordata > Lepidosauria > Squamata > Natricidae > Rhabdophis > Rhabdophis nuchalis. The sequence continues at coordinate 9,886,237 of CM077657.1, read as the reverse complement.
AGACACTGTACCATTTCTGACAGATGGCAGTCCAGTCTCTTCTTGAAAGCTTCCAGTGATGGAGCTCCCACAACTTCTGAAGGCAACTTCTGTTCCTTGGGTTGATTGTTCTCACTGTCAGAAAGTTCCTCCTAATGCCCAGATTGAATCTCTCCTTGGTCAGTTTCCATCCATTATTCCTTGTCTGGCCTTCGGGTGCTTTGGGAAATATCTTGACCCATATACATGAATGGGGAGGGGATTTATTTTCTTTTCTTTTTTCTATGCGGGGAACATTTTCTCTCATTTCTCTAGAGCATTTCTTTTCTTTTTTCTTTGAAAACTATTTTCAGGGTTACGTTACAGTTTCTGTGTGTTTCCTGCTTCAAAATAGCAGGAAACTGCAACGCCGATTTCTGGCAATCATGGTATGAGAAAGCAGAAAAAAAGGGGATCTGTAGGATCATAGGCAAATCTGCCGTTTGGGTGCCTCCCCAGTATGTAGGATCACGTGGTTCCTTCCCTTCAGCTGTTTCAAATCTATACATTACCGAAACTCCGATTCCTATAACCTCTAACTGAGCAAAAATTCTGCCCAGTAAGCAGTAGTGAAATACATTTTTTTTTACTACTGGTTCTGTGGGCGTGGTTTGGTGGGTGTGGAAGGGAAAGGATACTGCAAAATCTCCATTCCCTCCCAATTCCAGGGGAAGGATACTGCAAAATCTCCATTCCTCCCCTTTCTAGGGGAAGGATACTGCAAAATCTCCATTCTATCCTCACTTCAGGGGAAGGATACTGCAAAATCTCCATTCCTCCCCTTCCTAGGGGAAGGATACCGCAAAATCTCCATTCTATCCTCACTTCAGGGGAAGGATACTGCAAAATCTCCATTCCTCCCCTTTCCAGGGGAAGGATACTGCAAAATCTCCATTCTATCCTCACTTCAGGGGAAGGATAATGCAAAATCTCCATTCCTCCCCTTTCCAGGGGAAGGATACTGCAAAATCTCCATTCCCTCCCCACTCCAGGGGAAGGATACTGCAAAATCTCCATTCCCTCCCCACTCCAGGGGAAGGATACTGCAAAATCCCCATTCCCTCCCCACTCCAGGGGAAGGATACTGCAAAATCTCCATTCCCTCCCCACTCCAGGGGAAGGATCCTGCAAATTCCCCATTCCCTCCCCACTCCAGGGGAAGGATACTGCAAAATCCCCATTCCCTCCCCACTCCAGGGGAAGGATACTACAAAATCCCCATTCCCTCCCCACTCCAGGGAGAAGAATACTGCAAAATCCCCATTCCCTCCCCACTCCAGGGGAAGATTACTGCCGGTTCTCCAAGCTACTCAAAATTTCTACTACTGGTTCTCCAGAACCTGTCAGAACCTGCTGAATCCCCCCCCCCCCCCCCGGGCCCGGTCCAAAGAAAATGACTCTGTTGATCATCCAGCAGTGTGCTTTGTACAAAACATTTTTCCATTAAAGGGAGCAAAACCTCATCCCAGTAGAACAAACGGCCAAAGCATTTATCACTCTCTGAAGCGATGAAGGTAGCATCTCCAGCTGCCCAGCCCAAATCTGCTTCCTTCAGCCAAAAGGCGTTTGAAATCCCCAGTTCCTTGAATGTTAGAGCTAAATGGCAGATGATGTCAGCAGAGACAGGATCCTAAGCCCACATGAGCTCATGAAGAAATGGACAAGGGGCTGAAGTCTTAAACTCCTCCCAGGCTGGCTGATCTCCAGGTTTTCTTGGAAGGAGAAGGAGACAAAAAATAAATGCTGGCCAGCTATTCATCCTTTAGCAGGAAAAATGGATGACGTCCGTATCGGAGCTTCTCAACCTTAGCAACCTTTAAGAGGCGTGGACTCTAACTCCCAACATTCCCCCAACATAATGAAGGGAATGTAATGTCCTCAACTTACAACAGTTCGTTTGAAGTGACAGCAGCACTGAAAAAATTGACTTACAGCTTACAACCGTTGGAGCATCCTGATCGTTACGTGATCAACATTCAGAGGCTTGGAAACTAACTCATAATTATGATGGTTGCAATGTCCTGTGATCACACAATCCCCTTTTGTGACTTCTGACAAGCCAGATTCACTTAACAACCCTGTTACTAACTTAAGAACTACAGGGATTCACTCAAGAATTGTGCAAGAAGGGTCGTAAAATGGGGCAAAATTCACTGAACAACTGTCTCACTTAGCAACAGAAATGTTGGGCTCTGTTAGGAGTATACTCCTAATGTTGGGTAGTCAATATATAATACCATGATGACAAATGGTCATTGTGGCTTTAAGGCTATTGGAATGCAATTAGAGACTGTAATTGGAGACTGTAATTATCTCCACTATAAAAGGAAGTCAGCAGAATGCAATCGCTCTCTCTGCCGGATTGTTCTCTCTGCTAATTGCTCTCTCTGCTGATATCTCTACTGTTTGCTATCTTCTTGTTTGCCGTGACTGACTGTGTTTGAAGAAGGAAGGAAGAATTGTGTATTGTTGACTGTAAGAAATTGTAATTTGTTAAGGACTTAAGTTTGACTAACTATATTCTATCACTGCTTGTGAAGCAGTAGTTTAGTTTTACAACACCAGTAAATCTATTTTGTTTTACTAACAGTGTCTGGTTTACTATTTGTGTGTTTACTAGCAACATTTCTCTAGCTGCATATTCCGCTGCACAACTTTTCCGTCTCCCAACGGAGATAAACCCCCAACAGACTCAATGGTGGTCGTTAAGGCAAGGACTACCTGTATCATTTTGGGAGCAAGAACCAACATTGTGTAGTGGATAAGATGATAAATGAAGAACTCCTGACTCCAGTCCCACCTCCTTCTATGAGTGTGGGGCAATCTTGACTCAAATGTCCCACCTTCAGAGGGTTGTTGTAAAAATTAAACGAGAGGAGGCTGTCAGAGTTTGTTGCAGCAATCACATCCAGAAAGCACAGACAGGTAACTGATTCAGCAGGATTCATTAACGTCTCTTTATGTATAATATAACACATGAAGTAAATATACAATACCAAAAGCAGGTTTTCCAATGTGGCAGCAAATACAAGCAAAACACAGGCAGAGGAGGAGAACCGTTTCAGTTCAGAGCAGCAGCCTAGTTTGGAGTTCAACACAGACTCAGAGCTACAGAGCTAAGCCACGCCCAGGCTCCTAGCTGTTTCAGCTCCCTGACTTGGTTACTAAGCCCTATTCCAGTTCATGAATACATCTACACTGACAGAGACCCTTCCTTGCCTCTCCTATGTTGTAGTACAAAGGGGCATCTAAAATAGCAGTAAATAAACACCTCCTATGAAAGAAGATTGGTGGTCAGGATGCAGTATTGCAGGCTAATTCTGCCATCTATCAGGGGTTTGACTCCTGCCTTCCATCCTTCCGAAGTCAGTAAAATGAGGACCCAGATTATTGGGGGCAAGATGCTGACTCTAAACTGCTTAGGGAGGGCTGTAAAGGCATTATGACACGGTATATCAGTCTAAGTGCTACTGCTACTTCTGGATCATAAACACATCAACTGTCAGATGCTGGATGGGACGCCTGGCCCATCAAGGCCAACAGGGTGTTCTCAACTGCACAGTTAAGCCCACTGGTCTCCCAGCTCTCAGAAGCAGCCTTGTTGCCATCAAGACGAATAGCCATTGATCTCGATGATTTTCCTAATAATCATTGATCCAACACTCCCTTTATCCTTTATCACTGGTAGGAATTTGGCAGTTGTGATCACTTGTGCATTGTCTTCTTCTCTCCACCCCCCTCTCCAAAAGTGCATGTTCTTTGCATTAGCACGGTTGAACCAAGGCACATAAACCACATATACAAATTGTGCACTTTTAAGGTTTATTTTAATGATTGTTAGGCTTGCAATTTCTTTACTTCAGTATCACTAGGAAAGTACCCAGCCTTCTCCCCTGTCCGATTTTCCCAAGAACACTGTAAGGCCACCAGGCTCAAAATTTTGGGTTTGCACAATCTGGAATTACGCCGCCTGCGGTGTGAGCTAAGCACAGTACACAACATTGTCTCTTACAACGTCCTACCTGTCAATGACTTCTTCAGCTTCAATCTCACTAATATATGAGCAAACAATCGATACAAACTCAAGGTAGACCACTCCAAACTCGATTGCAGAAAATACGACTTCAGCAACAGAGTGGTCAATGCCTGGAAGGCTCTACCTGACTCCGTTGTAACATCCTCACAACTTCAACCTCAAACTGTCTCCTGTAGACCTCACCCCATTCCTAGGAGGTCCGTAAAGGGGGCATGCATAAGCGCACCTTCCGTCCCTGTCCTAATGTCCCAATTAATTTGTATTCATTTCTTTCGTTCCTGTCCATGTTGATATTTAAACCTGCTATCTTGTACATGTTTAACAAACTAGTAAATACAAATACATGTTGGCCAAAAGACACCCTGGAAGCTTCCAAGATGGTGAACACAGAAGTGGACCTGAACCAGGACCTTTCAGACCATAAACCAACACCTTAGCTTGACTCTTGTTCGCTATTTTCAGGACATGTTTGAGGAGTTAGCTAAAGAGGTATCCTTTCCCACCAGCAAGACACAAGCCAGGATGGAGCATCGTTTGAGACAAATAGATGAGGGTCAAGCTTCCTCCCACATTTGTTGAAAAGAATTGATGTTGTCTTGACTGAAAAACCCAACTTGTGTCCGCAGCAAATGAAGATGAGAAAAAGTTCAGCAGGGTGAATTGCTCCTGAATTTCAAGGCCAACTGCTTCCGTTCCATCCAAACAGCCTAACCCAGTGACTGTTTCAGGCCTGTTTTCATAAGGTATAAGTTCCCCATGCATATACATGCTAGTCGTTCCCGACTCTCATCTTTGCTCATCTCCGTTTCAAAGCCGAAGAGCCAGCGCTGTCCAAAGACGTCTCCGTGGTCATGTGGCCGGCATGACTCAACGCCAAAGGCGCACAGAATGCTGTTACCTTCCCAACAAATGTGGTTCCTATTTTTCTACTTGCATTTTTATGGGCTTTTGAACTGCTAGGTTGGCAGAAGCTGGGACAAGTAACGGGAGCTCACTCTGTTACGCGGCACTAGGGATTCGAACCTGCCAAACTGCCAACCTTTCTGATCGACAAGATCAGCGTCTTAACCCCTGAGCCCTGTGACCCACTGCAAAGTCCCTGACTGTTTTCATACTGAGGTTCTAATTTTGGTTTGAAGAGGAGGGCAATTCACTCCTAGGAGATTCTAAGAACCAGTTAACAGATTACCAACCGGCCCCCGAAAAAGCAGAAGGAGGTCAAATGACTGCTGAGACTTCTGCTTTTAGAATTGTTGCTGTAGAAAGGAAGAACTTGGGAGAATCCAGAAACGTAGGCGGGGAAGATGGCCTAGTCTTAGGTTCAATGTCGCACCACCCAAAAATCACACAGCGCAGAGCCTGTCAGATGTTTCTCTTCCATCAGAAGACCAACAAAAATAAAAATGGACCGGTTCATTTGTTTACGGCCAGGGGGATTTTTTTTTTGCAAAGGATTGCTTTTAAATAAATCTCACCCGTGTGAATTTGAAGAAGACCTAAACCAGGGGTCCCCAAACATGGCAACTTTAAGACCTGTGGGACACAGTGGCTAAGACGCTGAGCTTGTCCAGCAGAAAGGTCGGCAGTTCATCAGTTCGAATCCCTAGCGCCGCATAACGGAGTGAGCTCCCGTTACGTGTCCCAGGCTTCTGCCAACCAGGCAGTTCGAAAGCACGTCAAAACTGCAAGTAGGAAAATAGGAGCCACCTTTGGTGGGAAGGGAACAATATTCCGTGCACCCTCGGTGTTTAGTCATGCCGGCCACATGACCACGGAGACGTCTTCGGACAGCGCTTGCTCTTTGGCTTAGAAACAGAGATGAGCACCGCCCCCTAGAGTCAGGAATGACTAGCACAGGTATGCAAGGGGAACTTTTAGCTTTACCGTAAGACTTGTGGACTTCAACTCCACGAATTCTCCAGCCAGCATAGCTGGTCTTGAAAGTTGCCAAGTTTGAAGACCTCTGGCCTGAACACATGGACGTCTGAACAATTCAGCTCACAAATCTCCCTATAAGGAAATATTGGTTTTAATTACAACTGCCTCTTTGCTAATCTTAGATAACCAGCTCTGAGGCAATAACCATTTAATGGGAAAAACAATAGTTTCTTCTCTTTATTCAGACACATAATAAGAGCTGAAGGGACTTGCATAATAAATAGCAGAGAGGAAGGACCGTACAATAGTAATTATCTCTAGAAAAGAAAGTTCTGAAGCCACTTATATATTTCTTAACTTTAGCCTCTTTCTTTTTTGCACATTTCTTCCACTGTTTTGGTTTCTTCTCCTCTTTCTTTTCTTCCACCCCCCCCAATTTATCTTTTATTCTAATCTACAGAAACAATTCTTAATAAATATAAACACATAAATAAAAGAAGCATAGTAGGGTTTACTTTATAGTGAACTTAACAAAAGAGAGTCAGGTAGTCCTCGACTTACAACAGTTTCATTTATTGACTGAAGTTACAACGGCACTGAAAAAAGCAACAGCGCCATTTTTCATACTTACGACCGTTGGAGCATCCCTATGACCATGTGTTCAAAATTCAGACTTTCGGCAACTGACTCATATTTATGACAGCTGTAGTGTCCTGGGATCATGCTGTTGTGGCCTGTCAGAGACCAGCGGAGGTGGCAGCAGTTTCAGACAGTGAGGAGGGTTGGGGAGGAACCTGGGCCAGTCCTGGAGTCTGGGGAAGGCTCAGATGAGGGCTCTGTGTCAGAGGCAGAGAGGGGGCCAGGGCCATCTGACAGTTATCAGCTGCCTTCAGAGTCAGGCATCAGTGAGGCAGAGGAACAGCTGGAGCCTATTCCCAGTGTGCACATGCACAGAGTTGCCAGATGAAGGGAACAGCTAAAGAACAGGGGTCGACTTGGGAGTAAGGCCACAGGTGGTTGATGAATGGCCCCTCCCAGAGGAAGTAAAAGAGGAGCGAAAGAGGAGTGGAGTTTGCAGGAGGCAAATAGTTCACTTAATTGGTTCGTGACTCTCTGAGACTCCTTGCCAAGTTCTCCAGATATCGGCCTGTCAGCTCTCCAAGCCAGAGAAGGTCTGTGACTGTAAATCCTCCCTTGAAAGACTTTGCTGGATGTGAATGAGCCGAATTCACAGCAAATTAATAAAAGGGTTTTTTGTCGGGACCAGGAGTGGGCTTCAGGCTCTCGGGAAGAAGCCTGGGTCAGAACAAATGCGATCCCCTTCTACGACCTTCTGACAAATAAAGTCAATGGCGAAGCCAGATTCACTTAAGAACCGGGTTACTTACTTAACAACGGCAATGATTCCCTTAACAACTGTGGAAGGAAAGGTCATCCAATGGGGCAAATTTCACTTAACGACTGTCTCATTTAGCAAAAGATATTTGGGGCTCAGTTGTGGTTGCATGTCGAGGACTCCTCGTATAAAGTTCCTATCCGGTCTCAATACCATCAACCATCCCTCTGGTCTCAAATGACAACTGCCAATATGTAGCACATTAAATAATAGCACTCTTTTTTCTTTCTAAAAAAGGAAAACACATTTGCAGAAAATTGTTCTGTAGATCATCATAGGAATGTAAATATGTTGGGGTATTCAAGCAGTGGGTTTCATATTTTGTTACTACCGGTTTGTGGGTTCACACGTCGCTGTGGGCAATTTCCGATACCGGTTCGGTCGAACCAATCCGAACTGGCTGAATACCACCCTGGGAGCATCCTTAACAAGATGTGCCTAACCACGATGGGGGGCGGAGGTTAAAATATACGCATTACAAGTCTTTGCATCATGAGGTCACACCAAGAAAATAAAATGTAAAGTTCTTTTTCTGGCAAGTTTTAATAATTTCCCCACCACCACCAGCAGCTCTCCCCGTGAAGACCTGTGAATTACAAGAGGAGAGGTCACTTCCATTGTATGTCAGTTACCAGAAGAAGCCTCCAAAATTAGAATTCGTCCCGCGTGCTTCTGGAGTGAAACTCACACGTGGGTGGCAGAGCGAATGTCAGTTTCATTTACGCCTCCTCTCTTTCTATTTTTTAGAGTATTACACTGCAAAGCCACTCCACAGGAGCAAACGTTGGGAGAAACAGGATCGAAAGACGATGGATGCTTTTGGGACTGGAAATTTCTGAGAGTAACCAAGGGTATGGTAGAGCTTGGAATAGAAGTCTCCAACCTTGACAACTCTAAGACTTGTGGACTTCAACTCTCGGAATTCTTCTGGCTGAGGAAGTCTTAGAGTTGCCAAGGTTGGAGACCCCTGCGTTGGAAAACCCCCAAAAAACCAAGCCATGGGAGCAATCAATCCAAGGTTCCCACTGAAAGCAGAAATAGCCAAACTTCAAATTAATCGTACATTGGATGCATGATGTGAAAGGCCACCTGCCTTGAGAAGTCCATAAGGGTGGGAAGTTGAGAAGAAAGAGATGGCAATAGGTGGCCAGCAGCAAGGTTGGGTGGATTCAGTTACACCTGGTGATGGAGGCATCAACTGGGAGACCTGAAGGACCAGGATGGAGACAGATCATATTGGAGATCTATCCGTATTAGCATTATTTCGCCCAATGATCTCTTTTGTTTGGCCCAATGTTACAGAGTGGATCTCAATGATGCATTCTGGATCATTGTTGTGAGCGTCAGATCTGTTCATTTCAAAATCCCATGTTCAAAAGTGGTCTGTGTCAGTAGCCACTGATTTAACATCCCTTTTGGTGGGCCACCTGCCTTGAAGACGGTCATCCAACGACACAACTTCCTGGCTGACCCTCAACCAAAGGGACAACTTGCCTTCAGAAGTTGCGCGGGAGTGCTATAAACCGGAAGAGCAACTCCCTGGCACGCATGCACGTGCCTAGGAAGCTAAGCTTCCAGTTTCCGGTGCTCGCATATGTACCGGCCAGCTGGTCTTGGTTGCCAGCCAGCTGGCATGTGCACCAAAAACCAGAAGACCGGGTGACCAGTGCGCATGTATACACTCGAAAACCAGAAGGTAGTCCTCAACTTACAAGCCCAATTTCTGTTGCTAAGCAAGGCGGGTGCTAAGTGAGTTGCACCCAATTTTACAACCTCCCCCCCACCCCCATGGGTGTTAAGCAGATCACTGTAATTGTTAATCATATGGTTGTTACGCGAATCCAGCATCCCCAATTAACTTTGCTTGTTGGAAGTTGGCTGGGAAGGTTGAAAATGACGATAATGTCAAGATTACTTCATGCACAAAAAACGGAAGGACGCTTTGATTCCTACGATAAGAGATACCTGGCTGCAAAAGTCGATGGAGTTTAGCAGAGATGGCTAAATTGATGGCTTTGATTAAAGGGGGGAAGAAAACCAATTACTTTTTGTTTCTACTTGGAAACCACTTCTGGACTTTGTGCTTGAGGTGAAAAAAAAAAAGAAAGAAAACTTTTGATTTGGGGTTTTACCAATTAGATAGGTTTGTTGTTATAGAAACGGTTAGTTTGTACCACTGTGTAAAAGCAAAAAGTTTACAAAGTAGAAAAGGAAAAACTGTTTTCCCTATCGCACAACGCTAGAACTAGGGGGGACTCTGTTAGCTACTCTGGGTTCAGAACCAGTGTCACAACCCTAGTCCCATAACCAATGTTAGCTAATGAATACGGAATAGTGTAATTCACCGGACAGTAAAGAGCTACGTTGCTGTAAACCACAAACAAACTCTAAAACAGTGATAGTAAGAAAATAAATAGTCTTTACTTTGTCACAACTTAAATGCTTCTTCCGACTAACTAACAATGATAACAGTCCTTCACCAAACAAAGTTTATCTCACAGTGATGCAAAACAATCCTCCTCCTTCACAGTTCAGCTTCTCCAACGGCAATCAGGTAAACCAGGAATCACAAGGAATCGAACAGGGAATGAGCTTGTGTTCCTGAGCTTCCTTTATAGTAGAGCTGTATAATTACAGCCAATCAAATTATACTTAGTTCTTAAAGCTACATAACTCCTTAAGAACATAGGCTCATATATATTGTCAACCCAATATAAGACTGAATATCCTAACACACTCCATGAAACTTTTGATAGCTAGACCTCAAACAAATAAGAGGAAGTACTTTTTCACCCAGAGGATCCCTGGTCTATGGAACTCCCTGCCAGAAGAAGTGGTGACACCTGTCAGCCTCGACACCTTTAAGAAAGGATGAGAGGAGTTCATGGAGAACAAGGGTATCCATGGCTAGCATGATGGATGCCTAAGGACACCCTCCGGGATGGAGAGATAGGCAGGAAATCTCTCAATGCCATTTACAGGGAATCATAAGCAGGTGAAGACATCTGCTTGGGAAGACCCTGAAGCAATTGGGGAGCCACTGTGGGAGACAGAATGCTGGACTGGATGGGCTGTGGCCTGTTCCAGCAAGGCTGTTGTTATGTTCTGAAAGGAAGGAAGGAAGGAAGGAAGGAAGGAAGGAAGGAAGGAAGGAAGGAAGGATTAGACGAGTTCATGGAGAACAAGGGTATCCATGGCTATCATGATGGATGCCTAAGGACACCCTCCGGGTTGGAGAGGTAGGCAGGATATTTCTCAATGCCATTTGCAGGGAATCATAAGCAGGTGAAGACATCTGCTTGGGAAGACCCTGAAGCAATTGGGGAGCCACTGTGGGAGACAGAATGCTGGACTGGATGGGCTGTGGCCTGTTCCAGCAAGGCTATTCTTATGTTCTTAAGTTGAGCTTTGATGCTTTGAGCAGGAAGTCATTGCCTTTTCTTTCTTTTTTGCTTTTCCGCTACTCTTTTCCCTCCCTTACTTTTCCACTATTTTCTTTTGTATTTTATATTATATTACAAATATGACAATCATTTCACGCAGCGACACTGCAACTGTCATAATTCATGCCGGTTGCCAAGCACCTGAATTTTGATTTCATGACCGTGGGGATGCTGCTATGGTTGTAGGTGCAAGAACCGGTCGTGAATCACTTTTTTCAGTTCCATTGTGACTGTGGTCACTAAATGAATGGCTGTAACTCAAGGACCACCCATAGGGACATTTAATCCCCTAATTGTCCTGATCTTCAACATTTCTCCCTTTAAATTTACATTCACCATCTCACAGCACCAATAAACTATTGATCATGGTTTCTGGGGAGGAAATTGTGTTTTAAGACCCTTTAGCTCAGGGGTCTCCAACCTTTGCAACTTTAAGTCTGAAGGACTTCAGCTCCCAGAATTCTCCAGCCAGCTTTGCTGGCTGGAGAAGTCTGGGAGCTGAAGTCCTTCAGACTTAAAGTTGCAAAGGTTGGAGACCCCTGCTTTAGCGTGTCCTTTCTTGACTGCAGCCAAGAAATCAAAAGATGCTTGCTCCTGGGAAGGAAAGCTGTGGCAAATCTAGACAACATACTAAAAAGCAGAGACATCACCCTGCCAACAAAAGTACATCTAGTCAAGACGATGGTTTTCCCAGTTGCAATGGATGGCTGTGGAAGTTGGACTATTAGGAAGGTTGAGCGCCAAAGAATGGAGGCCTTTGAGCTATGATGCTGAAGAAGACTCCTGCAAGTCCAATGGGTCTTCCTAGAGGAAATTAACCCTGACTGCTCTTTAGAAGGCCAGATCCTGAAGATGAAACTCAAAGACTTTGGCCACCTGACGAGAAGAAAAGACTCACTGGAGAAGAGCCTCATGCTGGAGATGGAGAGCAAAAGAAGAAGGGGACGGCAGAGAATGAGGTGGCTGGATGGAGTCACCAAAGCAGTCGGCGTGAGCTTCAATGGACTCCAGAGGATGGTAGAGGACAGGAAGGCCTGGAAGAAGGTTGTCCATGGGGTCATGGTGGGTTGGACATGACTTCACAACTAACAACAACAACAACAACTTTGTCCTTCTACAAACTTCAACCTTGACATTTTGACCATTTCTACCTCGTTCTTTGTGGTTTCCAATTCTCCCAGTTCAGAGATTACTGCATTTTGCTATTACAAGGACTTCCTTCCTGAAAGTTTCAAGCTGTCCCAGTTCTACCAGCCTTGCAAGGAACGTCGTTATCCAAACCCTCATGATACAGATCTGAATTCCAATAAAGTCACCTCCAAGAGGCCAGCGTGGATGTTCTGAGCTCTAATCCGCGTTATGCCTTTTGAGACCAGCCTGTTTTCCGTACCCAGCAATCTTACAGAGTCATCCTTCATTCTGTAAGTCCCCTTTGTACAACAGTGATAAGATTCTTAGAAAGCCAACCGCCATGGCTGTGACTTCATTGGATAAGCGTTTCAAAATAAGCATCTCAGCACAGTAGCTCAGCTCCTACAGACTTCTATATTCAAATGGCAATTGGACTTTCTTGGGTTTTTTTTCCCCCCTTTGAAAACATTTCGCTTCTCATCCAAGAAGCTTCTTCACTTCACTTCGGTTCAGAACTGAAGAAGCTTCTTGGATGGGAAGCGAAATGTTTTCAAAGAAAATACAAGGCTAGGCTGCATCAACAGAGGGATGGAATCAAGATCACGTGAAGGGATGTTACCGCTTTATAATGCCTTGCTAAGGCCACACTTGGACCGCTGCAACCAATTTGGGCCCCACAATATAAAAAAGATGCTGAGACTCTGGAAAGGGCAAAGAAGAGCCACAAAGAGTGAGGCCCCATCGCTCCATCTCTTCATTTTAATCTTACTCCAGCAAGGAACCATGCCCCATGCAAAATCTATATAAATAAAAATGTAACTAGAGTTTGTTCAAAACCGCTAATCTCCAAAAGCACTGCACCGATCGCTTCCAAATTTTCACCCAATGTTCCTTTCAAGTACGGCACCAATGATATATATATATATAGATAGATTGTGTAGATGTCACACCTGTGCCAGGTACACGCAACGGAAATGTAAAAAATTGTTTAAAAGGTAGGTAGATGGATTCAGAGAGAGCAGTTGGCCACAGGTATTATGTCATCCTTTATGACATAAAATACTCTGTCCATAAGACTCAAGGAGAAATACAGTAGGTAGGTAGGTAGGTAGGCAGCTATAGGGATAGAGAGAGGGAGGGAGAAATGCAGTAGGTAGGTAGGTAGGTGGAGAGAGGGAGAAATACAGTAGGTAGGTAGGTTGGGGGTTATATGGTGGTTGTGTGTACATGTTTGTGCGTGCAGGTGTAGATCTACACACAGATTGGTTGGCCATTTAACCAGACTGGGCCACAGCGACACGTGGCCGGGAACAGCTAGTTAAGAATAAGAATGAAAATAAGAACTCTAGATTCTGATGTAAGAATAACGTTGATAAGAAATCTGCAAGATGATGAATTTTAAAACTCCTGCATTTCCCCCCCACCCACCCAAAAAACCCAATACCTTTATGCTACAAATAAAAACCCCAGAGATCTAACAAGATCATACTTGTTATGATCCTGAATACTGAAAAGTGAACACTGCATCCAGTTTTGGTTGCCACGATGTAAAAAAGATGTGGAGACTCTAGAAAGACTGCAGAGAAGAGCAACCAAGGGGATGAGGGGACAGCAGGCTAAAGCATATGAAGGACAGTTGCAGGAACTGGGTATGCCTAGTTTAATGAAAAGAAGAACTAAAGGAGATGATAGCAGGGTTCTAATATTTGAGGGGCTTCCACAAAAAAGAGGGGGCTTTCAACCTATTTTCCAAAGCACCAGCAGGCAAGACAAAAAGAAAGGGATGGAAACTGAACCCAGAGAGAAGCAACCTAGAACTAAGGATACATATCCTGACAATAAGAACAATCAACCAGTAGGACAACTTGCCTTCAAAAGTTATGGGTGCTTCAACACTGGAGGCTTTTAAGAATGTGATAAATGTGATAAAGAAAGAAAGGACTGGACAACATTGTCTCAAATGGTGTTGTAGAGCCTCCTGCTTGTGCAGGGGGTTGGACTAGAAGACCTCCAAGGTCCCTTCCAATTGAAGTTGTTCTGCAAAAAACAGCAACACCCAGTTGCCTTTTGAGGGGGACGGACTACTTTTGGGACATTGCTTGGAGCATTTCAACTTGTGTTTTGCATTCATGGGACGTCCTCTGCAGCTCAGCCCCAGTTCCCCACCCAGGCTCACCCCATTCCAGGATCTGCCACAGCCCTTGGACTGTCCTCTTCAAGCCACAAACCCCACCGGCTAGAAAGGAAGACTTGGTTGGTGAGAAGGAAAATGATTTCTACCCAAATGCTCCTTCCGATAGATACAGCAACCGATCCCTGGGGCTCATTGTCCATTGATCTGCTCTTTATGCATAAATCTTGTCCAAATGCAGCATTTCACGCATTTTTGTCCAAGAGAACAGACCAAGAAGGGGGGGGGGGGGAGAGAGAGATCTCACCCTCCGCAGCAGAACACAATCCAAAGATACCAGAGATAGCTATTTATACGAGGCTCCCCAGAGACTGGCTGCTATAGTTATTTAAAGTTCGTCAAGGCGGGGCTGTGTGTGGGACGGGGGGACGTTAAACAAGTCACTAATACACTACAAGCATCCAAAGCTACGGGGAGGGCTGGGGAGGGGGCAGGGGAGCTGAAATCTTGATGCCTGGGGAGGGTGGGATCAGCTCTTTCTCTGTGATCTCTTTTGCTTTCATTTTCCAGGTTTCAAAAAAAAAAAAAAAAGGAAGGAAGGAAGGAAGGGTGAAACGTAAAAAGTTCCAGGCAAAGGAGACCTGCAGGATTGTAGCTTGGGGTGTGACCAAAAAGGCACCCAAAGGAGCTATGCATCCGGCCCTCTGCAACCCTCCCACCCAGCCAAGCCTGGGAAAAAGTGGGGGGGGGGGTATTGCAGCTGGTACATTGTTCCAGGGGCCCATGGAGCTCAAAGGGGGCCCAGAAAGGGGCACATCAGCAAACTAAAGCGGATAAAAAATTATCTGAGATGGACTACGTCGCAGGGGCGACTGGTAGATGTGGCAAGACCCCATATTGAGTCTGGTGTTGCAAAAAAACGTTTGATTTTGATGGTGTCATTCGCAATTTTGCAAGGAAAAGGCAAAAGAACCCTTTGTTTAGCAGAATATAAAGGCCCTTACATCTCCCCTGTCGTAACTGTTATGATCTTGTAATCAATCTAGTATTCAATTCATTGCTTACGTATATTGTTTCGTTGTTGTTTATATACTGATGTGTGTTATTATTTTTATTATCTTTTACAGAAGTACCTGTTCTCTTTTTAACATATTGGCAAGTAGGTTTGAATGTAATTCATCAATGTACAATTAGTACATTATTGATTTATGCGTCCAGGTATAGTGCCCGAGTGTTCCAGCACTTAATAATCTGCTGCTGTGGCCTAGAGGTGGAGCTCTCACCTCCCAATCAGGAGGTTGTGAGTTCAATCCTAGGTAGAGGCAGATGTAGGGTCTCCTGCTTGGGAAGGGGGTTGGACTAGATGACCTGCAAGGTCCCTTCCCAACTCTGTTCATCTGTTAATCTTAGCGCCCTGCAATCAGTCACTACCCATTCCCCCCCCCCCTCCACCAGCCTCCTTCGGAGAATTTTGCTATGGGGCTCCAGGCAATGAAGCCCTTCCCGGAGCGGCCTCTGTCAGCTTTCCTCTCTTCTTCCCGCTCCCCTCCCTGGGGCAAGCCCGCTAAAGGGGAACGAGGACCCATGTTGGTGCCAGCAGCTGCCCAGTGGGAAGCTCCGGTAGGATTCCAGCAGGGAGAAATTAAACAGTACGCAGTAACAGAGTTGGAAGGTATCTTGGAGGTCATCTAGTCTAGGGGTCCCCAACCTTTGCAACTTTAAGTCTGAAGGACTTCAGCTCCCAGACTTCTCCAGCCAGCAAAGCTGACTGGAGAAATCTGGGAGCTGAAGTCCTTCAGACTTAAAGTTGCAAAGGTTGGAGACCCCTGATCTAGTCCATCCCGCTGCTCATGCAGGAGACCTGTACTAGGGGATGGGCTGGTCCAGAGGCGGGTGGGACCCCCGCCCAGCAGCCCCGGGCAGAGCAGAGAGGGTGGCTGGGGGGAGCAGAGGGGGGAGCCTGAGGAGGGGCATCGGTTTGGGAACAGGGTGGGGAGGGTCAGCTGCTGCTGCTGCTGCCCCGCTTGAGCAACAGGGCTCCCCACTCCCAGCTCCAGCTGAGAAGGAGGGGAGGGTGTGCTTTCCTGCCACGAAGGGGAAGGGCGACTCAGTGGGTTGCTCCCAGCCAACTCATCACGATTGGGGGGGGGGGCTATGTCAATCACACACAAGGGTACATTTGTGTGTGTGTGTGTGTGTGTGTGTGTGTGTGTGTGTGTGTGTGTGTGTGTGTGTTGGAAAGCAGGTGGTTTCATGATGGACTTTAAGCGAGACTCTTCTTCACCGTAGCCGCTTATAAACCAGTGGCCCACGGCCCATAGGGGGGCAATTTGATTTTTAATGGGGGCAATTTGAACCTTGTTTAAACCAAGTTAATGGCCTTTTAGGCTTCCTCCTCTTGAGTAGAGTTCACTTTTTGAGTAAAGTAAGAATAATATGGGGGGGGGGCATCAGGATTTTAGAGATGCTCAGGTGGGGCATGGCCAAAAAAAAAAAAAAAAAAAGCTTGGGAACCACTGCTCCAAACTCTCCCGCATCCTCACCGGCTGCTTCTCTTTGCAACTTTCTGCCAAAAGGTCGGGATCCGAATCTACCACGGCCAGCCCGCCCAAAGGGCTCCACGGAGCTCGACCAAGAGCCCCCCCACCCACCCCAGGGATGCCACAACACGCATCTCTCTCCCACCCTCCCAAAAAAACATCTACCAGTCACCCCATTTTACACCTTTTCTGGGGGTGCGCGTGGGGGGGGGGGGGAAATCCGGCCTCGCCCTCTTGCTTTCGTCCCACGTCCCACCGACGGCCACCGCCACTCGGTCTGCCCCGCTGCCCCCTGCAAGAGCAAAAGCGGCAAGTCCTCCTTGGGGTTTCCTTTCCTCGCCCGGCCGCCCGCCCGCCGCCCTGCAACTTTCCCAAGCCGGCCACGTCGGGGAGAGGGCGCCGCCTCACCCCCTCCTCTCCCCTCCCCTCCCTTCCCCGAGCGGAGCCAAAGGCGGCCGCCTCGCTTTGCAAGCCCGGCGGCGGGGCTTGGAGGAGCGCGCGGCGGCTTCAAGCGTTCGAAACAACAAAAGCCGCCTTCGCTCCGGGTTGCGTAACGCGCGGAGGCGCTCGGAGACCGCCGGGACTGGGGGGTGGCGGGAGGGGGTTGGGGACATAGGGGGGAGGGGGACATGGGTGAATGGGGAAGGGGCTGGGGGACAAGGGGGGGAGGGTTGGGGACATGGGGGGGAGGGGGACATGGGGGGGAGGGGGAACAGGGGGGGAGGGTTGGGGACATGGGGGGGAGGGGGACAAGGGGCTGGGGGACAAGGGGGGGAGGGTTGGGGACATGGGGGGGAGGGGGACAAGGGGCTGGGGGACATGGGTGGGGAGGGGGCTGGGGAGAAGGGGGGGAGGGGTTGGGGACATGGGTGGAGAGGGGGACAAGGGGGGAAGGTTTGGGGACATAGGTGGGGAGGGGGCTGGGAGACAAGGGTGGGGAGGGGGCTGGGGACCAGGGGTAGGTGGGGAGGGGGCTGGAGGACAAGCGTGGGAGGGGGTTGGGGATGTGGGTGGGGAGGGAGACAAGGGTGGGGAGGGGGCCAGATGTAGGTGGGGAGGGGGCTGGAGGACAAGCGTGGGAGGGGGTTGGAGATGTGGGTGGGGAGGGAGACAAGGGTGGGGAGGGGGCCAGATGTAGGTGGGGAGGGGGCTGGAGGACAAGCGTGGGAGGGGGTTGGAGATGTGGGTGGGGAGGGAGACAAGGGTGGGGAGGGGGCCAGATGTAGGTGGGGAGGGGGCTGGAGGACAAGCGTGGGAGGGGGTTGGAGATGTGGGTGGGGAGGGAGACAAGGGTGGGGAGGGGGCCAGATGTAGGTGGGGAGGGGGCTGGGGGCCAAGGGTGGGTGGGTTGGAGATGTGGGAGGGGTGGGGAGGGGGCCGGAAAAAGAGAAGAGGGCTGCGGAGGGGGGGGGGGAGAGTCAGACAAGCACCCAAGAAGCCTCCAAAGCGTTTTATCCCCGAGACAGCTGGAGAGGGGGGGGGGTCGCGGGGGTCGCAGCGTTCCTTTCCCCACGAGCGCAGCCACCCAGCCTCCCGCTCGCCCAATCCCGGCTCGGGAGCCCCGCGGGATCCGCAGCCGCCGGCCCTTCCTTGGGGAGGGGGCGGCCGAGGGGAGGGAGGGAGACTCACGTAGCGCTTGAGCTTCTTCTCGGGGGGCGACTTGATCAGCCAGCCGGTGCAGACGACGTGCCCCGCGCTCATCTTCGTCCGCCTCCAGCGCCCGGGGACGCCGCGCCCGACCCGCAGCCCCACGCAGCCCCAGCAGCAGCAGGAGGAGGCGGCGGCGCTCGCCCGCACCCAACGCGGACCGGAGCGCCGATCGCCGCCGCCACCGCCGCTGCTCTCGCAGCCCAGGCAGGAAGTCGCGGCATGGAGCGGAGACCCGCGCAGCTGCGAGCCCAGGGCCGGCCGTCGGGGCACGTGATGCCGGGCCCAGCCCCGTCAACAAAGGCAGGCACGTGTGGAAGGGCCGGGACTCGCCTCTGGCGGCGCTGCCCGGCGCTCCTGCTCGTTCTCCGCCGCCGCGGCTGCTGCTCCCCCCCTCCCGAGGCTTCCCCGGGGAAAGGGCGGGGTGGGGCGCGAAAAGAGGCAGGGGGCGTGCAGGAGAAGCCCCCTCCCGTCCTCCCCTCCTTGACAGGTTCTTCCGGAAGCTGGAAACGATGGTTTCTTTCAACCAGGGTTTAGTGGCCCTTCCTCAAGCTTTAGTGAAGGCCGCATCTGGGATCCATCATTGGGTCACCACGCTGCAAAAAAAAGATGCTCAGACTTTGGGGGGGGGGGGGGGGAAGTGCAAAGAATCAATCAATCAATCAATTTTAATTTGTAGACCGCTCCCTCTCCCCACAGGGACTCGGGGCGGTGCACAGGAAGAATAAAAACCACAAATATACAAACATATTTGTATATTTTGTATAAAGAAGAGATTCCTGCACAAGTGTGTAGCCCTGTTGCAGTCAAACAACAACACGTTGTTTGCAACAGCAACAACAACATCCCCCTCTAAGGGGGAATTGCAGATATGGAGAGAGTAGGTTGGTTCAGTTATCAATGAGATGGGTATGATGACCTCTTTCTATCGGTCCACCATAGAAAGTGTCCTCACATATTGCATCACAGTGTGGGATGCTGGTTTAACAGTTGCGGAGAGGAAGGCACTACAGAGAGGGATCAATTCGGCACAAGAAACCATCGGTTGCCCTCTGACATCACTGGATGACATCGCCCGATCTCGCTGCTTTAACAGAGTAAGGAAGATTCTCATAGATGATTCACACCCTGGTTGGGATCTCTTTGCACTTCTACCATCAGGCAGAAGATATCAAAGTGTAGCCAGCCGAACAAACAGGTGTAAAGATCGCTTCTATCCTTGGGCTGTGAGACTTTTAAATTCAACCGCAATCACTCCATGCACATGCTAGTTTTTTCTTTTTTCTTTTCTCTCTTTTTTGTTTCTGTTATAATTTTGCACCAGTGAAGTTAAAACCAATTTCATTGTAATTTTAGTACAATGACAATAAAGATTATTATTATTATTATGCACGAAGCAGAAAGACATGTGGGACAATATAATAATAATATAATAATCGAATTTATTAACCGCTCCCTCTCCCCACAGGGACCCGGGGCGGTGCACAGGGAAAAATAAAACAATAAGAACAATAAATACAAAAGTACATAACTTAAAACACAATTAAACAATTTATCCCGTGCTAAAATTATTGACTAAAATCCCATTTAAAAATACATTTGAAATCTATAGACAGAGAGACTATCCAAGGCCGGCCAGTCGAAAAAGATGGGTCTTCAGTTTCATACGGAAAGAGCGGAGGTCCGTGGTCGTTCTGATATCGGGGGGGGAAGGTCGTTCCAGAAGGCCGGGCCCGCCACAGAGAGAGCCCTTCCCCTGGGCGTCGCCCGCTGACAAAGTCTAGCGGATGGCACCCGGAGAAGTCCCTCTCTGTGGGAGCGAATCGGCCGTGAGGATGTATGGGGCAGAAACCGATCCCGCAGATAACTATATTATAGCTAATATAGTTTTGCTTTATGTGAAAACAAAATAAAAGAAATCGGGAGGAAAAACAACCGAAGTGTCTTTTTTCGGGCAACGTGGCATGGCTTTTGTGGAAATAGGGAATGTCGAAATAGGGAATGCCTTATCAAACCCAACACCAGTCAACAGCGTTGTCCCCCAAAGCAGCGTTTTAGGGCCCCTCCTCTTTCTGCTTTACCTAAATGACCTCTGTGATCATATTATAAGCAGCTGCGTCCTCTTCACAGATGACGTAATGTTATTTAACACCACCAACAATGCTGCCACCCTGCAAAGCAACCTCGACTATGTGTCAGAATGGTCGTGCAATTGGCAACTCCAAATCTCAACTAACAAATGCTCTGTCCTGCACATTGGCAATAAAAATCAGAGCACCCAAATACATGTTGGGCGGAAACGATGACAGGGGTCTCCAACCTTTGCAACTTTAAGTCTGAAGGACTTCAGCTCCCAGAATTCTGCAGCCAGCTTTGCTTCTCCAGCCAGTCCTTCAGCTTTGCTGGCTGGAGAAGTCTGGGAGCTGAAGTCCTTCAGTCTTAAAAGTTGCAAAGGTTGGAGACCCCTGTCCTAGATGACCCTCACTCTGTCAAGGACCTAACTCATCTCAAATGATCTGTAACAGCATTGCCAAAAAGGCATTCAGAGTTGTTAACCTAATTTTGCATAGCTTCTTCTCCGGTAACATTGCACTGCAAACTAGGGCATACAAAACCTTTGCCAGACCACTCCTCGGATACAGTTCGTCTGCCTGGAATCCACACTGTATATTGGACCTTAATGCGATCGAGCAGATCCAGAGGTATTTCACGAGAAGAGTCCTCCACTCCTCTGCTCACAATAGAATCCCTTATGCCACCAGGCCCAAAATTTTGGGCTTGGACAATCTGGAACTGCGCTGCCTATGGTTGGACCTAAGCATAGTACACAAAATTGTCTGCTACAACATCCTACCTGTCAACCACTACTTCAGCTTCATCCGCAATAATACACAAGCCCACAGTAGATACAAATTCAAGGTAAAGTGCTCCAAACTCAATTGCAGAAAATACAACTTTAGCAATGGAGTGGTCAACGCCTGGAGTGCTCTACCGGACTCTGTTGTTACATCCTAAAACCCCCATAACTTTAACCTCAAACAGTCTACCGTGGACCTCACCCCATTCCTAAGAGGTCTGTAAAGGGGTCGTGCATAAGCACACCAGTGTGCCTACCATCCCTGTCCTCCTGTCCCCATTTGTTCGTACCAATTTCCTGTGTTCATGTCCATGTTTATACTTATACCTGTTATTTTGCACATGTTTGACAAACTTACTAACTAACTAACTAAATAAATAAATAAAGTGCAAAGAAGAGCAACTTAAGATGATTAAAAGCCTGGAGAATTCCTAACAGTAAAGACAATTAATACAATAATACAATAGCAGAGTTGGAAGGGACCTTAGAGGTCATCTAGTCCAACCC
This sequence comes from Rhabdophis nuchalis, assembly GCA_039707465.1. Lineage (NCBI taxonomy): Eukaryota > Metazoa > Chordata > Lepidosauria > Squamata > Natricidae > Rhabdophis > Rhabdophis nuchalis. The sequence goes on along the minus strand of CM077657.1, from coordinate 9,864,653 downwards.
CCTGTGTGGGCAGGAACCTTATACCATTTCAGACAAATGGCTATCCAACATCTTCTTAAAGACTTCCAGGGTTGGGGCATTCACAACTTCTGGAGGCAAGCTGTTCCAGAGGTTAATTGTTCTAACTGTCAGGAAATTTCTCCTTAGTTCTAAGTTGCTTCTCTCCTTGATTAGTTTCCACCCATTGCTTCTTGTCCTGCCCCCAGGTGCCTTGGAGAATAGCTTGACTCCCTCTTCTTTGTGGCACCCGCTGAGATATCGGAACACTGCTATCATGTCTCCCCTGGTCCTTCTCTTCATCAAACTAGACATACCCAGTTCCTGCAACCGTTCTTTATATGTTTTAGCCTCCAGTCCCCTAATCCTCTTGGTTGCTCTTCTCTGCACACTTTCCAGAGTCTCCACGTCTTTTCTACATCGTGGCGACCAAAACTGTATGCAGTATTCCAAGTGTGGCCTTACCAAGGCATTATAAAATGGCATTAACACTTCACGTGATCTAGATTCTATCCCTCTGTTTATGCAGCCTAGAACTGTGTTGGCTTTTTTAACCAGCTTGCCTTCAGAAATTGTGGGCGCTGCATCCCTGGAGTTTTTTAAGAAGAGACTGGACAGTCACTTGTCTGAAATGGTATCGGTTCTCCTGCTTCAGCAGGGGGCTGGACTAGAAGACCTCCAAGGTCCCATTCCAGCTCTCTTCTGATTCTGCCTACTGCGGTGTCAAGCAAGGATGGCGAGTGGCAGAGTTGGAAGGGACCTTAGAGGTCTTCTAGTCCAACCCCCTGCCTAGGCAGGAAACCCTGCACCATCTCAGGCAAACCCCTGAGATATCAGAACCCTGCTATCATATCTCCCCTAGTCCTTCTTTTCATTAAACTAGACATGCCCAGTTCCTGCAACCGTTCTTCATATGTTTTAGCCTCCAGTCCCCTCATCCTCTTTGTTGCTCTTCTCTGCGCTCTTTCCAGAGTCTCTACATCTTTTTTACATCATGGCGACAAAAACTGGATGCAGGACTCCAAGTGCTGCCTCACCAAAGCAGCATCAAGTGGTATTAACACTTCACGTGATCTTGACACTAAGCTGGCCGTAATCTACTTTCACCTCGCTCCTCCCCTGACTCCACCACAGCAGGGAGGATTCCCACAGATCATAAGGCCAGCCAACTTGCCTGCCTTTGCTGGGGTTCATACAGACAGGCCTCGACTTACAACAGTTCATTGCGTGACCGTTCCAAGTTACAACGTCACTGAAAAAGTGACTTGTGACTGTTTTCACATGTGGGCCATCACAGCGCTCCCATGGTCATGTGACCCAACTTCAGGGGCTTGGGTCACGTGATCCCCTGTTCAATCAGAATCAGAATAGAGCTGGAAGGGACCTTGGAGGTCTTCTAGTCCAGCCCCCTGCTCAAGCAGGAGAACCATTTCAGACAAGTGATTGACCAGTCTCTTCTTAAAAACCTCCAGGATTGCAGCCCCCAGGATTTCTGAAGGCAAGATTCACTTAACAACTGTGTTACTAATTTACCCACTGCAGTAGTAATCCAGTTGTTAAGTGAATCACTGCAGTGGGATAGGTTAGTAGCAGTGGTGGGTTTCAAATTTTTTAGAACCTACTCTGTAGGTGCGGCCTATTTTGTGGGCGTGGCTTGGCAGTCATGTGACAGGGTGGGAGGGGCCACCTTTTAAAATGTGGTGAAACTCATTTAACAACGCTCTTGCTTAGCAACCAAAATTTTGGACTCAATTGTGATGATAAATTCTTTCTTTCTTTCTTTCTTTCTTTCTTTCTTTCTTTCTTTCTTTCTTTCTTTCTTTCCTTCCTTCCTTTCTTCCTTCCTTTCCTTTCCTTCCCGTTGGGTCACTGGAAGCGGCGGGCCAGATTTACTTCCAGGTATGCCGGTGGAACCCCCTCTCACCGGTTCTCTAAATTTCACCAACCGGCTCTCGCGAGTAGGTGCGAGCCTGCAGAAACCCACCACTGGTTGGTAGCCCGGTTGCTAAGCGAATCTGGCCTCCCCATTGCCTTTGCTTGGCAGCAGGTCGCAAGAGGGGATCACATGACCCCATGATGCTGCAACGGTCATAAATATGACCCAGTTGCCAAGCAACGGTTGTAAATATGACCCAGTTGCCAAGCACCAGTCATAAATATGACCCAGTTGTCAAGCAACAGTCGTGAGTATGAAAAACGGTCATAAGTCACCTTTTTCAGCACCATTACAACTTTGGTCACTAAACAAACTCTGGTAAGTCAATATACTGCAGAAGAAATGGCGTGGCCACCGTGCATAAATGCCTGTGCTGTCCTTTCCAGTGAGGCTGCCTTGTCAGAGGGCCTTTGTGATACAGTAGGGAGCGATTATTCATCATCTTGCCAGCTGAGCTGATTTCACAAATGATTCATGATTTTAAAAATACCTCGCTCGAAAAACAGATTCCAGTGCAGTCTACAGCCGTTCGCCTTGTTCAAGGCTCCAAGTTTACAAGGCTCCAAGTGGCAATTTCTGCTAATTACCCTCGAAGGTTTTCCTGCTGCTTCTGTTTGTCTTTGCCCTTTAGCTATAAACTGGGGTTTGTAAAGAAGATGTTGGCTATCCATTTGTCTGAAGTGGTGTAGGCTTTCCTGCCTAAGCAGGGGGTTGGACTAGAAGACCTCCAAGATCCCTTTCCAACTCTGTTGTTCTATTCTATTCTATTCTATTCTATTCTTAGGATTTTGATGTCTCTAAGGATCTTTTCAATGGCTTCTATTTTTTCATTTCTTGCTTAGCTCCAGAAATAAGAACTAGCCACCCAGTTCTCTACTGTTTTGCCTGGCTATTCAGTGTAGCTCACCAAAACATTCTTATCCTATCCTCTTTTCTTTTCTATTCTGTCCTCTTCTATTCATTTTATATATTCTCTTCTTCATTCCAATATTCTATTCTATTCTATTCTATTCTATTCATTTTCTCTGTCTATTCTATTCTATCCTATTTTCTTTTCTATTCTAGTCTCTTCTATTCATTTTCTCTCTTCTATTCTTCATTCCAATATTCTATTCTATTCCTATTCTATTCATTTTCTCTATTCTATTCTCTTCTCTGCATTTTCACTCTACTCTACTCTACTCTACTCTACTCTACTCTACTCTACTCTACTCTTCATTCCAATATTCTATTCTATTCCTATTCTATTCATTTTCTCTATTCTCTTCTCTTCTCTGCATTTTCACTCTACTCTACTCTACTCTACTCTACTCTACTCTACTCTACTCTACTCTTCATTCCAATATTCTATTCTATTCCTATTCTATTCATTTTTTCTATTCTCTTTTCTTCTCTGCATTTTCACTCTACTCTACTCTACTCTACTCTACTCTACTCTACTCTACTCTACTCTACTCTTCATTCCAATATTCTGTTCTGTTCTGTTCCATTCTATTCTTATAGCTTTTATGGAGGGAAGGATGAAATAAATGTGTTTCTGAAGATGAGATGTTTCTGAAGTCACCCAGAGTTCAAGGAAACCATCCTTAAGAAGGGAGGGACTGAAAACTGGATTGTTAGAGAAAAATGCAGAAAGTCTGCTGTTGGTCACATGAAGGGTAGCTGGTTATCCATCAACAAACAAGAAGAAATAGAACACTAAACACACACGTACACATTCAAAGACAAAACCCCTAACCAGGATACAGAACACCGATTTGCATAATATTTGCATATCCTATCATCTAGGCAAAGATGCAAATATACATCACATGGACAATTGAGTTAGAAATGTGATCTATTTTTCATTCTTGGAAGAGAAGACCACTGCCAAGAAAATCGGGTGCCACCTCAACTTGCCCTATGATGTCTAACTTCCATATCTCCATCTTTGTAAGACTTGGATTAGGTGCTTCTTCTGATAGGAGATGCCTTCAAGAAAAGATTGTTCCCCCACTGTTCACTCTTCTCTGGTCAAACATTTCACAACAAATGTGGGTTTCTTGTGTCATCGTGGCTTGTTGTTTGAACCTCACAAAGCTTAAGGAGATGACAACTTGGTTCCTGCACTCACTTACGAAAGCAGTGGTCCCAGATGGCAGGTCACTGACCCTTCTCAAGGACTGGAAAATGAATCCAGTCTGGAAAACTCTTACATGGGGATGGAGATGATCACACAACTTCTTCTGCCTGCCGGCAGCCAGCCATTCAGCAGTTTGAATCTCACCAGGCTCAAGGTTGACTCAGCCTTCCATCCTTCTGAGGTGGGTAAAATTAGGACCCAGATTGTTGGGGGCAATAGGCTGACTCTGTAAACTGTTTAGAGAGGACTGTAAATGCCACTTCTGGTTGATCCCAGGCTGAGGAGGGAATGGAGATTTTGCAGTATCCTTCCCCTGCCACGCCCACCAAGCCATGCCCACAGAGCTGGTAATAAAAAAAATTGAATTTTACCACTGCCCCTCTCTTTCTTTCCTCTCTTGTTCGGTTCTGGAGGCAAGTCGTTCCACTGATTAATTGTTCTAACTGTCAGGAAATTTCTCCTTAGTTCTAAGTTGCTTCTCACCTTGATTAGTTTCCACCCATTGTTTCTTGTCCTGCCCTCAGGTGCTTTGGAGAATAGTTTGACTCCCTCTTCTTTGTGGCAGCCTCTGAGATATCAGAACACTGCTATCATGTCTCCCTTGGTCCTTCTTTTTATTAAACTAGACATACCCAGTTCCTGCAACCGTTCTTCATATGTTTTAGTCTCTAGTCCCCTAATCATCTTGGTTGCTCTTCTCTGCACTCTTTCTAGAGTCTCCACATCTTTTCTACATCATAGTGACCAAAACTGGATGCAGGATTCAGTTTACAGTAGTCAAGATCATAACAAGTACGATCTTGCTTGATATCTGGGGCTTTTATTTGTAGCATTGAGGTATTGGGTTGTTTTTTTTAAAAAAAATGCATTCACAACTTCTGGAGGCAAGTCATTCCATGGATTAATTCAATCCAACCTTGAGATCAGCCAAGGTCAGCTCAGAGAAGTGACAGACCAGGAACGAGACTTTGAACTTACTTGCTGATGCCTCCCCTTGAGCTTTAGCTTTTTCAGCAATGCTGACTGACCTCTTGGATCTGCCGGGCGGCGAGCAGTACAATTTGGCCACAGAGATTAGCTCTGGGGTTGGTTTTGAACTGGGACAATCCAGGCAAACTAGAAGAAGGAAAATCCAGGCAGGTCTGGAAGGGAGCAGAGCCAACAATAGAACAGAAAGGCGACAGAAGAGGGCGGAGACACACAAGAGAAAAGACCGACTGTTTTGGAAAAGCAGAAAAAAAGGAGTTAAGGGACAAGGAAGACAAGAATATTATACAGTTTGGGAAAACTGGTGTCAATGGATAAATAAGAGGAACATGAAACGTACAGCTTAGAAACATAGATGTGTAGATAGAGGAATAACTAGGAATGCATAAGAATGTATTTGAATAATAAATGGCTATGTTAGTACTGTCACAAAGGATTGCAACTTATACAAAATTATTTTTAAAGATTTGCATTTTAACGTTTTAAATTCTCAATAAAGTTTTTTTCCCCTAAAAAAAAAAAGAAAAAGAAAGAAAAAGCATGCAGATCTGGAGAGATCCTGACACGTCGCATTTCGTGGATGCCCAGAACTAATCAAAGTTAACCCTAAGCTAGGAGGTTTCCCTGCCGGGGCTAAACATGTTGATTAACCAGTGGTTTAATGTGTCCAATGAGTGAGAAAGAGAGCCATGCCATGGCTATGATTCTGTCCCAACTGGAACGACCTGCCCCCTGACCATCGTACCATCACGGACCTTCGCCTCTTCCGGCGAACATTAAAGACTTACTTTTTTCATGCGGCCGGCCTGGCATAGTGTGTTTTTACTATCATTTTAATAGGGTTTCTTATTATTTTAACACAGGTTAAATTTATTTAATTTAATTTTAAGTTTATCTATTGACTGTATTTATATGTATTTTATCCTTTATTATTCCTGTGCACTGCCCTGAGTCCCTACGGGAGAGAGGGCGGTATACAAATCAAATTATTATTATTATTATTATTATTATTATTATTATTATTATTATTATTATTATTATTATTATTATTATTAATAATAATAATAATAATAATAACAATAACTAATGTTTGATTTCATTCAAACAGATGACATCACTCTGCTAAACAAATAATTCCCCCAACATTGCCAATAATGTACCAAGAATGTATTACTATTCTTCTTCTCTTCCTTCCTAGTCCCTAGGTCTTCCCACTTATGACTATAACCCTGTTGCTTGTATCTTTACAATTTATATTGTTTTATTTGTTTCCTAGTATCATTTGATTGCTTATTAGAAACCTATGACTATCCCTAAATGTTGTATCTTATGGTTCTTAATGAATGTATTCAATTTTATTTCTCTTTAAGTACACTGAGAGCATATGCACCATTCCTTCTGTATCCAATCACACTTGGCCAATAAAGAATTCTATTCTATTCTATTCTATTCTATTCTATTCTATTTTTTCTTATTCCATTCCATATTCTAATTCATATTCCATATTCCATTCCATTCCATTCTTCTTTCCTCTATTCTATTCTATTCTATTCTGTTCTATTCCTTCTTATTCCATTCCATTCCACATTCCATTCCATTCCGCATTCCATTCCAATCCATATTCCATTCCATTCCATTCCATTCTTCTTTCCTCTATTCTATTCTATTCTATTCTATTCTATTCTATTCTATTCTATTCTATTTTTTCTTATTCCATTCCATATTCTATTTCATATTCCATATTCCATTTCATTCCATTCTTCTTTCCTCTATTCTATTCTATTCTATTCTATTCTATTCTATTCTATTCTATTCTATTCTATTCCTTCTTATTCCATTCCATCCCATTCCACATTCCATTCCAATCCATATTCCATTCCATTCCATTTTTCTCTATTCTATTCTCTTCTGTTCTGTTCTGTTCTTTCTTATTCCGTTCCATTCCATTCCGTTCTATTGTATTCTATTCTATATGCACCAAAGGCAAAATCCTTGTGTGTCCAATCACACTTGACCAATAAAGAATTCTATTCTCTATCTAGCCTCTTTGGGAGTGGGGGGAACTGGGCCCAGCCTCCATCCCAGCTCTATTTGTGTGGCAGCAGCCCTGCTCTATTTCCTCTGCAGACTCAATAACAACCCCACCTCCCAGAGCGGAGCTGAAAGGAAGAAGCATTTTGGCAGAACCCTTCATCTTTTCTGCGCCCACATGCTTGCTGAGAGGGAGCCCGGGTTCCTTTCCCAGAGATGTGGGCTTTCTTCCAGATCGCCTCTGCAGCAATCTCGAGAGGCGCATGGAACCTGCCCTTTGGTATCTGGCACAGCCCCGTCTCTTGGCAAGGGCTGGAGGATGGGCGTGGATGGACAGCCAGAGCGTGGGCTACTCCATGGCTCCATCAGCCAGGGGGCCAAGTGGCTGCACAGCTGGAGGAGAATTGCTGGGAAGGAGCCCTGAGTCAGGAAAGGTTGATTGGCGCTCTCTCTCTCTCTCTCTCTCTCTCTCTCTCTCTCTCTCTCTCTCTCTCTCTCTCTCTCTCTCTCTCTCACACACACACACACACACACACACACACACACACAGAACTGAACATTTCTCCCTGCAATTGGCCAAACTACTATCCCCATCCATCCAAATTACGATACAGATTGCTAGCAATAAGCGTTTGGGTCCTTCAAATAATGAAGACAATATATAATATAATAACAGAGTTGGAAGGGACCTTGGAGGTCTTCTAGTCCAAACCCCTGGCTAGGCAGGAAACCCTAGCCCACTTCAGACAAATGGTTATCCAACATCTTCTTAAAAACCTCCAGTGTTGGAGCATTCACAACTTCTGGAGGCAACTTCTGTTCCACTAATTAATTGTTCTAATGTTCCTCTTGGCTTCTAGGTGCTCGCTAAGAAAGGATTTTTCAAAATGACCATCAGATCATTAGTATTTCTTATACAGTATTATATTAACATGTTCTGATGCTAAGGAGTTAGATGTTCTACTCCCTCTTCCCACCTCAAAAGAATTCTGTTCCAACTGCCAGTTGCCTTGTATTAGCACGCTCTGATGCTAAGGAGTTACACGTTCTACATTAATTTTCAAGCTCTACGTGTCAATTTATCAAGCCCGATTGTACCTACTCATTAATCTTCAAGCTTTAAATGTCAATTTATCAAGTCCAATCACATAGTTTCATAGCGAAGCACGGATATCCAGCTAGTAAATAAATAAAAACTGGGAAGAGTAAGCTCATGTACTGTATGTCTTAATGAAAAAGAAAAAAAACCACATTATTCTCAGCAATAGAAATCCTCTCCTGGAATGCCAAGGAAGGCACAGGGAGCTGAGTAGAATCACAGTAAAGCACAAGAACAACTACTGGTATTTCCTAACCCAGGGGTCTGCAAAGTCGGCTCTTTTAAGACTGGTGGACTTCAACTCCCAGAATTCCCCAGCCAGCCAGGCTGGCTGGGGAATTCTGGGAGTTGAAGTCCACCAGTCTTAAAGTCCACCAGCCGACTTTGCAGACCCCTGTCCTAACCCATCACTTCCCTTCCCCATCTGATCTGGATCAGTATATTGGAAGAAGAATTGCTTAATCACTCTGCATAGCTTACTTGATGCATCCAAGTAAAGAAAGATGTGGGATGCTGACATGGTAATGCGTTATTAAAATAAATTACAAAGAACAATATTTTCATATATATATATTTTTTTTTTTTAAAAAGAGAACACGTAGGTTAAGAGAGAGCAAACATTTGTAGCAATACTACCCTCTAATGGTTGTTTGTGGAATATACGCTGGTTTCTTTGTTGGATTTTGGTAAGGCACCAGGCTACTAGAAATTCTGAGTTCTAGTTCCATCTTTGGCACAAAGCCAGTTGAGCGACCTTGTGCCAGTCCCTTTCTCTCAACCCTTGGAAGCAGGCAAGGGAAAACCCTATTGGGGTGCTCCTATTAAATGAAAAAGGGGGAAGAGGAGGAAAATAGAAAAGAAAGTATCTATCTATCTATCTATGCTGGTGTTGCCATCCTCGGGTGTTTTCCCGTGTATATAGCATGAAATTTTTTTTTGCAACGTTTCGACAAGATCTCACTTGTCATCCTCAGGCTTCGGTCTGTGACTGTGACTGCGAAGGCATCGCCCTTCCTTAAATCTTGGTGGGGGGGGTGGAGTGCTGACTATTGTTGTGAGTGGGTTGATTGGCTGTGCAGCTGTGCAATTGGTAGATTGATGCTGATTGGTCTTATTTGTATGTTTCTTTTTTATTTTATTTTATTTTAATTAAATTTATATCCCGCCCTTCTCCACGAAGGACCCAGGGCGGCGAGAAACCCAGTTTCTCCTTATTTGTATGTTTCTCCTTATTATCTATCTATCTATCTATCTATCTATCTATCTATCTATCTATCTATCTATCTATCTATCGATATATATATATAAATCACACACACACACACACACACACACACACGTGTGTGTGTGTGTGTTAGGTTTTGAGCTGATAAATAAATAAGGGAGACTAGGATAGATCAATTTCTAGCTGTTTAGCTCTCATCAGCTAGCCATACCCTTACTGGGATGAGAGCTAAATAGCTCGAAATAGATCTATCCTAGTCTCCCTTATGTATTTATTTATCAGCTCAAAACCTAACACACATGTAAAAAAAAAAGTACACAACGGAGCTCATGGCTTTCTGTCTAGATGGTCTCTGGTGATGAGCCGAAAGGCAGAAAAGGAAAGCAGTATGCTTCCTCACTTAATTGGGGCCCTAACAGGGTGTTGCGACACAAGTATATATTTATATTATATATATTTATTAAATTGGTATAACCGCGCCTCTCTCCCCGAGGGGACTCAGGGCGGTGCACAGGAAATTAAAACAGGAAATATAAAACATAGCAATAATAAATACTAAAAGCCAATTAAATACAAAATGCCCTGTGCTAAAATTCCCTAGAACTCTTACCCATTAAAATCCAATTAAAACAATTTATATGTGTGTGTGTGTGTGTGTTTGTATATGCTTGTGTAGCTCGAAATAGATCTATCCTAGTCTCCCTTATTTATTTATTTATCAGCTCAAAAACCTAACACACACACACACACACACACACACACATATATGTTAACGAATGAGATATAGTTGGATAATAGTTGAAAAAAGAGTGGGAAATGATAAGTATAAAGTTGTAATTGGGCTTGCGGGAATACCATCCCCAAAATACACCAGTTCAGAGAGGGAAAGGGATACCCACCATAACAGAAAAGGAAAGGAAGAGAGGAGGGGAGGAGAAGAGAGGAAAGGGGAGAGAAGGAAGGAAGAGGAAAGGAGAGGAAGGCGGGGAGGGATAGAAAGAGAAGGAGAGAGGGAAGGGAGGGGAAGAGGAAGAGATGAGTAGGGGAGAGGAAAGGGAAGAAGGAAAGGGAAAGGAGAGGAGGAAGGAAGGAAGTAGAGAAGGGAAGGAGGGAGAAAAGGAAGGAAAAGCTGGGTGATGATCTTACAAATAGGTGTTCCGGATGGTAAGCAAAGCGAACTCGAAAGTGGGTTTCAACTTTTTATATGGGAAAATGAACGTGTCAAAGTGATAAATATAATAAGAATAAAAACTATGTGAATGCAAGAGACTAAAAAATAACCCCCCCCCCCCAAAATAATGCTCCATCCCTGAAGGTTTTCAAGAAGAGACTGGACCATTATTTGTCCGAAACGGTATAGGGCAGGGGTCTGCAAAGTTGGCTCTTTGAAGACTGGTGGACTTCAACTCCCAGAATTCCCCAGCCAGCTATGCTGGCTGGGGAATTCTGGGAGTTGAAGTCCACGGGTCTTCAAAGAGCCAACTTTGCAGACCCCTGGGATAGGGCAATGTTGGCGAACCTTTTTTGCCTCGGGTGCCAAAAGCACGCGCTTGCGCAATATTTCACGCACTTGGGTGCCCACCCCCATAATGTAATCCCCCCATGCCATGCCCCGTGTGCATGGGTGCGTGACACCCCGCCCTGCTGCCCCACACAGCTTTCTTGGCCCTCTGGAATGACCTACCCCCTGAACTACGTACCATCACCGACCTCTGCCTCTTCCGCCAATGTCTTATGACATATTTGTTTCAACAAGCCGGCCTAGCCTAACCTCCCATGGGGACTTTTAGGTAGTTTTAAATTGGGTTTTAAAATGTGGTTTTTAGCGCAGGATAGGATTATTTAATAGTTTTTTAAATTATATTTATTGTATTTTGTATGTTTTTTAAATTTCCTGTGCGCCGCCCTGGGTCCTTTGTGGAGAAGGGCGGGATATAAATTTAATAAAATAAATAAATAAATAAATAAATAAATCTTGGAGCCTGGGGAAGGGGAAAACGCCCCCCTCCCAGAGGCCCTCCGAAGGCCAGAAACAGCCCATTTTCCAACTTCCGGTGGGCCCGGTAAGTCCATTTTTTGCTCTCTGGATGCTTTCCTGAAGCCTCCAGAGGACAAAAAGCTGCTGAAAATCAAGGTTGAAAATCAGCTGGCCAGTGTGTGCATGTAAGCTGACAGGGCAACATCTTGCGTGCCCTCAGAAATGGCTCCGCGTGCCACAGGTGCCATAGGTTCTCCCTGTGCACCGCCCCGAGTCCCTGTGGGGAGAGGGAGCGGTCAATAAATTCAACATTACATTACAGGTTCGCCATCATGGGAATAGGGTCTCCTGCTCAAGCAGTGGGTCAGACTAGAAGACCTCCAAGCTCCCTTCCAACTCGAATATTCTACGTTCTGTGTTCTGGAATCGGTTGGGGTTTTCTACACACGTCGTGCAGCCAATGCTGGTTCCCCATCCAGTGAGTTGCCTTGTCTTCAGATGGTGGGGAGGGGGGTGTTGTGCTGAAGAAGGAAGGGCTGTGTTTCTGGCGTGTAGGAGGAAGGCGGTGAACGGTCCTTTGAGTACACCCAGGGCTGACTCAGAGTCTGCTCACAGGGTGTTTCTGTTATCCTGGCCCTTCCCTGTTTCCTTTCTATCTTTAGATAAGGGCCTTCTTGCTGCGACTGTGTGTGAGAATCATTGTTGTGCTACTGAGCTCTCATTAAAAGAGGGGGGAAAATGCCGATAGAGTGGGAGTCAGAAATGCTTCTGGCTCAGTTTCTTTTTGGCCCCAAAGGCCAAATGAATTCCCTGTTGTTGGGAATCTCTGGGATCTCAATTTCAGCTGCTGCTTAACGTGCCTCTTCTTGATACTCTTTTGAGTTCCATTTGGCAATGGGACTCGCAGACTTGCAATGTTCAATGTTGAACATTGGGCACCGTCTAACAAAATGAAATTCAATGGTGGGAAGAGTAAGGTTCTACTTTTGGGCAAGAAAAACGAAATGCACAGGTACAGTATAGGTGGTATCTCACTCAATAGCAGTAACTGTGAAAGGGATCTTGGAGTCCTAGTAGACAACCATTTAAATATGAGCCAGCCGTGTGCAGCAGCTGCCAAAAAAGCCAACACAGTTCTAGGCAGCTGTATATATCTACTCCAAACCACCCCAACGATGCCGTAGCGGTGATGTGCCAGTGCCTGGAAGCCGTGCGGGCCTGGATGGGAAGGAACAGACTCAGACTCAACCCGTCCAAGACCGAGTGGCTGTGGTTCCCGGCAGCCCGGTACAACCAGTTGACTCCATCACTGACCATAGGGGGCGAACATCTAACCCCTGTGGATGGGGCATGCAACTTGGGCATCCTCCTTGATGCACGGCTGTCCATGGAAGATCAAGTGACGGCAGTAGCCAGGAGGGCGTTTTACCAGTTTCGCCTGGTCCGCCAGTTGCAGCCCCTATTGGACCGGGATGCCCTTTGCACAGTCACTCATGCACTCGTGACATCCCGACTGGACTACTGTAATGCTCTCTACATGGGGCTCCCCTTGAGGTGCACCCGAAGACTGCAGCTTGTCCAGAATGCAGCCGCGCGGGCAGTTATGGGAACCTCCAGGTTCTCCCATGTAACACCGCTCCTGCGTGAGCTGCATTGGCTGCCTGTCGTCTTTCTGGTGCGCTTCAAGGTGTTGGTCATCATCTTCAAAGCGCTCTATGGCACGGAACCTAGCTATCTGCGGGATCGCATCCTGCCCCATACATCCCTGCGGCCGATTCGCTCGGACTTCTCCGGGTGCCGTCCACTAGGCTATGCCAGCGGGCGACGCCCAGGGGAAGGGCCTTCTCTGTGGCGGGCCCGACCCTCTGGAACGACCTTCCCCCTGAAATTAGAACAACTACGGACCTCCGCTCCTTCCGTCAAAAACTAAAAACTCATTTCTTCTGCCTGGCCGGCCTGGGGTAATCGAACTGTTTTATTAGGGTTTTTTAGGGGTTTAGTTTTAGTTGCTTTGGGATTTTAGCGCAGGGTTTAAGTTTAATTCATTTTAAGATTGTATTTATGCTTGTGGTTTTATACATGTATTTTAAAATTCCCTGTGCACCGCCTCGAGTCCCTTCGGGGAGAGAGAGCGGTTTATAAATTAAAATTATTATTATTATTATTATTATTATTATTATTATTATTATTATTATTATTATTATTATTATTATTATTATTATTATTATTAGGCTGCATAAACAGAGGAATAGAATCAAGATCACGGGAAGTGTTAATACCACTTTATAAGGTCTTGGTAAGGCCACACTTGGAATAGTGCATTAAATAAATGAAGGGAGACTAGTATAGATCTATTTCAAGCTATTTAGTTCTCATCAGCTAGCCATACCCTTTCTGGGATTTATATATTTAAAAGGGCTACTAAACTTCTGATTTTATGCCTCCATACATTAACATGACTCTCCACCTGCAATGTCCCTATACCAAATTGATCCATGGAGCAAAATATATTCATTTTCATTTCCATAGTGAAGAATTTCACTTCCCAGTGAGAATCTCACTATACAAAGCTGAACATTTTGGAACCATTCAAATGGTTTGATGGTGTATGTATGTATGTACGTATCTACGTATGTATTTGTCAAGCATCTATAAGGTAACAGATATAAGGATAAACATGATTTTGAATACAAGAAATGGATACGAATAAATGGGGGCACTAGGACATGGAAAGTAGGCACTTTGGTGCACCTATGCACGCCCCTTACAGACCTCTTAGGAATGGGGTGAGGTCAACAGTAGACAGTCTAAGGTTAAAGTTTTGAGGGTTTGGGGAAAAAACCACAGTCAGGTAGAGCATTCCTGGCATTGACCACTCTGTTGCTGAAGTCATATTTTCTGCAAACAAGTTTGGAGCGGTTTACCTTGAGTTTGTATCTATTGTGTGCTCATGTGTTGTTGTGGTTGAAGCTGAAGTAGTCACTGACAGGTAGGATGTTGTAGCAGATAATTTTATGTGCTACACTTTGGTCAGATCGAAGGCAAACCATCAAGAGGAATTAGCAGTCGAAGGCGACAGTTGGGTTGGGACAGTTGGCAGGCGAAACCACAGCCCAACTGCTCAAGTTGAAGGGCTGATGAGACACAACGGAGAGGCTAGGAATCCGAGCGGGTGAATGATGTGCAACCAGATTGAATCAGCCTGACAGCCTGAAGAAATGTGCAAGGCAAGGCGAGACCACTACGCCCCCTCCTCCTCCTCCTCCTCCACCATCTATTTCAGGAAAGGGGGAAACGGCAGTTAGAAAACCACAGATACGGTTTCACATTCAGAAAAGCAGCCGTCCCTTCACGATAGCAAAAGCAACCCGAATGAACAAAAGAGGAATGCCCAATAGGAAACCGAGGGTGAAAAAAAATAGAAATCCTAGAAAAAGAGACCCAAAATAGGGGGAGAGAAATGAAGTCAGCTGGAAGTGATGTTTTTTTTTTTAATATATATATATATTTATTGTTCTTGCATTTAAAATAGTGCAGCCAGCGAAACCGTTATGGCCGTACAAACACAGTATATACACATAATCTCATCCATTAGTTGTCAATCTCCTTAGTCCATGATCCATCCTTCTCTCCAATCACATTGTTTGCAATTTGTTCCAGTCTTGTCACCTTACAATACAAGAGCAGAGCTGGAAGGGACCTTGGAGGTCATCTAGTCCAACTCCCTGCCTAGGCAGGAAGCCCTATGCCATTTCAGACAAATGGCTATCTAACATCTTCTTAAAGACTTCCAGTGTTGGGGCATTCACAACTTCTGGAGGCAAGCGGTTCCACTGACTAATTGTTCTAACTGTCAGGAAATTTCTCCTTAGTTCTAAGTTGCTTCTCTCCTTGATTAGTTTCCACCCATTGCTTCTTGTCCTGCCCCCAGGTGCTTTGGAGAATAGCTTGACTCCCTCTTCTTTGTGGCAACCCCTGAGATATTGGAACACTGCTATCATATCTCCCCTAGTCCTTCTTTTCACCAAACTAGACATACCCAGTTCCTGTAACCGTTCTTCATATGTTTTAGTCTCCAGTCCCCTAATCCTCTTTGCTGCTCTTCTCTGCACTCTTTCCAGAGTCTCCACGTCTTTTCTACCTTGTGGCGACCAAAACTGGTTGCAGTATTCCAATTGTGGCCTTACCAAGGCCTTATAAAGAGGTATTAATATTTCACAGGATCTTGATTCTATCCTTCTGTTTATGCAGCCTAGAACTGGGTTGGCTTTTTTGGCAGCTGCTGCACACGGCTGGCTCCTATTTAAATGGTTGTCCACTAGGACTCCAGGATCCCTCTCACAGTTACTACTATTGAGCAAGGTACCACCTATATTGTACCTGTACATTTGGTTTTTTTTGCCTAAAGACCTTGTCTTATACGAATAATAAAATCTGTTCTGAACTTCATAATGTTCTGACTCCCCCCCTTTTTTTTAGTTTTAGGGTGACCCTGTCGGCTTCTGCACAGGCCAAAATTTTTCTAGTTATATCTGATGGGATACTTTCTTTTTTCCAATACTTCACATCGGTTATTCGCACCACAGTTAATACATGTATAATTAGTTACAGCACATCTTTCATATACCTCTCCAGTGTTATGCCTCGGAGGAAAATTTCTGGTTTGAACAGAATTTGCTCTCCCACCATTTGTTCCAACCATAATTGTATCTGTTGGAGATATCTCCTTTCTTGGAGACAGAAAGCTGTGCAGCGGAAGTTGCAGCAAGAGAAAACGTTGCTAGTAGACACACGAATAGAATCTCAGAGGCTGCTAGTAAGAACAAGTAGTTTTACTTGTGATGGAAAAAATATACTACTGCCTCACAAGCAGTGACAGTAGGTATTGAATCAAATACCGTGTTTAACCCAAAAACAATTGCTTACAGTTGCAATCCACGATTCTTCCTTGTTCTGCAAAGTCAGTCAGTCAGTCAGAGCGAGGAGAGAGAGAGAGAGAGAGAGAGAGAGAGAGAGAGAGAGAGAGAGAGAGAGAGAGAGAGAGAGAGAGAGAGAGAAGCGCTCCTGGCTTCCTCTTATTGCTGAGTTAATTACAGCAGCTAATTACATTCAAACATATAACATTTAAAGTAACAGAGACCATTTGTAATCATGGTTTATATATATTGCCAACCCAACACTAGGATTATACTCCTAACAGTATCATTCTCCAATACCGTTGTTGCATGCCCACCAGGTATGGGGAAAAGGTTCATGGTGGGTTTTTTTACACTAGCTGGAAGTGATGTTTGGAGGAAGAATGGCTAACGATGAGGAGGAAATGCACAAAGCATATCAGAAGGAGAATTGGCTAGCTGCTCAGAACTGCTCCAGAATAGATTCATCTCAAAAATCACAATTGCAATTGGAAAGAAACCTTACTAAAATTCAGGTAGAAAAACAGAAAACCCTTTGAACAGGAGACATGAGGCCAGGCAGATTTTGGCATTCTTTCCAAGCAAGGATGGGAGACAGGAAGGAATTTCCAGAAGGGACGGGATTTGGGGACAAGGTCAGGGCCTCCGTAGGATGGGTGGGGAGACCAGATGGACGGCACATCCGGCTTAGGGCACTCTCAGTCTTACCAGGTGAATCAGACAGGAAACACGGCTAGATAAGCTAATTCTACTTTATTGTAAAGCTACATTAGCAGAATCTTGCAAGCCTAAAAGTGTAAAACTCCCGCCGTCTCTTTTACAGACTGAGAAGCTATGGAAGGTCCCTTCTGAGCCTCTACCTCCATAGACTGGCTGCCTGTGGCTTTCTGGGTATGCTCCAAGGTACTAGTAACCACCTTTAAAGCGCTCTATGGCACGGGACCTGGTTACTTGCAAGACCGCCTCCTGCTACCAAATGCCCCCCACCGACCAGTTCGCTCCCCCAGAGTGGGCCTCCTCAGGATGCCATCGGCCAGGCAATGTCGGCTGGCGACCCCCAGGAGGAGAGCCTTCTCTGTGGCAGCCCCTGCTCTCTGGAATGACCTACCCCCCGACCTATGCACAATTACGGACCTGCGTCTCTTCCGTCGGGCCTTGAAAGTGCACTTATTCCGTGCGGCCGGCCTGGCGTAGTTTTTAATCATTTTTACCAGGGGTTTTTAATCTGGATTTTAGAAGAGGCCACCCATTTAATATCATTTTTAGTGTATTTTAATATATTTTGATGCTTTTATTGCTGTTTTTATTGATGCCTGTTCACCGCCCTGAGTCCCGAAAGGGAAAAGGGTGGTATACAAATCTAAAATAAAGTAAAGTAAAAAGTAGACTGTGCTGCTGCGGGCTTTCGTTGTTGTTCAGCTGCTAAGTCATGTCTGGCTCTTGGTGACCCCAAGGACCATAGTGCCCCAGGTCCCCCATAGCGCCCCAGGTCCTCCACTGTCTCCCAGAGTTGGCCCAAATTCATGTTCATTGTGTTGAAGACACTATCTGACTATCTCATCCTCTGCCGTCCTCTTCTCTGTTTTTCTTTCACAAAATCAGGGTGTTCTCTTCTCATCAATTGGCCAAGATATTTGGGCTTCGGCTTCAATATCTGCCCTTCCAAAGGACAATCAGGGTTGATTTCCTTTAGGATTGGCTGATTGGATCGCATTGCAGTTCAAGCAGTAGTGGGTTCCTACTGGTACGGCCCAGTTCGGCTGAACTGGTAGTGGTTTGGTGGCCTGGGTTGCTGGAACCTGCAGTGACCCGGCCTGCCATGCCCCCAAACCGGTTCTCTGAGCAGCGCCGTAGATGCCGCCATCTTGTTTTTCAGTTCTGCGCATGCGCAAAACAATCTTCAATGCACTGTGCATGCACATATGGTGATTAGGTTTGTCATAGCTTTCCTCCCAAGGAGCTGTGTCTTTTAATTTCATTGC
Organism: Rhabdophis nuchalis; assembly: GCA_039707465.1. NCBI lineage: Eukaryota > Metazoa > Chordata > Lepidosauria > Squamata > Natricidae > Rhabdophis > Rhabdophis nuchalis. The sequence continues at coordinate 9,846,380 of CM077657.1, read as the reverse complement.
TGTAGGCCAGGGACCAGCAACCTGCAGCTCTGGAGCTGCATGTGGCTCTTTAATCCTTCTGCTACGGCTCCCCATTGCTGGTTGGCTCCACAATTGATAGGGCTTTTGGTTAACACAGGTAGAGGAAAAAGGGCGCCACGCTAGGAGGAGACTCTATGGTGGGAGGAACCAACTTCTGGTCAGCAGAGAAAAAAGGACACTGTGCTAGGAGGAGACTCTATGATGGGGGAAACTGGATTTCCAGTTGGCTCCAGAAATGAACGGGGGGCTTCCTATTAGGACCTTTGTGGCTCTTTGAACGTTTAAGGTTGCCAACCTTTGCTGTAGGCTGTGCTCTCTCTTATCTGATTGTTCCCTAGCCAGCATCTCTTTGCCATGCGTCCCCAGGTCCTTCCCACATACAATTACAGGAACCTAGCATAAATACTGGGCAAAACTGGCTTATTTTTCTAGTGTGAAGGAAGGGGGGGAATGGGGAGGGTAGCAGGAAGGCGATCAGTGCTGGAGCTTAATTTGGACACCAAGAACTGACTTTGCTCCCTGCAGAAATCCTATGGCACTTTTGGTTCTTTTCAGAAATCCAGCGGTTCGCCCACTTCCGCGAACATTTGTGCTTCAGCTGAAAATGAGAGGAGGGATGCTACTCCCCCCACAGGGGGCTTGTTTCTAAACAAAGGAATATTTTTCAATGCTTAGAAGTCAAGTAGTGGAACTAAGAAGAAATACCAGTTTCTACTTTCCTTGAAGTCTGGGCTTGTCCAGAGGAGCACAGGAGAAGAAGAACTCCATGTTCATTCATGCTGCTCTTTCAACGTTGCTGATTTAGAATCGGGCTGTTTGGTTTGCGCGATCAGTATCAGTATGCACATCTATTGTTAACAAGCAGCTCCTGGCACCAAACTGTAAGACTTTCCACTCTATCGTGAGATAAGAGCTGCCATACCCGCGCTCCCTTGAACAAAGCAGACGAGGTGCCTGCCCATTATTACTCAGAAGGTCTATCAGAAATGGATGAAAAAAATCCATTTTCAAGGTCTTGACGACCATCTTTAAAGCGCTCCATGGCTCGGGACCTAGTTATATGCGAGACCGTCTCCTGCCCCATACATCCCTTCAGCCGATCTGCTCCCACAGAGAGGGCCTTCTTAGGGTGCCGTCGGCCGGACAATGCCGACTGGCGACACCTAGGGGAAGGGCCTTCTCTGTGGCGGGCCCTGCCCTTTGGAACGACTTACCCCCTGAACTTCGCACCATCTCGGACCTCCGCCTCTTCCGCCAGTGTCTAAAGACACACCTTTTCCATCAAGTCGGCCTAGCGTAACCTTCCGCTGTGATTGCTTTTAGACAGTTTTAAATTGGGGATTTTAATTGATTTTAGCACAGGGTGGGAGTTTAATATCTTTTTAAATTTTACATTGTTATATTTGTATGTTTTTAATTCCTGTGAGCCGCCCTGGGTCCTTCTGGAGAAGGGCGGGATATAAATTTAAATAAAACTAAAAAAACTAAACTAAAATATGAGAAGCTACTGGTTCTCCTTTGGACCTTAAGGGGCTTGGTTTGTCAACATGCCCCATCCTTCCTCAGGGGCCTTCAGGAAGCCAGTTCCAAAATCTAGCCCTCTGGAGAGAGAAAAAGATGGGAGAGAGGTGTAGATTTTCACAATTGATTCTATAAGAAGTTTGCCCTTCATATTTTCTAATTTACTACAAGCTGGTCCTTTAAACATGACGAGCCAAGTGGCACAAAATGGTTGCAGCCTAGTTTTGAAGGAGGTCTTGGTGACATTCCTTTCCTAAGGGTTGAGCAGGGGGCTGCCGCAGAGAGGAGGGGAGGTCAAGCTATTTTCCAAAGCATCCAAAGGCCAGACAAGGAATAATGGATGGAAACTGACCAAGGAGAGATTCAACCTGGAAAGAAGGAGACATTTCCTGACAGTGAGAACCATCAACACATGGAACAAAAGTTGCCTTCAGAAGTTGTTAGAGTTTCATCACTTGAGACTTTCAAGCAGAGACTGGAATGGTGTAGAATTTCTGTCAGAAATGGTGTAGGGTCTCCTGCTTGGGTGTAGGGTTGGATTAAGTGACCTACAAGGTCCCTTCCAACTCTGTTAATCTGTATTCTCCCATATGAAACTTGTTTTGTTTCTAGCAGTTGCCCTCGATCCTGAGGGCAGGACAAGTTGTAATGGATGGAAACTTATCAAGGGGATTTCCAATATAGAACTACAGTAAGGAGAAATTTCCTGACAGTGAGAACAATTAATCAGTGGAGTGGCTTACCTTCAGAAGTCGTGGGTGGTGCATCATTGGAGGTTTTCAATAAGCGATTGGACAACCATTTGTCTGGAATCATATGGGGTTTCCTGCTTGAGCAGGGGGGTGGATTGGAAGACCTCCAAGTTCCTTTCCAGCTCTATTAAGGAAGGGAATGGGAAAAGGAAGGAAGGAAGGAAAAAGAAGGAAGGAAAGTCCCTTCTCATAGGTGGGATATGATTATACCCATTTAACTTATTCCTCTGCTCACTATATTCATCTCTTCAAACACCCTTCCTCAAAGATTCATCTCAGACCTACATAAGGCAATGCAACATTTGATTCTAGAGCTAAACCCAACCGAAAACATGGTGGTATAATGGAAATAAAATACCAAAAGCCATATGTGCCATGCGCACAACTGCAACTGAAAAGAAGGCTGGGAACAGTCCCTACCAAAGTCTTGTATTTTTAAGGGTGCCACCATCCAGCCATAGATGCCTCCTTGTGCCCTTAGTTTATGATTAACAAATATTTCAATAGTCCACACCTCAGAAAATGGTTTCGGCTGAGCTAATTGTACAGGTAGTTGGGGATATCAGATAATGGATGAAGGAGTCAACCCTTTGTTGACTGGCTTAGTTGATAAGCAAAAGTCAGAGGCCATATCTCGCCAACTCCATTTTGAATTTGCTCTTTCTCAGGGAAGCATCTTCTGTTTCTAAGCCTGCGCATGAAAATGCTAGCAACCATGCTGAGGGTTTTGGCTGCTCTCACAGCACTTCTAGGTAAGGAATTCGGCTGCTGAATTCGAAACAAGGGGGAAACGATGGTTTTGTCCTTTTAAGACCTTTAGCTCTGAACATGAATGTGATATTTGGGGATGCAGAAAAGTTGAGGATGGACGTTCAAAGGTATCTCCTTTTGTGATTCTATTTTGGAGAATTCACAGTTCTTCAGCGTGCATGTAGTTTTATCCCCTTATTTCTGGATGCTATCGGGATTCCACTTGATAGCGGGATTTTGATGGAAATTGTACCTTTCTAGACTAGACTCCTTCTTTTGGTGGTTTTGGATGCCATAAAAAGATACTTTCCCCCCAGAATCTCAGAAATTAAGGCCACTCTGATTTTGTTCTGAATACTGGGGTTTATTGATCAATTGCGTTAATTGCATGTTTTTTAAAAAAATTGTTTATGCATGTTTTAAGAAATGGGCTCCTTGGTGTGTTCGCTCAAGCGCTTACTGGACAGGGAAGTGATCTGGGAAGGAAAACAAATATATAAATTCAACTTTTGGAACGGTTGCAGGAACTGGTATGGCCAGTCTAGAGGAAAAGAAGGACTAGAGGGTGACATGATAGCAGTATTCCAGTATTTGAGGGGATGCCCACAAAGAAGAGCGGGTCAGCTTATTTTCCAAAGCACCAGAGGGAAGGACAAACAGTGGATGGAAACTAATCAAGGAGAGATCTAACCTCGAACTAAGGAGAAATTTCCTGACAAAGAACACAATTCGCAATGGAACCGCTTGCCTTCAGAGGTTGTAGGTGCTTCATCCCTGGAGGTTTTAAAGAAGAGATTGTCACTTGTCTGAAATGGTATAGGGTTTTTGCTGCTAGAGTAGGAAGTCGGGCTAGAAAACTTCTAAGGTCCCTTCCAGCTCTATTCTGATTGATTGAACTAAGCAGAAGTTTAGAAATGTTCTCATGTGAGCTCAACGTATGTGGACGATGTACTCAAACCAGTGGTGGTTTTCTGCAGGCTCGCACCTACTCGCGAGAGCCGGTTGGTGAAATTTAGAGAAACGGTGAGAGGGGGTTCCACCGGTGTACCTGGAAGTAAATCTGGCCTGCCGCTGCCAGTGACCCAACGGGAAGGAAAGGAAAGGAAAGGAAGAAAGGAAAGGAAAGGAAAGGAAAGGAAAGAAAGAAAGAAAGAAAGAAAGAAAGAAAGAAAGAAAGAAAGAAAGAAAGAATTTATCATCACAATTGAGTCCAAAATTTTGGTTGCTAAGCAAGAGCGTTGTTAAATGAGTTTCACCACATTTTAAAAGGTGGCCCCTCCCACCCTGTCACATGACTGCCAAGCCACACCCACAAAATAGGCCACACCTACAGAGTAGGTTCTAAAAAATTTGAAACCCACCACTGACTCAAACTGAACCTGGGTAGATGAAGTTCTGAGGGGTTACCTTTAGAGAAGAGGCAGCCCTCGTTCTGGCACACCATCCTGGAAGAAATGCAAGTGAGGATGCTTCTGGATCCTTGGTCCGCAAGACACAGATAGAGACCAAGGGAGATGAATATCACCTTCGGTTGTTCGCCCAATTCCATCCTTTCCAGAAAGAAAATCACCTCAATTTCCTTTTACCTGTGGCGTAAACATGCAGATTTCCAGATTCGACTCCTCTGATGTGCTCTGCATGGAGCGGAGTCTAGAGATCTAGTCCAGAGAATTTACTTAGAGATCCAGGGATTTGGGTTGATCTTTTCAGATCTATCCACCCTGTTGGAGGGAAAGGTGTGTCGGTGTATATGTGAATGGTATTGAAAGGAGGCATCTAGCCAGAGCAAAGGTCAATGAGCAAGCGCCTTACCTGGACTGAAAGAAAAGGCAAGTTAATGGGGATTTTGCAGGATCCTTCCCCTGGAGTGAAGAGGGAATGGGCATTTTGCAGTATCCTTCCCCTGGAGTGGGGAGGGAATGGGGATTTTGCAGGATCCTTCCCCTGGAGTGAGGAAAGAATGGAGATTTTACAGTATCCTTCCCCTGGAGTGAAGAGGGAATGGGCATTTTGCAGTATCCTTCCGCTGGAGTGAAGAGGGAATGGAGATTTTGCAGTATCCTTCCCATGTCACGCCTACCAAGCCATGGCCGCAGAACCGATAGTAATTTTTTTAAAATTTCACCACTCACTTAAACCCAAGTTGCCAGAGGATCATCTTGCTAGATTTCGGGATCTATTCCTTGCCTGTTGAGTTGAACTCTCAGGCAAAGAGCCAATCTTTCTACTGACTTTTTAAAAAAGTTGCCTTTTAAAGCAGGCCCATAATTGTTGGTTATAAAATTTTTGGTTCTCTTAACCGTTCTTTAATATCTAGGCTTTCAATCTACATCATCCTGTAAATTGGCATGAAGTCTTGGTCATATACTAAGAGAGATTATTTGATAGCAAATTCTTGATCTCAGCTTTCCCCATCAGATGAACATGCTTCGTCAGATGTTTTGATCGCAATCTCAGTGTTTCCAGTCAATCTCTAATTGCCTATCTGCAAAAGTTCCTCAGGCCCCGAGAACTATAGATGAACACTGTCAACTTTCTCAAAACCACATTTTTTCACCATCCTATGTAAAAATGAGCTTGTAAATTTGTGGTTCGAAATGAAAATCAGCAATGCAAAGAGGAAACCCAAAGCTCCCACTCAGCTTGAACCAACCATCGCATCCATCCAACATCACATTTATATCCAACATTTATATGCATGTTCATCGCTATTATTAATTTGAGAAATAAAGCATGAAACCTGGTTTTGATGATGGGCCGAGATGTGCAGTCTGACCCAGAATAACAGAGCTAGAAGGGACCTTGGGGGTCTTCTAGGCCAGGGGTCTGCAAAGTTGGCTCTTTGAAGACTGGTGGATTTCAACTCCCAGAATTCCCCAGCCAGCCTAGCTGGCAGGGGAATTCTGGGAGTTGAAGTCCACCAGTCTTCAGAGTCAACTTTGCAGACCCTTGTTTTAAGCCAACCCATGCTTAAACAGGAGATCATAAACCAGTGATGGCGAACCTTTTTTGACTCCTGTGCCAAAAGCAGGGGGAGCGCATACATCCATATGGGACATACATATGCCCCATACATCCCTTAGACCGATACGCTCCCACAGAGAGGGCCTTCTCAGGGTGCCGTCGGCCGGGCAATGCCGACTGGCGACACCCAGGGGAAGAGCCTTCTCTGTGGCGGGCCCAGCCCTTTGGAACGACTTACCCCCTGAACTTTGCACCATCTCCGACCTCCGCCTCTTCCGCAAGTGTCTAAAGACACATTTGTTCCATCTAGCCGGCCTAGCGTAACCTCCACAACTGACTTTTAGATAGTTTTAAATTTGGGGATTTTAATTTGGTTTTAGCGCAGGATTTTATTGAATACGTTTTTTTAAAATTTTTATATGGTTTTCTATGTGTTTTTAATATTCCTGTGCGCCGCCCTGAGTCCGTTGGAGAAGGGCGGGGTGTAAATTGAATCAATGATTAAAATGAAATGAATGAAATGGGTCATGCCCAGGCATGCCATACCCTAGCTGGCTGGGGAATTCTGGGAGTTGAAGTCCACCAGTCTTCAAAGAGCCAACTTTGCAGACCCCTGTTCTAGGCCAACCCATGCTTACACAGGAGATCATAAACCAGTGATGGCGAACCTTTTTTGACTCCTGTGCCAAAAGCAGGGGGAACGCAAGGGGGTCATGCCCAGGCGTCTCATGCCCATAATGCTATGCACACAACCAGCAACCCTCTCTCCCCTTTGGCATGGTTTTTTCACCCTCTTTAGGCTCCAGAAGCTTTCTAGGAGCCTGGAGAGGGTGAAAACAGCTTCCCCCCCCCCCAATATAGCAACTGGGAACCTGTGTGGTTGAAGCCTACTTCTCATGTGCTGCACCCATAAAACAGAAGCTTTGGTTGATCACATAACCACAAAACTTGATTTTTAAAAATTGTCCCCTACCATGGATGCACATTTAAGTGTCTAAAGTCAACTCGCAAAGCATCCTTGTACTGCTTTTGAGTTGCATAGGAAAGGTGAGGGGGGTGGGGGGTGGGAAACTGATGAAACTGCATGACAGCAAAAGACAAGATACACCTTCCAAGGCTGTATCCCAGGTTACCCACAGCAACTGGAGAGGGAAGAGATCTCTACAGCCCGAGAAAGTGCTCCATTGAAGAATGTGATTTATGACACAGTCTGCAGGAGAGGAGAGGAAACAGGGTCATAATGGGGCCGTAAATTGCGTGGGGTCAGAGCTGGCTTCACTTGGGTACCTGCCGACATGTTGCTGCTAATAAATAACTGGATTTCTTTTGAAGCTTGGCTCAAGGCTCATGATTTAATTAGGGCATCCGTCAGCTACTTTCTTGAAAGGAAGAGAAGGAAATGCTTCAGGAGGCAGGTACATGGTTATGGGTGAGATGGCCATCAAAGTATTCCACCTGATCATTTCCTTCTTTATTCACTTCCTTTGGAGGAAAAAGGAGGTTTCTGAGTTTCTAACTCTGCTTTGAACTAATCAGAGGTGATGGTTGCTTGAGGTTCAGATGGCAGAATAAGCCTCAAATCATGATTGAAAAGCTGCAGGAAAGATGGGGGTAACACTGCAGAGTGGCTGTATGGTTTCCCGACCTCAACAGCTTTAGGTTGTGTGGACTTCAACTCCCAGAATTCCCCAGCCAGCCAGCATATATTCTGGAAGTTGAAGTCCCTTGCATCTTAAGGTTGCTAAGGTTGAGAAAATTTGGTTTATTGTAGCATGCAAACAAACTCTATACTTCCAGGTAGATATTGCTAGAAGCAGTGGTGGGAATCAATTTTTTTTACTATTGGTTCTTTGGGCGTGGCTTGGTGGCCGTGGCAGGGGAAGGATACTGCAAAATCTCGTTTTGTCCATGTTTATATTTATACCTGTCATCTTGACAAACTAAATAGGTAAAAGCAAACAAATACACTCAAGAAAACATGAAGATTCTTTTGAGTTGTGCTTAACTTCTAGGGCAGGGGTCTCTAACTTTGCAACTTTAAGTCTGAAGGACTTCAGCTCCCAGAATTCTCCAGCCAGCTTTGCTGGCTGGAGAAGTCTGAAAGCTGAAGTCCTTCAGACTTAAAGTTGAAAGGTTGGAGACCCCTGTCCTAGGGGACTCCACTGAGTAGAGTGTTTGTATGGCTGCTTTTAGGAAAAGAACAGGACTTTCCACTATTTGATTAGACTTTCCATCTGTTGTTTCATTCAGCCTCGATTATGAGATAATTAAGTTGACTTTGGTTATCTAAAACTTCTCACTGCTCAAGCGTATTTCCTGGCAAGGCCCTACATCACAGTTGTTAAGTTTGCATTTCATAAGGCAAGACTCAGATGGCGTCTGCATACAGGTACTCCTTGATTCATTTAGTGACCGTTCAAAGTGATTGAGCGCCGTTTTTTACACTTACTACTGCAGTATCCCCATGGTCACGTGATTTACATTAGGATGCTTGACAACTGGCTCATATTTATGACGGTTATAATGTCCTGGGGATATGTTGATCCCCTTTTGTGACCTTCTGACAAGCAAAGTCAATGGGGAAGCCAGATTCACTTAACAACTGCAGTGATTCACTTAACAACTGAGGGACAAAAGGTCGTAAAATAGGCCAAAACTCACTTAACAAATGTCTCACCTAACAACAGAAATTGTGGGCTCTACTGTAGTTGTAAATTGAGGGCTACCTGCATTTTCTAGAGCAGCATTCCTAGAGCAGACCTTATTAATTCATAAAAGTAAAGCTTTCTTTGAATTGAATTGGGATTGAACTTGATTCCTATGGACTCCAAGGAAATAATATCCAGGCTGTTTTCTTGGCAGCAATCTGCTTCACTTTCTAGTCCAGAGAAGGTGTGTTAAATAGCCCCATCTTCCGAGATATTTGGACAAAAATTGGGATATAAATCTTGGCAACCAAATCAGTGGTGGGATTTAATTTTTAGTTCTGTGGGTGTGGCTTGGTGGGCGTGACAGGGGAAGGTTACTGCAAAATCCCCATTCCCTCCTGATCAACTGGAACTCAGGAGGCAGAGAATAGATGGGGCCAGGGCCAGCCAGATGTGGCATTTACTGGTTCTCCAAACTACTCAAAATTTCCCCTACTGGCTCTCCAGACCTGGTCAGAACCTGCTGAATCCCACCTCTGAATTAAATGTGGATGAGTCTACTCTATTGTGTTCCCCATAGTTACTTAAAGGGTTATGAAAGTTGATGGAATAATATATTACTTGGACTTAACTAAGTTCAAAAATAGAGTCCTTGTTTAGTGGCTACCTTGTCTAGCAACCATTTGCAACAGTGTTGAACCATAAGTTTACTATCAGTCTTTCGCAATTTACTTGTTGCTGTTCTGTCTTCCTCCCCAGAGAGATGTTGGATTTGTCTTTTCTGAGGTAGATTTTGGTGTCAAGGCTGTTGACTCCAAGAAAGGGATCTTGGAGTCCTAGTGGACAACCATTTAAATAGGAGCCAGCCATGGGCAGCAGCTGCCAAAAAAGACAACCCAGTTCTAGGCTGCATAAACAGAGGGATAGAATCAAGATCACGTCAAGTGTTAATACCACTTTATAAAGCCTTGGTAAGGCCACACTTGGAATACGGCATTCAGTTTTGGTCACCATGATGTAGAAAAGACGTGGAGACTCTGGAAAGAGTGCAGAGAAGAGCAACAAAGATGATTAGGGGACTGGAGACTAAAACATAGGAAGAACGGTTGCAGGAACTGGGTAGGTCTAGTTTAATAAAAACAAGGACTAGGGGAGACATGATAGCAGTGTTCCAATATCTCAGAGGGTGCCACAAAGAAGAGGGAGTCAAACTATTCTCCAAAGCACCTGAGGGCAGAATAAGAAGCAATGGGTGGAAACTAATCAAGGAGAGAAGCAACCTAGAACTGAGGAGAAATTTTCTGACAGTAAGGACAATTAATCAGTGGAACTGCTTGCCTCCAGAAATTGTGAATGCCCCAACCCTGGAAGTCTTTAAGAAGATGTTGGATAGACATTTGTCTGAAATGGTATAGGGTTTCCTGCCTAGGCAGGGGGTTGGACTAGAAGACCTCCAAGGTCCCTTCCAACTTTGCTATTGTATTATCCCTTGATCCCATTAGCTGCTTCTTTTTCACCTTTTCCATGAACATGGTCCCTGAAAGTTCACTCTAAATGCATGGCCGGGAAGATAAGGACTATATTTATCCCATCAGGTTGGTATGTAATCCAAAATACCTCCATTTGGTTGCTGCACTTTAACTGGCCAAAGACCAAGAATTCTACCTCCGAGACAGAGATTGGAAAGGGGCAACATTGTGGTTCCTTAATAGGATTGACATTGGATTGATTTTTGCCTAATGGATTGATTTTCTACAGGTCTTGTGAAGAGTGTGACTGTGACCATGCCAGAGGGTCCTGTGAACACAACAGTGGGTGCCAATGTCACTCTGCCCTGCATGTATAACCCTGCATCTACTCCTGATCTAATTCAATGGAATTTTTACGGCAGTGAGCTGCAAAATTCTGCAGTAAGGCGTTAAGATATTTTATTTCAAACTTGGACTGTGTCTTATTGCTTGATTAAAATTGCTTTGGATTCCAAATGCTACTCTGAACACAATCTAAAGTTGTTAGGTCCCTGGTGCTGTCTGAGCTTGGATGTTTTATTATGAAACCTTTGCAAGAAAACACTTTCAGAGAGCACCAAGGACCCCAAAGCTCAACCCCATGCTACAAATATTCTCTTCCGTAGGTGCAATATAAAGTTACTGTAGCTCAGTAGAATGATCTCTGCTGAGTTTAAAGTCAGATAGCTATTTTTATTTGCAAGGAGAGACCAGAGATGTACTTTAGCAGAGAAGTAAAGTGGCTCAGTAGCTAAGACACTGAGCTGGTTGATCAGAAAGGTTGGCAGTTCAGCGGTTTGAATCCCCAGCGTGGTGTAATGGAGTGAGCTCCCTTTATGTGAGACTCTGGAAAGAGTACAAAAAAGAGCAACAAAGATGATTAGAGGGCTGGAGGCTAAAGCATGTGAGGAACATCTGCAGGATATGTTCTTATTTACAAGGAGAGACCAGAGATGTACTTTAGTAGAGAAGTAATGTGACCAAAATGACACGGTGGCTCAGGGGCTAAGACCCTGAGCTTATTGATCAGAAGGTCAGCAGTTCAGCAGTTTAAATCTGTAGTGCTGCAAAATGGAGTGAGCTCCCGTTACTTGTCCCAGCTTCTGCCAACCTAGCAGTTCGAAAGCACGTAAAAAATGCAGGTAGAAAAATAGGGACCACCTTTGGTGGGAAGGTAACAGTGCTCCATGCGCCTTCAGCATTGAGTCATGCCAACCACATGACCACAGAGACATCTTCGGACAGCACTGGCTCCTTGGCTTTGAAACGGAGATGAGCAACGCCCCCTAGAGTCGGGAATGACTAGCATATATGTGCTTGGGAATCTTTACCTTAATATGACCAAAGTAGTAATATTGCCATTATTTGATTCTTTAGACTGATCCATTTTAAGTCAGCAGAGAAGCAATCAATTTTGGCTTCTGAAGGCTCACTTAGAATGCTAAAAACTTTAAATTTGAGAGTGCTATCAGATATTCTTCATCAGTTAATATCCCTTCACATGGCAGAATCTACAATATTATTTGATTACCCAATTTAATTTTTTTTTAAGTATGCTTTGTCTTTTTTAAAGTCCAAATCACCAACTTATAGACTAGCACATTTCTACTCAAATGCAGCTGTCAACATGCCTTTATAGGGGTGAAAAATCTGCCAGTCATTGTGAAAAGACTGTGTCTATCACAGATACACGTGGAAGATGTAGCGGGATTCAGAAGGTAAGAACACAAAATCTATAAGAATAATAAGGTTATTGGGGATTTCTAATGTGCTCTTAATACAGGTGCTCCTCAACCTGTGGCTGTAATTGAGCCTGGCCATCAAGGTCATGAGTCGTAAAAATTCTCATGTGGTTGGAGATGATACAACAACATATCGATTTTAAAAACGGATATGTTCTTGTTGGATATTTTACCAGAGAAATATAGTAACGAGAATGTATATTTGATCATTCATGTAATAACTGCAGCTAGAATTGTATTTGCACAAAATTGGAAGATGGGAAAAATATCCCTTCAGAGGGAGAGGCAATCAAGAAAATATTAGACTGTGCAGAAATGAATAGATTAACACTGGCAATTAAGGCGAAGGAAGAATCAAATTACAATATATGGGGGAGATTTTATCACTGGATAGAAAATAAATATGGATAAAAAGAGAGATAAAATTAAACTAACGGGGAAGGGAGGTAGAGTTACAGGGGAGAAGGTGAATTGAAATGGAAATGAAATGTAAAGATAAGCAGTGAGGTAAAAGTATAGTAGAAATGATAGTAAATGTTATATATAAAGACACAAAACTGTACTCAGATGACACACTGTTTGATTAAGGATGTATGATTTGTGTATAAAAAATAAATAATACAATAGCAGAGTTGGAAGGGACCTTGGAGGTCATCTAGTCCAACTCCCTGCCTAGGCAGGAAGCCCTATACCATTTCAGACAAATGGCTATCCAACATCTTCTTAAAGACTTCCAGTGTTGGGGCATTCACAACTTCTGGTGGCAAGCTGTTCCACTGATTAATTGTTCTAACTGCCAGGAAATTTCTCCTAAGTTCTAAGTTGCTTCTCTCCTTGATTAGTTTCCACCCATTGCTTCTTGTCCTGTCCTCAGGTGCCTTGGAGAATAGCTTGACTCACTGTTCTTTGGGGCAGCCTCTGAGATATTGGAAGAGATGCCAGAGTTCTCCTGCACAGATTTTAATAATTAAGTGGGGGGTTATAAAGCCCATATAAATGGTTTTATTTCCTGTAAATACTTCATAATTAATCTGGACTGTAATCTTGCTGATGTATCCCAGGAAGCCTAAGACTATTTCTGCATTAGGTGAAATCTAATTATCTAGTTGATCAATGGTGCAGGCAACACCAATGTAGAGTTATCAAAAGATATATGGAATGCTAATAATATTTTACTGTTTGGTAAACTGACTTGGCAACTTATCTTTTTTTTTTGCAGGCAGGCTCAAAAGCAGGAGGAAAACAAATAACTCCAATATGTTTTTTTCTTCCATCACCAATTTAATGGATGTTAAATTCTGTTTCACAGATTTATACGTGGCAGTCTGGAAAGGCATATTACTTGGGAAAGTTTGTAGGACGGATTCAAGTAGCAAACAACACAGGAAATGCGACCCTCTCCATCTTCAAGATGCAGCCCACAGACTCCGGGCGTTATATGTGTTCGGTTTTCAAATTCACGGACGCTACCGCTCGGGAAGGTGAAAAATCAGTGTCGGTCAGTGTGCAAGGTACTTATTTCTCCTTTTCTTCTTTGGCGTATTTCTGTATTCGTCACTTGCTACATCGAATTAAAGATTCGGTGATTGGGTTCCACATCAAGCTAAGCCAAAATGTATTTTGGCAGGGGCGGTGGGGTAGCGGTCATTGTCAAGGAAGGTCTTGAGCCGAGAGAGACCATTGTGCCACAGACCACCGGTTGTGAGTCCCTCTGCGTGAAGTGGGGCCTAGGGAGGCAGTTGGGCTTGCTGGTTGTATACCTGGCTCCCCGCTATGTAGCAGCAGCCCTGCCCGAGCTCCTGGAGGTGATCGCTACGGTGGCAGTTGAGACCCCCAGACTTTTAGTCATGGGGGACTTTAATCTGCCATCATTGGGCAAATCATCCGAGGTAGCTCGGGAGTTCATGGCTTCCATGACGGCCATGGACCTGACCCAACTAATTCAAGGCCCCACCCATGAGGGTGGACATACACCGGACCTCATCTTTGTCTCATGCCAATGGAAGAGTGATCTGGGTATAGGGGATATAGTCATCACGCCCTTGTCATGGTCAGACCACTCACTTCTCCGGCTCGACTTTCCGACTGCTGCTCCCCTCCGCGGGGAGGCGGAACCTGAGTCACCGATCTGGTTCCGCCCCAGGCGCCTGATGGACCCTGATGGGTTCCAGGCGGCGCTTGTGCCACTTCCTGTACCTCTGACCCACGCCCCGATGGAGGACCTCGTGGCCGCATGGAACACTGCGACCACGGGAGCCTTGGATTGGGTCGCGCCCTTGCGGCCTCTCTTGCAGCGGCGAACCACCCTGGCTCCTTGGTTCACCGAGGAGCTGAGGGTGATGAAACGCCGCAAGAGATGCCTAGAGAGAAGATGGAGGTCTACCCGATCTGAATCTGACCGGACACAGGTAAGAGCCCATTTACGGACTTACATTGTGGCGCTGAGAGTGGCCAAACGTCATCATTGTGCTACTCTCATAGCATCTGCAGACAACCGCCCTGCCGCCCTGTTTAGGGTGACCCGCTCCCTCCTTCAACAGAGGGTGCGGGAAGCCCCGTTACAGGGTAGAGCAGAGGAATTTGTGATTTTTCTGCAGGAGAAAATCACTCAGATACAGAAGGAGCTAGCCCCCATTGATGGCCCAGTGGGATGCCACGAGACAGATCTTGTTTGGGAGGAGTTTGACTCCGTTACTTCCGAGGATATGGACAGGTTACGTGGGCGACTGCGAGCCACCACATGTTTATTGGACCCGTGTCCCTCCTGGCTTGCACTGGCATCCTGGGAGGTGACACGAGGCTGGCTCCAAGAGGTTGTCAACGCATCCTTGAGTGAGGGTTCCTTGCCTGCTTCCCTAAAAGAGGCTATGGTGAGGCCCCTCCTTAAGAAGCCCTCTTTGGATCCAGCTTTATTAACCAACTATCGTCCAGTCTCCAACCTTCCCTTCTTGGCGAAGGTTGTTGAGAGTGGTGGCACAACAGTTTCCCCGTCACCTGGAGGAAGTTGATTATCTAGACCCGCACCAGTCCGGCTTTCGGCCCGGGCATAGCACCGAGACGGCATTGGTCGCGTTGGTCGATGATCTCTGGAGGGCCAGAGATGGGGGTTGTTCCTCCATCCTGGTCCTATTAGACCTCTCGGCGGCTTTCGATACCATCGACCATGGTATCCTATTGCATTGGCTGGGGGGGTTGGGGGTGGGAGGCACCATTTTACGGTGGTTCTCCTCCTACCTCTCTGGCCGATCGCAATTTGTGTTGGCAGGAGAGCAGAGGTCGACCTCGAGACCCCTCACATTTGGGGTGCCGCAGGGGTCGGTCCTCTCGCCTCTCCTGTTCAACACATATATGAAGCCGCTGGGTGAGATCATCCATGGTTTTGGGGTAGAGTACCATCTCTACGCTGATGACACTCAGCTGTATATATCTACCCCAAACCACCCCAACGATGCCGTAGCGGTGATGTGCCAGTGCCTGGAAGCCGTACGGATCTGGATGGGAAGTAACGGACTCAGACTCAACCCGACCAAGACCGAGTGGCTGTGGTTTCCGGCTGCCCGATTCCATTGCTGGCCATAGGGGGCGAACATCCTGCCCCTTTGGATGGGGTGCGCAACTTGGGTGTCCTCCTAGATGCCCGGCTGTCCATGGAAGATCAAGTGACAGCCGTGGCTAGGAGGGCGTTTTACCAGGTTCGCCTGGTTCACAAGTTGCGCCCCCTATTGGATCGGGACGCCCTTCGCACAGTCACTCATGCTCTCGTGACATCCCAACTGGACTATTGCAACTCTCTCTACATGGGGCTCCCCTTGAGGTGCACCCGGAGACTTCAGATGGTCCAGAATGCAGCCGCGCGAGCAATTATGGGAACCTCTAGGTTTACCCACATAACACCGCTCTTGCGCGAGCTGCACTGGCTGCCTGTCGTCTTCCGGGTGCGCTTCAAGGTATTAGTCATCATCTTTAAAGCGCTCCATGGCTGAGGACCTAGCTATCTGCGGGATCGGATCCTGCCTCACACATCCTCACGGCCGATTCGCTCCCACAGAGAGGGGCTTCTCCGGGTGCCGTCCACTAGACTTTGTCAGCGGGCGACACCCAGGGGAAGGGCTCTCTCTGTGGCGGGCCCAGCCCTCTGGAACGACCTTCCCCCCGACATTAGAACGACCACGGACCTCCGCTCCTTCCGTCTAAAATTAAAAACGCATCTTTTCTGCTTGGCCGGCCTAGGGTAGTCTCTCTTCTATGGGGTTTTTAGTTTAAGGTTTTTTTTAGGATAGTTGGTATTTTATAGTTGTTTTAGCGCAGGATATGATTTAATGTGATTTTAATTTTGTACTTTGTTCTATGTTACTGTTTTTAATTTACCTGTGTCCCGCTTCGAGTCCCTTTGGGGAGAGAGAGCGGGTTAGAAATAAAATTTATTATTATTATTATTATTATTATTATTATTATTATTATTATTATTATTATT